>JARDVY010000069.1:17500-617500 GCA_029030555.1 Ornithoptera alexandrae | reverse complement strand
TTGCAAATTTTGATGTTTTTGGGTCGAATGCTGCTGCAAGCACATCAATATCGGCGGTTGCCAGAATAAATTTGGTTATTGACACTACATCGGTAGAGTGATGTTACCAACGATCTGCTCTATTTCGACATGTTCAATGTTGCTGGTGGTGCCATCGGCCGCAATTTTTTTACTGGCTATTGTTCGAATGCTGTCAAAGTACAGCTCGCCGCATTGTTTCCACCTTCGCGGCGGTACTAACGCATTGCGGCGGCGAGGCATCCGGCACCCGGCACCTGCCACCTGCTGCCAACCTTTTCGGTTCCTCTCCAGATATTTAAACTGGGTTCCGCGCAGTTCACATTTTCTAATCGTTTGATACGTTTTGATAATCTGCCATCGGTCACAGATCACAGTTTTGAGGAGCGTAGATGAAAATATAATTGGATGAACGGTACCCGGATTCGGGTTTAAAATACATATTTTAATTTTATATTATCTGAGCTTACCTTAAAACCTAAATTGTCTCATTATTTTTTATTTGAATAGTTTCGTTTTAGTATCTAAATATCCCTCACTAAGGAAAGTTTACCAATTGAGTTACTGATGGTAGGTCTTCGTTCCCCAGCCCTGTAGTCGCGGGCTATTAAGAATAGGAATAAGGTATTGCCTGCCTGTCGTACAAGGCGACTAAAAGAGTCTTCGGGTTCGTGGGCCTTGAGGGTGGAGGCCCTCAGACCTCAATAAGCGAGCCTTAGGAGGATGGCAAGTACATGGTGGTCTTGTATTTGCCGTAGCACAGCGTGGGTACTAAGGAGGGCTTCGCCCTTCCGTGGGATGTTTTAACCAAGGTGCCGGGGGGCACCGGTACGTTCCGTAGGAGATCACGGAGCACCTTTTAATGCACTAAGGGAGACTACCGAATGGAGTTTTAGCGGGTAAAAGCCCTACATAACATTGTATTCCCCCCAGAAACCAGGTATCTTAAGAGGATTTCACCCGCGATAAAAAAAGGCTTTGTTGCCGGAGACCACTTAGCGGGGTAGGTACCACCACCACCGCAGCTCCTATTTCTGCCTCAAAACAATAGTGTGCAAATATTACTGTATTCCGGTTTGAAGCGCGCTGTAGTTAGTGTAATTACTGCGGTAACGAGACTTAACATCTTACGTCTCACGGGCCCGTTCGGTCCGGGCGCCGATCGGGGGTTGCGGAAGAACTGCTCGATGTTATCCCGTGACTCCCGTGCACTCTTTCGGAAACAATTGGAATACCGTGTGAAGCTTTATAGTCAGTTGGAGTCGGACACTACCCCATTACCGGCCCTTGGTTCCGGGGTGTGCGTTCCGTTAGCTTTTTGTTACACACATGAATATATAAATAAAAAAAAACATCCTTGTGTCTCAGGGGGACGAGCGCCGTGTGGTACTGTGAATACCGTTCTATCTAGCGGCACGTTATGCATCGGCAGCAAAATATGATGTGACGGGAGGCGTCAGCTCGCTGGCGCCCGCGATACAACGGAAGGTGGTAAACCAGCGACTTTGCGCCTACCGTCACTGACCGGGGAATCGTACGTTTGTTGTGAGCCCAGGATATGTCTCGGCAAAGGAAAAGTTACCAGCACCAGTTGATATCATAAATCGAGCTTAGAATATGATTTGATGACTAGCTGTTGCACTTCCCCTTTATAGTGACAGAAAGGACGTTAACCTTATGTCTGCTTTTTTTTTAATTTTTTTTTTCGTCGGCATGGGGAAATCCTCATGGATAGCCATGGGCCCGGGCCTTATGGTATGCCCGACTCTGCCGAGCACTTTGCTCAGTAGCCTACGGACTAAAACCCCCTTCCGTTTTCTCTCCTATCCTCTCTGGAACCGCTTGTGCATTACTTCAGGGAGGCTTTTGCCTTTTATCTTAGAGGTTCTTGTCTATGCCTTTCATCTTTTTCCCTTACTTTACTTCCTTAAGCATTTCCGCATATTTGTCCCATCCTTCTTTACTTTTCGTCATTCTTTTCATCACGTTTTCCGCTCCTACTTTTCCATCGTTTTCTTCCGTTTTCTCTCTCACCTCTGCAAATTAGATACATTCAAACAGAGCATGCTGTGGTCAGTCTATATGTTCGCAATATGGGCAAGTGTCAGTTTCTGCTTTCCCTATTGCATGGAGATAGGTGTTAAAAACTCCGTGGCCACTCAGCGCTTGTGTTAGCAGTCTTTCTACTTCTCCATGCTTTCTTTGTATCCATTGTCTTAGGTTGGGTATGATTCTTCGAGTCCACTTGTCTTTTCCCTCCTTTTTCCAATCTTGTGTCCATTTTGTCAGCGTACGCGTTCTTTCTTCTTCTTTTGTTCTTTCCTTTTCGTGATAGGAGCGGTGCCTTTCTTGAGCTAACCGTTCTATGGGTATTAAGCCCGCTATCACCAAAACCGCGTCCAGGGAGATGGGGCGGTAGACTCCAGTGATACGGATTGCCAGCCTCCGTTGCAATTTGCTATACCAGCTTTCGTATTTCGCAACACTCATGGCCCCCGCCTACACCGGTGCTCTATATAGCATGACGGACTATATCGCTGACGCCAACAGTCTGCGGTTACTTGATCTTGGCCCTCCTTTTCTGGGCATAATTTTGCCAAGGGCAGCCGCCAGTTTTTCGTCTTTACCAGTCACTTCTTCTATATGTTTGTCAAACTTTAGACTTTTATCAAGCCAGATGCCGAGGTATCTTAATCTGTTTGCTGGCACCACCCTGACGCCCTGAACAGTGAAGTTGATTTCGCTCAGCCTTCTTCTACCGCTCAAGACTCCGCCTCCGTCTTCTCCGGGGCCAAGTGCAGTCTCTTCTGCTCCATCCATGGGCTTATTCTTTCTAGGGCTACGTTTGCTATAGACATGACTTTCTCTTCCTTTTTCGCGGTGACCACCAGGGCCAGGTCATCGGCGAAGCCTATCAGTTGTGCTCCTTTTCCTAGTTCCATTCGTAGGACCCCATTATATAGTATGTTCCATAAGGTTGGGCCCAGTATTGAGCCCTGTGGAACGCCACCTGAGACCCTTTTTTCTACGACGGTACCCGCGCCGTCCGTCAGTGTTATATATCTATCCTGGAGGTAGCTGTTTATGATATTGCATAAGTATTGTGGCATGCCTTTTGCGGCCATTTCCTTCAAAATGAGTTCCCACGATGCGGAGTTGAAAGCATTTCGAACATCGAGAGCCACTACTGCACAGATTCTTCTGGTCCTATGGGTTCCTCGCCTCGCGCCTTCCGCTATCTCCAGCAGCTTGTTGACTGCATCCACTGTAGACTTCCCATTTCTGAACCCGTACTGTGAATCATGTAGGCCGCCCGATTCCAATAGGTGTTTTTCAATTCTGCCTAATATCAATGACTCCAGAAGCTTCCCATAGCAGTCTAGTAGACACAACGACCTGTGCCCCGCAGGATCTTCAGCGGGTTTACCTGGTTTTCTAATTAGGACTAGTCTAGCTGTTTTCAGCAGTTGGGGAAAACTCTAGACTCCAACACTTTCTGCAGCACAAGCCTTATCCTATCTGGTATTACTGCTATTGCTAGACTCACGATCTCCGGCGGAATCTGATCGGGTCCGGGGGCTTTCTTCACCTTTATGCGTGCTTTTAGCCGGGTGATCTCCTCGGTCACCTCTGGGAACTCCTGTGGTGGTTTCATTTTACGTTCGAAGTCTATGTTCTGGGAAGAGGCCATCCGCTATAGCCTGGATTTTGTCTATATTCATGTTTGTGGGTGGATTTCCACGCAGCTTTTTTGTAACTATCTTATATCCTAGTCCCCATACATCGTTATCTACTTCCTCGCATATTTCCTTCCATTTATCGCCCTTCGCTTTCCAGATTCGTCTTTGTAGTTCAAGTTTGGCTTGTTTGTACTTCTTTTTGAGTTCATTTATTTCGTTGCTTTCCTTGTCTTTCCCTTTTCCTAGCTTTTTCTTGCTTCTTGTATA
The DNA here is from genome assembly GCA_029030555.1 of Ornithoptera alexandrae. Taxonomy (NCBI): domain Eukaryota; kingdom Metazoa; phylum Arthropoda; class Insecta; order Lepidoptera; family Papilionidae; genus Ornithoptera; species Ornithoptera alexandrae. Next base: position 613,535 of record JARDVY010000069.1, on the reverse strand, counting down.
CCTTCTTCTGCTTTTCAAACACCCTTTCCTTGCTTCCGCGATTTCCCTATTCCACCAGTAAACTCCTTTTTTCTTACTATTATTGTTTCTTTTGGGCATAGAGGCATCACATGCTCCCGTCGTGGCCTGTACCAGTTCCATAGCAGTCGAGATCTGCGCTTTTTGCAGGCTCGTCCTGAACTTGTCTATGTCCAGCCTTTGCAGTTTCCACCTTTTCATTTGTGTATGGCGCTGCGGTAGGGGCCGTGCATGTTTTATTTCGTACACTATATATTTGTGTCCGCTCATGGTCTCTTCGTCAAGCACTCGCCAGTTCTTTATCTTGCCTGCCAGCGTTTCAGAGGCTATGGTGATGTCGGGCCTCGACGTTCTGTCTACTCTTTCAAAGGTTGGAGTCGCCCCCTGGTTCATAATGACGGTGTCGAGGTTCGCCACTAATTCCAGTAGGTAGTGACCCCTTTTGTTGGTTACCTTGCTACCCCACGCTCTCGATGCCGAGTTCAAGTCTCCTGCCACTAGGATGGGTGTCTTTTGTTGTTTAAGCACTGTCCAAAGTTCATCGACGTCTGCTTTTAACTCTTCAAAAGTACAGTTTGGAGATATATAACAGCTAAACACGGTGAAGTCCTTCACCTTAAAGCCGATAAACCCGTTCCCTGTATAGATTTCTGAAACCGTCATGTCTTATTTAATATCACTAAGGCTGCATCTCCTCTGTTGCCGCATTCCCATCCAGCAGCTTTCGCCATTTTCCTGTTAGGTTCTGATAGGACTACAAGATCCGCGTTTATACTACTCGCGGTTGACAAGAGGAATCTTATGCCTGCTTGACAATGAGTTACTTAACGGATCTTTAGTGTTACTTTTCGTTTTTCTATATATTATTCAGTAATTTCATTAACCACAGCGCCCTTCAACCCGGAATACTACACGCTTTGACGTCAGTGAACGTAATAGAGATGTAGTAGTCACACTATTACTAACGTTGAGCTGATTTGAGCTTTATTTCTTTAGAGACGAGTTAATTATGTTCAGGTGCCGTTCTGACCTCATCCGTCACCAGCTGACTCATTCACCTACTTATTTGTGTCAAACGCAAACACGTTTTGAATGCTTTAAATACGCGAGACGTCCTCCGACGTGCTCGCAGTACTCTAACGTATATGTACGTCTACTCGCGGCTCTCTGCGCGGTCATCATCAACACCGGCCGATGGACGCCCACTGCTGGACAAACGCCTTTTAATTTGCGTTATAATTTTTTTTACTAGACCAAGCGACAAGAATAGCGTGACGCTGACCTGATGGTAAACGAAACGGCTACGCACAGCATCGTGTCGCTAGTTAGTATAATTAGCTACGGCGACGTTTACGCCGGAACACGGTACTGTTTGTCCGCTGCAATAGCGGTTGAGGTGTCTACGTACCTACCAGGCCTGTCTCCAGCAGCAGAAAGCGTACCTACGGTTAAATATATCTATATCAAGGATCTCATATGGCTGGCTCTTTTTATTTGTCGTAAAGTTCCGTTTAGCACACAATTCTATTAAACTGCGGCACTGCAATTTTCTTTAAACATTTCATTCTGATCTCGTTGGTCATCATATCATATTCTCAAAGTTTCATTTCTTGGACGCCAACAATGGCTGCGGGTTTTTACGGTGTACTTAGTGGAGTAAAGTTATACAGTGTAACGGTCCGGACCAGCGGTGGGTCGGAGACGGGGGGTCCGTATGCCTGCGCCGGTGAGTCAGCGGCGCGTGACGTCACCTACACCGCTACCCGACCAGCGGTTGATAAGTAAAGATTAAGCTACTGACTGATGTGCTGTGCCGTCATCTTTACAACTTGTTTAGCACGCGGATCTTTCTGCACATAAAGTTTATTACTATTTATATAAAAAGAAATAATGCAAACAAATTGTTGCTGATACTGGTGGTAGATTCCTGTCGCTTGGTGGTACCACCGTAGTGACTATTGCAGCTGACAAACATTATTATGTTCTGGTTTGAAAGGCGCTGTAGCTAGTGAAATTACTGGGGTAACGAAACAACATTTTATGTTCCATGACGGCAAGCAGAATGTGATGCAGTGTATACCATTCTAACTAGCTCCACGTTGTTATGGCCATGTCTGTCGCCTACCATCAAGTGAAAGTTTTGCTCGTCCTTTGACTTCGTAAAAAAAAACACTGTTAGGCTCCGCCCCTCTTATTAATTTTACAATAGTTAAATACAAAAGTTATGTTTCATTTAAGCCATGTACGTTCTTGTATTCCGTAAGACTTCATGATGCACTTAAATTATTACTTAACAACACTCAAGCTTAACTACTGTTTCATTATCATCATCATTCATCATTATCAGCTAATGTTTATCCACTGCTGGATATAGGCCTTCCTCAATGTCTTCCACCAAATGTGGATTCACAGCTTCTCGTATCCATCCACTTCCGATCGCACTGATGTCGTCGGTCTATCTGGAGAGAGGATGTCCTGCACTTCTGCGACCTATACGCGGCCTCCACTCTAAGATTTTTCTCCTCCATCGGCCGTCACTGACACGACAGCTATGGCCGGGCTCACTGCCACTTCAGCTTGCAGATTCAGAGAGCTCCGTCGAGGACTTGAGTGCTCCGTGGGATTTCTTAGCTCCGGATTTTGTCCCTTAGAGAAATTCTAAGGATAGCTCTCTACTGTTAGCATGTAAAAATCAGTGGATAGTGATGATGTAAACAATCTGACTGAATAGGTTGTCGGGGATGTTAATAAACTATAGTTTTTTACAAAACATATTTACGAATTGGATTTTATGATATATTTCCAGGACCTGAGAACCTTAAGGTCGCCAACAGGAAAAGGATTTTAAGAATCTTGTAACTGTAAAGAGTTACGCGTCGAGTTTAGCACCTCGTCCGTTTTGTCGGTTTATATATACAGTTGTTTATAAGTAAAAGGTAAGTGGGGGGCGAGAGGTCGCGCCGCCAACGCCGACGCGTCCGACACCTCCGACACCTACGGCCGCAGCAGGTAGGCGAATCGATGATGACCTATAAAGGCGCTGGGTGAGCTGGATCGATCGGCGCCGCAGCGGGTGCAGCGGGGGCAGCTCGCCGCGCCTGCACCCTACACCGCGCCCACTGCCTTCCACAATGCACATAGCGAAGTAATAGTATTAATATGTATGTGTGTGCGCATGTGTGCGTGTGTGTGTGTGTGTGGGGTGGAAGGGAGTTATTACAATCACACGGCTCGCGTCATCATACTGTACAACTTGCGTCGCACTGAAATATTATGCGGACCATACGATAAAAGAGATGATCAAGTTGTGCTGGTCGCTGGTAGTAGTGTTTCTGTTGGCGGAGACCATCTAGGTAAACACCACCGCAGCGACTATTGCCGCCGACAACCAGTACTGTGCCAACGTTACTGTGTTTCGGTTTGAAGGACGCTGTAGCTAGTGTAATTACTGGGGTAACGAGACTCGACGTCTAATGTCGCAAGGTGACGAGCACAATTTGTTGAAGTGTGTTACATCGCAACTAGCGCCGCGTTGTTATAGGCAGGCCAGACTTACCATCATGTGAACGTCGCGCTCGTCTCGTCGCTTATTTTGAACAAAATCGGTAAGAAAACGTTCGTGTAACTACTCTAGTTCGAGCACATAAAGTTGGTTGTGCTGTCCAATGTCAGCTATATCGCCAGCCGCCAGCCGCCAGATGCACAACAAATCGTGAAACCTGATCGGCTGGACACGTTCCGGTGTCGCATAGACGTATCAACGGCTTATCCCGTTTACTAATTGCATTAAGCCTGACGATGTGATGGATGACTCGAACAGCTACAATCATGCGTTACATACACTGCGTATGAATAAACGACTGAACAAAACAATGAACGGTTCAAACACCGGAAGTCATTTGGACCGGTCACCACATTTAATGGATTTATATATTAGGTGTAAGGGGTCCCGCACAACAACTCGTAGGACCCAAGCCAACCTAACCTGCTCGTGGTGCACTCTGCTAATCAACAAACGAGGCTTTGGTTTTTAGCAACGCGCATTGGGCCAGCGTGGTGGTAAATGGCCCAAAGCGGTCCATATAAACCCCTACATGCGGCAGCCACTTAGCGATACCAGAGGCCTTGCTGGCTGTATGTGGAGATCTTTGGAGGAGACTTATGTCCAGCAGTGGACATCTATCGGTTGATTATGATGATGATATATTAGGTGAATCCAGGAGTCGTTATCTGACAGACCTCCATCGATATGACCCACAACATCTCCCATACGAATGTCATATTATATATGCTCGGCGTCAGTTCGCAGATAATCAGCTGATAACAAGATATAACGTGCACGTCAGCCGCTGAGCTGTGTGCTGTTGACGCTGGTGTGCTCATGTAACCGGCACGCACAGAAATAATAACACTCGGTCCCGATTCGAGCTGAAGTGAACTTGTGGTGCTGTTTGTGACGGTTAAGCCGTTTTTTGCCCAGCTTCCAAGTTGCCTTGAAATATGTTTTAGAACGAACATAGGGTTCAACCTAGTCTCAATTGTAATAGTTCAGGTCTTACTGAGAGAGGCAATGCATCAAGATATCATTGATAACACGTTTCTGCGTCCCTTGAATAATGTTAGTGTCAGCTGTAGCTGCAGCCAGGGCACTGAAAGATATTATCCGATTGACTAGTTTGATAGTAGTATGAAGAGCTTACCTACCAGTTTGGTTACCCATTTTTTTAAAATTCATCAAGGACGCACCGAAACGCCTGGTGCGCCGGCGCGCGCGCGACGACACTGAGTGGCGGTTGACGGGAAGGGGCCTGGCTCCGCATGCCCACAGAGAGCGCCCGTCGCGTGCTGCATGCTGAACTGTGCGCAATCCCTCCCCCACCACCGCCACCCTAACCCATCCCACCGTGGCCCATCGCCTACTGCCGCTTTACTTAAATATGTTTTTAACTAGAGGGTACTTTTACATGATGTTCAGTGGAGCTATTTGCAATTAACAACAGTGTTCATCTCGCCCCAAACCTTATATTCCAGCTCCATTTAAAATGGATCATGCAGTGCTTATGAGTTTAATCTTAGATGTATAATTTAATCTTAAATAAATTAAGCATTGCAAAGTAGACCTAGATATTTGCCTGGCGACTGCATAACTCGAACGCATTCCTTATCCGCTCTGTATCGGCTACCGGGTTACCTGTTCCAGTGAACTGTGCTGGTGTTGCAGCCGGCGAACGGGTTCCGCGCTACGGTCTTTTCTCAGACTGCTACAATGGAAACTGTATTTGCAATGTTACCACGTCGTCAACACTGCACCGCTATAGTGCAATGCTCGGGGCGGTGTCAGTCAATCCGCCCAGTATTTAATACATCACTGAATTAATTAATGAACGTTTATTACCTGTTCTGCAATTCGCATTGCTTGCAGTAGCGACCGGTCTGCAAGTTTTTTTTAGAAGCTTCTAATTTTTTACACAAACGCCGCTTTCGCTGCGCCTGCGCCGACGTAAGCGCACACGGACCAGTATGTTTGTCGCTGTGTGTCAGTTGCCGACGAACTGCCCGCATTCGAGATTCGACAGTCGGACATAAGCCAAGCCACGACTGTAGAACCGGTTGCGCCTGGCGTCCGCCCCACCGCACTCACCGCGGACGCACCTCGTTAGATAATTAAATGACATAATGTGCTTTGGCGCATCAGTTCAAACTGAGCGGAAGCTGCGATCTCCACATAGTCTTGTATTGAATTATTTATAATATCTCTCTTTCTTTCTCTCCAGGTTCCTACGTAGCATTCGTCCTATGGGCGCTGGTGAGCCCTGGGGTCCTCGGAGCTGGCCTCGCGGGTCCGTCAGACCGTCCGGAGGCCTACTTCAACGGCAGTTCCTACATCCGCCTATCGCGCCCCATCTCCCTCAAGCAGCTCGTTGGCTTGAGCTTCCGCACTTGCGTCGGTAAGTTATGAAAGTAATAATTTATACATTTCCTATCAGTCTGCAGCAGTTCTCTCTCGAGCATAGATAGCCCTGTTCCAAGAACACCACTTAAATCAACATATAGCAGCACGCATCCAATAATTTTAGCTTAAACACGATGTATAATTGAAGACTAGTCTGTCAGTTGTCACTATAGAGACGGATACGACCAGCTTTGATCCTAAAGCTTACACCATCATAACACCGTATAACATCAAGACGTGTAACCAGCATTAAGCCGTCTCGTAGCCGCAGGCCGGCCGGTAACCACGCGTCTAACTGGCCACTGGTTAGTAATTACAGGGGATCATTAGAAGTCGCGTCATCAGTTCATCACGAGATCATCGTGTTGTGAACGGCTGTTCAGTGACTCCGTCGCGGCGCTTGCGTGACTGTATTGCGCTGGTAACGCTCGTGCACCGACCGTCGTGCACCAGCCGCCGTCCGTCGTCAGCAAAGGCAACAACGACTACACGATAATGTCTAGTCTATTCGTCAATGTCTTATATCACGTCTGAGGATTTTGGTTAGCGCTAGGGTTGCTGTCTCAAGCGGATGGTTTGCCACCACGGGTTCCATTCCAGCGCATCATTTACGACCGTGTCTAATCTTAATTTTAACTAAGTTAGTTAACTTTAAATTAAGGTACAGAGTGTGTGGACGAGTGTCAGGTACTGCTCAACCATATCCTTACAATGAAACCACTAAAGTTGTCAAAAAGTGGCTGTGGACGGTGTAAGACCTGGGGAATGACGGATAGTAATTACGGCGGGTTCCGCATCAGCGGCACCAGCGGCGCCGCTGGCCGTGCGCCCGAACAGCCTCACGCGAAGTAAAACTGCTTTTTAAGATCGGTTGATTAAGAAATCTAATTAGGAGTTACGCAAGTCTGGAGAGCTACTTTTTTTCGGGTGTGCTGTGTTTTTATATTATAATGTTATTGAAGCTTAAAGGTAAGAGAAAGGACTTTGTTCACATAAAACTTGATTAACTTATAAGCAGCGCCAACGATCTCGGAGAAAGAGGTAATTGTTTCATGTTAATCAGAAATACTGGTTCGGTTTAAATCTTAACGGCGAATAAATATCGAAAATAAGTTTCCTCAGGCTCCATGTTGTAATACAAAAAAGATAAATGACTACTGTTAAATATATTTTCCTCTCGATTCAATTGAATGTCTCCTAGTGGCGTAGGAGACACAGTCTTGTCAGCCTCCTCGGTAACAAAGTCTGTTGCGAGCTGATCTAATGTTTAAATTAACGCTTTAAGTAAATATTGGCGGAATGGCATGAATGTACAAAATGTATATTATCATGTCGCATTGGACATTAACAAGTCGCAACAGACGGTGGGGGGAGGAACAGGCGCCCGTCGGGCCCCCCGTCCGCTCCGCGGTAACGCAACTCCAAACGCTACACTTGTTTACACTTGCGCGAATATTACCGCTCAATGAATACATTTTATGTACTAGGAACTATTATAATACATAACACTTTTGTTACTGCTTTATGAGCACCGGAGACGACGGGCTGATAAATACTGATTCTTTATGTGCTCGATACGCACGCGTAACAAGTGGAGGGCCGCCGGGTTTCGGTATTAAGCGTAAGATTGTTTGTGTGGCAGGCGGGGAGCTGTTCTCGCAACGGTTCGAGGGCTACACGTTGCACGTGACGGCGCTGTACGAGCAGGTGGTGGTGTCATGGGCGCGGCCCGGGCAGCTGCAGCGCGAGGTGGGCCTGGCGCGCGAGACGCTCGACAACCGCTGGCACTGGGTCGCGCTGCGCTACCGCCCGGAGCCGCTCTCGCTGCTGCTCGAGATCGATAAGGATAGCCAGGTAAAGCGAACCATGTCCGACGATCTCTTGATTTAGGCACCCCACGCCAGCTTATTAAACATATTTCATTATTGTTGACTCATTGTGATGAGATGACAACAACTTGACAAGGGTTACAAATGTGCGTGAAATAAAGTTGAACGCGTACCCGCTGCTTACTGCAGGTCGCGCGAAATAAAGCGAATGTTACGAGTAACAGTAAAAGTGAGCGGCGGTGTGTAGTAAACTCTGCTTAAGTTATAAACTTGAAACTTTCTAAGACAATTGGCCGTCGCGAGCTGCGGAACCCGCCGCTAGCGTTGCGATCGCTGCATTTGTGTTATATATCACAATGAACACTATGAAAATATCACTTTTACTGTACATTTTATTACAACAGTAAAACAATTATATTGTAAGCATTTTTAAAGCTGATACAAGAACATGCACAACCTCCTTGCCTTTTTCCTTCGGAGGATGCTTGCCATGATCCGGACCAGTAAAAACTATAATGATGGTATTTATAAGAAGCGAGGCGACGACCACAAAGCGATGCGAATTAAATTGTCCTTTGTGGTTGAGGATCCGCGCAGAACGTCGAAGGATCGCCGCGCAACCAAAACGGAACCGCTCGTCAACATGCTGGATACATTTCCAATTACCGTTTATAACCTTCCACCTTTCTTTACCACTATACGTTAGCGGTGAATGTTATTGTAACAGAGCAGAGAGTTAGTAATTAGTGGCAATCTTACCGATGAATCCTGATATTCGCGAACAGGTGATATCGAACGTGACGTGGAACCCGGAGCTGCTGAGCCCGCTGGCGGGCGCGCTTGAGGCGGGCGGCGCGGTACTGCTGGTGGGAAACCTGTTCAGCGGCTGCATGCATGAGGGCCCGCAGCTCGAATTCCACGCGGCGCACGCGCAACAACGTAATGTTGTCTTTGGACACTGCCCCCTGACCACCGATGAATGTAAGTACACTCCCCGCACACCGGCTGCTGTGACTGTCCGACAGTCCCATTTTTACATGCCCTGATGGCATTTCAGTGCAATCTTAGCCGTCAAGGAAATGAAGAATTGGCGGTAGATTTTTGATTACGTCTGTCGTTAATTCCCATCGTACACAGGCATCGATCGGAAGGATGTCCTGCGGACGCCGCCCAGGGATAACTGCTACAACGAGCCCTGCATGCGGCACGGCACTTGCATCTCCAGACACGACAGGTGAGTCCTCACTTTCAAGTACACAACCCGGTGGCAGTTCATTACATTTGCAAGAAATTAACTGGTGTTGCCACAGCGTCACCCAGCGGAATGTGTAGTGTAAAACGTAGTGCAACATAAATATCCATAGAAACCAGTAATATGTATATAATAATAAAAAACGAATATATTGATTTTGTTGTATATATTAATGCGGGCTGAGCACAACTCCCCCCTGTTCATTTAGCCTTTTTTTTACTTTTGAGCGATCACGCGACTACAATGTAACAAGGAAGCCGAGCCGAGCGTGCGAACTCAGACTTGAAAGTTGCACCCCTACAGTTACACTGTTCTAGTTGTTTTCTATTTAAGTGGGTCAAGTTAATTCTCATAAATATGTGTGTACGTGTGTGCGGATGTGCGCGCACAGGTACGAGTGCCACTGCAGCGCGCGCTACACCGGCAACAACTGCGAGGTGGACGCGGGCGATCCGTGCGCAAGCGCACCCTGCCGCCACGGCGGCCACTGCGCGGAGGACGCGCGCGGCGACTACTCCTGCCTCTGCGCGCCGAGCTTCCACGGTATTCATCGACACCAATGTGCTTAAACACACCCACACCCACACTCCGCCAATCCATATCACACCACCACTTACACTAATGCCACCTCCCATCATTAACGCTACGCATTTAGTGGTATTGTTCTCTTCTCAGGGGCCATTTGTCGTATAGTATAGTATATACAGCCGGTCGTGTGTTGTTTGTTTTGTTGTCAACAGGCACGTACTGCGAGCTGGAGGTGTCGCTGGACCCGCAGTGCGTGGCGGGGCCGTGCCGCAACAACGGCAGCTGCAGCGTGCCGCCCGGCGCCGACACCTACATCTGCGCGTGCCCGCCCGGTATGCACGCGCGCGCACTATGACTGCACCCATGCATAAATGTTACGTGCACTTTTAGGTTTAAGATGACTGAATAATCATTTTTAGTTTAGTCTTTTTTGTATATAATAAACGTCGTACAGTAATTTTATTAGCTGTTAAGCCACTTAAACTTCACATCCCAGTCTCCGAAGCATTAACAGTTGTTATTAAGACTAGGCGAACGTAGTCATATTGCAACAACGACAAATCCGCAGGGTACACTGGTCGCAACTGCGAGACGGACGTCGACGAGTGCGCGGGCGCAGCCGCCGCCTGCCTCAACGGCGGCCACTGCCTCGACGCGGTCAACAACTACACCTGCGACTGCTCCGGCACAGGTAATAATGCACAGTGTCGTTCATAGGGCGAAAGCAGTTCAATTTTCACGTTAATTCCTGGCTTTTGCTCTTGTTAAAACTGTGTTTTGATACATATTGGTTACCTAGCGACGTTCCCGTTTACTGGCAATACAAGCTCAACCAATCTCCTAACTTTTACATAATATAATGCAGGTTACACGGGAGCACGCTGCGAGCTGAACGTGAACGAGTGCGAGGAGGAGCGCGGCGTGTGCGGTCACGGCGTGTGCTACGACACATACGGCGGCTACGTGTGCGCCTGCTTGCCCGGCTATACCGGCGACCAGTGCCAGAAGGTGCGTCGTGTACACCTTGATTGCCATTCTTGCTTCAGTGTTCGAAAACTTGCTGTTTTCTTAGTGCCCGCTGTCTTGAATACTGCACACCTTAACGGTCGTCGGTTTCGTTTCCACATTTATAATACAGCTTCAATGAACGCAGACGTAACACAAGAGCAAGCGATACCTGTGGACGTATCTGTAAGTACTTACAGCGTGAAGCGTCACTTGGTGTCTACACCGCGCCCGAGTGCGCTCACCGAGTTGGGATGAACCGCTCGTTGTATGCGAGAGACTCACCCTGCCACCAGACGAGTTCGTTACGAATAGAATGTTATTAGTTAAGCACGAAACAGATGTCGGCGTGCGCGTCGGGGCCGTGCGGCGCAGGCGGCGCGTGCGTGGAGGAGGGCGGCGGCGCGGGATACCGCTGCGTGTGCGCGCGCGGCTGGGCGCCGCCGCTGTGCGACGCGCCGCTCGCCGTCACCGCGGCGCCCGCGCACTCGTCGCCGCCGCAGGCGCCCGCAGCCTCGCCCGTCCAGCCGCCGTCTGCCGCTTGTGCGGACCTACAGTGCCCACCTCACTCGCACTGCCGCGATGCACACTCGCTCGGTAATATCTATAGCTTATAGAGCAAGAGATGGTACCTTATGCATATTGTATTGTCAAGATTGTTCATTTACAAGGTGTGCGTCTCCTCCAGGTCTCCCCGGCATGGTCGCCGGCGTTATGGTCACCAAGCAGGTTATCTGCGTGTGTGATCTAGGCTATTACGGTTAGTCCGTTTGCATGTTCTTTGCAATTTTCTAGTGTCATATAAAAAACGGCCGCATGATGTGATTATGTACGAACGTTGCGCAGGAGTGCCCGGAAGGTCTCCCAACTGCACGTCCGCGGAGGAGGCGTGCGAGGCCGGCGTGTGCCTCAACGGCGCGACCTGCACGCGTAACGGCGATCGCGTCAACTGCACGTGCGCGCCCGGGTACAGAGGTGAGCGCGCCGCGCCGAGCACCCGGACTTTGAGCGGCATAATAAAAATTGTGCACAGCACAATTGCACTGAACACTGACAATTGTATCAAGTGGAGCGGTGACTGGTCAGCACTAGTTGTGCCATTTGCAGCTGACACGCCATCCAGATGGCTAAACTACACAAAATCTACCAAAACATTGTTGAGGTTTAATTAAAGATAGAACTGTGTTGATTGGTGATATTCATGCAGGTTTCTCCTTTTGCAGAGAGCGTTAGGGCGCGCGGGGCGGGCTCGTTCACATGCTTTGGTTTTCGGAGCGGCCGCCGCAGGTTATAACAGTTAGTGCAGCCCCGGCGGCTCTCGCTATTCGCACCCCACACCACACCACTTCCCGCAACACCCCCTCGAACCACTTTAACCAATTAATTGGCTACTACAATAACTATTTGTTTTCAAGCTTCATTTCAACTTCATAGCGCGCAGCGCCGCCGCATCAGGTGCGCTACGTCTCTAGCTCCTAGCGACCAGTCGGAAGTGTCCATTTTTGCTTAAAATTTTCGTTTAATTCATTTCAATGCGTCGTGGTGTTGTTTAGTTTGAATGTTACATTGTCTCGTCGTCATAGCGATGGCTTCACGGGGGCGCGTGGGCACGGTGCATGCTTCCGCGTCGTCAGCATGATCACTTTGCTCTGTCGCTGAATTCTCGTCTAGCTTTGTTTGTTCGTGTTTTTTTTTATTAATTTGAATGTTATTATTGTTTTCTTTACAGTCGATGTTTGTTAGAACTAGTGTTAGTTATATTTTAGTCGTTATTATTAGCACATTCTAGATGTACTGCCAGCGGCGCTTGATAGCGGTGAAGGATCGGGCCGCTGTGGTTGGTGCGTGTGTGTGTACAAGCGTGCTTATTTATGCGCAGGCGTCTACTGCGAGCTCGCGCCGGCGGCTGGCAAGGCGCTGTCGGAGCTTAAGGCGGAGCGCTGCGCCTCCACGCCCTGTCTACACGCCACCGCCTGCAGAGACCTCGTGAGTTTATTCTTTTGTTTGAATCCAGTATATTCTTCAAGTGGAAATTTGTTTCTTAAAAATAACGTAATATCGTACAAGTTGAAGAAGCGTTTCTAATGCGGGGTGCTATGGTCAGCCGGGCGGGTTCCGTTGCGAGTGCGAGGCGGGGTGGGGCGGCGTGCGCTGCGAGGTGTCGGCCGGCGAGTGCGCGCGCGCCTGTCTCAACGGCGGCACCTGCCTGCCGCCCGCCGCGTGCGAGTGCCGCCCGGGCTACGGCGGCGCGCAGTGCGAGCTGCCGCTCGACTGCCGCGCGCTCGGGTGCCCGACGCGTCCCGCTCAGGTGACAGACGATGACAGACAGATTACACAGGCACACACGTGAACACTTGAACATCACCAAGTACTTGTTTATCGATATTATTTCTATATTATTCTAACTGAGGACTATTTGCGGGAGTATTTGCGAATGCGCTTGGATTTATCAACACTTCATTAGGAAATGCTAGTGATGGACTTAAAATAATATAACTGCTTTTAAACTTACGGGTGGTGTGTGCGTATGCATATGCAGGAGTGCGTGGAGCAGAGTGGAGCGTGGCGTTGCGCGGCGCCGGGGGCGGAGTCTGCGTGCGCTTCGTCCCCGTGCCACAACGGCACCTGTCTGGCGCTTGACAGCGGCTTATTTAGCTGTCAGTGCCCGCCGGGTTTTACAGGTTAGCTTCGTCTATGTACTTTTCTTTATAACAGGAAGGAAATCTTCAAATTCTACCCCCTTACTGTTTAAATTGTTAATAAAATAATGTAAATTTTTTGCACAAACTATTAGCCTTATTGCAATACAATGCATTAAAGGATCTCCTATGGAATATGGTTTACCACTTGTATATTGAAATAAATTTGTATCTAGAATTCACGATAAAGTAAGTATACTAAGATCTTAGTTAATTTTGTATGAAGCAGAAAATACTAGAATAAATGCACATATTTGTTTTTTATTTTTAATTCATGTAATTTTAATTATTTGTTAAATAAAAAATACTGAATCAGGCTTTTAACATTTATTAGTCGATAAGTACAAGTCAGTGGTCAGTGTTCTCGGTGAACACTTTTCTGAACGTGTAGGCAGGCGTATCGCGAATTCTTTTGCCTTTTAAGTTAATAGCATAGGGCAACATTGAGGGGACGCGCTTATGGATGCCACGTCCGCTGGGTGTCCACGCTATAACTTTACACACAGAATCTACCTTAGCCGTCACTGAAACCCAACCAATGGAAGACAAGATTATATCACCGCAGCAGAGTTTTGGCCCATGTCCAATAAAGTCCAAGGTGTTCTCTCTCTTTTGTAAACCAGGCCAGTTTCTCAATCTCTTAATGCTTCCAGTGGGCACAGCGAATATATCTGTGCCTATAAACTTGCAGTACACTTCATCAGCATGTTCAGTTTTCACAACAGTTATTGGCAGATGATCTGAACAAAATATAGTAAACCGACATGGTTCTGTGCACTCCACAAAGTCAATACGGGCTAGACCAGCTAAAAAGAATGTATACCCTGGATGCAGAAAATAAGTTTGGGGCTTTATCATGCTTTTTGGTATAGTCATCAACAACTCCTCAGTACTGAGGAGAGATAACACTTGATCTGGATGTATTACACCTGGTGTGTCATAGAACCATTTACTTTTAACAAAAATTTCATGTTTTTCATCAAACACTGTAAAGGGCTGTTGTTTATCACCAGTATCAGTCAATGGAATAGTGAATGTTCTGCCAATGTGTCCCATTAACGACGGAGCTCCACTAAAACTCTTGCCAATTATTTGTTCTTTGCGTATTTTATTTTCCAGTTTGAATAGTGTTGCTTCAGATTTAAGTCTTTGATATCTCTGATGTAGTTTCCATCCAGAAGGCCTATTTATAGGGAACTTCAATAGATTTAATGTTGTTCCAGGCCATCTACTGATAGTTGCTCTCTTCACTATGTCCGCAGCATGAACTTTGCAATAGTCAGACTGCAACAGAGTGTTAAACAATGAACTTTTACCAACATTTGTGCATCCAACAAGGAATACATCTCCTTTATACATCCACTGTTTAAACATTGTCGTTATTAATTCTTCAACTCCATAACCTGTCTTCGCAGATATGAGCCCCACATGTTTAATATTTGCTTTGCTTAACACTGATTTATTTAGCTCACTTATTAAAGATTCTTTGATACGTTTTAGATAACCTATACTGTCACCTGGAAGCAAATCAACCTGGAAAAAAATTACTAAATATATATCACATTTTGACTTCTTTTTCATTTATAAAATATTCCTGTAACTAATGTTCGATGATCTAATAAAATGATAACAAAAAAAAAAATTCTTAATGCCTATGTCCAACATAGTATTTATTGATATGGCCCAATGGTCATATCATATTGTTTTTTATATCTACACAATCATATTTAAAGTCATATAATATTTAATGAACATAGTTAAGCCTACAGATCACTGCTATAAAATGCCACACAATATATTAACAGCAAGTAATATATTATATTGCATACAGAACAAAATTATCTTTTTTACCTTGTTTCCTACAACTATGAGTGGCCGCTTAATACCAATTATGTCAATAATGCCAGGCCATATTGAGCAAGGAAAGTCCAGCAAGTCCACCATTAACAGCACCAAAGATTTTATATGCCTGTTAACAAATTTATTTTCTTTTCAAATTCTGTTTATATTTAACTCTCAAAGCCGTTTTTGAAATCCATAACTAATAATGTCAAAAATTTTTCAGTACTTAAGTTCTTTTAATTAGTATTATAATTCATTATAAATTTAAACTTTACCTTATATTTCGTAAAAGCTTTTCATATTCCTCAGGTTGTACATTCACATCTAAAGCTATATTGTATTCTTTTAGGAAATGACATCTTTGACATTCTATACTTTTTAAATCTTCTACTGTGCGATCTCTAAAGATCTCGCTGGGAAGGTATCCTGGGATAGCAGGATCACAACAGTGTAGGAGAGCTCCACAGCCTCCACATGGCACATGGCTAATGCCTATATTGGGATCTGGTGTTCCATAGTTTTTGCACCATTCCAGGTCCTCAGTCTCCTCATCTTCCAGGTCTTCCATAGTTGTCAACTTATCATCGTCAAAATGTTCATAATTAGTCATCCACTTATCTATGTTTGAACGGTCAAATTCAGTTGGGGATCGATTATTCATATTACTATTTCTGTGTTCAAGTGTTTGGTTACCACATGGAATTATGTTAATTTTAGTTATGTTTGCAAAAGGCAATTGTATTGTGTTTTCTTTGGAAATATCTTCCTCATCCTTGTGAAAGTTTGTGTAATTGTCAACATGATACTTTAATATAACAGGAATGGGCGGTAAAGACTTTTCTTTAAAATTTTTTACTTCGATTTCCTTAGCTTTCTTCAAGGATTTTATATAATATTTATAATAACCTAAATCCAATTTGTCGCGTTCTAAATAAGAACTAAACATGATTTTGTCTTTATATTCCAAAAGAAGTGTGTTAAAATATGATTGTGTGTCGGTCGCTGTAAGTTTTTCGTTAACTTCTGTACTTTTTTTTTGCAAGATTTGACTTGTACGAGTTTTTATAAAACTTCGACTTCCACATAACCTTAAAAACTTCCGCGTCGGAAATATCATTATGGATTTTAACATAAAAAACACATTAATTACAATTCCTTTGCCCGCTGTATGCTCAAGACAACTGAACGGCCGTGTGAGCAGTCCGTTATAATTGTCACCGACAATTCGCTGCTAGTGAGTGTCGCGGAAGCGGTTCGCGCGCGCGTCCTTCGGTTCGATTCAGTGACATTTGTAGTGATGTGCCTCCTCGCCGCTCGTACGGCAGAATGCGACAACTGTTACCGGTTCTGCCGCTACAAATTAGTTTTATGTTAATTAAGTACCGTTACATATACAAAGAGAATAGTTTGTCTATTTGCATATTTTTAACATACAACGATAATTACGTATTCTATTATTCATACATATATTGGCTTTACGTGTTTCGTCCGGTTGCGTTAATACATGCTTCACACACAGTAGTGCTTTCAAATCATTTGCGCAAACGACATGTTACGCGGAGTGACTAATATTAGTCCGATTGTATGTTTAATTAGGCCTGTTACGTTTTCCATGAAGTGATATTATTGCACTTATGTGGAATCTACGAGAAATTGTTATTGTTTTACTAAGTGTATTTAACGGTATGTTATAAATAATAGTCTTAGGAAATATTTTAATGACATTCGTTTTTTTTTTACATATGCGTGTATTGTATTTTCAGGACGATTTTGTGAATTAGATAAAGATGAATGTTCATTAATGCCTAAAATATGCAATCACGGAGTTTGCGTAAACGTGCCGGGTTCATATCAGTGCTACTGCAAACCAGGTATTAATCGTTTACATAAATAAATACATAACAATACTATAAATATTAGAACTAGATTTCTATTTTAATTTAAGGATATACTGGCGATAGTTGCGAACAGGATATAGACGAATGTTTGTCGTCACCGTGTAAGAATGGCGGTACCTGTCAGAATTTGGAAAACAACTACGAATGTACTTGCATGGACGGTTTTGAAGGTAATTATTGCACTTGATTGTTTGTTATGTATTATAATTGACAATATTATTGGTGCAATGAATAACTTTAAAATTTTAGGAAAGGATTGTTCGATAAACATCAATGAGTGCGAAGCCGATCCGTGTGCCGCTGGCTCCACGTGCGTGGACGGTATCGCGAGCTACTCGTGCGTCTGCCAAGACGGACTCACGGGAGCCAACTGTGAGATTGACATCGACGATTGTGAGGTAACGCGTCATGCGCTTTTATGTAATAATGATTTTTAATAATATGTAAGATGGAAACATGTTTAGTAGAAAATAAAATATAAAACGCAAAATAAACGGGCCTTGAGCGCAACTAAGCGTGCATTAAAGCGTGTTAATAGGTCGATATCTAAAATATTACATGGTCTAGTATTTTTAATTATGAGTAAAAACCTGATTAGGTATTACGATCTATTGCAAATACAAGAGGTAGTTTACTTTACTCGTTTTGTTGAAATTAAATATGGTAAATTACCTGTATAAGTATCGACATAGAACATAGAATACACAAAAACAAGCATGATATACACGGTTTCTTGTCTACAGCTACGTAATCAGGCAGTTTACGCCGTATGTGGTATTGCAGTCGCAGCCGTGCCAGCACGGAGGGCGGTGCGCGGACGCGCTGAACCGGTACACGTGCGACTGCGCCGGCACGGGCTACGAGGGCGCGGACTGCGAGCTTAACATCGATGAGTGCGCGCCGCAGCCCTGTCGCAACGGCGGCTCCTGTCTTGACGACCTCAACGACTACCACTGCGCATGCTACCCGGGTTACACAGGTCTTTTAGCCAGGCTTTCTCAAAAATTTGACCGTGTTCACGCCTTTGCAATGTTTTCAAGATCGAAGAACGTGTGGTAATTTGTTCATAAATTAAATTTTGCAGGTAAAAACTGCGAAGTGGACATAAACGAGTGCGAGGGTGAGCCGTGTAAGTACGATGGCATCTGCCTGGAGCGAAGCAACGCGAGTTTATATCGCGCATCGGATGCGCCGCCGCTTCAGCTCGGCCCGCAGCCGCACATGCTGCTGCCAGCCACATTCTACCAGCCGTTCTCGCTTGAGACGGCGAGCGGGTTAGTGCTGACTAACAAATTCTGTTTAATGCCGAACGTTATTGTATTACCTCATTTTCCATAAAACATCTAACGATTGTCGGAGACGCAGGTTCGAGTGCGTGTGCGTCGCAGGCACGGAGGGTGCGCGCTGCGAGGTGAACGTGGACGAGTGCGCGTCGTCGCCGTGCCGCCACGGAAAGTGCGTGGATGGCGTGGGCGGCTACAGCTGCCTCTGCTCGCCCGGCTTCGAAGGCTTGCACTGCGACCACGATATCGACGAGTGCCTCAGGTGAACATTATACTCTACTGCTGGTCTCCCCTGTATGAGCGCCATGACGCGGTGTCGATAAGCTAACTCAGAGGTATGGCTGCCCTGTGTCGCATCCTGCTCGCCCTATTGCAATAACATTTGTAATTCTGTTTGTTTAAAGTAAAGGATCAGTATTAATTAAAGAAATTAAATGAATTGTCGAGGTGCACAAGTACATGTTGTAACTTGTTGTCGGCCGGGGTCATTGCGGTACACGTTTGCGTTTGCGTTTGCTCGACGGCAGGTACAAGCCGTGCGCGCACGGGCGCTGCTACGACATGCGCGCATCGTACTACTGCGCGTGCGAGGCGGGCTGGGGCGGACGCAACTGTTCTGTGGTGCTGCAGGGCTGCCGTGATCAGCCGTGCCGCAACCACGGCACCTGTCTGCCCTGGCTGCGGCACGAAACGGAGCATCGCTTTAACTGCTCCTGCACCCCTGGACATTATGGCACCACTTGCGAGAAGGTACCTATTTTCGCCTAATCTATATCTCTCGGCTTACTGATGAAATGTACTTACGAGAAGAAGTGACAGACTGTTCAGAACATTTTATTGACATCTCTGCCATAAAAATTTCCCACGTATAAATATGTCCGATTGGTCCACTAGGTATGTATATGTTATAACTTACATTGCTTCCTGGGATAAACAATAACTGAAGTCGTAACTAGTGATGAAATGAATTCACTCGTAATGCGGTGGTGCAGATCACAACAATGTCGCTGGAGAACAGCAGCTACGCGGAGGTGCGGACTTCGCGCGAGGAGGGTTACGACATCTCCTTCCGTTTCAAGACGACGCTGGGCAACGGGCTGCTTGCGATGGGCCGCGGCTTCACGTACTTTTTCCTGGAGCTGTCTAGCGGTCGCCTAAACTTGCACTCCAGCTTGCTGAACAAGTGGGAAGGCGTTTTCATCGGATCCAATCTAAATGACAGCAATTGGCAGAAGGTGGGCTTGTTTTATCGCACGATTACCAATTGCAATATTATTGAACTTAATACGATTATAACTTGCTACTGCTATAGTGTTATTTTCCGGGCTCATTGTTCGCAGGTGTTTGTCACGATCAACTCGTCGCACCTCGTGCTGGCGGCAAACGAGGAGCAGACCATCTATCCCATTAGTCAAAACGAGGCGTTCAACGCGTCCGTCACCTCGTTCCCTTCCACACGTCTCGGCACTGCTGGCTCCTCATATGCGGCCACGCTTACGCACGGGCCCAATTACTTCGTTGGATGCTTCCAGGATGTCGTCGTCAACGGACAATGGGTGCGTACTTCGCTAGTTGTGGATTAAAACATCTAATAAACAGAACAAAATTATAATGCATATACTATGGTGTGGTTACGCATGTCACGGCCGAGCGCAATGCTTGCAGGTACTACCGGAGGACTCCAACGCAACGTCATCCGAAGCTACGACGGAGGAGACGCCTGCAGAGGAGGAGGAGGAGCTCGCCGAAGGTAGCGACGCGGACGGCGCGCGCGCTGTGCTGCATGGTGTGCTAGCATCGTGCCCGCGCGTGGCGCAGTGCTCGCCGAACCCGTGCCAATCGGGTGGCGCATGCGAGGACGCGTGGAGCAGCTTCGTGTGCACCTGCCCACGGCCGCACCTCGGCGCCACCTGTCAATATGCGTACACGCCGGCCACTTTCGCGCACGAGGCGGCGCCGCGCCGTGAGGCGGTGCGCGTGCGCGTGTCGCCGGCCGCGCGACGCGCCGTCCGCGCCGCGCTCGACATATCCATGTTTATTCGCACGCGTAAGCCCACCGGACAGATATTCTACCTCGGCTCCGTGCCTCGGTAAGAACTAGTGTTTTTGAACGTAATTATTATTGTCTGAAATCCATTGAAATACACGAGAGCTGTTGTGGTTGGCATGATCGAATAGATTCGGGCAGACCGATGAGACGTTGGTGGGCGCGTCGCTGAACGGCGGCGAGTTGCTTCTACACCTACGCTTCAACCTCACTCCTGAAAACTATACGGTGGGCGGCACACGCCTAGATAACGGGCACTTGCATCTTATCGAGGTAAACTGGCGGGCTAAGCACGCAGCCACTACAATTATAATACAGACTTCATCTATAACGCGTGACTAACACCAGGATGTCATTTGCCCTTCAGGTGGTGCGGAACTCCACCCTGGTGCAAGTGAAGCTGAACGGCACCGAGTATTTCCGCAAGTCTATATCAGCTGCGCGCCAGCTTGATGCTCAGGTAAGGTTTCCTGTCGATATTCAACATTTTCGACCGACGTTCTCTCAAAAGATATGTTGCGCTACTCATTTTCACAGATCTGATGATGCATGTCTTTGCGCAGGTGCTGTACTTGGGCGGGCCACCTCCACCGCCGCAGCCGCTTGTCGACACGACGCTTGCTCCTCCGGTCGCTGCGGCCTTGATCGCTCCGGTGTCGCCTGTCGCTCCTATTTCCCCGATCCCTGCCTCTCCAGGGGTTCCCGCTCCTTCTGTCTCTCCTGCAGAGCACTCCGCCAACCCTGTGGCTCCTGCTTCACCTTCTTCGTCCGCGACGCCTTTGTCGCCCATTTCGCCACCTCTCGTGTCCTCGACACCAGAGCCGTCGACAGTTGCGCCGCCCGACGACGATCCTGATTACTTCAAAGGAGTTATACAAGACGTGCAGGTGATGTCCTGTTCTATTCTATGTCTTCATCAGACTGGTGTTTGTAATGTGCGATGAGACAACCTAATGCTTTCCGTAGTTTTAGATAAAGATAATTATGATTAACTTGAGGGCGCTAATGACAATTAAGAGATGCACCATTACATATCTGGAGCGTTGAGCTTATTCCCGTTCACAGGTGTCCAATGGCGAGAGCGTGTGGGTGGTGGAGTTCTTCCCGCTACGCGCGGAGGGGCTACAGCTTCCGGCTCCGTTCGGCGAGGTGTCGTTCTCGGGCAGCGGTGTGATGCGAGGCGTGGTGTCGGATGACGCGTGCGCCTCGCGGCCCTGCCTGCACAACGCTTCCTGCTCGCTTACATGGAATGACTACACGTGAGAGCAATGTCTCCTACATAAATGTACACACACGTCGCTGCAACTATACACTACGTATGCATCTTCCGTCCGCACTTTGCAGAATATGCATACTTAAGCAATATAAAATATTTAAGACGATTCTATCCTCCAACAAAGATATGCATTTTTTAGTTATTTGTATGGTGTCTTAGCCTCCGTAATGCCGGACTGATTTCGCTGTCGTGTTTATTGTGTTTGATGGCTCGATTGTGCCTGGATCTCAAGGTGCGCCTGCCCGCGTGGCTACAAAGGAAAACAGTGCGCCGAGGTGGAATTCTGCCAGCTGCAGGACTGCCCGCTCAACTCGCAGTGCCGAAACCTCGACGGCGGGTAAGTCGCGCTACAGAGACAGTTGACGAGGAATGTTACAATTGTTTTTAATAAGTTTAAATGAAACATTGCCTAACGGAAATTTAAATGATTTCATCGTAACAATACTGATGTCTGCCAAAACAACGCACGCTGCACGCGCGACTGTATGCTGATCGTGTTTGCGCGTGTGCAACAGGTACGAGTGCGTGTCGAACGCAACATTCGACGGCGCGAACACCACGCTCCGCTACCGGCTGCGCGTGCCGCCCGCCTTCTCCGAGCGCGGCGCCGCCGAGCACCCCGCGCGGCCCACCTCGCTCACCATCACCTACAGGTATGTCAACGTCTGCTGCGAATGAAACGCCAAAATAAAACACTAAACTCGAATTAAAGTGATATGATAAAGAAATTACGTCAAGACTCGGACAATTTGGATTGATCAAGTGGATCCGGAGGGAGGGTGGGTAGACACTAACCAATTACATCAAATTATTTGTAATTACTGATGTGCGTTATTATTTGTTAAGGAGCAAAACCGGCGGTACGCTACTTCACGCGGAGATGGAGGATTCATGGTTCAGCGTGGGGGCGTTTAAGGAACAGGTGGCTGTGCAGTGGCGACTGGGCGGCGGGCTGCCCACGTTGCGGCGCATGCGCACGCGTCGCAATCACCTACAGTGGGGCACGCTGCGGCTGAGGCTAGGCGACGGGCATATGACCGGTGAGCGGGCGTGACACTGTTTCATTCACAATATCAGAAGTTAGACTTGCTTTTATTAAGTAAAAGTTAAGTTTGTGAACTTAAATCATCATTTAAAATTCATAATTACGTTAAGTATTTATACAATTTGCAATGGTGTAGGTGCGTTCGTGGAAGCCGAGGGCGAAGAGGAGGTAGGGTTCTCCGCTCCGATGGACGTCGAAGCATGGCAGCGGCTGATGTTGGAGGGCGAGCTGCAACTGGGCGGCGTGCGGCGAGCGCGGGCGGGCTCCACCGCCCCGCCACCGCCCGCACCCTCCGCACCGTCTACCACGCTCAGCTCCACCACCGCGCTTGTGAGTTGTCTTTAGAACAATAAATCCCCCCAATGACCCATTGGATATGTCTGTCCTTCCAATGATTTATACATGTTTGACATTTGTATCGTAATAAAGTGTTTCCCTTTGTCTGCTGCATGAGATACTCCGCTGGCATGTTCCTCTGTGCGGGTTTGTGACTGACTATAAAAGGTTTTCGTTAAACCGGCGTGTATATTAACCGAAGTGTTATTTGTCACCAGGCCGAAAGCCCTACGGAGGCGGTGTGGGAGTACGCGGAGGGCGAGGAGATCGTCGCTGATAACATCGTAGGCGAATACTTTAAAGTGAGTGCTGGAAGCATCAATAAATTTTCTTGTACTTATTGATACGGTGTTTGATACAGAAGTGGAAATAGACTTTTATACATTTTTACATTGCTATTCGTAGTGCATAGTGCTAGCTGGGTCTCTTGCCGGAGACTGCTCCACTTGGTACTTCTCAGTACCTCTCAGCTATTTCTGTCCTCCGTAATGTTAGGATGTTTTCAATTTGTGACATTGCATTACAGCTGACTTGTAGTCTAACTGTATGTTGGCGCGATGGTGTACTTAATGAGAGTGTTGTACGTATGCAGGGCTGCATGGGTGCTGTGCACGTAGGCGAGTTACTCCTGCCGTTCTTCAGTGAGGAGGAGCTTTTTGTGGGTGCCACGGCGTCGTTGCTCGCGCGACAGCCCTACTACGCGCTGCTGTGAGTGTACTTCGCTGCATTTTTACACGCGCATTTATCAAATGAAACAGTAATTGTAAAACGTGGCGTGTGTAGTTCCGGTCGGCCGTGGGGCGCGGCGCAGGGCGTGGGCTGCGTGCTGTGCCTGGAGCAAGACTGCGCGCGCGGTGGGCATTGCGCGGACGTGCGCACCTCGTACGCGTGCGCGTGCCCGCCCGGATACGCCGGCGACTACTGCGAGGTGCATATTAAACATTTATTCATTACAAATTGCATCTCCAAAACAATCAATGGTTATTGTTCAATACAAAATGTACTTTATATATATATACACACCGGTAACCCGCGTGTAATTGTGGCGATGTTTGTTCCCCGGACGGTCGGTGCATCAGGTGGACGTGGACGAGTGCGAGGCGCACCAGTGCCAGAACGGCGCGACGTGCGTGGACGGCGTGGCGGCGTATACGTGCGTGTGCGCGCCGGGCTACGAGGGCGAACTGTGAGTGTGCCCGCGTTGAGTGCGAGGAATTGTATTAAAATGATACAATAATTTGTACGAACTCTTAATTATTCCAAGAAGTTCATTTGCGCAGCTTCTTAATGTCGGTGACATAATTTCTCTTTCCATGAACTTGTCATGATAATGTTAGGTTCATGAATCTGTTTTTATTACGCCAATAACTGTAGTAATAAAAACAGACGTGATCATTGAAGCGTTGAGGTGTTGTTGCCTGCTTTGCTGGGAGCCTCCTGACGCTTCGTACCGAGATTGTTTCGAATTAGAGAATTAATGGTTGGTTGCTGGGTGCTCTTGCGCGTGCAGGTGCGAGCAAGACGTAGACGAGTGCGCGTCATCACCGTGCTACAACGGCGGCACCTGCCGCGACCTGCCGGGCAGCTTCCGCTGCGAGTGCGGCACGGAGTGGCGCGGCGCCACCTGCCAGCAACCGCGCGAGCGCAGCTGCGCACACGCACCCTGCGCCCCCGCGCGCGCCGCCTGCCGCGATCAGCCGCCTGGTGAGTTCCTATTCTATCCTCTTTCCATTGTGTCAACGACCAAAGGCCCGTTTGAAGTTATTCCATAGGCTTGTATCGCTCCTCGGACATGTGTAGGTGCACCTAGGTATTGACAAGCTCCTTTTGCACCGATATGATCCGAATAAGCGTCGGAACATGGCCGTAAACTTGACGTGAGCCCGCCCGTAATCCACAGAGCCGCCCACCGGCAACAATTACACCTGCGACTGCTTCGAGGGCTTCGAAGGTGTGCACTGCGAGGACGCGTTCTGCGAACTGGAGCCCTGCCGGCACGGCAAGTGCGTCGTGGATGCGAGCGTGAGTACTGTACTGTACTACATTCTGTGCTATATACCTTAAATTATTTGAATATCTGACAGACAGGTGGCAAATTATATTCTGCTCCAGTCTGAGGAACGCTATAGCTTTCGAAATGTAATGTGACTTAGAGTCGACGACTTTTATACAACTTTTTTACTTCTGCGCAGCCGCCATACTGCGAATGCTCCGAGGGCTTCAGCGGACGGCTGTGCGAGGTCGAGCGTGACGAGTGCGCGGAGGCAGGCGCGGGCGCGGATGAAGGTGTCGCTTGCCTACATTCGGGCCGCTGCTTAGACCGACGCGGGCACTTCCTGTGCGATTGCACCGGCACCGGTGAGTACTCCTTATCCCGTAGCTGTATCACCATCATACAAAACTGTGCTGGTCTGTGGTAAACAAAACTTAAAGTTCTCGACTAAAAATAATGTTCAACTGTAAAGAAGTCCCTACACGTTCTATACGGGAAACGACTGATTAAGTAATCGCTCGTGTAATCCTTCTTACCGTCTCACGATCTCAGAGGTTACATCCATAAATTCACATTGAACATACATTTTCAGTCCGTAACAAACCGGTTTTCGACCTAGCGATAGTACTACTACTGCTTCACTGAAAATCACCGAGGACATTCGCCATGGAATGGAAAATCAAAAATGAACAGTACTTACGTTGCTCGATTTTAGTAATGCTTTAACACCGTCGACTTTGATATCATGTTAAGTATTATTTGTTGCGCACTGTTAACATATCTCCGGTTGTTATGGGATGCTGTCATAGTCACACGTTCATAGCCAACAGCACGATCAAGTGAAGAATTATTTCACTACTTGGTTGTAAATCGTTGCTGGCGTGCCCCAAGGTAGCGTGTTGTCTCCAATGTTGTTCGCTATTATCATCAATTCTATAACTCGTGACTTGTCTTCTTCTTACCTATTGTATATATAGATTCTGATGATAGAAGCGCTTGCAAGCCACAGCGACTCTTACAGCTTATCTCATTCTGCCCTCGTGAATCGGGGTCCACGGCCTGTTACCAGTTGTAAGTTATCGATCTCCAAATTTATACTCAAGATTCTCTTGGTGATCTCTGTCAGGCTGTTCACAGCTATAACTCTGATCTTATTTGTATTTCGGATTGGTGTAAATTGTATGGTCTGAACGTAATCCCCAACAAGATACAATCAGTCATAATCGGAAGGTCTAGACTACTCTCCAAAATTAACTGTACCGGTGTACGACCCATTATTTTTAACGGTAACGTAAATCCTCAATTATGAGTTAGTAAAGTTAAGAACTTAGGTATTTACATCGCCTCCTGCTTATGGCGGGCACCGCCAGCCAACGAGGTGAGTACAAAGATGTGTGGAGCTATAAGCTCCTTGCGCAGACTCCGCAATTTTCTTCCAACATGCACTAAGGTTGCGCTTGCCAATTCCCTTCCTCTGCCAATTCTCGACTACGCCGATGTTTGCAATCTTTGCTTAACTGAAGCGCAGCTTGATAAGCTTGAGCGCATTCAAAATTTGTGTATACGATTCATATCCGGGCTTCGCCAATATAACCATATCTCTGAATATTCGCAAATAACTCTAGTGGCTGCCAATCCGTCTTCGCAGGAATACTCACATTATTTCTATTATATACAGGATATTGTTCAATCCTCTAAAAGCTTCCTACCTGAAAAATCAATTCGAATTTATTTCCGACTGCCACAGTCGTACTCTTCGCTCTTCAATAAACCTTTATCTTCGTGTCCCCGTGCATTCCTCTTCATCACCATCATCATCAGCCGACTTACTATCCCAGTTATTATATTTTTTGGAATGATTTTGAATTTGATAAATATATCCACTGCTGGACATAGGCCTCCCCCAAAGATCTCCATGTCGGTTGTTGCGAGTTCTCTGAGGGGAATTGAAACCTCGTCTGTTATTCAGCAGGGTGCACCGCGTGCAAGTGAAGTTGACTTAGACATTGTAAGATGTTGGGCGGAACCACTTACAGCCGCATTATTCTTCCAAAATTCCTTTTCCGTCACGGCGGTTCGCTCACGGATCTCTTCACCGAACCACCACATTCGTCTCACCAAATCCCCATTTTCTTTCATTAGACACTTAACTGACTACCTACTACCATAAAATTTCAATTCTAAACTCTTTCTAATTGTGCTACTGCTTGCTTCTCTCGTCACGTGCTTGCTTCAGTTTCTAATTATTTAGTGCGCCACTATCCTTTCTCTGCTTTCAGTTTGTCTTCTTTTCCCTTGGGTTGTCTGGTAGGAATTGGTTTCTGAGCAATAGGATCGCCCATTGCAAATATTTGATTAAATGATGTATTCCTTATTTATATAATTGGTGTTCCATAAACGATATTCAGCTAACGTTAGCTGTGCGTCGCGGGGGCAGGGCAGGGCAGGGTAGGGCAGGGCAGGGCAGGGTAGGGCAGGGCAGGGCAGGGCAGGGCGACCATAAATATAACCGCATAGCGGAACGCGCGCTATGTTTTATTGTTGCTGTTCCTCATTACGAACGAATTTCATAAGGTAATTTCTTAAACATTCATTTCAAGAAAAATATAGGAAATAGTTGTATACGTCGGCCCGAGGTACGCCCGGGGGTCCCGCGGCTCCAACCGAGCTGGTGCCGTTCAACGACTACTCTATTTTGTCGGTCGGTACAAAGAGGGGAGTTGATGATTGGTGTTATCTGCTGCATCTGTAAACGTCCCCGACGCGCGTCGCTCGACACAAGCGGGGGCGCGGGGGTGTGGTGGTGCATCGCGCGACGTTCGCTCGTGACAACATTATATTCGGGAATATTTAGTACTATCAGAATACACAAACAGCGAAGCAGTCATGGCGCCGGGCCGAGCTGGCGATGTACACGCTATGCGCTATCAATGAGAAAAGATCGGCGCGGAGCGCGATAAGCGCGCGATGTCGCGCGATAAGCGCCCGATAAGCGGCGGTGCGGGGCGG
Source organism: Ornithoptera alexandrae (assembly GCA_029030555.1). Taxonomy (NCBI): domain Eukaryota; kingdom Metazoa; phylum Arthropoda; class Insecta; order Lepidoptera; family Papilionidae; genus Ornithoptera; species Ornithoptera alexandrae. The sequence continues at coordinate 585,522 of JARDVY010000069.1, read as the reverse complement.
TGCGGGGCGGGGCCGGGCCGGTGTCGGGGCAGGGTCGGGGCGGCGGCCGCTGAGTCAGCGCCGCGAGGTCGTAGCGCCGCCCGCCTCCCTAACGTGCGACGCTTATACAATTCCGAGTGTGCGGTCTATTGTCCGGTGTGAGGTCGCAGCCTAAGGTCGAGCGTGCGCGTGCGCCGCCGAGAGCCGCGGGCGTGGTGCAGCGGTGCAGCGGTGGAGCGGTGCAGTGTAGCGGCGGTGCGGGCGCGGCGCGAGTACCATGTGGCGGCACCTGGCGCTGCTGGCGGCGCTCGGTGCGTACCGCTGGTGCTGGTGGCGATGGTTCCCTGTTGTTTTGTGTATAAATATCTCCGACCGCATTGTGCTACTACTTCAATGTAACAGTAATCGTTAACGGGAATATGCTGCTGGTTGCTGGTTGCTGGTTGCCGGGTGCCGATTGCCGGTGGTCCGCAACAAATACACCGCCGGTGTCAAGAAGAGTTTGTATCGGCTGGTACTAGGTTAGAGCGCTTCACCACCGCAGACCACATCACTACTCAACATGAAGCGGGGTCGAGGTGAAGCGCGCTAACCTTTTCAGTTAAATAAATGTCTTCGAATGATTCGTTGCGCATCACGTGGTCACGTGAACACGCGCACATTATTTTTTTTCCTAGTCACCTTTATCGCGCCCCTGCGCCCCGCAGCCCTGTCCCCCGGCCGCCCAGGTCCCCCGCTGAGGTGCGCGAATTATTTATCAGCGAGTCGCGGCCGGGCCCTGGTCTCCGAGCGCTTTGCTCCTTACTTTAAAATATTATTTATAACATTATACGTTTTAAATAATAATGTTTATTATTTATTACTCGCGGCGAACTGTCCGGCTCGTGTTATCGCAGCTAATGTTTCTGTTTATATCTTTTTTTTGGTTCGGGGAAGAATTGTTCGCAAGATACCCTGCTTCTAGGGGCAGGTCAGGGTTATGTGAGTTTTGTACTCGTTAAAAACCCTCACGGAGGTTGCATCAGTGCATTCGCAAAGCCTCGGTATCTCTTACAGAACGCACCGGCGCCTCTATACACTTTGTGTTACCACGTCTCTGAGGAGAAGCCTAACCCTCGTAGACACCATCGCTGAGCCACACGCTGTCCCACGCAGATTCGCTCGTTGAGCGATAAGGGCCCCCACCCTCAAAGGCCGCGAAACTCCTGGATCCTTTCAGTTGCCTTGTACGACAGGTTGGCTCAGGCTCAGGCTCAGGCTAGTAACAATTAGTTCTGTCCTTACTAGCCCGCGAGCACAGGGCTGTCCTGTTTATATCCACTGATCCCTGCACTGCGCCGCCGCCGGGAGTGCAGCCGAATAAATGAAACGCAAAGAATATCATTGAGTGCTGCGTCCGTACGCCGTAGCTCGTGGCACTGCTGCGGGAAGAGGCTTGTCCTCTTGTATCAAGGCGACGAGCGCGATGTGGTGCTGCGTGTACGATCCCAATGAGCGCCGCGTACTATCAAGTGAGAGTTCCTCTCGTTTCGTAGCTTCTTTGAATAATATGAAAGTCGATAAGTAATCTGCGTCACGTTGCTGCAGGGTGGACCGGCGCGCGCTGCGAAACGGACGTGGATGAGTGCGCCGCGGGGCTGATCAGCTGCGGACCGGGCCGCTGCCGCAACCTGCCCGGCGCGTACACGTAAGTATCGCTCCGCCACCATCACCGGCCGCCGCAGCGGTGAGCGGTGATGGTGGCGGTGACAGGCACACCTGTTGCGCGCAGATGCGAGTGCTCGCAAGGCTACTGCGGCGACGAGTGCAAGCTGCCGGACCCGTGTTACGAGTCTGCGGGTGCGGCTGCTGGTGCGGAGGCGGTGGTAGCGGCGGCGGCAGAGGAGGATGCTGTGGCCGGCAACGCGAGCGCTCCGCGCGGGCCGTGCGAGAACGGCGGCGCCTGCGAGCAGCGCTGCGCCGCGCGCGTGGACTACGTGTGCCACTGCGCAGGCGGTTGGGCCGGCAAGAACTGCACGCAGCAGGTGCGTACTGTCTTCTTTACCTGCTGCTGTATAAACTGGCGAGGTGATTAACAAAAGCAATATTCGTTTCCGCATTTGGTGCAGCCGGTGGCGGAGGGCGTGAGCGGCGACGCGGTGCGCATAGCGTTGGGCGTGGGCGGCGCGTTGCTGGCGGTGGCGCTGGTGGCGGGCGCGGGCGCCGCGCTGGCCGCGCAGGCTCGCCGCAAGCGCGCCACGCGCGGCACCTACTCGCCCTCCGGCCAAGAATACTGCAACCCGCGCGCCGAGATGATGCACCACGCGCTCAAGCCGCCGCCCGAGGAGCGCCTCATATAGGTCCCGCCCGCCACTCCGTTGACCGGTCCCGCGATGGCGCTCCCGACAGTAAACAGCAGAGCGGCGGCGGGACGGCTTCACGTAGCCTATGTGGCACCAGCGTGCTCGTGTCAACTCGACTCTCGTTACTCCTCTACCGCACAGCGCGACGCTACATTTAGTTTAGATATTTCAACAATTGTTTACGCGCGTTCCAGTGGTGTGTGTGGGCATGGGCGTGGGCGTGGGGTGTGGGAGCGGAGTGGGTCGCGATGGCGGAGGTGGCGACTGCAGAACAAAGGGACGCGGTCGTGCTCCGTGTTGGTTTATCGCGTACGCGTGAACTGTTCGATCATCGTACCTGCGTGCGTCGACACACTGTATGCGTGTGTGTGTAGTGTATAGAGGAGTGCGTGTCGACGTTGACCTATATGTGGGTGTGTGCGTGTGTGTGTGCGCGTAGCTGGCGATTGCGCGAGCTGGTGATTAAGCACGTGGGTGTCGCGAGCGCCTCGTTGTAGTATTAAAATAAATCAAAGTGGCGCTGCGCACGCGTGATGTTTGCAAATGTGTGTGTGTGTATGTGTCTGTATGTACGCGTGTCCGGAATGGATAAGGTTAGTTAGTAATAAGTAGCAGTATATCCGGTGTATACGGTGATGGGCGCGAGCGCCGCCGACCGGTTGACAATTACGACGTAGACATAAATGAGTGTTATAGAAAGGAAGCGGTCCGTGTGCACTGCACTGCACCGCAATGTACTGCACTGCACTGCACTGCACTGACCGCGTGCGCTCACGTCTAATGTTTAATGATACTCTAAATGTTTTAGCTATTTTAAATTGTTATATTTATATGATCAATGAAATTAAATGTAATTAAGTGTATTGATGTACTGTAAATATTCTAAGTACGAGGAGCCGTTTGTATACAGTTTAGCGGTTTTATTGAACCGCCAGCGGCTGCGCGTTGCTAACGGTTGTATGTGAACTATATTGTATATGTATATGTAGAGGCGAGCTAGTGCGCACGCGCAGGCGCACGCTCGCAGGTAGCGTCCGTCCGTAATGCGGCGAGTGCGGGCAGTGCGGTGTGTCGACTGATAATCTAATTTAACATATGAATAAATATTGATTTGTATATTATAAAGGAAATGTACGTGTAATGTTTCAACACTTGTACTCCATGCTGCCGCCGGACCCCGTTCCCCGCACACTTCCGGTACATGTACATAGCAGCATCCATACTGCGTGCGTGCGTGCGCCCGCGCATATCTACACACTGAAGCGTGTGGTATGCATTAGGTTAGTGCGGCGTTAGGTATATTTTGTATATTGATAAAGAAAGCGTGCAAGATTCTAAATTAAATTATAGTGAAGACGCCCCCTCCCCCTTCCCCTCCCGCACCGCCGCGTGGCGCGCGGGCCGGGGCGGGGGCGCGCAGGCGGCTGGGAGCCGCCCGGGCCTTGTAAACAAGTCTGTATATTATAACATATATTGAATAACATAACCTGTTTAACCCGACGTGGGTCCTTCTAGCCGTAAGTACATTTAGTGTTACAGTGCTAAGCAAATATTTAACTTAATTAAGCGAATCCTCGAAGTGTACTTAACTTTGCTAGATTTTGTAAGATTTGTTTCGGCGCTATTTATTTGTGTATACAGCACGACATCACGCGCTCGAGAGCCTCACCGGTCTGCAGTGACCCTAAGTAGGGGAGAGGTCGACGCCATTTTGATTTTGTTTTGTAACATTTTGAATGTATGTAATTGCAAATGAATTAATATATTAGATTTCCCCGGTGAGCTGCTCTGTGTGCGCTGTTAGGGATTCATTCCGGTACTTAAATATATTATCGTGTTTACTTACGTGCATCCCGCAACCTGTGTAAACTTGCACCGGCCCCGGCCGCGGCCACGTTACCGTCCACAGCGCGCCGCCCGTCAGCCCCACGGCTCCAGGGCTCCACTCAATAAATATACGCTCTACTCTCAACTGGCATTTTTATTCATCTATCTACCCTAGCAACAACCACGTTGCTGTGCACAACATCCGGTTTAAAGCGCTGGACGACCAGACTTCCGGCTCGCGCCGACCGGATTCACCGGTGATAATTTTGTTTGCGTACCCCCGGAAGCGGCTCGCTGTTATAACCGAGATTCACGATTCCATGTTTAATGAATGCTCGCTCCCGTCACTGTACGCATGCACTGGGACCGGGACGCGGTGGCAGAGGGTCAGTTGGTGCTTCGTTAACAGAGCGCCGACACAAAATAAAACGAACGCGTACAGGTCACAAGTTTATTAATTCATAAATAAAACAACAGCTTAGATCTAACGCGCCGCCGCGACACTGCGGGGGCGTGCATGCGCGTGCGCGTGCGCCGCGTGACGTCACACCGGCGGGCGCGGGCGCGGGCGCAGGCGCCGAGCGCGGTGTCGCGGCGGCGGTGGCGAGACGCCGCGCTGCGTACTAATACACAATTCTCGATACAACTCCGGCATTGTATAAAAATTCAACAACATATAAAGTGAAGACTACTCTCGTTTAATTTTCAGCGCATAACGCAGCGCTGCACCACCTCTCCTCACGTTTCTCTGGCTAAACCATTTGGCACCTCGCCGTTTTGACATTCAGTCAACATGGAAAACAAAGTGGGAGGGATTTAATGAATAGGGGAGGGGGATTTAATGATATAGCGTCATATACAGAATGTATATGACGCTATACAGAAAGCATCAAACAGAAGTAACTGGCGTAACATCATTAAGAACATGTTATCGATAAGGAGTCACTGCCCTCAGCGTTGAGGAACGATTTAAAGAGAGAGGAGATACCGAACGGGCGGCGCTGTAAGCCGTCCGCAGCAGCAGCAGCGCGCCGGAGTAACGCATTGCCGATACTGATACTGGCAGCAGGCAGCGGTCTCTAGTTCAACTTGAATCATTTACAAATGTAAACAAACATTCACTTTTAAGTGTCGACTCCTCCCACCCCCCGCCCCCTACGCCACTCCCCACACACAGACACACACACAAACGCGCGCGCGCGCGCCCCACATGCAACCTAACTGATCAGCTCTGGCTGTGTTCATTACACGGTCACAGAACAATGGAGAGTAAGAAGCACTGGGATCCACAACTGAGGTAAGTCAACGGAACAGAAACTGCGAGGTCGCGAGGCACCAGCCGCGGGGGCGGGGTCGCGGGCGGCGCGGCGCGGTGCGGCGCGGCCGGTGCTTGCACGAGTATAACATAAAACAACATTTAATTTACAAATGTAAACTTTTTATGGCATAATTATAAATAGAAATAATAAATATGCATTGTTTAGCTGGCGGCGGGCGGCCTCCTGCCCCCCGTGCGCCCACGGCCACGCCCACGGCTGCGCCCGCGCGTTCCGCCGCGGCCTGCTCAATGCAGCAGCGCAAGGTTCACCTCCGGCGGCGCGCGCGCTGCGCCGCTCCCCCGCCGTTGGCTACCTGCGCACCACAAAGCCGAGGTCACGGTCACGACGTGGCGCGCGTGGACTCGCGGCGCACTTATCTTTACATTGCCTTCTCCTCGAATCGTACTCCTCGCGTCTGCCACATCACATCACATCACATTCATTGTTACAAGTAAACTTGTGTGATAAGGAGAGGAGAGTGACTTTGTTCAATAAGGGAAATTAATAAAATAATATTGATCACTAAAATATGTGTGTAAACGGAATATTGGTGATCGTTGGCGGTGGCTCTTGTGAGCGGCCACTGCCCACGTGTCCGCTGCCACCACCGTGACCGCGTAGCTTCCTTGTTGCGCGAGTGTGTGTTTGCGTGCGTGTGTGTGTGTGTATGTGTGTCTGTGTGTGTGTTTGTGTGTGCTTGTGTGTGTATGTGCGTGTGTGTGCGCGTGTGTGTGTGTGCGTGCGTGTGTGAGTATGTGTGTGTGCTTGTGTGTGTGCTTGTGTGTGTGTGCGTGTGTGTGCGCGTTGTGCGCGTGTGTGTGTGTGTGCGTGCGTGCGCGTACCTGTCCGTGTGCGGGTGCAGCACGACACGCTGGTAGTCGCGCCGCGCGAGCTGCTGCCGCTGCCTCGAGCCCAGCTCTGCGGTGCCGTCGCGCGTGATGAACAGCTGCAGTCCCGAAGCTGCAAACATGCAATTTGTTTGGTCTGCAAATAACACTCGCTCAAGTTCCAAACGATGCAATACTTTACCGGCGGCGGGTCTCTACGGCCGGACCGGACCGGACCGGCTAGAGAGGCACTGCCGTCGAACAGCACTGTGCTAACATTACTGTGCAGGGGTTTGAAGGGCGCTGTAACTAGTCTTATTACTGGGGTAACGACACTTTACATCTCTGGCGATGAGCGCAATGTGGTGCTGTGTATATCATACTAACTACCGCTACGTTGTTATAGGCAGGCGTATCACTTACCATCAGGTGCGCGTTCGGCACGTCTGTTCGCTTAATAGAATTAAAAAATATATAGTATATAACGAAGATGGAGTGCACCTGGTCGGTTATGAAACTGTGCCTCTCGTTAATGCGAGTACCAGAGCGCGAGTGCACACACACATACACACCCGTCATTTTTCACTATTTGGTTATCAATGAACATTAACATTCAGCAGGCCGATGATGGACATTGACACGGGTTGGGTGCGCAGTGCGTGGTGCGCAGTGCGTAGTGCGCAGTACTCACTCTCGGCGGCGTCGTCCGCCGCGTGCTTGAGGTCGGTGGCGGCGAGCAGCTCGTCGATCAGCGAGTCGGGGTTGACGCGCGTGTTCTCCACGCGGCAGGACACCGGGTGCTGCGGCGGCGACAAGCGACACGTTAAGTTACCACTCGCACTGTTATTGCAACTTAACTAACAGGTATTCCGACGTTAGCAGCGCTCCACACCGTGGCGTTTATTAATAATGGTACGACAATATAAAATGTCCTCATTAATTTCTATTAAATCGTCACCTTCACCGGTTAACCAGGACAACTAAATAGCATTCTCAGTGTACTGTGAAAAGAGAAGTTAAGTTTTGCTCGCGGGACACCTCCCCTCCCCACACTACCGCGTAAGGTACGGTATATGGTACGCGGTGCACCACCAGGCACAGTAGCTGCGAGACAGAAATAAATATAAAGAAGATATCTCCGGGACCCCTAAATATTAGTGTTCATGTTACTATTAACATTAACGTGTTCCGGTTTGAAGAGAGGAGCAGCTAGTGTGGCTAGGCGCGATGCGGTGCAGTTTATATCAACCTAATTAACGCCATATTGGTACGTGTGCCTACCCGTACCAATATGGCGTGTAAGTGATACGCCTGTGTCACTTACCACCAGGTAAACGACTCAATCGACTCGTTGCTAAAAAATAACCGATCTTTTTCACTGGTCGGTGCATATTGTGACTCGTGCAAAAATTCCGGTACACATTGATTACCCAGTGCTGCATCAGCGTACCTGCGCGTCGTCGGTGGGCGGCTGCGCGGGCGCCGGCGCGCGCTTGCGGCGCTCGAGTGCGGCGCGCGCGCGCTCCAGCGAGCCACTCTCCGACGCGGACGCCGTCAGCGACCCCGACGATGGATTTCTGCATTGTCAACAGACAACTATTCAAATAGCAGGTCGACAAGGCGCGCTTGGGGCGGGTCGGGGCCATTCGGGGCGGATCGGGGTGGCGCGGAGTGAGGGCGCACGCTCACGCGCGTCGCGTTTCCGCAGGTAATTGCGGGAACGAGACGACCGCGAGCTTTGTTTTAGTATACTTGCACTAAAATAGTTTTGCATTTAAATACTTGTATTCATTTACAGGATTCCTAGGAAATAATTGAATATAACTTTCAGTGCACGTTGGTCCTCCGAGGGGCACTTGAAATATGTTACAATTCTTTGAAGGTTTCCAACCAATGATATTACTTCGGCAACAGGTGGATGTTGACAGGGCAGCAGTTGGCAAAAAACGCGCTCGCTGCCTAAATAAACTCCATTATCCAATTGCATTATTGAACTAATTATTGGAATTTAAATGGATTCCTTTACTTGTGGTTCATTCGTCACATTACCTGGTTCAATTCCAACTCGCGGGCACTAACTGACAGGCACTAAGCCGGCGCATTGGGAACTAACACGCGACGCGCTAAGCACACCGGAGCTGCCGAAGCACATGCGGGCGGACGCGGCCGGATGCGGACTCATGCAGCGTGAGCGGGGAGCATGCGCTAAGCGGTTCCGGAAATAGACATTTACAATTCCACCGGACACTGTCAGTGACGGTCGGGGCACTCCACGTCACGTGCGGTTAATATAAACCTATTTAGCTTCAACATACTTCTATTGATATTACTTCCCCAACAAAAAAAAAACATTGCATATATTTCCGATTGTTCAAACTGCTCGATGGTTACTGTGCACTGTGCACTCGTGTCAGCTGCAGACAGGCATGGCATGCTGCGACCTAATTGAATAAAGGATAAATAAAATTGAACAGCTACCACAAAAACAACGGCGTCAAGACAACCGCAATAGAACACAGCGACTACAGCTACGAGAGTGTTCAGCGACAGGTAAAGCCAGCGCGGCTCCGTGTCGGTGTGACGCGGCTGTGGGGGGCTTGTTTACCCACGTGGGGGAGTGTCGTGCCGTGGGAGTAATGCTGTTTACAGATGTGGTGTCGCTGATGAATGTCGAGTGAGGCATGTGTTTGTTATTGATGCTAGCCTGAATGCTGAGCTAGTGGGATGCCTAGTTGCGAGTTTGCGGCGACCGTGCGGTGGCCCGTGTACGGGGTGGGTGTGTGTGCGGGTGTATTGGTGTGCGGGTGTGCTGGTGCGTGTGCGTGTGACTGACCGCGCGGTGGCGGCGCGGCGCGGCAGCGAGCCGTCGCGTCGCGCGCCGCACGCCGCGCACTCGCCCGTCTCCCGCCTGCGCGCACGCACGCATACACGCACACGTTACACGCGCCGCCTGCGAGCGCACCGCGTGCGCACGCGCGCGCCACGCCGGTGCGCTGCCAGGCGGCGCTGCTCACTTAAACACATTATAAGTCTAGAAATCGACGACGCGCCTCGCCGGCGCCGTGGAGCTCGACGCAACCGGTGCAGACGCAACAGCTCGGTGGCGGAGCGCAGGTGCCGCATCGTTCATTGCGCAGTAAACAAACACTGGACAGTAGTACACGACAATTCTTACGCATTTTGAACATATTTGCTGTACGCATGAAAAACTTATTACTATTGGCTTGTACCAGTAATACACAATTATTTTTATGAAACGCTTGTCATCAACCCCTTACAACACAACATAGTAAACTCACCAAAACCTTAAAATCAAAAAAAGCACAAGAAACCCAAAATGGAAGGGACAAAAGAGCACAAAGAAAAGATGACATCACCGTGAAATTAAACCATACCCGTTATTAGTACGCGGCGGACGTTACTCGAGGCGGAGGGGTGTAAACAGGAGGATGCGGGCGGAGGCGCGTGATCGGGGGACTCCCGCGGGGAGGTTAGGGTTGGGGTTAAGGGCCAGTAAGCAGCGCGCGGTGGCAAGGCACACGGGCGGCACTCACCTCGCGTAGTCCGCGTAACTGTGTCGGAGCAGCAGCGGTTTGCGTCCCCTCTCCGACGCGAAGCTGTGCCTCTGTAGGCCATCCGCGTTATCATTCTTTGGGGTGGAAGTGAAGACTTCCTCGTTTAGAGCTTGGTTGGAGAGGCTGCGGAATCTGTGACGCACGTCTACCTTGTCCACTAGATCAGCGTCACCCTCGGGGTCCGAGGGTATGCAGTAGAACTCGTCCTCTATGCAGCCGGAGAGCCTATTCGTGTTGGAAACCAAGGAATTCTTTCTGTGGGCGAGTGGCGTGAGGAACGGGAAATTGGTGAATAGCTCCTCGTTCTTCTTATTCTTTTCGAGTAACGCAGGAATAGTGTTCAGCGACTTTTGCTTGCATATTTGGAAATTTGTAAGAGGTTGAACGACGGCGCTGACAATCGCTGCAGCCTTCTTTTTCTGATCAAAGTAGGTCGGCATCGCGAACGTGTTCTCATCGAGGATCGTGGTCTCCGGCGTGCGGTACTCCTCGCTCGCCGGGGACTGGAGAGCGTGGCGGGGTATGACGTCGGGAGGCCCGGTCAGGGTCGTGTTGGGAGTGAGATAGACATCTGAAGTCTCGCTCACTATCGTCCTCTCGAGCAGCAGCTTCGTGAGCGCGCGACCCGTGTGCTTGCAGTTCTGCGTGGGGACGTACAGTGTGGTGGTGGTGGTGGTGGTACGTTCCAAGCGCACACTGTGGGATCAGTGCGGGTTAACGGGTCGGTAGGGTGGGGAGAGGAGCAAACAAAAATAAATTAATAAAGCTCATCACAGCCGGTCGCGCGTTAGTCACGAGCGTAAACCAAAAGTTAAATGAAGCGGTCCAGAGGAGTCCGTGCAGGCGGCGGACGCCGTGAGCCCCACCGCGACCCACCGCTCGACCAAGGCCCGCCAAGCCTCGCCCGGAACCCATTCCGTCCTGCAGGCACCACTCTACTCCACTCCCCACCCCTCCTACCTCTCACTCTACACCCGATAGTTACAATTTCGTTTCAAGAATAGAAAACGGAAATATTAAAATGAAATAGATCCGAAAAGTATTAATATCTATAACCAATGGAAACTCCAACGTAATAATAAAATTGTAAACGGATACACCAGCAAAATAAGAAAGGAAACGGAACATAACAGTTGATTGTGTGTTCGCTGCAATAACCCGAGGGGCGGGGGTTGCCGTCGGCAGGGGGTTGCCGCCGGCGAGGGCAGGTGCCGGTGCACGGTTGCCGATACGCACCTGGTGTGGTGGCGTGCGTCGGCCGCGCTGTCACCGTCGGAGCTCTGGCGGCTGTGCGCGGACGCGGCTGACACCGAGCTGCCGTACCCCGACGCCTGCGCACCGGCCCGCCGCCGACCACGACTCGTGTTAGTGTTGGTAACAATAATTATCCGGCCAGCTCCTGGCCACGCAGGTGCAACAGATTACCCAAACGTTATCATACCTCACTGAGCGGGAGCTTCACGTTAAAGATTAAGAATTGTAAGGAAACCAACATGTTTCAACGACAACAACAACAACTTCGCGAACATGTGGCGTTGCATAAGCACGGAAGACAAAGATGCCTTAGGTGCAGCAGTGGAATAAGCTTTTATAAGATTTGGACACTGCTGAAGGTTTACAAAAGCTGCAAAGTACCGCTGCTGCGAGTGAGGTACGCATCGAGCGGGTTCTGCGCGGAGCTGGTTGCACGCTACGTGATATGAGTGCGGTGGTCACCTTGCTGCTCATGTCGCCGGAGGTGTTGGAGGAGTTGCGCGAGTGCGTGTGCTGCTGGCAAGAGGCGCACGACGTCACCGCCACCGACACCACTGCGAGTGAACAATTTATTTCTATTAATTGGCTGCATATCATGTACCGACATATTCTGTCCACTTGCAATGGATGTTTTATTATTTACGGGCCACCATTTAGCTTCAGCTGAACGGCCCGGACCTCTCACTGCTGCAGCGCTCGTCGTATTCCACCGATTCAGCAGCGCTACAACCGGTGCAGTCTCCAAAGCGATGAGAAAATGTTATAGGCAGTCTCTAGATCTGCTGCTGATTATTACTTAATAAGGTATATACGTAGTCAGATGATACGTACACGTGTGCTCAGGCGCTGGTGGTTCCTCGTGATCGGGGGAGGGCGGCTCACAGGGCGCCAGAGACGTGAGCGACGAAAGCGGCGGCGGCGGCGGCGGCAGCGGCGGCGCGCCGTCCGCTACTGCAACACGCGAACCGGAAATAGAATGAAACATGCAACCGCCAACTTTTTTAGCAAAAAAATTTTACGCTCCATGAGAAGAATGCAAGAAGAGTTGTTAGACAAAGATTAACTTTTATAAATAGTAACTAGGAGCACATAAATCCTGGTGCCGGTCTTCATCAGCAGCCCGGCGTGGGCGGTCGCCTCTCTGCTTGTTGTAAGAACAAATTTGTAAAGGGAAACGGCGAGTTTCACTTTACTGATTTCCAAACAACCAGCAGATTTAAATAATCTCCGCTCGCGGACCCACGACCTAACTTAGGGATTATCTAAATATTGTGAAGTTGGTGATGCGGCGCTCCCACCAACCCGCAATGGGCCATCGTGGAGCGAAGTAGCCCAAATCCCCCATATGAAACTCTACAAACGACGGCCCCTGGTGTCCGATGATGCGGGCGGCACAGGACCGATCGATGTGGGGATCTTTGGGGGAGGCCTATGTCCGTAACAGTGGACGTCTATCAGCTAATGGTGGTGCTGGTAGTGGTGCGGGGGTTCACCGTGCGTCTTGTTGTTGGTGAGCGAGCCGAAGCCGGAGCTGGCGGTGGAGGAGGCGCACTCGTCGTCGAGCGGCGCCGCGCTCTCCGCGCCGCTGTCCCCTCCGCCCTCCGCGACCTCCTGCTTGCGCTCCGGTCTGCAACGCGATACATGCAAACAGGTAAAGCAGCAGCAACTGACAGCTTCGATACATTACACTATAAACTTAACATAACAAACGTGCTGAGGGGTCAAATACGGGATTTCCGTTTCGTTCACTCCGCCCAGACACAAAAATCCGAGGGACGGCGCGCAAGAGTACTTGCCATCATATATTGATTTTGGTTAACTTGTTTCCGTTCGGTTTGTTCGTAATTCGCATTCGCCGCCTGTTTACTGGTAATCTTCACAACAAAACCGAAAATGTACCATCCGCGTACGTGATGTCTCTTCAGTACCAACAGGCCGCATGCCTTCATGTAAATAAAGTGTATCTAACAAAAGAACCAACACTTTGAAAAGTGGATCGCCGGAGATCATGTTCATCTTGATGCGCAGCCGCAGCACCGAGTTGTCCTGTCGGCGGCGAGGGTCGTACCCCTCGAGCAGGCAGTGCCGCGTCGCCTCGCCTGCGCCGGCCAGTTCCGCCAGGTTCACGTCGCAGAAGCCCAGCTTCTGGTAAGACCGGCCGCCTGAAACCACCATCATTGCCATAAAATTAATTGCAATCGGCGATGACCCAATATAAGTAGAAACAGTCAATAAACAATATAAGTCGCTGCTAGGAAGCCTAAAGTAGCATATTCGAAGTTGCTCGTCCGGTTGACACAATTCAAATATTGTCCTGATCCATCACAACGGTTGGTTGCCTCCGCACCAAAACTACTGGCTAGAGGTTTAACGGGGGTTCTGAGAATATTGGGACCAGTACTTTGCATAACAAAAATATTAATCTACGATTGGTCAGTAGTAGTGGAAGGTTAGACGTTTTAATGTTCCACGCGTTGGAGCCTTGTAAAAAATATTTTTTTTATTGTTAATTAAACGACGAAAGGAGCCAGACGTTCACCTGATGTTAAGTGATACGCCTGACTATTAAAAAGTGGCGCTAGTTCGAATGATATACATTGCACTGCATTGTCCATGTCGCCTCAAAAATAAGATGCTGAGTCTCGGTATCCCAGTAATTACACTAGCTATGGCCCCCTTCGAACCGGAGCACACACACTACTGTTTGGCGGCAGAAGTAGGCGTTACAGTGGTACCTATCTAGAAGGTCACCGGCAATACGATTCTACCACCGGTAATCGCATTCCTGCCTGGATGCAAAGTTTAATATATGTTTTTGAATTTATTAGATAGTATTAGTTAAGCACACAAAAGCCACGAGCGATACGCAGCGCTGCACTGTGCAGAGGATGGTGGGGGCTGGCAGTGGGCGCACGCACCTTTGCACTCCTTGCGCACGGAGACGCGCAGCAGCGCCGGCTCCAGCACGCCGGTGTTCGCGTTGGCGCACATCTTGCACACGAACGAAAACTGCGCGTTCCAGCGCACCGCGTGGTTCTGTACCTCCTCCCTGCAGACAAAACAAAAATTCTTAACAATTACTATGATTGAACAATCACGCCTTTCATGGACTATACGGTAGTTGATAACGCGAGTACCACCAGGCAGCAGCAGTACATACTGTACAAACATGTGATATGACATCCGTGTAGGATCAACGACATCGAGGCAAAGGGTCGGTGTTATATTGCCTGTTTCCATCTCAATTTGGTTTGTCTGAAGGTGAAGTGTCTGAATGATCGGCCTGATCTATCGAGTACTTATCAGTTTATCCGAACACAACACAAATGTATATTAATATGTTACAAAGTTAAAAGCAGTTGTACGTCCACTATTACCTAAACGGATGTCCAAGTGCTGTTCAGGCAGTCGCTAGACGGGGGTCCACTCGCACCGATGCACAGCGAACCATCCTCACCTGATTGAACCCGGTGCATTTCGAACTTATCTGTTTATGCCACCTAATGTTCATGCTTGATTGCTTGCTTGCTTGGTTGGTCACATCAAGACCTTCATTATTGAACGACACAACGGCTAAGAAACGGAGCGTGTGTCCTCCGTTCTATTCTCTGCTGCGAATCCTTTCAGAGATGGCGTCTCGATTTCGAGATCGGCATCTCTACATATATATATAACTTAGGTGGCAAAGAAGCATGCCGCTCGCCTTTTGTTGAGCGGTAACCACAGCCTATGACCGCCAGTAACACCAGAGGAATCACTGACTGTGTTGTCGACCCTGCGGAAACCTTTTCACGCCCTTCTTGAAGAACTTTATACTGTAGCTCCTAGGGAAAACCTTGACAGGTAACTTGCTCCACATTTTAAATGTTCTCGGGAGAAAACATCTCTAGAACCGGACCGTACGTGATCACTGCGGTTCAAGGGTATGAGGATGATTTCTATGTCGATGACGAGCGGTGCGATGATGAAATGTTGCCGTCAGCATCATGTCAAACAGCTCATCAGAACACATCCCGTTATAGAGGCGGTAGAACACACACAAGGAGGCAAAATCTCTCCTAAAACCGAGAGGTTCAATACCGTGCGTCAGCAAAGGGTCGTCGATAATTCTGACAGCTCTGTTTTGCATCGAGTCTAAAGGTCACAGCTGACATCTAGGAGCTCCCGCCCAAAGATGAGAGCAATACATGGAGTGAGGCCGGACTTGCGCTTTACGAGTACATAGCAACAGCCTTTGCTCCGCAGTGCAGACATGTTTACTCGATTCTACTCTGCGTATATAGTCGCAGTGCACGGGGCGCGCGGCACTGCTTGCGCAATACATCCAACTCACGCAGACCATGCGACAAACGAGGACCATGTCAGACTAGTGCCACGCCAGTGACTAGTTTAATATGGCATAGTAATATCGGCACTGTCTGCTCATTGAGACCACGTGCAGTGACCAACTGGGACCGGCTCCTCGCCACGAGCCGCCGTGCACGTTCCTCGCGTCTAGACTGATCGTTACCACTGTCATTACTTACTTATTATAAAACTACTCCATTATACCATTTCTGATACATCGTTAAACTTAATTTAGCTTATTTGTAACATAACACCTCCATATGGATTTAGCCATATCAAATATCACACTTCTGCGTGAATACGATGTCATCGAGCAAAGGAGGGGGTGAGTTACGCAATTAACTATTACACAGTAATATACATTACTGTGTAATAGTTAATATTTATTTTTATATATATTATATATTATTATTTAAATAACATTTTACATTTGATTTGCGAGGTATATATGAAGTCTGTACTTGTTAGTTTAATGAGCTGGAACGTAAAGCATGTTCAAGTAACCAGTACTTCATGTCAAATCATAGTGCGGACGGCGACCTAGGCGGGCGGTAGCGGCGTGGGTCTCTCCTCGCTCCCCTCGCAACAACCCCTTCATTATAAGAACGTAATAATAGTGCGAAGGTTCCGACACTGGGTAGGACTGCCACACTATTCGCAGAAACATTGAAAGTATCCACTGTAAATACTTTAATGATCCGTCTACTTTCAGTTTATTTATTCAGGGTTTATCTGCAGTTATGGTAAGTGTCTCTGTTGCCGGAGGCCGTCTAGGTGGGACCACCGCAGCGCTTATTGCAGCCGGCAACAGTACTGTGGGAACATTACAGGTTGCGGTTTGAAGGACGCTGTGGCTAGTGTAATAACTGGAGTAACGAGACTCAACATTTTATGTGTCAAGGCGACGAGGGCAATCTGGTGCAGGGTATAACATCTTAATTAGTGGCACGTTGTCATGGACGGGCGCGTCATTTACCATCAGGCGAACGTCCCGCGCATCTCGTTGCTTTGAATAAAAAAGAAACATCTTTTGCTGATGAATCTAAAATTGATACGATGTGTGCGTCAACCCTGTTCAACCGAGTTGGCGTGCTGGACCGCCCGCCCCGCCCCCGCCCCTGACCCCGACCCCGGTGCGCGCTTCCGGTGCTTAATGGCGCCGCGTGTCCGATAAACACCGACCCAATGTCTTTATTGGGTTATCAGTACATTTCCTTATCGCCGGGCTACATTAAACATATATACAATTCGGCTCTCCGCTTTAATGTAATTGTTTGAAGCTCAATTCCACGTAGGTAATGTCCGGCCACGAGGAATGGTCTGTTTCAATTGAAATGGGAAGTAGGTGAATTCACAGCAACACTCAGTTCTTCAATGGATACGTGTGTGTACAGTTTGTATAGAGAAGAGAACAGCCAGTGTATCTCGCTGAAATGATGATGACGAGTGAAGCCGCGCTACACATAAGTTTTAGCAGATCGTCGTGTATTGTTTGTACAGATAAAAATATAAGAGAGGTTAAGGTAATGTAACGCTCGAAAGCCCGGTGTCTGTCGGCAGGGTGTGAGGAAGTATGATGGAAGCATAACATCTATTTGCAGATGGTCGCGTATCCAGCCCACACGCGCAGCCTGCTCACCGCCCACGCGCGAGCTTAACTCGCGTGGGATTCGCGAGAGCTGCAATCTGCGTAAACTTACGCGAATTGAAAATGAATGTTTCTAAACTGTAGACACAACTTTAACTTACTTTACCGGTAACTAAACATTGCAAAGTTCATTAGCAGTAATTGTATCTTCGGTAGTCTTTACACACCGCACACCATCACCACCACCAAGCACATGTGAGATTCTTTTTGGTTCTTGGCTTTGCACCGTCATAACCAACGCATTTTTAAGATGTTTCTATATGTTACTTTAATATAATACTTTACTTGTAATGCGTTCTGTTTATATGGGGGTACATTAAATAGTATTTATTCTACGTAGCGTTGTTGTTGCAAAAAATATTTCTATGCTCTTTTGTACCTATGTACCTAAACCCTGAAACAACCTAAGGCACGGATAAAAGACTTCTCATTTAAACACATTAGCGACGGAGTGATAACACGACTTGGTAGTGATAAGGTGAGGGGTGGGGAAAGAAGACTGTTGCTAACAACATTTGGAACCTTGCAATCGGTTCCGAGACGGCCGCCTAGGATCTCATCACCGGAGCTGCTAATCCAATATCCAACGCACACCACGCCTACGTACTCGTGTTCACGGAGCTTCTTCGTGTGCGTGTCTGTTTATTTATTTATATGACAATAGCCGAAGCCCGCGTGACATCCGAGATGGATGGTCAGCGGACGGTGAAGGAGTTTGTCGGTGTGAGAAGAATACCCGCATGTAAGCCCAAGTCACCCTCACCTGCACGTGCACCCTGGTGAATAACAGACGAGCCTCCGACCATCCACTAACCCGCACTGGGCCAGCGTTGTGAGTTACAGCCCGATTCCCCTTAATGAACTCTACGACGTGGAGATCTTTGGGAGAGGTCTATATCCAGCAGTGAACGTCTGTCGGCTAATGATGATGATAATTTAAAACAACAAACAGTAGTTTCGTCTTTGTAGTTAAAATTGTAATTCTATTGTTTTGTTTTAATTTCGAAACATAATGCATTGCCATTGAATGATAAAGGTATATTACATGCAAAGCAGTTTCACGCTACGACACAAACGGTACAAAATAACTATTGTAATGAAAAAGGATAATTTCAAGTGATGCTCAGCGCGGAGGCTGCGGGTACGAGGAGGACAAGTTCTTATCCAGCTTACGCGCGAGTGTGTACGTCACGTCGAGCTCGCCGGCGACGCGCGGCCTCCCCTCCCTCCTGCCACCTTACTTACAGCCACGACCGTGTTGTCACGCGGTTACTTTTTAGATGGTTATGTGGTTCGCGTGTTTGTACGTGTGGCTGTATGCGCGTGCGCACTCTGCAACCAACGGAGCCAGCTCTAGCTCCTGTCAGTCTATAATTATATTAAACATATTACAGTTTGGTCACAATGCTTGCATTAGCGTTAAACCGAGCGCGGCGCAGAATTAATTCGATACAGTCGCGAAACGAAGCAAGTACGTTGTATAAACATTGCAGTGTGTGTGTGAGACACCCGACACCTCGCATCTGCTAGCGGCGTGCCCTGGGCGTGCGGTGGCCGCGGACGGTGACCACCCACCGCCCGCACGTCCAATCGAACGCTGTCCATTCGCCGTACTAAACTTTTGCAATTCCGAGCTGATTATTAATGAAACTATATAGTCCACTGTTGCAGCCACAAGCAATCGACGATGTGTCCACTTTGGATCGCGTGTGATTGCAGACAGCGCTACAGGGGTTATTAGTTTTTAGTGTAATTTGTATACTGTAAAATACGGCGTTACCTGCATCAACAACATTTGTAACGTTTGCATGGCGTGGTGCATCTCAAGAGAGTCATTGCTTACAATATACATAATTGCATCATATGTGTTGATTCCACTGTAATAACTGAATGTAGATTTGTTATTACTTCCATCGCGATACAAACAATAAAATGTTTTGTTGAATAGTATTAATATAAATGAATACTGAATACTGAATACTGTATTCAGAAATACATTGTGCGAACAGTATGCGCACACCGCGACACACGACGACGTCAGAGGAGGAAGCGTCAAGCAAGGTATTCGTAATAACATAACGCACCAGTTAATTTTAGCAGCGCGCAATGTGCCTTCTGCTCGTGGAGCGGGGGCTCCGGGTCGCGGCGCCGCCACCGCTCCCGAACCGCTCCTGAACCGCTCCGCTGTTGCGAGCCTTCACTACAGTTCTAAACTACGTATACAGATATTTCTTAAATCATCTATTACAGACATCCCCTTGGGAAAAACGAATCATACTGTCCCCACTGCTTATCCAAGTTGAACGTTAAGAGCAACACGTTCGAGGAGTAAGAGTAGCCTCGTTGACCAAGCACTGCAACACAAATAGGTCACCAGTAGATTTCAGCGAAATCCCTACTCTCGGTCACTGACGTCGTCGGCAGGTTATAGACGTGTCATTCCATAGTCTTGGATTTTTGATTAAAGACAACCCTCGACTTAAGTCTCAAGTATTACAGCCTATAATCTATCTGAACCACAGCCTATGGAGACGTTGAAAGAGAGCAATGGCAACCCTACATCGCATAGGGCACGCCAATAGTTTCTAGATCAAGCGGGAGACTGAGGTACCACCGTACCACCGACGATGTTTTAGGGGATCATCATCATCACATGGAGGGCACCCTTTGAAGGTCCCACCCTTATAAATTATGACAAAATAATGAAACGGACTGCGGACTGCGGCGTCCGGAGACCTGTTTAGACCGCTGCCTTATCACCGCTGCGAAAAAACTAAATGATCATTCATACATTCATACATATTTTGCAAATATTCCACATGCCGGTCGTAAAGTCCGTGCAAGTCCCTCATCCCCTCTGTCCGGTTAATCCGCTGTGTAACCCACCTCGCATGGACGAGGGGGATTATGATGCTCGCGGCAACGGCGGCGGCCGGACGTGACGTCACGTATACATGGATCAATGCTGCCGCGCGCCGGATGGATAGGCCATGAAAGTAGCGAATATAGTTGTTCAGCGGCCGTTTGTGGCGGTGTTCGTTGAAGTCTGAATAAAACTTCATTTTTACCGCAACTAGTGGCGGGCACTCAGATTTTAGTGATAGGGTGAGTTATTCGTTTTAATTAACTTGCGGCGTGTTGTACTGGTGACGCAATATGAAAACCAACCAATTATTATATTTCAGTAAAACTTGCGTGCCGTTATAAAGTCAATTACGTTTGAAAAACAGATCATGATGACACTGTTTGTGCAATGGAAACGTTTTATTACATCGCAACATATATGATGGCAATGACAATATAAATCAAATAGATGTCCATTCGGAAGCCGAGGAAGCCTCAAATACCGCCAGGTATATAACCTATCCTCCTTCAACCGCGAGGGCTAAAAACCTCTGCAGAAACAAAATAAGAGTCGCGTGCTGACAGGCCAGCTCGTACGTTCCCTGCGTCATGATTAAAAATGTATGACTCTGTGCATTGACAACTACACGTGTCGAGAGTAACCAACCGGATATGGGGTGATGGAGCAGGTTAAATATCCATTGATGCACTCAAACTGTTAACATCGCTGCCAAGGTAATAGTGTTATCTTTGCTTCCACTTTGAGGATGCTCTAGACAGTAAGATTACTCTTTGTATTGATATTTTTTTCGTGAATATAGTTTTGATGCTTTTGTGGCAGGCGTTAGCTTGTAGAGAATGAGGACTGGGAGCACGCGGCGCGGTCGTCCCGCATCAGCTCGGTGTACGTAATAAACCAATTTAACTGCAAATTACATCGATCCCACGAGCGAGCTGGCGAGACTACGCAAAATCGCTTTTGTAAATAATATCGTAGTTTCCATCGCGATTTAAAGCTGCTCGCACTGTAGGTGGTGCACGGTAAGTATGTTTAAAATTTGGTTACTGTTCAGTTAATTATATCCCCAAACAACTCACGAGTTTTAACTATCATCTTAGGAATGTGTATCACGTCATAAATCTATATTGTGCATTCGGGGCAAACCTCCTTCTTATAAACGTCCAACACCACACCAGTAAACACGTCAGGCCGCGTGTCACCGGCGACGGCGTCACGACGCTATTTGCATCCGGCGAGTGACTCCTCCGATTCGGTGCTTACGTAGCAGCGGCAGCGGCTGCGGCTGCGGCTGCAGCTGCGGCTGCGGCTATAACGCATTACGTAATGCATTAGCTATTCCACCGCCGAGATTCGTATCGTATAGCTGCAGTCAGACACAGGTATCAAGTCATTGGAATCTTCCTATTATTTTATGATGTATGATGCGCGCTAGCCGGTGAACGACTGACCGTAGTTCGTCGGATACTGGGCACGCGGACCCGGGCTCGACGACCTAATTAAAATCTCTACTCACGTGGAAAGTTCTCAAAATTATTGACCTTCTACGTCTTTCCTTATTGATAATTACGGCAGACGTCCATTGGCAAGAGCTATAATTAAATCTAATGTCCATGAAATAATATTTAAATTGTTTGTTATACAGCAACAAAGTTACCAGCTAACGATGAACGGGGACGACCTTAAGAGCATGCTTCACCTTTTACCGCCAACTTTGTTACTCTCGTGGGCAGAGTGAGTCAGAGGTCGGCGGGATCCCCGGTCGGGCGCCGAGCCAGTCGGTGATGCAGTAGCACCGAAACATTGCTAATAATGATGATGTAAGTTTGTGAATCAGACTTGAATCAATCGTTATACTTAATAAATTTATACGTTTGAAGTTCTTAAATATAATACACATGGCGTCATTACCGTCCAGCTGCTCGCGAGGGTGAGGTGCGAGCTGCGGCCGTCATTCTGCTGACATTCACGGAAGCACTGATGACTTCAATATTTTCCTTCCGTGTTTATTAATAACGCTGAATGTTTCTTAAGAATATGCAGCTCCGCTATAACTTCAGGAACGCGCTTCCACACCAATAATCCAACTCATTTTAGAAGCGTTTATTTGGACGTGCAAATTTCTTTTTCAATCTTTACTCTTCTAATACAAAAGCTAAAAGAGTTGACTGGAAGCTGTTCTGTTAACTTCTCCGGTGTTCGGAATCCATCCGAGCAATGCACCTTTTGTACTTCTGTAATATTCAGAAAAATAAAACAGTAGAGTGCGTGGCGAGTGTATTAATCTAATTCGCGATCCAATCCACGAACACTGTGTGGAGAATTGAAGACACCTCATGTTAATGTCTTCAATTATTTATTCAAAATTAAAGGATATTATAAGGATAAATATCATGTGTTGTATGCAATTACGGTGACATCAGTGGCATCAGTGACGAGGGAAAAAATATTTTTCTATATGATAAAACGTTACTACACGAGGAAGAAGTAGTTTAATACTATGGAATTCCCCATCATATAGAAGACAAGCTTCTCATGAGTGAGATTAAAGGTATTCGAAACTTAATCTTTTTTAAAAAAAGTAACAGGTTTTTCCACGAGTTCGACCTAATTTCCGTGAAAATAGTACTAAAATTTTGTATTTCCTAGAGCAACAATTTATAAACTAACATGTTACGGAAGATAGCGCTCCAGCGATCCTGATCCGGGGACCCTGGCGGCGCGCCAAAGACTTTAATCTGGTGACCCGGTGGGGTTTATTAAAATGGAAACGTCCCCAGTACGCTCTTACAGCATATTAGTTGGCAACGGAAGCAATAAATATCTTCGCGAGAGTACAAATGTATAAATACCATTTTATTTAGTCAACGATACTTTGGATATGAGACAATAAAGGAAATTCCAAATTTTATATGGCGCCGATGCATTTCCACTTCAGTATTCATGAATAAATTATAAATTTTATGTTGTCTTCGCCATTAGAATGTAAGATGGTTAATGTTCGAGCAATCATCGCAAAGGTACGCCCCAGTATCAAAACTTGGGTATCAAAAATGTTTAAATGTGTGTAAAGTAAAGGCATGCATGTTGGCATGAAGCAACTTCTGTATTAATCGATGGCTACGTTGTCCGTGTTCATACAACACATGCACACCATTCGGAGAGAGAACCGTACTCCACACGTGGCTCCGGCAGCGAACCAAGAACCTCCACGTGTCAAAGTAAGCGTCGAGCCACTACTTGATACCACAGTTAAAATTGAAAGTTAACTTTCACATCATTTACTGAGCTAATCTGTAATCATTAGTTAATTAGAGCAATTGAGAGCAGCTCCGCAATTCGGGAACCGAAAATATCCACGGTAGATCACCGCCACGTGTAAAAGCACATGAATGTACAGTCCAACTGGGTAAAGATGAATCTTATTTTTAAAGCAGCAGTAGCGAGGAACTGTTTATACGGAACGGAATTCGCAGCTAACAAAAGCCGGGCAACCTGTCCGGCCGGACGGGCAGGCGGCTTGTTAGTGAACCGGCCGGCCGCCGCGCGCTCTGGTACAATCACGTCCACAATTATTACATGCGCAAGTTAATGCTCCGGTTGAAAGGTGATAAGTAAAAAATGAGTAGGACGTTCACTCGGTCACAAGTGTCACGCCAGCCGGCAGTAATGGCATGCAGGTAATAACCTTTGGACAGCGCTATATTGTTCGAGTCGCCTAGAGACTTAAGATGTTTAATCTAATTACTAGCTACAGCGCCCTTCAAATCGGAACACGTCGACAACCAGCACCGATTGTCGTCTGTAATAGAAGTTACGGTGGTACCTACTTAGACGTTCTCGGGCAACAGAGAACTACCGGCAGTAGATGATGACCTTGTAACTGCATGACATATATTTCAGGATATCCACCAGCAAACATTACTGTGTTCCGGTTTGAAGAGCGTTGTAGCTAGTGAAATTACGAGTAAAGAGACTTAACACGCTATGTCTCAATGCGAGGAGCGCAATGTGGTATAATGTATATTCTTACCAGCGTTATTATGGGCGAGCGTATCACCTACCATCAGTAACTTTGACCTTTTGACCGTATACACAAAATTCGAAGTAAGATTTCTTACTACATTTAACAATGTATAAAAAGTGATAAATATCTTGTTTGTTTGGATTGTTATCACAATTTTTGCTTGGATTGTGTGTCCGCCAAGGGCGGGGGCGGGTCATTAGCACGCCACGAGGAGTCATCGCCAGCGGTCGGCAGAGTACAGGTCGCGGTCGCAACTTCCGTGTTCTTGCCCTGCAAGTAGTCGCTCTTAAATAATGAAGGTTATGTTAATAAAAAACAAATGTTTACAGAGGAGGCAGCAGGATTGTTCACCTGATGATGAATGGTATCCGGTGTTTTTTTAAACAACGGAGCTCTAGTTGGGGGGTATTTACGAGTACAGCACCATGTTGCATTCGTAATGTAATGGTAGTGACGCACTTGGCGCAACCCTGGCGCAAAACCCACTGTTTACAAACATCACATTAAATTGGGTGTTCATTAGCGAGCTCCTGCTCATGTTTACCGAGTAAATATAAACGGAGTGGGAGTTTTTTTTTTAATTAGCGGTTAAACGTAAGGATAAAATACTTTACGTAATATACTGTCAAATATTGAGCATAAAGTAATTATATATATATATATATAATGATATATATATATATATATATATATAATGATATATATATATTACCGAATGGCGTGTTATGTTCATTTATGTTAGGTTATTATTAGATTGTTTCATTTCCTTCCTCAAACGAATGGACACAGCAGACGCAGCCAGGCTTATTGAATACGTACGTAGTCGCTCGAACGTCTACATACACAACTTGGGTGACGGCTTGCAAGTGTGCTTCGAGGTATTTTACGCTTATGGAATATCCTAGCCAACTCGCATGGATCTTTATAATATAATTAAGCATAAATATATTAAAGAAATCGCAAACTATGATGAAACTAACGTGCTTCGGCCGAGCTCTCCGTACTAGACAAGCAATACCATCAGTGAAAAAGAATATCGGATAACCGATATTCTTACGCTGACCGCTAAACTTGCATTTGAAAAGAGGCTCCTCGTAATGATGACGAGGTATATATTCGATAAGACGGTGAAGAGTACGGAGAGAAAAAAACATTATTACCACAAACCATTAGTTGGAACTGTTTTATTTACTAGACGTTAAGGACGAGATTCAAACAATGGATTAATGGTCTAACATGAAGGCGAGCCGACCCCTGCTGAGAGAAATTTAATCTGTCACGGATTGAACTGTGATCCAAAAGATTCTAAAGATTCCATACCAATGACCAGTGCGATATGTCGACTCCATATCATACAAATCAGCTCTCATCGCAGAACTGTGCACGGGCCCCCCGCGGGTCGCACGGGTCTCTCGGGTCGCGCGGAACCGCCGTCATCTGTTCGCCCTGATTACTTCATTAAATTACGCTTATAACGATGGAGGAATGGCGACGATATTCAATGACGGCGAATCCTTTTTAGCTTTAGAAGAGTTTTAGCTAGGCAAACTGTAAGAAGGATTACCTTTATAGAAAGAGATGCGCGCGTATCGACCTTGCCAATAAGCTATGCCCTAATACTTATCCTTACCCGCCGCGGTACAACCCCCTGGGGTATCTGAATGTTGTTATGAGTCGCGAGTTTACTGCAAGCATAGTGTGCTATGCTCGTCACAACGAGGGCTCCATACACAGTGTCGAGCGCCGTGCGTCTTCGCTTCCTTAGCACGTGGCCAGCAGCGGTGCCACTGCAATGTGGTCCTTGCGGCGCAGACCACACGGCCGTTGGGTTGGCTGCCAGATCTATTCATAGAGACGGGTGTGCGGGGGCGGGCAGGGGTGCGGCGCGTGGGAGCCAGGAGCCGCCTATGCGTAATGCCATACAATGCAATTGTTTTACAATTATCGCATATAAACTTGTCAATGACAATGAAAACTATCATCAACATATATTGTTAGAAAATATATAAAATGGTTGATAAGTAATGAGCCATTATTAAATAGTTGTTGTGTGGTTGACCTCAACCTTACCAACTCGATAGAATCGATAACTTAATTACACAACCACATAGCAGAGTTTTCAACACTAAAGATTCGTACTACTTATTTTATACTTACAGATATTCTATCTGCTACTGACCGTTAAAGGTGTTTCAAATCGTCTAATAATTGTAATAACTAACTTGCGTCATGAGTCATCAGGGGTTCAACCTTGCCGAGAAAAAAGTACGTAATAAGCCGCTGCCCTCGATATGTAAGTTCAGCATTATGTTACGAACAATACCTATGATAATTCCTGTCTTTATCAACTGATGGTCTTGTTTCCAAAGTCGTGCAGTTTAAACCGGAGTTGTGTGACCTTATTAAAAATTTTACAATTTAAAAAAAAACAGTTTAAGAGGCAAACTTTGATGAGTTTATGTAGGCAAGTGCTTGCCTGAAGTACACGTCATGTGAACTTGTTATGTCAAGACTCGGAGAATGGTGTTTCACTTTGATCGAGCACATTTTTGTCTCTCTATATCACTGCTAACCGTTGCTTAAAAAAATGTGGTTTCAGTCTTGATGGTTGTAATATATTTACTGCCGGAGCTGATCTGCCGCTGGGCCGCGAAGGGGGACGGATAAACTCGCGCGCCGCCGCTCTAGTTCCGGCAGGAAGCTGCCGCACACACTTATACCTAAATTGGGACAATCTACGTTTGTTTGTATACTATTATTTGCGACTCACTGTATTATAGTCAATAGTCAGTTATATTTATGAGAATATTATACATCTAAGAAAACTGCATGTTAATAAAAAAATCTTTATCTAATTGGACTTGTACGCGTACGCTTATTCCGTAGTAGCATCCGCTATTTGCCAAACGACCTTAAGTTGTATTATTTAAAACACGTAAACCAAGTGTGTATCGTGTACGGTTGGGAGTCAGACCAATTCAGAAACTTGTGACTGATTCAACATGAGAAATTCCTGAAGCACAGACAGACCTTCATCATCAGCCGATAGACGTCCATTGGTGGACATAGACCTCCCCTAAATATATCCACGTGGTCAGTATGGCATGCGGTACCACTGGGAACTAAGGGCTGTCGTATGTGGCGGTTCATATAGGGGGATTTGGGCCATTTCTCACCACGCTGGCCGAAAGCGGGTTGGCGGGAACCAGAGCCTTGTTTGTTGTAGCAGGGTGCACCACGAACAGGTGAGATTGGCTTGGGTCCCGTGAGTTGTTGTGCGGGTTCCCTTACACACCCCTTGCAAACTTTATGCTTATTTATGTAAATAAATCGTTTCCGAAGAGCGCAGCCAGTGTACCTACACAGCTCACACTTGTCGGGAGCGGTTTCATTACCACCAGTTGTACAAGGATTTTACCATTTCTCTCTATTTTTATGAGAAGTTGCGATAATAAAACCAATTTTTCTATTATAATGTTATATGACATGATAAGTTATATGACAGTCATTTGTCTGTGAGCAGCGACACCACGGGAAGGCACAAAGACACACGCGTTAAGCTTAACCGCTTCTAGATGAAGAGACGCTCAAATGTACTATATGGTAAGGGTCCGTCCTTCAACCTCTAATCTGTAAGGATTAGCAATGAGTTCCCGTGGAATTTCATCATCATCATCAACCGATGTACGCCCACTGCTGGACATAGGCCTCACCCAAAGATCTACACAAAGTTCATTGAGGGGAATTGGACCTTAGTCAACCACACTGGCCCAGTGCGGATTGATGGGTGGTCAAAGCCTCGACTGTTATTCATCAGGGTGCACCGCGCGCAGGTTGAAGTTGATTTGTGCTCCGTAAGATGTTGGGCGAGATCCTTTTCACTCACACTGCCGTGGAGTTTGCAAATATTTAAATATTATTTCGTGCTTTACGGACGTACTTAGCCTGTTGGTGGAGCGGCTGGCGGAGCGGCTGGTGTCGCAGCGGGTTGCGACATGGCCTCATTGCAAACGGTTGTGCGCCTCGCGCAATGTGGGTTAACGGCGAACACATGGCCGGCTGGCCCGGCCGCAGCGAACGCACATATTAATTAAATACTGCTGGAATTGATTGGAGATGGTCTCTTTTGCGACGGGACGGCTGGCAGTGGTGACTAAACTCCTTACTTTTGTATATACTCGTACAGACATCTTACATCTTGCCGTTGACGTTTGAACGCTCTAGTTTGGCGGAAGTACAGTGCACTGCGCGGTGGTGATTGAGTCCTGCCACCAGTAAACGTATCATAACCGAGTGTGTCGCTAGTACGTCACGACGCGGGAGCTAGTGCCCGACCTCTCGCTGCAGCCTTAGAGGCGGTCACCGCGTGCGAGGCGTTACTTCCGCCGCTTCCGTCTGCGCTAGAGGTCGTGCCGCCCATGTTACTTTTAAACAACAATACATCATTTATGTTTTATGTTCGTTCTTCACTCCAAAACTTGCTGACCTATTAAATCTTGTCCAGTTTTAATCACATAACATCTTTGGTTATGATTTATGCTAGGGGGATGAGCAGAAATAGACAAAAAGATTTGCTAGTGCTACTACTTAAAATAACTTTAGCGTACAATGAAACTTGCTTGAACAGAGAGAACATCAAGGCAGATCTTTGTTAATATTCAAACATAATACAAAAACGAAACAAAGCTCATTACGTAAAGTTATAATTAAGGATAGACTATATATATTCAGGAATATGATTTTTCACTTCTATATCACAGCAACATATCGTTAGTGTTTAGTCGAACTGCTATAACATCAAACGCTTCATATTCCTTTGATCGGGGATGTCGTTGCACGAGCACTGCCCCAAGGTGGGCGTCCGTCTGGAGCAATGCGGCAGCGCGTGCGCACCGGCGTCGCTTGAACGTTGCACGGAGACATCCACCAGGATTTGTTTTAGGAGTTATATTGCAAGTAAAACTTTTTCAATGAAGGTATAGACTAAATAAACAAGTGAAGGAATGAAAAACGGACAATCTCTGGTAAAATTTGACATGACGTAATAACATACCCGCCGATGCGATGACTCACGCGCACGGCGGGAAATGTTACGACTGGAGCACGGTGAAGTAAATTGATGGACATTCATATATATGTGTGTGTGAGTCGACTTCAGCCATCTATCTTTACAGTTTAGGAACAAACGGATAGTCGGCAAGAGAACATCAAGCGACGCGCTAAAAGGTGCCAGAAACCATGGCCGAGTACAATTGGATCTCCTTTCAAATGTTTTCACGTATATTAACACAAAAACAAATACTTATTAACATTGCGACAACAAATTTTTATTGATAAAACGTTCATATACAAGGTGTTTTTGAATTTAATGTTTACCGATTTTAACCATGACCTTATAACGCAGCTTTGCCATATACTGATCAAAACTTATATTAAAATGGGTTCTGGTTCTGTTTTATTCCGTCAGGACCTAAGTAATGTTAATGCCAAGATTAATTGGCTACTGCTGCAATGAATATGCATTTGTCAAAAGCAGGCGTTTATTCTTGCGGACACATGTGTATCCAGTTGATAATATTTTGCTACAGGGCGTCTACCAATCGCACCCATCTCGTAATAAGTATTATACCCGCCTTATTCAGAAGGGCAAAGGACTTTACGGAACAATAATGGTTGTCATGGGTACAGCTTATGAGTCATATATGCGACTAGTGTCGTACTAACCCTTACTAAAAAACTAGTAATTTGTCAGTTTGTGAAATGTACATTTCACTTGAAACACCTCAAATGTATTATTATATTTTCTTTAAATGGCTTGTGTACCGGTGCGGACAGCACCGTTGTCAGGTGAGTCACAAGAGGATGTTATCACAAATAATAATTGTAATGACTATTGCGACAAAAATTTAAATAACAACAATAATGGGGGTAATTAATTCTAGTCACTGTACAAGAGGTAAAAATAACACTTGCCTTTTCGATGTGCTTCTCCAACTAGTGAAGGTTGGCGATCAGCGCGGTAAAAATAACACTGTTTATACATAATTCATCATTACTATTTTTATGATTATCCCTATCAATTTCTGACTGGAGAAGCGCGTGAATAGACGTTATGTTATTATGTATACACATATAGATTATTTAGGACGTTGGGATCTTAGTGCTGGAATCGCGAACCCGCACCGGAAAGTGCACCGTTGGCAGACCCCTCACTAGGTGAACAGAGGACATAAGAAGAATCGCTGGGAGCCACTGGATTCAAACAGCACAGGACCGTGCTTTGTAGAACACCTCCGTGGACATCTATCGGTTGAAATGATGATATAGATGTTTTTTATCTATATATTAAGGCGACAAGAAATATCGTACAGAAAATAAGTAAACTGTCGCGGAGGAACAACGTACTGATCTCTTGACAAGCTCAGTGTTAAAATTAAAAGTTGAGACTACATTTGATGGATTACCAAACTCGGTTATGACATTAAGATAGTATTCCAAGAAAACGATAAATGTTATCGGCGGCTAATGAGCTCCGAGATACCGTGAAGAGTTCCGGGCGTCGCCGGTGGTGCGGTGGTGCGGTGGTGCGGTGGTGCGGTGGTGCGGTGGTGCGGTGGTGCGGTGGTGCGGTGGTGCGGGGGTGCGGTGGTGCGGTGGTGCGGTGGTGCGGGGGTGCGGCGGTGCGGTGCGGCAGTGCACGCGCCTTACGAGCGCCGCCCGCGGGCAGTTCAGTTGTATGTATGTAACATTGCGGTCGACATAATAGTACACTTAAAAACGAGCTTTTTTAAAAAAACAACCGACACAACAACAACAACATTACAAAGAACCGACCAGCAAAAGTAAAACAGCTCCACGACAATACAATACAAAAATGACCTGTGTGGATTTTAATCGTTCGTTCCGTCTCGGTACCAGAGCATCACTTTATATGGAATCCTTAATATCTAATTAACATTTATTAATCTACCTTACAACAAAAAAAAATTAACGAAAGCGCTTTATATCTTCAAAAAGAACAGAACAGAAATGTTAGTCCGTTACGTTTATCATTTTGTTTCACCATTCCAAGACTGACGCTGTTTCCATAAACTTTACTCGTAGATCTACAAGGTGGCGCAAAAATAACCTTCCGATGTTTTTTGGCTGTAATTTAAAAAAAAATGAAAAACTTTGATTCTTCTTGTGGATTATTTTTATTTGGTCTTTTAATTTTTTTACATCAAGTCGAGAATATGATGTCATGTAAATGGCCACCGCCACAGTTGATTGTATTTGAGCCCTTTTTATGGCATTTTCCATCCCTTTGGCCAAAATTTCCGGCGATAGGTCCTCACATTCTTGACGGATATTGTCTTTAAGAGCTGCAAGAGTCTGAGGCTTGTTGACATAAATCCGCGACTTCAAAAAGCCCCACAAAAAGAAGTCTGCAGCGGTCAAATCAGGCGATCTTGCTGGCCAGTATACCATTACCTCTCTTTCTCGTTATACGGAATACGGAAATAGTCGGATTGTATTTTAGATTGGTTCAATCTGACATATTTGAACAATTCCGTAGACCCTGGAGGCAGGGCTTAAATAAAGAAATCGTTAACATTCTGTGAGGAGTGGTTCAGCGCGTCGTTCCGATCTCGTTAGGTGTCATTAAAATTCAATTTAGGTAACAGGTAAGTCGCGCGGGGGTAGTGTGCAATTGCACTCGTTTACAAAATGCAACGAGAGCGCATTCCAACTGGACCACTGTTCACGTGGTGGTGAAAGAGTGGTGCGGCGGTGAGCAGTGGCGGGGGTTGCGCAAAATCGGCGCCGTTGCAATCGGACGTCACCACTTGTGCACATTTTGATCCATTATGTAGTATTTAGTAACAGGACCTATACAGTAATATTATATATAGTAATGGCATCAATCAGCACACAGCCACATTGCATTGTTCACGTAGTGTTTACACTTCATTTCTATTTACAGTGTTCAGAACTAAAGTAAAATAACAATTATTCTCTGAATGAGGGTGAGTTGCTTCATAACTATAAATATTTATGTGCGCAATACAAAATTCATAGCATTCCGCAAGTGATTGCAGACAGGCACTATACTTTCCGCCTCTGCACTTTCTTTTTTTTTAGACATTAAGTACTAACATAGACCTAGGTTGTGTATATTATGTGTATTACAAACAATCTAGTAATGGATTTCATCGTTATCATCAGCCGAGAAACGTCCAATGCTGGACACAGGCCGCCCCCAAAGATCAACACATCGATCGATCCTGCGCCTTGCCAAGCTCCGTCACAGTCAGCATTGCTTCCGGTAGCGCCTGGAACCAGATGCCGTCGTTTGTAGGAGGATTTGTGTCATTTTCTGCCACGACTTGAGTCCCACGAGTTGTGCGGGACCCCTTACAACCCTTATAATGTAACGGACTTGAGTTGTCTGTATATAATATTTAAATAAAAATAAATTTAATTTTGTATACAGATGTATATGTATGTATCGGTGTCCGAGATGTTGTGCGAGTGTTTGTTCCCGATATTATATTAATACGAGTGTAACGGAGAAGCAATCATTTGCAGTTTGGTAAGAGCAACGTTTCAATATGTATCGGCGATGGCAACACTTCACTTTGTTCCAAACACTAAGACTTCCTGTTGAATGGGAGTTAGTGCGGCGCGGCGGTGCCGGAGCATTGCGCAACGCCGCTGCTGGAACTGTTAAATTACAAAAGAGTGGCTCGTGTAAGAACTGCTTAAATTGTAACAAATTATCCATTGGCAATCGCAGCGTCCGAGGTGATCTGACGTAAGCGGCGCGCCACTACAAAAACCACTATTTATCATTTTACGTTGACATCACGCGAACACCAGGCGTACAAGTTCTCTCGGACTGCTCTGACTCGTTGCCAAGTGGGAAATAAACTGAGGAAATAAGAGTTGTCAAATCTTTGTTTTTTACTTAATTCGCAGCCGGGTATGGCCTGGTGATAAATCAGTGAAATGTTACACGACACGTTTCATTGCCCCCGGCAATACAATTAATTACTTACAGCGCCTTTCTAATCCGTTCCCAGTAACGTTTGCAAAGCCCGGCTCGGTGACATTACTACACTCCACCCACCTACATACATACATACATACATACATACATATAGCTTTCTTCCATTATCTATTATATATTTTCCTGCATAGGTGTGTGTGACATTCACGTGCTAATGTGAAGATGTCGACATTGACCGCTGTCACTGTGGACCCCGCAATGTCACCCAGTGGGGACTAATGGGTCTGAATTAGACATCCAGTCAATCCAAACAATCCAAGGGAACTTTTGATGGACTATAATAGAGTTATATATTTTGTTTTAATAAAATCGAAAACGAGCTTAAATTTGATGTAGTTATAAAAAATTATTATATACACGCTGCTATGTATGAGCCTGGTATGGAGTATAAATGTCGCAGAGACTTATCCTTCTTTGTGCAATCGTGGTCACCTCAATGGGTTGGTCCACAGAGCTGCAGTTGCGAGAGCTGCACGTTATTCACGGACAAAATTCAAAAATAATTGTATTAGTTTGCAATTGTTTGCAGCGGATAGGATGCGGCAACCATTTATCATCTAGCCACTTAGATGGGCGCGACTGATTACACGATCCATTCGCCTGTGCGCTTACAACGCAGAATTAACTCGGAGACAGAACAGACCCGATGGACACGTGTATGACGCTGAAGTGTTCGCCGCAGCATTTCAAAGAACTTTATATCAGTTCCACAGGGTTTTTGCTGTAACGGCAGCACGCCGACATTAACTAAGCGGGACTGGGAAGCGCCGGCGCCCGCGCCCGCGCCCGCCGCCCGCGCCCGCCGCCCCCGCACGCTGGTTGCGTTGTATGATAACTATCATTATTATTATATATTTAATTACATGGACCAGCGTTCGATTACGGGTGCCACCTTATAGCAAGCGGAAAATCGACAATGCAGAAATAAATGCCTGCTATATATAGTATGTACGTTCGAACTCCGATAAAGGAGCGATGGCAGTGTCCAAATCATACAGTTCCTATGCAAATAGTTAAAACAAAAACTTGTGATAAATTACTATGAAATTGAATTCTCAAGTTACACATTTTACCACACAGACGCAATCATAATTTTAAAGGCCGTGCACCTTTTTTACCGCTACATGAATGCGACGCGTTGTTAAAGCTTGCGACCAACACCTGAACTGATGACCACGACCACTCTGTCAAAAGTGATACCGACGAAGAAGAAGACCTATAGGATCTATCATTATTGTATATACGGTGAGGTGGTTGATGGTATATAACCTCATCAACATTATTGCAATAAGAATTAATTTGCATAATAAAATCTCTAATGAAAACTCG
Source organism: Ornithoptera alexandrae (assembly GCA_029030555.1). Classification (NCBI taxonomy): domain Eukaryota; kingdom Metazoa; phylum Arthropoda; class Insecta; order Lepidoptera; family Papilionidae; genus Ornithoptera; species Ornithoptera alexandrae. Next base: position 551,133 of record JARDVY010000069.1, on the reverse strand, counting down.
AGTATTCTGATAAAGCTTATCTAAATTTAGGCACACTACCGAGTCTATAGCAAATGTTCTCTCTCCTTCATATTAATAAATGTTTATTTTATTACTTATGTCTGTTCGGCTCAGCTTGAAGCGTGTGACTTGCAAACATAAAGTATAAAGCTTTAAATGAATGGTATATGACAGATGCAAATGTAGACACATTTCGAGTACAATCGAGAACTTTTTAAATTCCGACACAGTTTAACAACCGGTTAAAATTGAACACGACCTGTAAAAATGTTTAAAAAAATGTGACAAGCTGCGCTCCAGTTAAACATCCAGAGCGGCGTGTTGTTCGACGGTAGAATTAACTGTTGGCCCGATGTGGTGCAGATAGCCGAAGGAACCGGGTTCGAACCCGCCGACCGGAACCGGAATGTGGTCGAGCCGGTGCCGGTGCCCGCGGCCGCGGTTGCATCAGTGACGTTACCGTAACATTTGTTGTTTGTGGGTCGAGCGTTTTGTACACAGTGCAAGATAAAAATATATATATATATATATAATAATAGTTACATATATATCGCAATAAGAAAGTTACGTGCTCTTGCATACGATCTGCGTGTACTCGTAAACGTTATGATATACTGACTACAGCTTTTGTAGTAGGTGTAACTTCATAGTATATGCGAGTATTAGCTGGTTAAGTATGAAGAGAATTCACTTGAGGCATAAGCTCACAACCTGAGCTAGCTATTAAATTTAACTAGGGGAAAACCTAAATTTTAGAAGAAGACGAGCTGTTGTCAACATACGTCACCCGCCACTTCACTTGACCAGCGTGGAGGACAAAAGTCATTGATCTCTATTATGTGACTTTTGTCAGAAAGGCTGTATTATTATGAAAATATAAAAACATATAAGTGATGATCAATGTCTTGTCTAGTAGACCTGTTGGATAGGTATACATGGACAATTCAATATGTTTGGGAGCTGACGAGCAAATGAATATTCATTAGCTTACCAACAACAGGAAGTACGTTGTTGGCTATTTTTCTTTAATGGCTGCCAATGAAGCTGATCCGTGCTGTAGCACATAGTTTACTCACAATTCATTTAAAACTTTCTAAAGTCGTTTAACTTTTAATGACACATAACTTTTAATAAGTTAATAAAAAAAAATTATATAAACATTTGTTAAAGACATAAAAATGTTTATGTAAATAAAGATTGACTTATATATTCTAGTTCATCATCATCATCACCAGCGGATAGAGACGTCCACCGCTGGACATAGGCTAATATTGGTCGAAGGCTCTACACTGAAAGTTGTCGACGAGTACGTTTAACTGGGATAAACAGTCCAGCTAGGTAAGTCCAACTTCTAGAAAGAGGTCAATCGACGAATCCAACTCGGGTGGGCAGCGTTCGGGAGGCTACGCAGCATCTTTTCGTCTCAGATACCGCAGTGTCTGAAGATAAAACTCTTTAACTCGTACCTGTTGCCAGTATTGACATATGGAACCGAGACGTGGCCCCTTACTATTAGCCTTATAAAGAGGCTCAAAGTAACTCAAAGGGCAATGGGGAGAGAGGGCTATGCTCGGAGTTTTTCTGCGCGATCCAATCAGGAATGTGGAGATCCGCAGAAGAACTAAGGTCACCGACATAATCCAAAAGATTGCTAGACTTAAGTACAGTAGGTAGGACAGGCAGTGTCTGAAGACAAAAGTCTTCAACTTATATCTATATTCTAGATAATTCCTTCAAATTTGAGTACATAGTGGATAAGTCGAGAATAGTAAAAACACAGTAAACTCATACGATAGCGAGACGTACTAACAACTCAAGCCTAAAACAAAGTTTAATCGTGGATAGTTCGTTGTGTAAACATCTGAACTAGCGATTCATTTTAGGTAACGTTTTTTTTATATAAAAATGTATATTAGTAATATATTTCAGCTAGCTGCTACCGGAGCCCTATCAGATGAACACGGCGCTAATCGATGGCTTCCCCACCGCGTACCGCGCGTGCCTTGCCCCTTGCCGTAGATTTGCAATCCATCACTTCCGTTTGGTCGCGACGGCGCTGGCTCTGCAATATTTGTAAGCCAGTGACCGCCAACATAATGAGCACTGCCGTCGTAACATAAATATGTGTTCGCCCGATGCGTCAGTGCAACAAACGCGAGCTATAAATTTCCGGCTTACATAACATCCGCGTTACACATAACCAACACATGATTTTTCATGAATATGGCAATTCCGGCTTAATTTCAGCGGTGCTTGGGTGCAATGTGAAGAGGCTCAGAGGTAGCGGAGGTGGCGGAGGTGGCGGAGGTGGCGGAGGTGGCGGAGGTGGCGGAGGTGGCGAAGGTGGCGCGAACACTTTCGCGCGCGGCGAAAACTCTTTTACTTTCCACAAGACGCCGGCTCTTGCTTAAGAGCGCTAATTGGCTATTAAAAGGCTAATGAGCAGGCATCGCGTGCAGCCGGCCGACCTGCGCCCGGGTAGCGTAGCGAGCAGTCTGCGGCACATGGTGAAATGATACAACGCGTTAAAGGACCTAGTCTAACTTATCTATAAATCATTTAAGCTGTACTTATCAAATGTTTATTTGTAATGACCGTTTGTGCCATAAATAAATAAAAATAAATAAAAAATAAATAAAGATATATAATAAAGCATCTGTTATATTCAGATCGTAGAAGTGTTAAAATAGTTAGTTCATCAATTTGCCATCATCAGTATGATTTTGGTAATTTAGATGATTTTTGTTTTGAAAAATTTCAATGGGAAAAAAGGAAACTTATAAATCCTAAAAGTTTCACTATCGCTCATTATTAACTACTGCTTGTGTTGCTCCGTAAGTAACTACATACTAAATGCGTATACCTGAGGTAAGCGATGCATTCGTTGGCCTTGTGGCAGCCACCGCTTCTGTCTAGCTAGCCCTATAGGTAAACGGATGACCCTCTTGACACTGAATTATCTATTTTCTTAGCGACGGTTCAGACACGACTTACCTACTTCGAATGTAAAATTTAAATGCGATTAAAATTACACTTAATAACTTTGCCAAATTCTTTAAAGATAAGAAGATATCTATACAATGAACAAGTGTTGAATTTAATAAAAAAAAATTGAATCCAGCTAAAGATTAGGTAACAACACACGAGAACGTCGCAAAGGAAACGTAGTGATTACGACGGCTCCGTAGATATCTACCGCAACACAGGAACAAAAACGAAGATGAAGCAATGTAATCCGTTAAGTGTTGCCGCCGCATCCCACACGTCAACATCATATCATCAGCCTTTGTTTATCCACTGCTGGATTTAAGCGTTCCCCATTGTCTTCCACTAAATGCAATCCTCTGCTTCTCGCATCCACCCACTGCCTCCCGCAGATGTAGCTCAAATACAAAGCAATAGTTATTATATACAACTACCTTTGCGTTACAGACACACCCCGCACATGGCACGTTGCACATAAACGATACTTTAATTGTAGTGTAGTTTATTACTCGTCACCGGTCCTTCCGCCACCGCCACCACCACACTGCTCTGTACAGCCGTATTGTATAGCTCGGGAACATCCGGATGTGCATGTAAATATTAATGTTATAAATTACTTAAAACGGCTATCTTAACTTAGCGAAAAACTTGTGTATGCGCGTTTTCACAAAAATATCATGTTATCGCTCGCCCTCTCAGCTGCTCTGTGCAGTGCAGCATTTAAACGTTTAATCATTAACATTTGTGTATTTTCACGTTATCAGCAGTGCGCGAAGGCAGCTCTTGTTAATTTTTAGGCAAGTTTAAATATCGAGTTTGTTAAACCTGAAACCTTGGCGATGGCGATGGCGAGGCCGGCGACGGCGCAGCAGTCGTGCGGCGATTAAGCGACTCGTCGACCTTCCGATTATCTACGGCGGTTGCCGAGGACTTCAGCTCACACGCGACGTGTAGTTTTACGGCGGCGGAGTTGTTAAGTCACCATGTATGCTGGCAGGCAGTGTAGCCAACGAAATGCGATTCCTCATACTTGTCTGTTACAATAGTGTTTCGTATGGTAAGATGATCTTATTGGTTCAGAAGTTGCGCTGTAATCTTATTTTTGCATAAATTTTCTGTATGTTTGATAAACTACATAAAAATTAAAAAACGTTTGGTATTTTTGATGCCCTTGACTTAAAAATGTATGGCGAAGGCCGGATAAAGTATCCAGTAAAATCATTTGATTGATCAGATTGCGAAAACAATATTATATATTTATGACGATATATTTTCACCTGCATTTCTCAGACTTGGTTTACATGGACGTATGTATGACTGTTGTATATGCCAGATGCGAATCAAAAACTCGATTACTCTATATTGTGATGTTCTCACATGAGGTGGTTCCATTCCTGTGGCCGCCGACCTTACGGCCATCCGCCGCGCACGCGAACCGCGAGATAACACGCGATAACGTGCCGGACAAGTTCAATTACTTAACTGCATCCCGTGTTTGTGTATTTAACCAATTTTATTTAATGAGGATTATTCATTATGCGAAACTTGCGCTTGGTACTCCGAAAATAACCTCCTGTTGATTTTGTTAACATCATAAATTTGTGAACTGTTAGTGAGCGGGGCGCGGGCGCTTCTGCATTGCTATTTTTAACAGTACAGATGAAGAAATAAATAATTTTAGCTTTGACAAATTAATAAAGCATCTTCGAAAGATAACAAAATTGAAACAAAGTCACAGGATCCAAGCGAACCTCACCTGCTCGTGGTGCACCCTGCTAATCAACAAACGAGGTTTTGGCGGCTACCAACCCGCCTTGGGCCAGCGTGTTGGGAAATGTCCTAAATCCTCCCATGTGAACACGAACACACGTGAAGAGCGAGGTATATGTCCAGCAGTGGACGTCTATTGAGTTGATGATGATGATGGTTTTAGGTTTAAAAAAGGGTTCGAGACAGTTTCGGTAAATGTTAACCAGTTCGGCAATACGTAAACATATATCTCCAAAAGAGTACCGCGTGTAGCGGGCACGCCAGATGCAAAAATAGTTATTTGGTGCACTGGAGCGGGTATCATGTGTATAACATGAGTGATGATCATTTCCCTGTGACAGATAACGGCCGCTTGTGTGAGGAGCAGCAGCCGGTTGGAATAACTTTTCACACGGAAGCTGCGACACAAGGCAACGACCGCACGGTTCGTGTCGGACCCTCCGTGCTCGCTGTAGAAACCAATCGATGGCAACCTTCGCGTAACACTGCATGGGCATAAGGAAGCGGTGTTTCCAAGCAATGTAACGACATGCTGCATGTAATAACGCAATAACAATGAACATTAACTATTATTTAAACAAAGCGCTGGCGGTTTGCATTCGGTGTGAAAATTCGTTAGCTCGGTCTGGGTCAAACATCTAAATTATGTGTCTTAGGTGTGCTTCCGGTGTTAATCAGCAACTTGTTAAAATAATCTTAAAACTTTACTGATCGGTACACAAAAACATGGGTTGCACCAAATTAATACGGAGAAAGTGTACTTTGTAAACTTTGGTCTATCCCAAAGGTTGGTGTTGGCAGATCGCCAGGCACTACCTCCGGTGGTGGAACCTTGGCCAACTTCACTTGACTCCCCCCGCTTCGCAGCAATTTACATAAACAGTTTGACGAGCGAAGGTTCCAGCAATCTATCTGGGTCATTGAGCAAAGCCGACTAGTCACCGACTTCTTGCATCGGAACTTTTACACAAATTATTGTAATTGTGGCCGGGGAGATAACGACACCAAAGCTTAATAACGGATGCATTATGTGCAGTGTTACCATTGAAACATGGCGTTTCACATTTCAGTTAATCCATAGTCATCATCATCATTATTATCAGCCTTTGTTTATCCACTGTGGGATATATCACCACCATATTGACCAATGTTTTCCACTAAATGCGATCCTCAACTTCTAGCATCTACCCACTTCCGACCGTCCTGATGATATCGTCGGTCTATCTGGAAGGTGGTCGTCCTACATTTCTGCGACTTGTACGTGGCCTCCACTCCAAGACTTTTCTCTGCAAGCTGAAATGGCAGTGGGCCGGCCATGTCCGTCGTGTCAGTGACGGCCGATGCGAGAGAAAATATAGTATGAAAATAATATAGTACATAGTTTGTGTTGACAACAACGACGGCGCACATCGCGACATGTTCAACAGAGTTCTACGAACGACAAGCAAGTACCAACAGGCATGTTCAAACAACACGGTACACTCGCACACGGCCCATACCACTGTCACCTTATTCCTAACGTACTTCTAACGTTGATCTAGTACAAGTTTCCTTAACTAACAATATACACTAATGTCGCTTGGTTATTCGGTAGGGGATAAGTGCACATTGTGAATGGTTCACATATCCTGGTCATGCGACATGGACGTGCAGACGGTACATTATAATCCAAATGGAGTCATCAAACGGTCGTATTGGTATAGAAATCAAAAGGGAGATGAGTATATTCACAGGGACATTAAAAAAATCTGAGTGAACATAACATGCCGATCAAGGGATGTGCTAAAATCTAGACCTAACTAACGTCTTTCGCAATCGGTTCAATTCGGATACCTAGGTGGCAGGTGATAGCAATGATGACAGTTATATTGCAGTTTACTTAAGTTGTGTATCATATTTGCTTTGAGCGGACGTGTGTCGGCGGCGTCGCGTGACGTGACGTGACGCGAGATGACGTGACGCGGATGACGTAAAGTGACGAGACGAGTAGGAGCGGCGTGTCCCTCTATAAATAAACATTTAATTATAGCGGGGCCCGATCCGCGGCCGTTTGTCCTTGGAGGGGTCGGGCGAGGCTCGCGGGCACTTCACTGCTCCTTAATTGTCCACCGGCTGACTTAGCGACCGTTTTGTTGGTTGAGCCGTTTAATGAATCAGCGCTATGGCCGCAGCTAAACGGTCTTATGTTTGCTTAAATAAAGTTGGTCTTGGAAAATATTATTATATCTACTTAAAAAAGAAGACTAGGGAATTACTAATGTTGTTTATTTAAAATCTTTGTCATACACCTTAGATGACCATAGACGTAGTAACTGCCTGTGGGCATTTTCTACCAGTGAACCTAGTACACGGGGATATAGGTAAGTAGTAGGTGAGGAAAGAATAATCGTATTCGGATGTACTACTCCGTTTATCATTATTCTTTCTTAGTATCAATAGTGTAACACAAACAATTAAAGTTAAGATTAAAGAAGTTATATAATAGAACTGTGAAGCACCAGGATATGAGCGGGTTGCAGCACATTGCATTTAATGTATGTGATCAGACTCCCATGAGGTTCATGTATGGGTCGCGATGAACAAATACTAAACGTATACAAAACGAGCACGTTGTCAGTACGACACAGTAAGGTTTCAGGGAGAAATTGCCGCGTACACTGTAACTGAAACGTAGTCAACAATTACCGTAGGCTCATTATGAAATTAATATTAATATATTTGGCCCTAATGCTATAAATAAGAAACACATTACAACCAATTTGTGGTGGTGGACGTGTCCTAACACACACTTACTGTGTCATCGTCATCATCGTTAGCCGATATATGTCCACTGTTGGACGTAGGCGTCCCCTAAAGATCCCATCATCGATCGGTCCTGCTTTGGTCGCATCGCCGGGCATTAGAGGCGGTTTTCAACGATTCGTATGGCGGATTTGGACCATCTCCCATCACGCTGGTTCAGTGCAGGTCGGTGAGAGCCAGAGCCTTGTTTGTTGATTAGCAGGGTGCACCACGAGCAGGTGAGGCTGGCTTGAGTCCCGTGAGTTGTTGTGCGGGACCCGTTACACCCCTTTTGACTGTGTAATTATGTTAATTAAGCGCGAGTTTCGAGCGAACGGCGAGGCTGGTTTACGATAGCACAATATCGTCCACGATTCATTTTATTACACATAATTAATTAACTTTCCCATTAATTGTTAACACATTCACATTGTACTTAGCAACATTCGTGACACAAACTTCTGTAATTAATTGACGTAAGGATTTGCAGAAATACAACGTGCTGCTTCAACGTGGTGTTTGCTCACGAGCTGCGCTTTCGCTTGTAGCAATCACAACACCATTTCTATAAACATGGTTAACTCTCGACCTTCCTTTCCGTTCCTCTCCAACCGCAAGGATACAGCAAGTCCAATTTTTAAATTAACTATTATCACCGGCTAAATAGTTGTGAGTCGTGACCGTATTTTATGTACGCTTTCGTCTCCCATAGAAAATGATATGATATTATGTATTGTGTGTGCTGTTCGTCAGTTTATGGTCTCGATGACTGATTCTGGTCATAGCATAGTTGACAAATCTCAGTGTTTTTTTTAATACCTACTATGTTATTTTTTTGAACTACATTATTTAGAAAAAAATAATATAGGTCTTTCAGGTGGTCATAGCGAGTCATTGGGGTAGTTGACAAATTTCGGGATCTCTATAACCTGCAGGAAATTATCGGTTAGAAGCGTGTTGAATTCATCCCGCCTGCAAATGCAGCAGCAAGTGGTCGCAGAGTGGAGCCGGAGCCCATCCGGCGCCCGACGGCCCCGCGTGCAGGACGCTCATAACGACATACTTCCCACTCTGCCACAGCAGCTCCCTATTCCCAAGTGAGGAGCCACGAGAGCTAATTCCCGCAGAATAATTGGAATTCTCGTCACACAATCATTATAACAACTTTACATTTGTAATGATAATTCCTGAATTCTGAATACAGAGTAGAGAATTATAATAAAACACATACAGGGCCCGTAACCATTTATTTACCCACGTCATAAACAGTAAACCATTTTTGAGGTCGCCAACATAGCCCAAAAGATTGCTAGACTGAAGTGGGAAGGGCACATTGTTCGAAGGACCGACGGCTGATGGGGCAGTGAGTTCCTCGAGTGGCGCCCGCATACCGGTAGGCGTGGTGTTGGGAGGCCTCCCACAAGGTGTACCGACGTTCTGGCGAGAATCGCGGGAACCCACTGGATGCGAGCAACGCGGGACCGATCCACGTGGAGATATTTGAGAGAGGCTTATGTCCAGCAGTGGACTTCTATCGACTGTTGATGATGATGATGATGATGATGATAATAATATAATTATTTTAAGCTACATGAGGACGCTCTCAAATAGATCTTCGTAACGTAATGTAAGAAGTCAACTTCAAAATGCAGCATTGGTTCAATCCTGACTGGTGGTTTGTAACCGAACGAGGTTAATTGGTTTCCGTAATGTAGCCTGTGTGTATGTACTCGACTCGTATGTGAGCCGTTACTTTACCATGGGTGAATAGTTGATAGAATTTCTTATATTGTGATGTGTGCTGTGCACGATGTTAACAATGGTATCTATCGCAATGCGTTTTTTACAAAAATAATCATTATATACTTGTGTTTACTTATATTTCAAAAGTCAAACACAAATTGTTACCGGATGGATATATATAATATATTGACAAAAAATTCTAAAGCAACGAACTTAAGTGCGTTCTGGTGTACCGGCGACCGGAAGGTGTATCGTAATAAAAGGGGGCTCTGAAATGTATATTATTTTAGAAGTACTAATAGGAAAACAGTTAAACTTGAACTCGCGTGAAGAATGCAACTAAAACTGGAATAAGAGTGATAAAACTGAGATGGCAGCGGGACGGAGCGCTGAGTGATAGTTGTCCTGTATGCCGATTACGTCGGCAGTCGTTGCGATTAGCAGCTGATGTAACGCAGGGGAGCGCACGGGGGGCGCGCGGGGGCGCACGGCGTGCCGTCATCGAGATTTTGGTCACAATGGAAACATGCCGTCCAAGTGGCGTTATTAATTTAATTATCCACTTAGGACGAAACCGTGGCGCTGCGGCGCGGCTGCGCGGTGAAACTGCGGTAAAAGTGAGCCGCTATGGTGTTCGCGGCGGCGGCGGCGGCGGCGGCGGCGGGCGGAAGGTGTGTTTCTGAACGGATATGACTACCATGGGACTGCTCAAATGAAAGGAACACTACTTACTGTACTTGCACGCTACTTAGTACATAATAATATTAATATATTATTTATTCCCACAAAATAAAACAAAATACACAGTAAAAAATAAGAATTAAAATAAAACAAAATATTATCCTCGGATCATGTGGGAAAGGAACCCACTCAGGTAATATTGCAGCCTATTAACACCACAACCTTGATTTTTAGTGGGGCTTAAAAAAAAAAAAACGCTATCAGCTCCAAAAATTAGATGCTTACGCTTTATCATTTATTAACTCTATCCCCGGCGTCACGTTACTCATCTCCGTTTGTTTAGCCTAAGTTCTCCTTATGAGGAACTGTACTAATACGCCAGTAGATAATACTTTATTTAGCGTGTAGACATTACTTGATAAGGAATGATGGAGGTACGTCATTACCAGGTTAGGCGCTATTGTGTAAATAATGTCTAGTTACAATTAGCTACAAAATATACAAGAGCGTTTATTTTCATTGCGCTTGCCTGAACATGAATTTAGGCATTCGCAGCAGTACAGTGCAGCTAAACCTCAAAAAGCAGCTAAAGCGACAAAGAAACGTGCAGAGAGTGAGAACGTGAGAAACCCGCTCCACTGTGCGCTATTCTATTGCGAGGGGTACGTTTCAATTTAAACATCGCCGCGCCAGCTCCACCGACTTATCTAATTACTCTCAGCTTAATTGCCACACATTCTTTTCACAATATACAACTCAACCTATTTAGAATAAGTTGTGTCGACACTGTCATTGTTTAATAAACAGCACAAATCACATATAACGAAGTGATGAACACAACGTTTTAAGGTTTTCTGCTAGTAAACATTAAAAAGAGGGTACATTTTTTAAATAAGCAGTAAAATGATCTCGTCTGGTGCTAACTACGGCGTATGCCTGTAGCATCAATATAACACTGGACACATTAGAAGTACTTTCTACCTAGGCGGTCTATGCAAGATAACCTAGCAATAAATTAGTTTCATTGCAATAGTGAATTATTTAGACTATAGCAAATGGAGAAGACGTCGAACTAATTTTGGACGAAACATTCTTTTCATAAGGAAATTTAGTCAGGTGTTGCATTCTCCCCTCACCGTGGGTGGAATAGGACCATACAATGGTCACTCTGTATCCCGAACATTCAGTATCGCGCGGGCGTTGGCGACGAGTCCACGTGACCACTGAGACAATGACCGTCAATAAAAAGCCAACATGTGTCACTGCTTCATTGTGTCTGCTACTAATAAAAAAAGAACTTACATATCAATATTCGCCAAAATTGTAGTTTGATGGTGAAATCGCTCGGTCCTAACATTACTATCCAGTATACGGAAATGCACTATCCATTCATCTTACGGTGAATACCATAATTACGTTTTATTAAACAGCAACTGCGCCTAAGCTTTAACTTTAATACACTTGTACTAGGTTGGTTCTCTCTCAATACTTCAGATTTATTAAAAATCTTAGGCATTAGGAAATCTGCTTCCGGTGGATTGACAATTTAGCCGCTGTACCGCTGTCTCATGGCTCGTTAGGGATGCTTCGAGTCAAATGAATCGTGTAATATATTCCAGCTATTGAACTTTTCTAAGTTTATAAAAAAAAGTTATTCGATTGAAGCTAATTTATTTTAAAGTAGTCTAGTTCTGCTGTGCAAGTTTGTTTGCGTGATTAGTTACTTTGGATTATGAACTTAATCTCATTCCGCAATGCACATTCATCAACTTCATCTCATGTAGTGTTGAAGTGATATGATATATCCACCAAGCAGTCGAGAGCGCGAAGAGCGACACTCGGTTTATTTTTCAGGCTCTGAATACTCCACACGTGTTGCGGCGCGTGCTGCGTTGTCACCTTCGGCTAAGCTGACGCGCCCGAGTTTGAGATTACCAAGTGCCGTGTTACCGGCGACCTTTCAGAAATTAGAAACGATAAACTTTGCTACTGACAATCAGCGATTACATTCATTAAACGGGAAGAATAAAAATAAAATATTACATAGAGAAAAAACTTTACAATAGTGACAATGGCGGATTGACATACACGGCTCAACGATGTAACGTCTACTGCATATTCTTCAGCAATAAACACCGATCATATGAAAGTCTATCAAAGAGTCATTTTATCAAAGCAACGTATCCCGCCTCTAGTTGTTTGAGCATCGTTACATAGCAACGCACGCAATAGGCGCGGCCCTGCTGTCCGGCTGCGCGCGCGCACCCCGGCGCCCACCCAATTATGTCGTTCGCTCGGGAAATGCCGGCCGATCGGATGGAGCTGCCAATCGACGGCAGGATAAAGCTATAAAGATTAACGGGAAATCGGGAAAGCTAAACGGACCGTGGAAGCTTTTCCCGGAAATGTGTAGTAGTTTCTCACAGTATATTTACTTCGAATTCATCTTGAGTGATAAATTTAACAATTTTAGGTTAAATATGTGGCTCACATTAATGTAAATGAAATTCGTATTGCTGAAAAGAACTAGGTAATACCTGATGTCTTTGTGAATTTCACGATATTTTAAATTGCACTCAAACTTGTCTTAATAAATTTGATTACTAAACTTTATATGGCTGAAGATAAAAGAAGTTACGACTGCCTACAATTGTAGGTGCGCATTAAAGCATCACTCTTGAGGCCGCCCAGGCTGAGAGCGACAGCGCAGTGCCCGTTTCATACGTTTCATACGTCATACGACATACGACATACGTTAGTGAGCAAACATTACTGTGGTTCGATTTCAAGTCTCTAATTAGTAAAATTAACAGCTAATAAGATGTGTTACTTCAAATCTACATAAAAAGTGCAAAATGTTAAACAAACAGACCATTATTATGAGTGGAGCTCCGCTACGCTGAAAAACAAGTCCGTATAATATTTAGGACCGACCTGCTAGAATGATCCTGGAAGTTACCGCCGTCGAGCAGGCGAACCTTCGCGAACAGCACGGCGGACACGAAGGGCACCTCCGTCAGCTCCTCGAGGCAGCACTGGACCCCGAACTTGTATCGCTTCTTCTTCGTCATGAACGCCATGACGCCGCACACATCGGGCTAGAAGGAAGGGGCCGGCACTGCCGCGCGCCGGGTCGCAAGGGACCGAGCCGATCTGATGCGGATGGGGGCGGCCGCGACCGGATCGCGCCGGCTGTTAGGACGCACTGGCACTGGCACTGGTACTGGTACTGGTACTGGCACTTCACTTTACATGTGTGTCGCGACAACGCACGTGCAAATGAACGTCGTTCTGGTTTTGGAACTATACTGCTATCTACGTAGATAAGTAAAGCGGCGGGGCAATTAGCTCCGCGTCAAGGCGGAGGCGCGTGCGGCACGGCCGGCGCCCCGGCAGTCGCATAGCGCCCGCAGCCTGCCCGCACCCGGCCCGCGCCCGGCCCGCACCCGGCCTGCACCCAGCCCGCCACTCTGTAACAGACGCGAACGTATTTTTGTAAATGAACGCACACTGATAACACAACAAACTGGTTTGATAACAAATGTAATAAGTTTAATTGTTTTGTCAATTAATTTGACGTCTACCCAACACACCACAGACAAACACACACACGCACATGTATACACATACACTATATATATAGCAGGCGCCACGGCAGTGTAGCTGGTTTTCGATTAAAAACATTTGAATGAATTGTTATTACTTTCTGCGTAGTGAACCCCGGTGAAGGACATAGCTCCACAAAGAACACACATTTATAACAAATATATGCTTTCGTTGTTTTGTGTGTTTGTAATCTGTACATAGATTTAACACCAAATATCAGTTGGCTAGCAGACGCCGACGGATAAGTATAAGCCTTCCTTCAGATATCCACCGTGACCTTACATTGTAAGTGTTGTTAACCGCCTGATAGAAACTTAGTATCTTACTTTTCTTACACGAAAACTGGGACCTGCTATTATATCTCCCGTGTGTTCAAGGTGATCCTTTAATTTTTTTGAAGAAATTTAAATGTCCATATTCATTCATCATCAGCCGATAGACGTCCACAGCTGGACACAAGCTTTCCTCAACGATTCCCACATCGATCGGGTAGGGATTCATATGAGTGGATTTGGGCCATTTCCCATCACGCTGGCCCAATGCGGGTTGGTGGGAGCCAGAGCCACGTTCGTTGTTTAGCAGGGTGCACCGCGAGCAGGTGACGTTGGCTTGGGTCCTGTGAGTTGTTGTGCGGGACCCCTTACAGCCATGTACATTCAATAATTTTTAACTGAATAAAATAATGCAAATTAACTTATATATAGAATAAGGAAATAACGTGTTCTCTTTATATTTAATCATTAGTTGTTTTATAAAAAAAAACTTAGAATGACGGAAACAAATTTCCCTTTGACATCACAACTCTTTTTATGAAATCGAATAAGTACAGAAATCTTTTGCTACTCAAATTTCTGACTGACATCGTCATCATCGTCACTTCAACCGATGGATGTCCATTGCTGGAGTTTGGTTTCTTCTAATATAATGCACCATATAAGGATTTTGCCAATAATTATCACGCTTGGCAGGCGCGTTGGTGATCGCAGTGCTGACTTAATCCGCACTGATATCGCTGCTGCCCGATTACGGTATGTAGTATTTTAGACAGTCAGTGGCTTCTGGTTTCTGACTATGCCTCAATGTAAACCAAATTTACAACTGTTATTTGTTATTTGAATCGTTACTTGATCGACGACAGCATTTAAAGTTATCACGAAGTACATGTATCCTTCCTCCTTCCACTTCATTGATATATTTTTCAAGTATGTAAAATTTCAATTTAATATTATTTAAAGACCGTATTAAACGAGGAGAAAACACATCCAGGTTCATAACATTTGTTTGCACAGGGTCACGAAACATAAAAACAACATATCCGGCCCGTCCTTCAAGTGCCGTCACGTCAGTCTCTAAATTTGACAAATAACAGTACCCCGTATTTACACGCTGCTCCATGACAACAGAGAGCATACGCATCTCTCGATTACTAAATATCCTATCCGCAGTACACCAGGATACGAGGCATCACACTGGTCGGTGCAAGCGTACCGAGAGCAGTACACGCGATCGCACGCACTTACGGCCGTCTGGCTTACTGATAGCTTATCACCGTCAACAGTGACTAGATCTTAAGAATTACAGCTCCATAAAGCCGTAATGACAGACTTTAACCACAACGGAAATGATAATGTCCTAAGTTGTGTGTTTGCCTTGAATTATTTATGGAAGGACAACAAACGACCGACAAACTGAACCGAAGTATTTATATTAATAATAGCTACGAGACAATGGTTTACAAGTTCTCTATTCTCGGTTAATATTACATTATCCGGTTTATCGGATATTGATACCACCATACAAATAACTTTTAACAAACCTTTAACGAGGATTAAAATACTAGCGTACAACAATAAACGGAAAAGCGGATAGTGAATTAATTTTATGAGAAAGAGAAGTACAGATGAATGATCTTATAATTTACCAGATGTACTAAAAAATAATTGTTGTTCATCCGCAGCATTTTGCACGATGTTGAACCGTTGTTGCTGCGAAGTATGTACTGCATAAAACGAGGGGTGTCGTTATCGCGTTCCGTACGATCAGATCCGGGACGTAGGTTGAAAATTATGGAGGGGTTTTAGTTCCTGCAAATCCGACACGACTTGCTCGTGAGCTTCCCAAAGCCACACAAAAAGCCCGCCGCATAAAAACTCGCCAGGAAAATACGAGTGACCATAGTTAAACGTTTAATAGCCGAGGAAGGAGAGCCCCGCGGCGAGGTCGCCGGAGCAATAGCAGATACGAAGGTGCCGATTAGCGGCGCAACCGGCAGCAACCTTCGCGTGCTCCCGCGGTTGCGCAAGCCCGCGATGATTGCTGCTTCCGATGGGCACCCAGTACCGAGCGCCGGTACACTACTTTGTATGAGTAGACATTGGCGTACAGGGCTAAATAAACAGTGTTATTATTATTATTATCGTTGTCAGCCGGTGACTCCGCCTGGTGAGCATAGACGTCCCTATGATCTCTACATCGAATAGTATCATAATTGGTAATCATTTATAAACTCAGTCTAAATGTATATAAATACTTTGAAATTTTTATAAAACAGTTACAGCCAGCATATCTCCTTCCTCCTGATCTTTTCCCAACCATGTGGGCTCGGCACAGTATGTACTTCTCTACCTTATCCCACTATCGGCCGTCACATCTGAATTCACACTCTTCTTACACCTGTCATCTTTCATAAAATCCATCGGCACTTTCTTCGGTCTTCAGTTACCGCCAGCATATAAAGAGTTTAAATCTAATAAACTTTTATACATTGCGCAGAGTGCTAGTTATGTGTTCCCGGTCGGATAAACATGTTAAAACAGACAGGCAGGTGAAATTCCTTCGGAGAGCATCATCTGCACAGACGCAGTTCCGGATGAAGCGGGGCATCTTCCAGCTAACAGCGTGGATATAAACCGGTAGCGCGCTGAGGCCCGCGCGGGTCCTGGCAACCGGCCAAGGCACTCGCTGGACGAGCATCTTGAAAGTTTTACAAGTTGTTTAGAGCTTTTA
The DNA here is from genome assembly GCA_029030555.1 of Ornithoptera alexandrae. NCBI lineage: Eukaryota > Metazoa > Arthropoda > Insecta > Lepidoptera > Papilionidae > Ornithoptera > Ornithoptera alexandrae. Next base: position 534,561 of record JARDVY010000069.1, on the reverse strand, counting down.
CTTCGAATACCTCGTAAATTTAGTTAGTAAAAAACTGAAACAGGTTAAAATTTATTTATTTTTTTCAGGTATTTTACGGTTATGGTCTACCGAGCGAGAAGTTATTAAACTGAAACAGTGTTAGTTAGATATAAAAAAAAACTTTGAGTTGGACTGGAGAAGTATGGCTTATCTTCAGGACGGGAGAGTTAACAAACTTTTACAAAATAGTATTGTTAGAATGATAGGAAGCTCACTGCGATGCAACAGCTCTATGTAAAGACAAGCGCGACGAGGCTGCATTAGCTGCACGACGGGGCATTCGCCGGTCGCAGCGCGAGTTCAATCCCCTGGCCGGCGGCACCAATCAACGTAGTTAATTCTGGTTTTATTGCTGCGCGCTAAACGGGAATATCAGAATAGTACATCGTATAATCGTAAACTGTTTTCAATTCTAATTCCTGACTATAATGCTTAAACCTATAATAATATCGGACTATTCTTTGAGGTCGACTTGCTGTATTACTCTACTCGGAACTACCTTCAACACGAGTCATAAACTATTCCAAGAAACTAAAATCAACAGCTTATTGGTAACAAAAACCCTTATTTAAACTGCTTTAATGTTAAACCAGTGGTTCAGTAGTTCATACTGGACATGAACTAAGCAATATGAAAAAGGATGGAAATAAAAAAAGCCGAATAATGCGTGGCGCTGGCTGGTGGAGAAGATTTAGGTGGTCGAGGGTATATATTGGGTGTTAGGGGATCGCTTCCAAAGACGATAGTACTGATGGCACCTTTCTGATTAGACGGGAAAAAAATCGATCGTGATTAAAAAAATCATAATTTTAAAACGTTTTATTAGCATTATTTACGCTACATCACGTTACTATAGCTAAAAGAAACGATAGTTTCATAAAAAATACATTACTAAAAACAACAACCACCAATGAAACACAAAATCTAAAACAGCTGATGCTCGGTTCAACGAACGCCCGGGCGCGCAATCTAAGTGCTCCGTGGCGCTATGATGAGATAATGTTCAAATTGAAACCGAACACGTCGGGCTCCCGCCGCGGCCGCGCGTGCGTCGATCCGAGATCCCAGCATCAGCCGTTTTAGATTTTGTGGTTCATTGCCGGTTATGTTTTTAGTTAAGTGATGTATTTTTATGGAAAGTGTCGTTTCATTTAGCTGCGCTAACGTGATGGAGCGTAACTAATGCTAATAAAACATTTTAAAAATATGATTTTTTTTATTCAGTATCAATTTTTGTTTCGTCCCATCATCGAAGCTGTCTTTAGTACTATCGTATATCTTCGTTTTCCGAAGCGGTCTCCTATCACACAGTATGTATGTGAATGGTGCATAGTACTAAAGTGATGTTGAATCGAACCCTCCCAATGGGATAAGTGCATATGAAAAATAAGATAATTAATTTAAGTGAAAAACTTGACTGTCTCTCCCGATGGCCAGGACTGCGAAGCTTTAATTCGCAGATTCTGACACACCACCTATGTAAGAACAGCTGATCTTGTATGACACGCACTCAATTTATCAAATTAGTCAATTAGTTATAATTGTATTATAGTTCTTATCTCAATGTGATTGAAAATATGATCAATGAAATGAACATAGTAACGTTAGCGCGGAGATCATTAGGTTATATATCCAGACGGGCGATGAGTAGTAGTAATGCAACGAAGAACATTTGCATGCACCGTGTATAAATAGAACCCACAGGTAGCGGCTGCAGAGGTCATGTCATCGTTGTAAGCACGCGGCGTCAGTGACGACACCTTGAACATAAATCTTAACGAACAGGAGCCACAGATTCGCGCGGGTGGCACTGCACTAAAAGTATCTATATTACTTACAACCTGATCTGGTGCAGCTACACAAAGTGAGTCTTAGAATTCAATACAAGAGAGTGCAGTGCTAACTGCTAAATCAACGTCATCATCATCCGCCGTTAGACGTCCACTGCTGGCTATAGGCGTAATAAATATTCATCCGAGTTAAAACACTCAAACCGACGACGATATTTATGTTGAATAATGATTAGATTTATATTAAAAAAAAGTAGTTTCCCTTCACAGAGCAGTGGCTAATCAATTTTCACCGCAATCAGCAGCCGTTGGCCACAATCGATCACGTGCTGTGTACCGGCGCACAGGCAATCAATTGGGAGTCGATCAAGTGTGAAATGGGTTCCTGTCCACTTCCCATCGACGCTGACGCTTGCACTCGGGTAACACGCCACGTGTATTAACTATTATGCAATTGTTCGATAGCCTTAATTCCGCTGCCGTCGCTGCAAAAGCCCGCTGGATCCATGCATGATAAACAGTCGGAATCAGACGCTCAACGGACCATCGTACTGAGAGTGCAATATAGGCACAGATGTAGTCCATCTGTGGTTCTTTTAAATACCTTCAACCACTGCAGCGAATTTCCCTACTGCTACTGGAATGCAGTACTATGTAAACGTCGCTATGTATGTATTGTGTTAGGTAAACTTGTAACCGGATTGCAGTGGTAATAGTGCAAACAATATGTGGCTCCGCTTCATTGCCACGACTAAAATATAATAGAATTGTGTATAAACCGCACGTAACATTTGGACATCGTTAATTTTATTGTGCTCATTTCCAAATGCATTCATATGCAAAGCCTCGTTAAATCTGCGGTACTTTAACTGCAAACTTCACAACTGAACCAGTATTTTAATGCTTCTCATCTAAGTAAATTACTCTTAAGAATATAATTCTTTCAGAAATATATTTCTTTGAACCAAAGCATTCAGAGGTGAAGCTTTAACTCTACATTTTGTACAAAATTTTATGCAAGCCAGTTCAAAAGACAAAAGGATATCCTTTAAGTACTACGAGCGGATCCTTTATTTAATCTGTTTTATAGATCGACAGATTAGATGGAACGAACCCAAAGTCTCCGGGCCGCAGCTCAGGATAAGAACTAAGAAATTTCATTTGAATACAAATTGTCCGGTTTCGAGGGCAACAAGTTTTATTCTGCAAAAGAACAATTCTGTGACGGCCGACCCTGACTTTATGATGAAAAAGGAAATCGCTTTTACAAAGCGATCACAACCGGATCCAACTTTAATATTAATTAAGGGCTGTTTACTATTTAGACTATGCAGCGGTACCGACTCCTTAGTGTATTTACCGGCTTTGGTATTAAACAGCGTAATGTGTATGTGAAAGTTTGTTTTAATATCTACACTGGAATTCAATTTCACGTATTAGTGTAGGAGAGGCGACAATCGAAATCATACCACGTATTGTAAAACCGGTTGGAACTGACTCTTGATCTGATAAAACTGAAATGAACAATTTTGGTTGCAAACCGGTAATACGAAGAGTACATACATATAAAACAGAAGTAACTGGAACAAACTGACGCCGCGCGGCCGACGGTTGTGTCGCCAGCAACGATTCCTTCCATCGATTTCAGATAATCCACAGGTGAATTTGATCGGCAGCAAACCGGTGTCTTGTGCTGCGGTACTCAGATTACCTTTTTTTTAATAGACAAAGAGACGAGATGAACGAGACATTCACTTGATGGTAAGTGTTACGCTTGGCTATAACAACGTGGCGCTTGTTAATATGATATACACTGCACCATATTGCGCCCGTCATATTGAAACATAAATTGTCAAGCCTCGTTTTCCCAGTAATTTCACTAGCTATAGTGCCCTTAATACCGGAACACAGTAATGTTTGCACACTACTGTTGTTTGTAGGCTGCAACAGGCGCTGCGGTGATACCTACCTCCTAGAATGTCTCCGGCAACAGAGACCTACCACCAGATAAATTTATTATTGTTTATTCGGCAGGCGTAGTTTCTTCACCATCATCGCAACCAATGGATGTCTACTGAACATAGGTCTCATGTAAATAAAAAAATTGTTTTGCTGTTAATGTCGAGTGGCGCTAGGTAAATGTTCTGTTCGTGTCTTCGCTGCGTTATATGAAAACTGTACTCCGGCGTCAATCTGTATATAATAGAAACATGAAAGATACAGCGGATGTATTCCTTTTTTTTTTAATTCACGACAATAGTTCGTAGCCGCACTGCTATGCGGTGCAGCGGCGGCACCGCTGCGGGCGCGCTGCGTGTTCGAGCAGAGCATTAAGGTAATGTGCCGAGACGGGGAGTATCCGCACGCGACACAAGCGTATATAGTATGTACTTTGCATATGTAACATACACACGATTACTACGATAACGTTTTTTTCTTATTCAACAAATCGAGGAGATGAACGGGACGTTTACCTAATGCTTAGTAATTATAATGGTATACACGGCACCATATTGTACTCGTCGCGTTGAAACTTTAGATGTCTCATTAACCCTATAATTCACTTGCTACAGCGCGTCAAACTGGAACACAGTAATGTTTGCACAATACTGTTTGACGGCTGCAATAGGAGCTGCGGTGGTACCTACCTAGACCGTCACCAGTAACAAAGAGCAACCAGCAGTAACACAAACTGTAAAGTTTCCTCGCAACGTAGGACAGGTATTCGTTAATGTGAGGGAAGCACAAACCGACGCCGTTTATCCTATATGGTATGATCTCTTTCACAATCATGTTACTGGTGCAGCGTTACCACCGTGCCCGATGTTCACTCAGATAACACGCCGAGGTAAGCCTTTGAGAGCGCGACGAGCGATTACGTGGTCAGCATGCAGATTTTTAAATGTTATACCATAATGTTGACCGTCAAGTCACCCAAAGGGCAATGGAGAAGCCTATGCTCGCAATTTCTTTGCGCGATCGAATCAGGAATGTGGAGATGCGTTGGAAGAACTAAGGTCACCAACATAGCCCAAAAGATTGCTAGACTTAAATTGCAGTGGGCAGGGCACATTACAATGTTCGAAGGATCAACGACCGATGGTGCAGTAAGGTACTCGAGTGGCGCCCGCGTACCGGTAGACGTGGTGTTGGGAGGTCTCCCACAAGGTGGACCGACAATCTGTTCAGAATTGCGGGGACCCACTGGATGCGAGCAACGCGGGACCGATCGTAGTAGAGATCTTTGGGAGAGGCCATGTCCAGCAGTGGACGTCTATCGACTGATGATGATGTTGAATGTTGACCGTTTTATTATACAATATTTTTCTGATGCAAAATAACATATAAAATTGAACTGTTGTTTGAAAGCCTTGTATATAAAATCATTTCTATGTTTTTGTAATTTTTCCTTAATCTCCTCTTGCAAGTGTAGTACGAATCAAGCAGTGTCTTCACCTTGATAATAAGTTATAACCTTCCAGTCCAAAATGTCTTTGTTTTAGAGAAAATATAATAGGCAACGGAGTCGTAGACATATTTATTTGCGAGATTAAGGGCACGTGCGCCTTAAGGAGACTATGTGGTAGTGCTGTACGTGGTGTATTGTTCTCCGTACAATAATGGTCCATACAAAGTAAAACCGCTGACGTTGTCCGCGAGGTGAACGCATTAACAACTGAAACGATAACCGCGAAGTGCGCTTTGTAAGATCTATCTTGCGGCGCGATTGCCAGCAGCACCTGTGTAGGCAACAGTTGGTTATGTACAACAAATGTTCGTAGTGTCGGGTCGCATGCGCAGACTAGCTAGCTACGGAGCCATTAAAGCTTTCAAACAAATATTTTATAGGATGCGCTGATTGCTGCAGATGTAGCTGTTGGTAAAACACTCGTCATCAGTTCTCTCATTGCGACGGGCACGAGCAAGTCCTGTTCGCAAACTCCATGTTGAGAAACGGAAGCACGTTGTAACAGTTACACTGGGGAACACGTTCACCATTACATTATTTACTGTCATAATATAGCTTTAAACTACGGTTACTAAAGATCACCTGCGGCATATTACTAGTCTCACTTCACTGGAGATGTCTCTGTTGACGGTGACTGTTTTGGCGGATACCACCGCAGTGCCTATCGCAGCTGACAAACAGTACTATGGAAATATTACTGTGTTTCGGTTTGAAGGGTGCTGTAGATAGTGTAATCACTGGGGTAACGAGACCCAAAGTCTTATGTCTCAGGCGACGAGCGCAGTATGCTACAGTATCTACCATCCTAGTTAGCGCCACTATGTTATGGGCAGGTGTATCACTTACCGTCAGGTGAACGCCTTGCTCGTCTCATCGCTAATTGATAAAAAAAGGCTCAATCTCGTCGAGTAACAAAGCCGCTGGGAGCAGTGACAGATAGGGCGTTAAATGCTATCGTTCACACAGGCAGGCTGGTGAAGAGATTTGAATAAATATTATATGAAATACTTTATAAGACGATGAGATGCGTAACACGCTCACCTAAAGGTAAGTGCTGCCTGTACCTGCCCATAGTAACGTAGCGCATTAACATTTGCAAACTACTGTATGGTGCCAGAAACAGCTGTGGTGGTATCTAACCAAACGGTCTCTGGCTATACAGATCTACCGCCAGTAACAATACAGTGTTACACAGGATCATCTTCATTTAAGAGGTACTGTGTTACTGTTCACCTATTATGAACATTGTTATTTTTATTTTTTTTATGATCAAGTTTGCGTCGCTAGTTTTCTTGATAACTATAGCAGCTTCGTCGGACACAGAGCTCGCGGGTGCACCGTATCTACATGTAAGAGATTTCCACCTATGTCAGAGCATCATCACGATGTACCTGAAGCCGGCCTGGAAACAAAATTTGGTAAGAATATTCCCTTTTGCCGAATACAGCTCAGCTAAGATGCCGGATTATACAAAATTTGTTTCCCAATGCGAGATGCCGGGGTGTTACGGTCAGGAAAGTGAGCGGGGAACAGCTAGTATCCTTATATTCGTATAAAGTGACCATGTAAATGTTTGTGTGGCGGTGTAGACGGAACGCGCTCCATGTCCAAATTGGATGATTAAGCAAAAACTAGTGAGCACTATAATAACGTATAGAGCAGTAATTCACGAAGGAAGCACGCGCCCGGCGGAGCGTGAATCTGCGCCGCCGCCGCCTGGCGACGGGGCCGCCCACGACGATTCGCAAAAAGCGCGCGGGCGCAGGTGGGTACACGGGCGAAGGCGCGTGGTCAGCGTTAGATTGCCGGTGTTGGCCCTTCGGTCGGTTGTTTGACTGGTGACATGGTTATACCGCTATCGCTTAGTCGCCAGAGCTACCTACACTGGTGGCAGGTCGCTGTTGTAGCAGACCCGCTAAGTAGGTACCACCATAGCTCCTACACACAGTACAGTGCAGACAGTACCGTGTTTTGGTTCGAAGGGTGCTGTACCTAGTGAAATTACGGGGGTAACGAAACTTAATATCTCATGTCTCAGCCGACGAGCGCATTGTGGTGCAGTATATATCATCCTAATTAGCCGCACGTTTTTTGGAGAAGAGTGAATATGCTTCTTCTAGACTAGTGCGCTTCACAACCAAAGACATTTACATCGCCGCTTACCATCAGGTAGGATCATAGTCAAGCGCTAGTCTATACAAAAAAAATATCTTGTTATGGGAGCGTTCCGCTTGTTTTGTCGCTTAATAGAATGAAAAAAAAAAAAGTTTCGTTTGTTAGCAAGCAGGGAGCACCACGCTGCCATCGGTTATTTATGATGAACCATCAACGCGTGCATCACGTAAGGTATTGGATAGCATAAAAGCTTCATTTCAGCTCTCGACTTATTCCGGAAATATGTAAGATATAACAACGAGATCATCATCATACTTAAATGTTTCAAAGACAACACACCGTCATTTCCACTTCAGCAATAACGAGTAGAATGCAAGTTATTGCAATTAACGCCTAATGTTTACAAACATCTCGACATGATGATTTAACGCCGCGCAGGAGATGATTTATGACGTTTGTGTAATAACTTACATTTTAATACGATTTAATTATCATCGTGGCATAATGGCATAACGATAACGATATAAGTAATTAATGATAAACGATACGAAAATTGAACACTTCAAAGACATTACGAGTACAGTTCCGAAAACTTGGATATCATTATAAACAGTACAATTAACAGTTAAGGGAGAGAAGACGAGATATCAAAAGTGTTCTATTCAAAATTATGTAAAAACTTGAAATAGATTACAATATGTGTAAATAAATAGTTTACGTAAGTAAAGCCATTCATATTTTTACCAAGTAGTGCATAAGCACAACTTACTCTCATCTCGGATTAATGTACTTTCAGAATTTTAGTGCCCCTCTGTTTTTTCGCTGAATGTGAGACTCGCAGTAAGAAGCCCAATAATAAAGAAATGAGATGAAAGTTCCGCTGTATCCGTTTATGGCAAGTTATAGAACAGTGCCGGCGGTGAAACCTGAAAGAGATAACAATGGGCCAACACTGCAGACGTGGTGGGATGCAAAAAATTTATACAAAGCGTGGGAATTGTAACCATTGATAATGAACACCTTGTGTGTGTGATAACACCCAGGAGCGGAGGAGGCGTGTACAAGGCCGGCAGCGGAACTATCGTGCGTTTTAATTATTTACACTTTATTTCAAATGCTCGGCGGCACTCGCGGCACGTAACCGCACGAGCAAATAAAATGATTCGCGACGCGTGTACGTAATGCGCCCAATGCGCTCAATGCGCCCAATGCGCCCAATGCGCTCAATGCGCCCAATACGCTCCTACGTTTTATGTACATACGAGTACATACTGGACGTTAGGAGGCCGCTGCCGAAGACGAACACGGAGGATAGTACTGATGACACCTTTGATAGCGGCACGGAAGAAAAATCGATCCTGATTAAAAAAATCATGTATTTAAAATGTTTTATTAGCATTATTTACGCTCCATCATGTTAGTACAGCTAAATGAAACGACAGTTTAGGTCCGAGGTGTAGGGCCGGCCCGAAGCGGCCGCTCCAGGTTAGAGCTTCGGAGTTCCATCGTGAGCTCACCTCAGATGCGCGCCGGTGGGCTGAAGGGCGGCTTTATGCTGTCCTTTGCAGCCGAGGTGGAGTTGCGGAGAGAGTACCTTCTGCGATTAAGCGGTGCCGCACCGCTCATGCGGCGGCGGTGGGGCGGCGGGGTAAGACGAGTGTCGGTATTGCGATACGCCGCTCTCCCTATCTTCTGCGGCCGTATAACGGGTGGCAGCGGAACCCAAGACCGGATTCGCCGCAGGGATCAGATGACCACTGGGTGACGGATTCGGGGGAATCCGTTGCCCGGGTGACTGCAAGAGATCAAGCAGGGGGCGCGCTGTATGTTCTGGCGTGCCCCTACAGAGGTGGAGAGGGGGGTTGTTCCCTCCCTCCCGAGGTGGGGCTGTTGTGCGACCGACGCTGGCGGGGTGGTGGATGTGTGCGAAAGCGTTCCCGTGACCCTGCCATAAAGCGACTAGACGGAACATCGCGGAGGTTTTAGTCGATGCAAGTCCGATCTAACCTGTCCTTGCCCCGGCGAGGACGGGTATGCATGCGCAGGCATTTCCCCCACGTTAAACATAAAGAAAAACATGATAGAGTGTAAATAATGCTAATAAAACGTTTTAAAAATATGATTTTCCTTAATCAGGATCGATTTTTTTGCCGCGCAACCAACAAAGGTGTGATTAGTACTATTGCCTGTCTTCGTTTTCAGAAGCGGTCTCCTAACACACAGTATACATACACCACTTAAAACTATAATTAACGAAATATTACTGACATTGAGTTTTAACTAATACACCGGCACAAGTGTGAGTCGCTGCCAAACAGACATTGATTATACTATTGTCTACTTTTCAAGGTTATTTTGCCATATAGTTCTTTTCGCACTTCGTACATGTCAACAATACTACGCAATACATACGCAATATATATTGGTTGAAGGGTACATTAGAGGGAAAACGCACCCGACCTGCCTGCCACATGGTCGACGTGCTGAGTGCGCTGAGCGGTGCCCGCTGTGCAGGGAACGACCTCGGAGGCCGCCCACGAGGCGCCAAAGTCACGCGGCGGTCATGTTTGTTGTCTCGTCGGCGCGTGTTTTTGTGCGCGACCATCTATCTGACGGCGCGCCGTATCACCTGATGTCATTTCTCACGCGACAGCTGCTGGAATGATCAGCGTTCTACACAATCAAACAATCCCACAAGATCCGTACCATGATAACAATTATCCTGCACGGGAACCGAATCCCAAACGCGAAACGAAAATATTCTTGTATCCGTCTTCACAAACTGATGAACTTTTCAAATATTCTACATTACTATGTATGTACTGTGTTCGAGTTTGAAAAGAGCTGTAGCTAGTGTAATTACTGGGGTAACGGGACTCAAATTCTTGTCTCGGGCGAAGAGCGCAATGTAGTGCAGTGTATACCCCTATTCTTAACTAGCGCCAGTTGTTATAGGCGGGCGTATCATTTACCATCAGGTGAACGTCCCGCTCGTCTCGTCGCTTAATTACATAAAAAAAAGTTCTATGTCATATTAGTGTTGTCCCAAAACACATGTTTAATTTGGTGTATACATTTAAGGTACAAAGCCATTAAACTTAAGTCTTGACTACCTAGCAGCAAATAAAATGTTTATGTACTACTCGTACTTCGTATACGGTTCTTACTGAATAATCACTCTCATCCTTACCCCTACCCCAACTCCGACGTTAATTAACTCTTAATTTTCAGTATCTATACAGTTAATGTTTCAAAGGGTACGGCTCTGAAATTAGCACTAACGTATTACAAATATTTGTTAGGGCAGCTACCACCGAGCAGCAGCAAGTTCCATTCAACGCTAGTGTACCGCTGATACTACAAAGAGTATCAGCGGGACCTTTTTGGCTTTATGTAAAGTCGTAAAAGTAAATTGGGTTCGTAGCTCATTAGCGAGCCTAACTCCGATCGTCGGGTTCATGGTTCATCCGCAAAAAGTTCTATTACAGGGTTTAAACAACTTTTTAGAAAGGTCACCGTGATGTAGTTTACGGTGGTAGAACAAGTGGTGCTCAAGTGTACAATATATATATATATACAATTCTACCTTACAAGTCGCTCAGCAATATATTAGCTTTGTACTGTGTACCAAAACTGAGGAATAAAAAAGGCCGAAGACCTAATTGCAAAAAAGATGTCATCAGCCCAGGAAGTTTACGTACAACGGCGCCTGTCGAGCCGAGCCACATTAGACCTTCAGTACGCAATTTTACACCTAGATTATTGTAATAAACATTTTTTTTAAATCAAAGATTACCTGATGTTAGGTATTGATATTGTCTGCGGTGTTAAACCGTAGGAATCTACTAACAGCATATTCAATAAATTCCTGGATACACCCACGCCGTATTTGGACGGAAAGACTAATCGCCGGCAAATAGTTCATCTCCTTTATCGTTTTTATGAAAAACATCGCGCTAAATCTATTTATTTATAAACTGAGGATGTTAACCAGCGGTATAATTATCAAAGGATGTCCACCGCATGCACTGCGGATTTTTCGCAGAGTTACCGTACCGTTTTCCCGCAAGCCCAGCGCGACCGCGAGCGCGAACGTGCCGGGGAAAGTCCGGTCGAATGATCCGAGCCGGCCGGCGGCGTGCGGTCGCCTCTGCACCACTTTCCACCACCTTTCTGGATGTACACGGAACACGATACAGCCACCATCCACAATAATAAAACATAGATCGTAATACATAATACCTGGAGGATTCACTTGCCAAGTAGTTCCTTCATCAAAGGAAACTTTAGCAGACATATTGAAGTACTATTTGCTACTGAACGGTTTGTTGATTTAAAGTTTGTTTTTTTTTTCACAATAAAAAGTATGAGACATAAATACAACAGAAATAGCATAATTACTGAAGGAAGGTCTCGTCTCTTGTCAGATATCGTCTAGATAAGTACCACCGCAGCCCTTATTTCTGCCGCCAGACAGTACTGTGCAATTATTACTGTGTTCCGGATTGAAGTGCGTTGTAGCTAATGTAATGACTGGAGTAACGAGACTCAACATTTTATGTGTCAAGACGACGAGCATAATGTAGTGCCGTGTATATCATCCATCCTAAGTAGCGCTACGTTGTAATGAGTAGACGTATCGCTTAACATCACCTGATCGTCCCACTTGTCGCTTCATTGGATAAGAAAAAATTAAAAAGGCGGACATAATGGCACAAGGCATTGTCTTCCAGTCAACGCGTCTCTGGTTGTGAACAGAAAACAATATACGAGTATAATCGCGTGCAAAAAGAAAACCAAATACATATTTAGCAACAATATAAGTGCAAACACGAGCATAAATATTATATTAAACAGTACCTTATATATTATACAAAATACATTCACATACATTTTCACTCTTAGAATATAACGCTTAGAGAAGAGGAGCTGCTCCTAATTACCGAGAGGGAAATCATGCGTAGGATCTTCGGCCCGACCCAGAGAGATGGAGGTAGGTCGCGAGCCCGACGCAATATTTAAATCGAGAGTGTGGTTGGCGAACCAAACATTATAGGGGAAGCCAAAGCCCACAGGCTTTGCTGGATGGGCTACTTGCTAAGGATGGGAGACGATCGTAGAGTCAAAAAGGCGTTTCTCGGTACCCCAATTAGGCGTCGACCTGTCGGCCGGCCCAGGTGCCCCTGGAAGGATGCCTTAGAGGACGATCTACACGAGCTTCAAGCAGTGGACTAGTAAGAGGCAGTGCAGGACAGACAACGCTGGCGCTCTCTTGTTTCGGAGACCAAGATTCACTTTGGGTCGCTGCGCCAGAGGCGTAAGTAAGTACATCTTCACCCAATAGGCGTCTACTACAGGACATAGGACTCCCCCAAAGATCCCCACATCGATCAGGTGCGGATTTATATGTGAGATTTGATCCATTTCTCACTACGCTGGCCCTATGCGGGTTGGTGGAAGCCAGAGCTTCGTTTGTCGATTAGCAGGTTGCACCAGGAGCAGGTGAGATTGTCTTAGATCCCGTGAGTTGTTGTGCCCATTTCGATTCGCATACATACACCCATATATAAACATACAAGTCTACTAAAGTAATAGTTTTCTTTGTGTAGTTAAAACACCAGACCCCTGCGCCGGAGCTGCGTCGTCGCTGAAGATGATTGAAATCGCACTTCCAATCGATATCTCAATGAACATGGAATGGAAGCCGTCTCCTTTGCCATCATCTGTCATATTACTGTTCGTTAGTTATGATTTGTGCACCTCAACAAATACATTGCTGTTAAGCAATACTCCCGGAAACTATTTGTACATATTCCTTCTTTTTATCATGGGATTATTTACTAGTGGTAGTTCTCTATTGGCGGTGAACTTCTAGGTAGGTACCATCGCAGCGCCTATTGAATCAGACAAACGTTACTATGTTGACGTTGTATCTAGTGTAATTACTGGGGTTATAGCTTCAAATCATTTTATTTCTCCCGAGCGCAATGTAGTACTATGAATTCCATCTTAACTAGCGCAACGTTGTTATGGGCAGGCGTATCGCTTACCATCAGGTGAACGCTGCTCGAGTTTAGATAGTGACTATTTCCCTTCACCGCCATATCGCATATGAAAATAGACAAAGTATCAAGATCAATACAAGATCTAACAATGTAGGTCAGTAAGGTACTGCTATTACTACGATGACTGAATTGACGTCAGTTACATATCATGGTCGATTGCTTAACAGAGCACAACAAGCGCACACAGACATATGGAGATCTCTAAATCCTCGCTCTAGGATATATTTTCATCAAGTTCAACAAGTTATCGGCGGTACTTATTCCTTATCGGAGACAATTAGCTAAACCAAAGGTCGACGTGCGTACTTATCTCACTGTTTATCTTCAACCAACTTGATTTTACCTGGTACAAAGATTTGCTCTACCATCAATAATTATTTACCTTTATTGATGATTTAAATTAAAAATAATAAAGACCAAAACTACTCTAATTAAAAAAAAAAATAACTAAATCAGAACTGATTTAGAGATTTGGGGTCAACGATGGGATTTTGAACGGGTAATAAAGCGGGATATGTTTACAGCATTGACACAGATACAGGATTAGAGGAACCTGGCGCCGCGGCCGACAAGAGCCGTCGGTCCGGCGCCCCTCTTGGAAAGGGTTCCTGGGGCGTATCTGGCGACGCGTCTCGTATTCCGACGCGTCGCCGCGTAGTGCAGGGATTTTGACAGTTGGGAGGGATGCTTCACATCCCTCCCCGAGGCGGGCCCGTGCGATCCGGGCACCGAACGGGGGTTGCGGAAGAACTGTTTCGTGTTATCCCGCGACCCTCGTGCATTTCTTTGCGGAAGTGGTGGAATACCGTGTGAAGCTTTTTAGTCGGTTGGAGACCGACACTACCCCACTACCGGCCCAGTATTGCTACGGGGTGTGCGTTTCGTTAGCATTTTGTTACACAGATTAATAATAAAAAAAAAAAAAACAGATACAGGATGGCGCTGAAGGTACACGTCCTAGCGGCGGGGCTATTATTCACAAAAACAATTCATATCCACAGATAAGGGGGAGCAGCCCTCTCGCATCAAACGCTGCCCCGCACATCGACATTTGCATTCGTTGTGTACCGACACGCAAGCGGCGCAGCGCACAACCTGAAATGTAACGATGTAGTCATTATCTTGTAAATAACTACATGATGCTGGAATTGGACCTGCTTTAACTGCCTCCCATCCTTGGTGGACTGTACGGTATGAGAATCTTTTTAGAACTCATATCGCTAGTATTCACTCCATTGCGGTACTGCCGTCAGGATAGTATTGCTATCTCGACATACGTATAAGAGAAGTTCTGGACGAACACTACCCTATGAACGGCGTCATTTCACTTAATATCGTGTGGAACTGTAGTCAAACCCATGTAAAAAAAATTGCTTAACAGGTTTCTCCATAAAACCGAATACGATTTTTGTTATAACCGATCCGTCCGTACGTAATACAGCTGCGCAACTAGATGGACATTCATCGGTGAGTCAAGATATAACAATGATGCTGCAGTTGTGATGTTTACACAGCACGTCGAAGACATGCGACGGTGTCTCTCGTTACACCGTTAAGTTAACAAACTATTATTACACGGAGAACCTGGGTACCGATAGTTTGTCTTTCTTTACTGTACATGTACCTGGAGTTATATCTCTGTACGATATGTAGACATTTAATAATTAATAGCATCTTAAGTACTAGTACTGATAAGGCTGTATCTGAAAGTAAAACTCGATAGCGTATCAGCCGAGGGTGGACACAGGCTCACGGTCGTGAACACGATGACGCGAGCCTTGAGAGCGCATCCGGGTGTTTACCCCGAGCAACGCGACCAACACATTTGAATGTTACTCAGCAATAAACATATCAGCAGATATGATAAGAAACCGATTCGTGATAACGGTAAATAATTTATAGGTGTACTAGTTTATATATATGTGTTATACTTTATTTTGTTATGTTATTGCTTGTCTCAATATATTAGCTTTACTCATTTGAACCTAAATACAGATTGCACTTTTCTATTTACTGCCATATGTATATATATATATATATATATATATATATATATACACACATGTAATTAGGTACACGTCTCGGTACATATCATTAAGAGCATGCCACATCACTTCACTTTCCAACTATAACAAAGTTCACTCAGTCGGCGAGATCGCATGATTATTATGAATAGTTTCGCAAGGCGCCGCGTGCCAGTCGGCGGGGCCTGGTCTGGTCTAGACTGGCGGGAGAGGAGGGGAAAAAGAGTGAGCGCAGTCATCAAGTCATACCAACTAGTGCTCCACCATTCTTATATGACGATACTCGTAGAGTTAGACTCCTTCGAAAATATCTGCGAGATTTGAAAATTAATGAACCGATTGAAGAGACTGTAGACTGTAAATCAAACAATCTGAAGCCCTGATTATTGCTTAAAGTTATAATTAGTAATTAATCTGTTCAAATACGTACACAGACATGCAGTCGGTTAAAAATCTTGAGCAATTAGAATGAAGGCTTTAGTTTTAATTCCTGTAATTACACAATGATACATAACACTAGACATGTTTGTGGAAGATCCACACGACACCTTAAATCGAGCTATAACAAATCTATATGTGAGGGATACTAGAATTAGTAGTTTTAATATTTACTTTCTATCATCGCCTAAACTGAATTATACCAATAATCACATGGACATAAAAATATATTATCTATTTATATATATATATATTTCCTCCTGGCCTTTTCCCAGTTATGTGGGCTCGGCACAGTCTGTACTTCTCTACCATATCCCTCTATCAGCCGTCACATCTGAATTCACACTCTTCTTACACATGTCATCTTTCACACAATCCATCCACACTTTCTTCGGTCTTCCTCTACCCTTATTACCATCCACATTCATTCTCATTACTTTATTTGTTATATGTCCTTCATCCCTCCGCATAACATGCCTGTACCATGCTAACCTCTTGCTCCTCAATTTCTCTGTCACTGGAGCAACTTTCAGACTTCTGATATACTCATTCTTAATTTCATCCATCCTCGTCACACCGTACATCCATCTTAACATTCGGATCACGGCCACATGTAATCTCCTTTCATCCGAACCTTTGGTGGCCCAAAACTCAGCTCCATACAAAACGACAGGTCTAGCGATATATATGTGAGAGATTTTCACAAATGTCGAGACTCGTTACGATATATCTGGAATATTCCTTTCAGAGTATAGGTTAGCTAAGAACGGACTTTACGAAATATTACCTCCAAAATGGGTTGCGGAGGTGTCAATAACGGGAATGGAACCGGGGTGCGGCGGGTTACCACCGGGCGGGTAATATTTCTGACAAACTTCAAGTGTAAACTTCAAATCCAACTTTATAATACGGCCAGCTAAACGGACGAGGAACACCTGGTTTAATATAAAGCCACCTTTTGAAGACATCAAACTCGAGTAAAAATATGTAGCAGTTAAGTAATAGTTATGTCAAATAAAACCAAGTAGTTGCTGCCAGATTTGTACCAAGCGCTATGTGGGCCACACAGCGCGGGCTGACGGTACGTCATCTGACAGGTGCTCCGATGCACAACCTGCACAACCTGCACACCGAATGTCTTCCGAATTATTTCAAAGATATACATATAATATTTAACATGAAGCGGCGATCTCCCGATCGAAACAGGAGATCTTTGACAATAGAACCCATTCACGGGCTCGAGCTGGGGCTTGACTCCGTGACTGTGCAGTGGAACCGTTCTATTAGCATTTATGAGTTAGAAGTCGACGTGTAATCACATAATGAACCTCTAATTATTGCTTACATCTATAACCAGTGATTATTTCCAAACAGTACACGGTTATAATACTATCATTGAGTGTATGAAACTAGGCCTGAACATAAACTAACTTATAACTTAAAGTAAACTTATTCTTTTATTTTTAAATTACTGAGTTTTCTGAAATCCGGTTAACTTTCGCTGTAGCAATCCATAACGATGTGGAAAAATATTTATCTCTGCATCTATTATAACAACGTCGCTCTGAAATCAAGTGCAGCGTTGAACGTGCAGGTGGCGATATCCGGGGAGCAAACAGATGGAATTATCTCAGAACGAAGCGCACGAGTTCATCAATATGTATAGGATATCCAGAGATTCATTGACTCATCACGATATCTTAAAAAAAATAGACGTAAATATTCAAAATTTAGTAAAGATACTGCTTCAGCCAATTAGAGGTCAGTTAAGCAAAAATTTTACAAACTTCGTTCCCCAAAGGGAGTTGCGGGGTTGTTACGAGCATGGAGCAGCTACTATATATATATGTATATAACTCCGTCCGTAGTGTATATAACAAGTAAATAGCAGCCCGTGCATATAATGGTAACGCTTGTTAGTTGCGTACACGACCTGATGCACTCGGTCAATAGCACCAGATATACATTGGAGCATCGAGGTTATGTTGCCGGAAACTATGTATTTGGGGTGTAACCAGATAATGTTTCGTATGTGTGCGATTGCGTAAGCAGTAGCGAAAACAAGAACACGCTGCCCTAGTGCCCTGCGGTACCGGAGGCCACGCTGACTGTATATGGAGATCTTTAGAGGAGGCCCATGTCCAGCAGTGGACGTCTATTGGCTGATGATGAGGTATTATCATACCCTCTAGCTAACAAACATCATCAGTAGCATTGTAGTATTTAAACACCCATACATCTGAATGGCAGGATATTTTGTTCAGGAATACTTTTCTGACCCAATCGGTCCCATCATATGACATTTAGGTCAACTGATAACCCATTCTAAATAAGAAGTGTATATAAAAAAGTGTAAAGAAGAGGAATTGATAAAATTTGACAAACAGTTAGTTTCTTGAGCAGCTGGCTGTAAGGGCGGTTCGTATAAATACAACAGATACGAAAGGTTAACTTTAACACAAACAGTGTATAGTTCCGAGAACCGAAACCGCTCCATCGGCCGTCTCGTCCAGGCCTGGCGACGGACGGCCGCGTGGACGGCAACGTTATGTAAACTCGGATCAGGTTACAGTGACCACTGCCCCGCCACCTCGCCAGCGCACGGCCGCACGCGTCACGCACCTGCTCCGACGCGCACCGAACCTGAGGAGATGCGAAATAATAGCGACTAGAGATGTGTATAATTCCGTATCCATAGATACTGAATTATACACATCTCTAGTGGGCCAGCATCCGACACAAAGAACTTTTACGAATCTCACGTAATGTTCCTCTGATGATCCTTAAAAGATGCATTTTGACTCTTGCATCGTTAAAATACATTGCGATGGGTTGCCGGCTCTACTACGAAGAATCTGTACATACTGCTCTTCACTCTCAAGCAATAATGGTAACGAAGTTATTATACTTTATATAAATATCACTCAAAATCAAGAGCCACAAAACCTCAGCCATTTTGTTGTCGAATGAGTAATTTAGTGTAAAGTTAACAAACATTTTATATTACTTTAACACTTTTCTTGTAAAGCCAGCTGCTTGGGATAGGAAGTGATTCCACAGACGCGTCCTCGCACCGGTTATCATCTCAGTTAATTGTTTAATAATTATCAGGCGGCTCGCATTCCCGCGCTGCATTCCGGACGGTAACGGTGACATTGACCGTCGGCCGCGGCGAGATGTCGAGGTCGCGTCGAGTGCAGCTCCGCGGCGACAGCCGCACATCCACTGGCCTTTTTAACCAAATTTATAAGTGTAAAACACACGGGTTACAATCGACTCACTTCGTATAAATCTAAGCGTTGGACAGCTTAGTTACTTCATCATCATCATCAGCCGATTGACGTTCAGTACTGGACATGTGCCTCTCCCAAAGATCTCCACATGAAACGATTCTGCGCTGCCCGCATTCTGCTGCTTCCCGCAACCTTCACCAAATTGGGCGCCATTCGCGGACCTTAATGCCCCATCAACTGAGTCCTTCGAGCGATGTGTCCTTAACTACTTATTTGTTTTTATTTGTGGTTTACTTCCGGTGACTTCAACGTAAGCATGTAACAAACAAGATGGTGATGTCGCCGCAGTACAAACTTTGCTGTAATCCGTCGTTTGTCCCAAGCCGTGTGGATCACTGTGTGTGTGCCTGGGCTGCGTGGGCTGCGTGGGCTGCGTGGGCTGCGTGGGCTGCGTAGGCTGCGCGGCGCGGCGCGGTGCGGTTGTTGTGGAAACCCGACACGTCGCCGGCGGCACCCCGCCGCGTCACAATGCCCGTGTTTTCGCAACTGTGCGCACAATGCCCGAAGCCCAGCGTCTGCGCGTCGCCGCGTTGCCGCGACGCTCGCCGCTTGCTGTTTACTTAGCGATCTTCAATGTCGCAAACGATGAAGTTCCGTTCAATTCATTTTCCTTTCGTTATGAATTGTATCCACGCATTGTTAATATTTTAATGGCGTCGAAAGTCAGCACACACAGCGCTGGCAACGTGGTGCAATACGAGAGCCCTCACCGTCACACTATCGTGACACTGTGCGACGATAATCACCATCTGGTACTATTGCAACCATCAAATTTCATACGGCCGATGGTAGTTTTGAAGGTAAAATGTAGTGATGAGACAAATTTTGATAGACACTGTAAGTAAAATAAAAATATTTCCTTTTGGGACTAGCGAGACGCACACCTGATGGTAAGTGATACGCCTGCAAAGCGACACTAGTTAAGATTGTATATATAGCACCACATTGCGCTCGTCACTTGAAAATTAAGACATCATAATGACACTGGCTACTACGCCCTTTAAACCAGAACACCGTATTGTTTTCCCACTAGTGTTTGGCGGCAGGAATATGCGCTGCGATGTTTGTAGGTAGATAGGTCTCAGGCATCAGAGCCCCACCACCAGTGATATACTATGCATTGTTGATATTATACGATTTCATTTATAAACAACCTAGACACATGCCGTAGATGTCAACAAGGGGGTAAACGTACAGACGGGTGAAGGTTTGCGGCTAGAATTGTGGCCGAAGCTGTAACGTGAAACTAGAACCCTGGCCAAATGGTCTGCTATCTGGCCAAGTAAACGAGAATTATAATGAAATGACAGCGAAACTGGTAAGTATAATTCAACGAACGAAACCAAAACTTTACAAATTCGTAATCGTGGTAGTAACGCAACACCGCTACGTTGTCCGGTTAAGGATAACTACCCGAGAGTACTTGAAAGCCTGGTGTTTATCTCAAAGTAATGTTAATGTCGCAATACAATGGTGTCATGAGTTATGAATATGTAATCCATTAGCAGCGTAATACAATAGTGTTGCAGTTAAATAATGCTACGGAAGCGAACCAGCGGCGACGTTCCGCAGTCGCCTCGTCCGCACCAACGTCAGCGTTAAATGATGTTTGCTATACACGTATTGCAATATAACGCTGCTGTTGTGCAATATCGTATTGTATCGTTCGTAGCGAATGTAACAAATGAAAAATGTACAGAAACGGATAATATATAATGAAGACTCAAAATAAATGTATAGAGTAAGGCAAAATGTAATAGCATGAGAGAAAGAAAAATAAATAAATAAAGGATGGCTCGCTCATTTAAGCGAGATGTATGATAGAGGGAAATAGAATGAGGAATGAATGCGAAATAAAAAAAAAGGGAAAGAAAGATCAAAGAGCAAGAAAGCAGTGAAAGAAGGTGATAAAATAAAGAAATGTAAAAAGAAAGAATTGAAGCCCAAGCTCCCAACTGCCCGAGGGAACGGGAAAAAAATCGTTTGTGCAATGCAACCAGTTAAACAAGCATTCCACTGAAAATATTCATGTATAAAAAAAAACACTGAGTATTGAGCAACCGCGAGATATCCGGTAACTGTGTCAAGTTCTTCGGTATCGCGGCAGGCCGTTGATTTAAAGTACTTCACATGACAAAGGGAAACTACAAAGCGTTGGAGTAGTTGCGCCCCGTGGTTGGCCCGTGAATGGGTTTCGTCGAGTCCCTGTAACAATTAATTCAACGCATCTCCTCACAACGGCGTGCCTCCTTTAACTTTAAATAGGGTACCAAGTAAAGCGATCGTTGCTCTGCAAAATAAAAAATGGTTCAGTTTCATAGAAACATTCCGATATTAAACGGGATAATAGATTTTTTGGTCAAGTCACAATCATGAATATGGAATCGATTTAGTACATACAGGTAAACAAAGCCAGTCATAATCAATTGCTCGCACAACGGTGCGATCACAATGAACACACCACTATTACCATTACAAGCACCATTTAGTATGCCTTCGTAAAGAGAATTGTACATATTATAACATTTTTGTACAGAGAAAAAAAATTCAAACGGAAGTACATTGGAGTTGGTAAAGTGTAATAAATAAGATTGGACACTACACGACACCGCTTCCACTGCAGTGGGATAAACCTGCACTACCTCCTTCACCCCAGAAGGCAGGGCAATGAAACTGGTGAGTACACACGACAGCGCCACCAATCCGATAACCAAAATAATTATTTTAACAACCTAAATATATACGTATACTACATCGCAGTAAACACAAACATATGCAAACGATCGACTAATTACGACTTGCAATTATCTCGTACCGCAGCCGCTGTACCGACTGGAAAAGAGAAATCGGCCCAAGCTCAACTTCTCAAACATCAAAGGCTATTGTATGCACAATTCGAAAGTAAGCATCCAAGTGGAAGAGTACGAGACTGGTGGAAAGACGAGAGAAGTAACAAACCTGCCTTAAATCCCGCGACTAGTAAAACCAGTTATATAACGAAAGTTAATATTTTTAAACGACGTGTACAATTCGATGTTGTGTAAGCATCCGAACGTGTACCTCACTGTTGGGGACCAGCATATCGATTACTAACTTGTCCTTGTGAACGTTGCACGATATGTAACACTGCGTAACTGAATCACCGACCTTCTACGAACTTCAAGAAACATTTCAAAAAATCACATAAAGTATTAATCAAATTAACTGTATTAAATGTCGGCTGAGGGATGAGAGCTGCTCATAAGTGTGCTGCTCATAAATAAACCAGAGATGGAGACGAGAATAATGTTGGTGAGCACAAACCAACCTGACCTTATGAACCCCTCAGTGAGGCTCAATAACTATCAAGTTTATTTTAGTGATAATAAAAACATTTTTACAGTTGAGAGGTTGAAAGAAATAGTATGAAAGAGGATGTAACGTAGAAACAAACTATGCACAGTTTCATTTCTTATTACCCAAAACGAAAACAGGAGTGTAAGGGGTGCCACACAACAACTCACGGCACTCAAGTCAACCTCACCTGCTTGTGGTGCACGTTGCTAACAGACGAGGCTCTGGCTCCCACCATACCTGCATTGGGCCAGCGTGGTGGGAAATGGCCAAATCAACCGATATGAATCCCTATAAAGGACAACCCCTAATGCCCGGTGATGCAGGCAGCGCAGGACCGATCGATGTGGGGATCTTTGGTAGTAGTGATAGCCTAGGTCCAGAAGTGGATGTCTATTGGCTAAGGGTGATGTTCAGTCCTTAGATTTCTTTTTTATGATTTTTATATGATTATGGAATCGGTCGAAAGGCTTGCGAACGTTGAGCTCGTCTCAAGTTTAACTTTGCATAGATTTCTTTAACGTATAGATAATTGAGGATGTTTCGTGACGAGCTCGGTGCTTTTTGCCGTTTTTCCAACTTGTATGTATTCAAGGCGTACTGCGAACGTCTATTGGCACGCCACGGCCTTGAATTATTTCCTACTAAGCGCTGCACGCATGATCGGCTGGTAATGTAACTGGCGACGCTCGTCTCATAATCGCGCCGATTACTATGAGGCGCGCGTAGGGTCCCGCAGGGCGGCGACCTTCGGGCGGCTGCCACTGTCCGGGACCTTCAGCTCGGCGGGGCCAGTATGCGCGCCGAATTTTACAGGCACGGCGAGCTCATGTATATTATTGGCATTAATAATTATTATTATAACATTCCTTATATTTTCATACCTTTTTTAGGTGTCGTGGAGGAAATTAAAACTGAACGAGATGATATCTACTCACTAAAATTCCTTCGGTGATATCCGTCAGAGCATTCGGACGGGCCCCGGGGTCTCCTACGGGACGCATCGGTGCCTCACTTTGATTTAGCACCCCTCAAGGGAGAGCCAAACCCTCCGTAGCACCATTACCTAGCTACGGCAAGTGCGGAACCACGCCGCATTTGCTGTCCCACGTAGGACCTCGCTTATTAACTGACAGGGCCCCGACAAGCAAGGCATACATTGCTCTTACTCTTACTACCCCATGACTATAGAGCTACGTTTTCACAGCTCCGTTGAAAAAATGTTTATGCGGTATATGCGTCCCTTAGCTGCATAGTATCCGATTATAGTGCAAGCACAGCTAGGTGCTGCGTTTGCTACATTAATACGGATTTTTTATAACTATATTTATATTATTGTATAGATTGAGAAATCTATTTTTGCTTCAAAGATAACTCGATTTGATAAGATGGTAAATTGCTATTATGAAAATGATAATATCGTTTAATGTACTTCGAACTTTGTCGGAGTGTGTCGGACTGTGGAGCACCGGCCGCCCGAGTGAATCTCCGATCGCAGCGCTTCCGCGACCCAGCCAAGCCGCTCAATTATTACTAACAGTAAAAAAAATTATAAAAAACGCACGATTCGACAGACAATTAATACCTGTTGTATGTTAACATAAAAAACTTCCCGTTCCGCACTGCTCGATGTTCACCTGGTACTACATGCACACCACTACCACTACATAGATTGTTTGGCCCGTTCGATGGAAAACAGCAACACATTTTTATACCGAAAATAATCGGTTCACGTGATAAAGTGTGATGTAATACCGCCTGGGTCGCCACACCATTGGTGCAGGATCTACATGCGATAGATTCTTCAATGTCTATTTAAATGAACCGAGCTGTAGGAGTTTGCGTGAATAAAATTTATCACTCTTATCATCACGATTCATTGTACGGGTCGCAGAAAATAACTCACCTCTACTCTGTGTCCTGATCGGCAAATCATAGTCAACTAATACCAAATAAGTTATAAAACAAGTACGGGTATCGGATGTACTGCAGCCCAGCCTGCCTTACGCCTTAGTCATAAGGTGTATACTTTTGTACGAGTACGTTCGACAGGCTCAAGAAAACATTTCAGTAGTAACACTTTGTCACAAAATGAATTGTTTGCTTGTTCTTATTATTATTTATATATAAAAAATTATATGAAAATCAGTTTGCCGGAAAACTTTATTTTTATAGAACCTTGACTCGTTACGGACCCAAAAGTCGCTAAGGTCCCAGGTAAGGTTACACCGCTAGTATCTTGCCCTGTTAGTGCATCGTAAATAATACGCATACATATTGAGGAGTAAACGATCTCCGATTTGAAATAAAACGTCTTCCTCAAAGTCAGCAAAGCACTAAAAATGTTCGACGCAAACTACTTAAGGACGACAGAGAAGGAAGGCACAATCGTAGATCCTGCACGTCCTCGGTGGATGCGCTAACACTATTAATGTGAGTACGAAAGTTTTAAACCTGACAATGAGTTCAATTCCGAAACTGATCTAAGTAACATATTAAGGTGACCGCCCACCCACGATACCAGCTACTTGCACCGCTTTCTCGTACTAGTAGTTAACGAAACCATATCGCTGCAGAGATTATTTTCACTAGAGTTGTTCGCGAAGAAATGGAAAGCGCCGCGGGAGGTGGGTGCAACGAGGGCTGTAAAACATGTAACGATTACAGTCATCGCGCTAGTTATATTTAGCACAACGCAATCGGCTGCTATCGGCAAACGTTTGGCCGTCATCTGTTGGACGTGACGGGGGCGGATGCGCGTACCGCGCCCGCGAGTCAGCGCGCGTTGCCATGAGCAATATTAATATTAAACGCTTCACTGTACCGGGACTACGTTTGACAGGTTTACGAGGTATACACAATGCGTGTCGTAACCAACGGCCGGTACGATGTGGTAACGGTAGATACATTTTAAATAGTACCACCCCATTAAAGTCGACGCGATTTGGTGCAAGTCTAACTCAGTTGGTTCCTATATAAATTGAAAAATGTCGCACCTTTATTATAAACCTCAAAATACATATATATATAGAACCGGAGCACGTCTCGGTGCCGACGTAGTACCGATTTCTGCCGACAAACAGAACTGAGATAACATTACTGTTTTCCAGTTTGAAAAGCTCTGCATCTAGTGAAATTAGTGCGCTAACCAGACTTCACATCGCACGTCTCTGGCGACGAGCAGGATATGGTGTTCGGTATGCTATCCTAAGGTCCGCATTAATCACTGACCACTAGGTGAATGTTTCGCTCCTCTCGTCACCTTCAATAAAAATATGGAGTTATCTATCTAGCTACTAATGCTTTGACCTAGGTCGTTTGCATCATTTCTCCATTCACATTTGTAGATATTCACGCATTTAAATTTGTCTGCGAGCGGCCGAGGCGCAGCGACCCATCGCTGTCATGCAGCAGCCTCGGGTTCTATTCCGAAATCACACGTGGCTCAGGTCGAATGAACTTTTAGTTAATCTAGCATTGCTGTGTTATTACATACCATAGCGAGATAGCTCTGGGCAAGTCATGCCTCATCGTCGTCGACCTCGCTGGTGCTTTATATCTTGTGAAATCGGAGAACTGTCTGTTACAGATAAAAAATTAAATTTTTTGGTACTCTTCTATAATATCGAAATCGATATTCACATTTACTTTCGCTTTTATTTCAGTCAGGCGGTCTGGTTGTGTAAGCTGTTTCGACATTATG
This sequence comes from Ornithoptera alexandrae, assembly GCA_029030555.1. Classification (NCBI taxonomy): domain Eukaryota; kingdom Metazoa; phylum Arthropoda; class Insecta; order Lepidoptera; family Papilionidae; genus Ornithoptera; species Ornithoptera alexandrae. The sequence goes on along the minus strand of JARDVY010000069.1, from coordinate 508,310 downwards.
TTATTTTTATAGAGAGGATTGTGCTTTGGAGATGTATTTCTTCAGCGGTACGGAGACATGTTTCACGTAGCGTGAAAACTCGGTGTCGCGTTTCTGTGGCGGAGGCGAGCACGGAGGCGCCGCGTCCGAAGTGCCATCGCGCCGAGAATAAAGGGACTCTAGGGAAAGGGTTTTAAAAAGAATCGTCCACCGTTTCTCCGTCTATTGTTAGTAAGAAGACTATCGGGGGGAGGGTGGGGGGAAGTGAATCTTTTATCTATATTTACACCTCCAGAAAGGGGTGGACAATCTACAAATTGGTACTTTTTGTTACTATAATAAATTCTTAACTAAGTTTCAAAAGAAAAACGCGAATGTTAAAATTAGTACACTAAAATTAAAACTTACAAAATTTAATCACGCTTCCTTTACTACGACGCGCAGCTTCAGTTCAGTTCCACATGAATCGACGCGGTTCTGCTGATGAAACGAGAGCTGATGAAATTGTTATATTATTTTTGAAAAAGCACACGGCCTCGTTTTAATCAATATAAAGAAATATTTAACCTAGTTTGGAAATTTAGGAAATTAGTGATGGTTTACGTAATTGTGCGTCGTGTATGTGGTGTGCTGATAGAGCACGGGCGGCGGGCGGCGGGCGGCGGCCGTGGCAGAGCACATTGACAAACAGAATTAACAATATAATGAAAAATGATAAACCGAATCCGTCGTTATTGAGACAATGAAATAAAATCGCTAACAATGTGCTAGTAATTAAGTAACAATGGCTTAGAAACTCTTATACGTTTCCTCGAGCGGCTGCGCCTGCGCCTGTCGGACGCGCACGAGAGAAAACCTCGCAGCCTTCGCACTCGATTATTAACAAATCATTAAATTTAATACTTTAGATGCGTACGATTCAACCGGTGATCAGTGTGTTTCATTACCTTACATTTAAAGACGGCAATACTATATGGCGGAGTACTACATAGTTAAAACAATTAACTTTCATACTCATTATTATTATTATATGTACAATATGTAGTTTAAAAGTAATCCTATAACTAATAACTAAAGTGCTAGAGCACCACGACCCACGGGATCCAAGCTAACCAACCTACCTCACTTGCTCGTGGTACAGCTTGCCATTCAACAAACGAGGCTCTGGCTCCCACCAACCTACATTGGGCCATCGTAGTGGGAAATGGCCCAAATCTCCCCATATAAATCCCTGCCCGGTCAAGGTACAAATCTTTGAGGGAGGCCTATGTCCTGTAGTGGACGTCTATCGGCTGATGACGATGAGAGACCAAAGAGTAAGATGGAAAGAGTATTTCAAAGTTGAGATAGACAATAAATAGAGCATTACTGAGCTTAATACTGTATACAACATCAGAAGTAAGTGTGGATTTACGGTAGAGAGGTGCTGGAGAATGAAGAGTTCTATTACAGGGTACGAGTACAAAAAAAAGTTGGACAGGAACTGCTTCTATAAGCAGTGCTTGTCAAACTTTCAGTTTGTCCCTAATAAATAGAAAACGATATTTTTAACCTTTTTCTTGTTACAATAGAAAGGTGTTATTACATATTTTTTTATATTTAATCAAGATCATTGCCCATCAGTCCACGGCTGCTGGTAAACCTCTTCAAGTACACTTAACTGGTACGATCTTCGATCATTTGTCACCGGTATTATATTTACACGGTTTATCAATAACTACGCGGAAACAGGATGTAATACTAATGTACAACGTTATATATATATGTGTATATATAACCTTGCAATTATTAGGATTTTTACGGCTTTTTTTTTATAATTAGACACGTAACTGTTGACTAATATAACTTGAATTATTAACATTTAAAGTATGTGTAAATGGACGTAAATTGATCATCGACTGAATCCAGCTTAACTCGTCAATGTATTCGCCGGCGGCCATCGAGCTCAAGAATGTAGCTTTATGCTTCTGGTTATCCAAACATGACTGTAATCCGGTATAAACGGCGCTGCAGCTAACGAATTTTCTAGGGTGCCGTCATTCAACCGTCGCATGCAATATGACGGTGCATTATAACCGACCGGCGGCAACGAAGAGTGACGTGTGCGCCGAGTGGGCACTCGCTCCTCCTTAACGAGAAAACCGGCAAGTGACGGCACGGAGTACTGTGCCGCAACTGGCCTAACACCGACCACCAACATTAACGGTACAACAGCCCGTGTTTTTTTTAAAACGTTTTACCAACCGATCAGGTTAATTAGGTCGCGAAACCCGTGGAACAATATTACCGATTTAAACCATTAAATATTGTACGTAAGCAGTAGTTATTAATTAAGCGAGAGTTTCGCCGGAGGGTTGAGAATGTCACGTTGGCTTTAATTCATTCTCCTCTTCATCGGTAAGTAAGCGCTTTTCCTGTCCGGCAGTAAGGGAAACAGTAAATACAAATATATCCAGTATTCTTTGCTATGCAACTTAGGGTTTAGATAAACATTTAATACTTAATTGGAATGTCAATAAGTTGTAGCTAATCATTCAATTAGTAGACTTGTTACTCTTAATGTTTTAAGAGTTTACTTAATTTTTAATGGGTATGGAATACATCATCATCAGCCGATAGACGTCCACTGCTGCACATAGACTTGATCCAAAAATATCCACATCGATCGGTCCCGCGTTTCTCGCATCCAATGAGTTCCCGCAATTCTCACCAGATCGTCGGTCCACCTTGTGGGACGCCTCCCAACACCACGTCTACAGGTACGCGGGCGCCACTAAAGGACCTTACTGCACCATCGGTTGTCGGTCCTTCGAGCAATGTGGCCTGCCCACTGCCACTTAAGTCTAGCAATCTTTTAGGCTATGTCGGTGACCTTAGTTCTTCTGCAGATATCCACATTTCTGATTCGACCGCGCAGAGAAACTCCTAACAAAGCTCTTTCTGTTGCCCTTTGAGTGACTTCGAGCCTTTTTATAAGGTCAATAGTAAGGGGCCAAATCTCGGTTCCGTATGTCAACACTGTCAACAGGCACGAGTTGAAGTCTTTTGGCTTCAGACACTGTATCTGTGGTATCTCAGTATTAAATACATAAACTACAAATTGCATAAATAGAAGAAACACAAAAAAAAAAACATCAGTGCACAAGAAATGAATCATGATCCGTCGAAAGACAACCACTGCTGGAAATCAAGTCCTCCAAAGAACTCCACACCTATCGGTAATATGTTGGTCCCGTCCGATGGTCTCCATCGACCATCAGCAATATGTTAACTTTATGAATTACTTTCTGGTTTGTACTGTATGTTCATGTTAATAGATATTTTTAAACACGGTACTACCTTTTATCACAAGGTAGACTTGAGACTTGAGCACTGTTACTACACGTTTTGGATACGAAAAAAATTTAAATAATAAGAATGTAACAATGTCTTGCTTGCCAAATGTATAAAGAAGTATAAACAGCAACCAACATCTGTGTAAATGAGATACCAAATTGTGAAAAAAGCGGCTCTTAGCAACAGCACAGTCGTATAATGACATGTTAATATAATTCTAGGTGTATATGTAATAGAAAAAACATGAAACAGACTGAAGACAAACAAACACCAATTAATTCTATTGTTAGTTCACAAGAACTATTGTGTTTAGCACTGGTGATTATGTTTAGTAAACAGTGTGCAGCTTTCGCATTAAGCAACATTCGAGTATAAATCCTTTAACAAGCCGGTATTATTAAACTGTTGATTTAAAAATGATGAGTTATGAATGGAAGGTGAAAGGAGTCATTAATGTCAAATGATAAGGCCAGAGTCGGACAAAACATAATCACACTACCATATTACAGACAATAACATGGCTAGTAAACTTATGTGCAAATTCATTTTCATTTAGTAATAGTGATTGCTAAAGTTATAATAATAATCATTAACTTAGCCTTAATAAATTTAAAAGTGGAAGTGTTTAAATAGGTTATTACTGAATATTTTAAAAGTTACTACTTAATGTTATAGTTATTGCCACAAACTTCGAAAATATTTGTAAGAGTAAAATAATTTTTTGTGTTGAATTAATGGAATGAATACATATGTCAATATGTTTGAAATGTTCATATGACATTACAATCACATTAATTATTCCAATTAGAATAAATGTTCTGGTTGGGAAATATATTTCTAATAATAAAATTGTTAAAAAGAATAAATAATTTCAATGTAGTCAAAGATAAAAAAGCAGATGGTGTATAACAAATGTGTATAAATAAATATGAGTGGACAACTGTTTACCAGGGGTAATAAGTGATTGTTAACAATGAATGTCTTATCAGACAACAATCGATAACATTGCCTTGGAAACATTTATCAATTGTTCCTCTACATACATTTCAATTTTATCTCACAATAAATATAACTATTAAGTACTCTTGTTGTCCTTTATCAATCATTATTACTTATTTAACTAATTATTATTTCATTCTAAATCACTGATTGTTTTTCCATAACAACCTAAAAAAAACCCTACGAAATCTCTTAATAATATGAGCATTGCCTGTATACACAGATAATGTTATTGTCTCTGTAAATTTATGGAAATGTAATATTATTCAACAAAACAATAGTTACACAAATGTATCAAACTGGATTCCTTCTAACAAGAATTGTTAAAAAACATAACAGCAAATTTCAGTCCGATGTTTGTAGGTGGAATTCGTAAACGAATAACACGGCGAGGAAGCGAATAGTTTTCAAAGGGCTCAACGCACTGTAAGACCGCTGCAGTATTTACTGCGCCCCGCCGCAACAGGCGTTGTGTGCAAACTTGTGGTGGCTAACGTATCATAGGTGTATTTATTAAAACTAAACGACAACTTACCAATAACAAAAAATTCACAAGAAACCACTCAACAATTTGTCATTCATATAACCACTCTCCTGCACCACAGTCAGATATATCACAACAATTAGATCACAATTAATATTGAACTTCGAAAAATATACCCGATTTGAAGAAAATGTTACTCGGAATGCAATAATGGGTTCTCGCGATGCGGTATTGAGACGTACTTTTTCAGTCGGCCATTGCTCGACATCACAGACTAATGTCGTGTCGTGTACATTGTTTTTTTTTGGTTCAGTAAGTGTTGCCATACTTTAGTACCCTATTTGTTACTAACAGTAATAACCAAAATAATAATTATCATTGAAAGATTTTATAATAAATTCTTTCATGAATGCATTTCATGTAGGCATAAATTATCATATCGCACAGTGTTTTATAAATGTTATTTGGTTTAATACGACTAAAATAATGTCAATGTTAAATTAAACGTTATTTATTTAATTTTTTGTAATTAACTTTGCATAGTTAAGACACCTACTTATGAATTTATTTAAAGTCAGGGTAATGGTAGAATGTTTATTCTTTACTAAACCAAAAATTTTGGTGTTTTTTTAATGTATTGCCTGCGCCATCTGTTTTGACAATTGACAGATATCGTCTTTGTATGTGGTTGTTTGATTCTAACCCGAATGTTATTTAAAAGATCATGGAGATGTTCAAAAATGCTGCTATAGCATACAAAACTCTCAACGGACTTATTTGCGTATACAAACCGCCGTGCGTATCGGTACGGCAAGTGCAACATACGATTGTTACCAATCTTTGCAGAGGTTATGAATATCTTTTATATGTAAATAAAGAATATCTTTATTTGTATACAATTTGTTACAAAGTCTGTTTTATTTGACAGATTTAAACGCGCTGCCAGATAGACCTTTAGAGAAAAGGGTTGAAATAGTAGGTGCCACTAACGCTCCTATGACCGTAAAGGTAGTACCGAACTTCGCCGATGATCCTTTAGTTTGTGGTCCCAGGTACATTAACGAGGACTTTAGATGTAGTTGGGCAACTAATCTAGGTTTATTTTCAAGTGGAATATTGCGTAAGTAATCTTTATTCACTAGAATTATCTACATAGGCAAGGTTTTTTTTTGTATTGAGGGAATGAGTAAGCATTTAAAAGCTCAAGTTCTTGCAGCTCCTCTGCAAGCTTTTGTCATTAGTGGTGGTTGGATGTGAAGTGTGCCTTTATTTATTTACCAGGCATAGGTAGAAATACAATAGCAATATCAACACTACACTCGACTTGGATATGAGAAGCAGGGGTCCGGTAGTTTTACTGTATCCCTCACTGCAGAACCTTGGCATGCAGTGCCATGTCTATCAATATATACTAATAATTTTTTTATGACAGAAAATTGTACTTACCATATTAAAAAATTCTTTATTATTTTGCAGTATTAGGTTTAAATGAAGGTACAAAGCTAACTTACCAAATCAATGTGGCTCGTCCAACAAGAGCCTATAAAGTGCACGGACAGCTTGGAAAAGCAACAGACACATACTTTTGGAATGGTAAAACTATAGAGAAGTCAACATTTGCACATGTGACAAGAGCCAAGATTGATAAAATATCTGCACACATGCAATCTGCACATCAGAAGACTATGTTTGAGTAAGTTGAGTTCTTAGGTTTTTAATTTTTCAATTCATAGGTTTTTAATTTTTCAATTCATAGGTCTCTGTTGATGAGAACCATCTGATAGCTATTTTTGCAGCTCCTATTACATGCTCCAAACAGCAATATGCAAACATTGCTGTGCTCCAGTTTAAACAGTGCTGTAGTTAGTGAAATTCTTGCATAACAAGATTTAACATCTTATGTCTATAGCGATGAGCACAGTGTGTTACAGTGTATATCATCCTAACACACTCCACATTGTTATGAACAAGTGTATTATTTACCACAAAGTGAACATCTTTCTTGTCTCTTCATAAAAAAAATTCGGAATATTTATCACAAGCACACCAGTGATTTATATTCACAAACCACTTGATATTTTGATACCATTTTTCACAAATGACTAATGTTACTTTGAGAAAAAAAAACATTTTGTTTACAATTAAGTAATGGAACGTAAGTCCTGTTAGATCTATTATGGGTTACTTAGCCACAGCTACCGAGCCTCACCACCCCAATAGGGAGCCGGCAGAAACAAAGACCTACCACAAGCAAGTTTATTTTAATTGCATTAAAGAAAGGCTAGTTTCATTTCATTGTTTGGCTGGTTCTTTAAGAAAATAACTAAAATTAAAATATAAATTTTTATAGACTTTCAGGCTTACACATCGACTCCCAGTCGGCATACGATGTAGCTTCCCAAGGTGTCATCAGACCTTCAAATTCCAAACTGCCTATCATATATGGAATTAAATGTGTCCATTTTGAATCACCAAACTTCACATTAGGTAATTTTTAATATTTAAATTAAACTTCTATGTTTTGTCAATGATGAATAGATTTGGATGATTTTCTTTAGGGGAAGGCCTTCTTTACCAGCAGTAGGTAGCGAAGGCACAATATAGTATTGGGTGACTATAGTAATGATGATGAATCCATCATCCATCCATCATTTTATCATTAATACTTCTAATCAGAAGTATTAATGATAAAATACTATTATATACTTTCAACATTTATTCTTCAATATAAATTAGTATGAATGTTTAACCTCAGAGTACATGTAAATTTTAATATTTTTTTTTGTTTTCCTCTCAATGTATATACCGACTTGGAGCTAATAACATTATTTAAAATTTACCACACAGAAATACAAGCAGTAAATGAATATGATAAATACCTATGGACTATTGTTCATGACCTTGGAATCCAGCTTAAAACATCAGCTCACTGCATAGGTGTACAGTGCATAAGACAAGGCAAGTTCAACTTGGATATGGCATTATTGAGGAAACACTGGAAACTGGAGCACATTGTGAGCAACATGGACCGTTGCCGAGAAATACTTGAGCACAATCAGGCATTGTTAAGACCAAAATCTGCTGTTTTATCTGTTTAGTATTACTTAACACACTGTGTATATTGGTAGTAATAAAAAATGTAAATATGTTTAAGTTTTATGTACTTTAAGCATTTTCCTCAACAGCACATTACTGACCAGCTAGTTTAACTGAGCACACAGTTTTTAAGATACCAAACCAAATTATGCTATTATCAATACTGACATCTTTTAGATAACACAATGTTTACTTATCATATTCATCATTATGCATAAATATCCACTGCTGGATAAAGGCCTCCTTCAATGACCCTTATACTTATACAAAACCAATTTATAATGATATATAAAATTAGCGATGCCTGTAATAATAATATTCAATAAACACTTCATTAACATATTTTATTTAGATACACATTTTCTCTTCCAAATCAAAGAAGAATCATTTCATTGAAAATAAAGTCTGTCCAATTTTTTATTGTGACCTAGGTTACACAGGTTATGACAAATAACAAATTATCATTTTAGCTTATATGCTAGCAGCTAACTACTGCAGTAACAACCTGAACATTTCTCTGAGAATGATATATGAATGAATACTTTTGAATACATGAAATAGTTTCAAATTCAAACAAAATTGATTATTTCTCAGGTACTGTTGGGAGATGAAGATGGGGTGTGTGCTTGTTTCTCCATCTGCTCTATTCTTTTATGTCTGATCATGTTCGATAAAATGCCATCAAATGAAGTAGTTTTTTTCTTCGCCGATCCTCTTAACGTGTCTTCCCCTTCTCTACGCACCCGTAGACGCAATGAACTTACTTCATCCATAAAATCAAAATCAGATTTTTCCTCTCTTATAGGGGAAACTGGTATTTCAGGCTGGTTTTCTTTACTAACTGGTACCGGAGATGGTGCCCGTCTACCGGGACATTTCCATTCTAAAGGTAGGGTCCCTGTTTTTTCGATAGTTTTATATAACTCTTCTAACTCCACAGGATCGGGCATCCAACTTTTCCCAATGAAAATTCCAGCCTTCGATATTTCTTCATCTGAGCATGGAAAATCCCATTCGTCTCCGTGTATCTCAGTACCCATGGTAAATAAACTACAGTACATGCCAGTTTTATTTACATGTACTGTCACTACTTGTTTAAATGTTATTTTGACATTTGGATTCCATAATTACCAGTACTGAGCATTTAAGGGTTACTTTTAGTAGATATTACTTTTGTATTATTATTATATATATATAATTGTTAAATGAAATATCAAAGTAAGTTATCAGAATAATATTTATATTTACCAAATTTGAAATACACTATATTACAATTTTGGTTAAACTCAAAATTTTGTACAAAACATACCATTTTTATAATAACAGTAATTTAGAGATCGAGATAATAATAAACAAAAAGTTATTGAAATTATGAATACATTTAAGTTCTATTTGTGTTTATGTAACTTACAATGTTACGTTTGGCAGCACTTCGCCGATCTCGCTACAACAAAAACACAACCTTACTTTTATTTGACAAATGAAATTAACAGCTCGATGTGTTGAGGTGATTAATTGAATCCTTTAAAAAGATTAAAATTTAAACTAAAATTAGGAATATTTTTTAATAAGTAACTATGAATAAACGATAAAATGTCATCATCTGATAATGATACTGATGCAGAGAAAGAAGGTTTTTCCAGGTGAAGTAATTTAAAAAAAAAAATTGTTTTATCAGTTCCTTAAGTTGATCACGCTTTTGTACTTTCATCAAATTAATACGGCGATGTTACACAGACTTGGCGATTGCGAGGTATGTGTGACGCGGGCAGCACTCTATACCTGCCCTAAATGCGAAGTAAAGACATGCAGCCTGTCCTGCGTACGAATACACAAGAAGGAATTGAAATGCGATGGAATCCGAGACAGAACAAAATTTATCCGTATGAAAGATTTTACAGACACCGATCTGTTAAGTGACTACAGGTTGTTAGAAGAATGTGCACGCTTTGCTTACGCTCTTAAACGGGACGAGAAGAAAAAATTTACGAGAATTGACAAGGATTTGCCAATCGTAAGTATGCAACACTTAAACCCTTATAATGGTTTCAGTGAATTGCTGGCTTTTCAATAAAGCAAATAAATTCCTGATACTTTGTGACGGACTATAAAACATGTATGAAATAAGGAAAAAATAATATTTAAGTACTCAACATTTTGCTTTATTTTATATATTTTTTTTCAGCATTTGTTTAAATTAAAAATGGCTGCAAGAAAAAGAGGCATTGTGATACAGTTCCTAGCTCAAAACTTTACACGGCACATTATAAATACTACCAGGTACAACTACAAGACAAATGTCATATCATGGAGGGTAGAGTGGATATTCCCCAATGTGGACACAAAGCCATTGAAATTTGTCGATGAAAAATGTTCGGAACAGACAAAGTTATCAGCATTGCTCAATAAATACCTTGACACGAATTTACCTCCTTTTGAAGGCTCAAAAGCTTTAATGTTTTATAAATCTGCTGGATTCAGTGGCGTGAAAGTTTTGTTGAAAGGTAATAAATTTGTTATTGTTACTTTTATATTAACGGTTCATCAAACCTAACATTTTTTTTCCACAATGTCTGTACAATGGATATACATTATAAACATACATAAAAAAAATTCAATCATTAAATATGTTGAACATTTTTAAATTTTACAAAGGTATATGTAATTATTTTCATTTATTGTAATTTTTTTTTATTTAACTTAAAAAAAAAAACATACATTTTAGCTGAAAAAATAAAAGGATCAGCAAAAAAATTTATTGAATTGGACCCAAGGGAGACCCTGGGAGAAAATTTAACAGGGAAATGTATTGTAGAATTTCCTGTCATATTCATTGTCCTGAAAGATCACGCCTACAACTTTGAAATTGTAACACCAGGTAAATATAATATTAAGTCACTATTCTATTCTAACAAGAAGCATCACTATGTGGGTTAGTCTAACAACAATATTTTTACAGAAGATGATTTTGATTACTACAATAAAAATGGTGATTCAGAAGGAGCCAATAAAGTACAATCCAATACCAATAATGAAAATTCATGTGAAGTCAGCCAGGAGCAGAGGAAGAGGCCACGCCTATTGATAACAGAGAAAATAGCTAAGCAAAAGAAATTTGAAATTGAGCAAGAGATGAAAGAAGAAAGAAAAAGGAGGCCTAAAAATCTTTTATTTACAACAGGCTACTCATCAGAAGAGAGTTTGCTTAGCAGTGACAGTGATGATGAATGTAATGACAACAAATAAATCACAACAATCACATAAATTTATTGACTAAACCTGCACAGCAAGTAGCATACTCTCAGTAATCACAAATAAATATTCATTCGTGGCGTTGATTCCCAAAACTTCACCATACTTATCAATATTTAAAACATACTGTTGGCCAATTTTAATATTCTTCATGAGACCGTCAGTTCTTTTTCTTAATTGGCAATCCTGATCACTTAAATTTTTATAAATGAATATATGTTTTGTTGCTTCACACACCACACTGTAACTAAAGTTAGGTGGGCATGTGACAAATTTACGATTCTGTTTTGATGATTGAATGTACCCAAAAGCGAGGAGAGTTCCTTGGTGCCTCACAGGCCACATATCTGGGTTTATCAGCTTAGGTAATGGTTGCCAGACACACGCATCAACATCATGTCGCAAAGCCAATGCTGGAACTTCATGAGTTTCTAATTTAATATTAAATAAGTACTGGTGAACACTGAGTGGAATCCTATGAGTAACTTCATGATTGTGTAAATCCATGCGTACTGTGAAAAAAAGAACTATTGTAAATATTTTAAAACTAAAAGATTCATATTCATATATAAACCTGGTATTATATATCAAAGCAAAAACTATTAGTCTATTAAGCAAACAATCACACAGCTAATAGTTATAAACCTACCTAATACAGTATCTTCTTCGGATGCAGCATCACATTCTTCTAATTCTTGTGTAGAAATACCTGGTATAGATCGATCGGCTGTCACTTCAGTCTCAGAACATAAATGAGCAAGCCTTTCGTGAGCTTCTTCCACCAGACTTGCATCTAGAATTTGTTCTCCATTCTTATCACCACCTTCTAATAATTCTTCCCATATCCCACTCTCACATTTTGTTATCAGTATGTCTACTCGGCCACTCTCTTGCACATTCCACGTAGTAAGCTCACTTTCCATCTTATGGCTAAGTTTACCTTCTAAAAACATTTTGCCTGCATAACTCACCTTAATAGTTAATGGTGTTACACTAACATGAAATAACTTTTTATCAAACTTTGCTTGTAGTTTCAATGTAATTGTTATATCTTCAGTTGTTTGAAGCCAGGTGTATATAATTTGGATTGGTTCATCAATAGATTTTTCTTTTATATCGGTTTTTGTATCCAAGGTGAATTTAAAAGGATTGTCAGAAGCTAGGTAAAGAGCTGAACAATTATTTTCTATGGCAGAATAATGTACAATTCCTTTGCCTTTTAACTGTCTTAAACCTGCGTGTGTCCAGTTCAGTCCATCATTTTGAAAACTAACCAATGTTATAACTGAATCAAAATGTTTTTCGTTTTGTTCCACTGATTGTAAAAGGCAATGTACAATTTCTAAATTATCTCTTGCTTGTGTTCTTGTGTCTACTGTTATAAAATATTTATCAACACCAAGCACTAAATTAGTATGTAACGTTTTCCAGGATTGCAACTGTTCTATGGGCTTATTTCTAAGACCAGTATCTATAATGTGTAGATAACCAGTGCCATCACTTAGGATAGCCAAATTGGCAGACGGAAAAGTTAAGCAAAGGTTAAAGTGTCCCGACTTACGTTCAGTATGAGCTGGAACGTCATATACAACCTTACATTTAAAAATTTGGTGGATACTGTCAAATATCACTTTGCGTACTTGCTGTTTGTTATCAATATAGTAGTAGCTATAAGAGTAATCCCAGTGGTCTAAGACCAGATGATTGTGAAGCGCGAAAAGCTTCGCATGGACGAAGGAGTACTGCACTTCGTTCGGATATACTTTGTCGACAGGAACAATCAAATCATATGTAAAGTGAGGTAGTGCTCGTAAATTTAATTTGTATCCTTCGAACTCGTGGTCCAGGAGTCGCCGGTCCGGCCGCAATTCAACCAATATTGAAGGCATTGTTTAAGATTTGTCACAACTACAATTAATATTAATTTTAAGATAACGTAATAATTTATTTTCTTATAAAATAAAGTAACACCATACCATTGACATATACATGTCATTGGAAATGTTGTCATGTACTAAAAGAACAAAAGGTGTAATGGGAAAAAAACTATTCAAGCGAAGGTTTAATTAATTTTGTTTTAAAAAAAAGACTATAACTCGCAAAAACAATGAAAGTATTTATTAGGAACACCACTGCCAATATTTTATTTTGATTTTTTATCAATAAATTTACTATTACAGCTTATTAGTTGTACAGAGAATGACATTTCTCTCGTTTTTCATTTTTTAAAAATGTCAAAATTCTATTTTGTAAACAATCATAACAATGCCATATGAAAAGAACAAACATTACAAAACCATGCCGTTTTGTGTCGAAAGTAATAGGGTAAGAAATAACTTTTTAATCGAACTATTTGAAAAATGTTTTCTGTTATGATTATTTAACTTACAGAATGAATTCTACACATACTGTGACATAGAGGATTGGGCGGTTAAGTCTGAAATGTTTAAAGAACGATGCTTCAAATGCCGTACCATTGGCGTTTTAGAAAGTATAAACGGTAATTTTTTTATTTCTAATGTGAGTATCTTTAGAATTGTAATGAGAAGGCTAACTTTTCGATTTGATAGCATCAAATTAAAGTCATTCAGTCTATTAAAGTTGAAAACTATGAATATATTAATATCCTGTTGTATGATTTTAAAATTTATACAAGTTATGGTAACAACTAAAGTCAATAAGAGTGCACCATGTAAAAACTCACATACATTAACCGGCACTGTGACAGACTTCATCAGCCTTTACTATTAGATGACATTGCAGTTTAAATATTGAAACAGGTCTGAAAAACCTATTAATATAATTGGATTTAGGAAACATTTACTATTTCCTCGTTTTTGATTCACTATAAACAAAGTCATTCACGAGTAATTTAGGTGTACTGCCACATAACTACTGTTGGTTCAATTCCTGCAATGAGGTAAACATTTAGTTTACAATTATATGTTAAATTTCTGTAGACTATTTTTTATTTAAGATTTATGAAAGAATAATATAATAACTTACAGTTCTTTATTAGTATCTATAATAGAATGGCATAAGTAAGATAATGCTTATATACATTGTAGTTATATAACAGATTGGTGTTTTAATCTAAAACTAATATTTGTTTTAGATTAAAACACCAAAAGACAAAAATATTCCTCAGATTAGGCTGTCCTTGTTATATCTTAAAACATATCCCAAATCCACAATTGTTCCATACACAGTGCAGATATTTGGAACCTTGCATTGGAAGGGGATGCCTGTCATCTATGTAAAATTGTTGCAGGTTTGATTAATTTATTATTCTTTTGTCAAAATTAACTTTTCTCTCAATGTTATATGAAGTGAAGATCTTTAATCCAACACTCCATATAATAATTATGGCAGTATTTTATCAGCTTAAAGTAACTTAAAATTTGTCTCTTTAACACTTCTATAGTCGGAATAAGCATTTAATTAAAGTGTCAAATATTGTTTCCTCAGAACTTTGTACTAATGTATAAAGTGCCTAGGAAATGTAATTGTATAACAATAAATTACATAAAAAAAGTGCATATTCTCTGTACCATAATTGGGGGATAGGCATTTCCCACATGGTTATTGTGATAACTGACATAATTATCGTGACATCAACATTGTGAGCAGGGTAATTAATGTTATCTTGAATTAATCATGTTTTCTTATAGACAATCACCACAAGTATGGCTATTAGATTACAAGAGACATTGAGTTCTGTGACTAGCAAACATCTGGCGCAAGTGCTCTATGAAGATGACAAATGGATTGAACAGGACACAGAGATGAGCTGATTGTTGTTTGCATCGTTTAAATGGAATGTATGTCTATATATTTGAAATGAAACTGAAAAAGAAATATTAAAGAGCTAGACTGTGAACATTACATGAAACTCCTTTGATAAAAGTACTACTTTTAATCATATCTTGCTAATTTATTTCGACTGAATTAATCTAAAATTAATTGAATTAACAGTGATTTCAACTCAATAATGAACAGAGTCAAGAATATGCTATTTGTTCAGTATTGTCAGAGGAGCACCATGAGCCGGTAGCCAAAGCAGTAAACATTCCTTGATATGATGTGATGTTATAACATATTAGTTTTAATAAATTTACATCCACAGAATACCAATTCAATTTTATTTCCGAATGTATGCCAGTTCCAGTGGCTTGTGTTATTCATACTAGAAAGGTTTTTCTTTAGGCGGTAAATAAGCGCGAAAATATAAATTTTGAAAAGTATGCATTTTTATTTCAATCTTAAAATAAATACAATAACAATTAATGGAAACATTTACAACTTTTCTTCATCGACTTGAGAAATACAGAAATGAGTTGTGAGGTCACCAATCAAGAAAGCGGCGTTAATTTTTATTGTAAGAATACAAAAATATTAACAAGTTGAACAAACACACACTAATTATTTGTACCGATACGTAAGGCAGACACGGTTTTGGCTCAACCGCGGGTGAGGCTCATTGTCTGGAGGGAAACAAATGGAAGGTCAAAACTATTAATTTATCCAAGCCATTTTATAGTACATGAGACTTGAGACTTATATTGTAGCATTGATCAAGTGCATGGTAATTATTGTTTGGTGTTGAATACTTAAAAATGCACAAATGATTAAAAGGTACCGACATACAAGTGGAGGCAATAACAAAGTTCATGCTCCCGCAGCAGCAGAACCCTCCCTTAGCTTGTTTATTACACATGCAATAGGTAAGTTTCGTCAGAGGTCGGGAGCGATCCGCACAGCGCCGGAGGTCACATTGAAGAGGCAACGTTGGTGCGTCCCAAAGGGTAACAGTTTGTGGAGTACGAAAACCAGGTGACTTAGGAGACAACAGAAGTATTTAAATATCGATGTATACTAAATGTAATCGATTCCCTTCTACGATTACTGTACTCCGTACATAAACATTTCACATTATTGGTGACAATTTAAAATGGATATATATTATGTCCGTATGTATAATAATTTCACACAAACTTTGTTTTAATGGAAAAGAAAGAGAAAAAAATAGTGAAAGAAAAAGCGTAACAGAAAAACAAGGAATCCAGATAATACTGAAATATAGTAAAGTGAGTAATTGAAATTTTAAAAATAATGAGATGTTAGCAATTCAATGTCACTCTTCCAATGTTGTGTTTATGAGTTGTTATAAAATAAATACTTACTATTCAGTTTGCATCGTTGCAGCGGAGTAGGCGAACTGGCGTGATACGAGATATAATAATTGAGAAATGAACAGTGATAACATTTTCAAAATATAATGAATAGCTGGTGAAAGCAGATACATATCAATCACAAACAAATTCCATCCCGGTCACTGACCACGGCTCACACGAGACAATGCAATGCTCTCACACCGCCGCCTTAAATAGTGTTGTAGTATAATTATACCAAGAGTCAACTAGCTCATTACTAATTAACTACAAAATTGTTGCGAATAGTCGACTGCTGCAGGCTTAATGTCCGACGCAAGACAGCGAGCGGGTCGGTGTCTAGAGCACCCAGAAGTACAGCACAAACACTAGCAGTATCACCGCCCCGGCTGTCACTTTGACCAGCATGGACTTTGTGTTCAAGTATGTGGCGTCCTTCTTGTACTTCTGCGACATCATTGACAGGTTCTGTGTTTTTGTATCCAGCTCTGAAATAAGATAAATAAGGGTAATGAATGATTTTTATAAGAGCCTCTGCTGCAATATTTGATTTGTTATTGTTATAACAATGTGAAATTAATTTACTATTTTTGACTATTAGATTACAAGTGATCTTTCAAGATGATGCATGCACTCACATCCCTGACGCTGCACCTCAATTAATCTAATAAGATCAAAGTACTAAAAAATACAAAGAGAACTAAAATCTATATGATGTTAAGTAGACTGAAGGTGTGTTAATATCATACACACCAATGCCACTACCATAATATTAACAAAAGGAATCAGCTTGGTGGTCATAAGAACCCTATGATTAGATAAAATTTTACCAAAATTCCATCACCAATGAGGACATGGAATAGGTATAAAGATTGTTAATTTTGTTGCAAAAAAAAAATAAACAGGTATCACATCAAAGAAGCATCTAAATAACTAAATAAATAGATAACAATGTGAAAGAAACACAGGTACCAGAGAGTACTGCGCCGCGCTGCAGCACATCGTCGATGTTCTGCATCATGATGCGCTGCACGTCGCCAAGCTGGCCGCCGAGCTGCGCGGCTGCGCCAGAGCGGCGCGCGCGCGCCCCGCCCTCCGCGTACTGCTTGCGCGCGCGCTGCATCCACGTGTCGAACTCGATGAATGTGTATGGTCGGGTAACAGTGTTTACCTGCAACACGCACACATTACGCAATCAATACTACTGCTAATCAACATCAGCAACATCATGAATTAAGAAAGTCCTCATGGTATTAAATAATACTCTTTTATGAGAAGCTAGGACCAAATATTTTATATTTGGGGCACTGCCTTCAGCCTCAATATGAAATGTAAATTTTATGTATTAAATAACTTAAGTAATGAGAACATTAATTTTTACCATTTATTGAAGAATTTGTAATGTTACATAAGTATATATAGTTGTCCAAAGTATAACTTCATGATCTCGTGTTGTGAAATTAGTTTGTGTGTTGAAACAAATATTGTAATATTTTATAGTGTACAAGAGTAGATTCACAATTACTGAAACAATTGCTGACATTCTTTAACAGAAGAAAATTAAATCAACTTAATTTGGATATTCCACTTACCCGTTTACCGTATTGCTGGTAGAATTCTTGTGCAATTTCCTCTAAGTAGCTGAATGCCAGCCTTTTACTATAGTTCCTTTCACACAGCACCAGGTAGCAAATCTCATTCTCTATTAAGTAGCTACAACAAATTAATAAATAACTAACAGAAAAATAATATGTTGAATATGTATAAGATTGTGAATAAATATTAAATAAAAATTTACACTCATTAGTGATGATGAAATAATTATGAATGTTGGCAAAAAGCTGTCAAAAGAATTATAACCAAAATTTGTTGTAATATGTAACAAAAAATCTAAATAACTTAAAAAAAAGCTGCCAGACTCACTGGAAGAGATAGGGTCCAGTTTCAATGGAACAGCGTATCGGCGACTGGGTCCCTAGCTTCCTAAACAGCATTTTTGCTTGGTTCTGATACTCCAGTATATTGCAGCCGCTCTGCGAAACGACGTTAGCAAATCAAATTAAAAGTAAATGAAAACGAAATAACAACCATGTTTAATTTGTAAACAAAACAAAAACTGGGATTTTTAATATGAACCATGCTAGTGTAGAGTTGAACCTGAAACTGATGTGTCAATGGATATGAAATAATTACTTGCTCGTCTTCTTGCATCGTAGCGGCCAGCGGAAGGCCGTCGACGACCCTCGCGATCATTGTCATTAGAACCATCTTAACAATTACTCAATGTTCTTCAATTAAACACATGTAACGATGCTCAGTCTGATTTCGTCTCGTCGCACGACTTTTTCTTTCTCATTATTAGGAAAATGTAAAACAATCGTTAACTCGGTGACGGCACAACACGTCAAAGCGATTTGACAACAACACGTCAGCTGGACGCGTCCGATTGACGTCGGGTACACGTTCGGAAATATTGTGTGTCGACGGTCTTCTCATGATGTTTATAAATTATGGATTATTCTATAAAATGTTATCTCCATCTTTTCATTCGTTGGTTTCACAAATTGTGTTTTACGTCTCGCTATAGAGACACCGGCACAAACACATTGCCGTTATCAAAATGAATTGTACTTCAAAGTTAGTTTATTTATATTATATATATATGTTCACTGTTCATTGTTATTACTGTTTTTTAAATTACATACTTATTTGCTTGGTAGGTTGCTGTTGCGTGCGAGTGCCTCCTCGTGGCCCGTCGTGAAGCGACATAGGTGGAGCACATTGTGGGGGGGATCTTAGTTGGCGCAAGTCTGACATAACTTGTCTTTGCCCTCGCGAGAGCATTTCCCATATTAAAACAAAAAAAGGTCTCTTACTGGAGATATGTACCACCGAAGGTAAGCGTTATCTTTTCCGGTTTGAAGGACGCTGTAGCTAATGTGATTACTGGGATAATGAGACTCGACATTTTGTCGCAAAGCGATGAGCGCAATGTAGCACAGTATATGTCATCCTAACTAGCGCCAATTTGTTTCGGGTGGACGTATCACTTCCGCGGCAATGGGTTGGGCACATAGCTCGTAGAACTGATGGCCGTTGGGGTCTTAAATTGCTGGAATGGCAATCTCGCCAGAAAGCGCACCGTTGGTAGACCCCCAATAGATGGACAGACGATATTAAAAAAATCGCTGGATTTAAACAGCGCAACACCGTACTTTGTCTAACGCAAGAGACCTATGTCCAGCAGTGGACGTCCATCGGTTGAAATGATGATCACTTACCATCCACGTGAACATCTCGCTCGTCTCGTTGCTTTCTTGAAACAATTAACTTTATGCACCAAACGCATAGGCGGATTTAATGCTTTTGACATTATCTTCCAGTATTTTTTTTTATTCTACGATTTTATTTTACGACATGTATTTTATACTGTCAAATGTTTACTAGTGGTAGGAGACCAAGAGATTATATAGGGGTAGTGCTTTTTCGAACCCGCCCAACAGCATTGACCTGTGCTAAGGTTTGCTTAGGGCTTCTGGCTGTCCACATAAGAGAGTCACTGTTTTCTGGAAGAACAGGCTCTCTCAACTTCAGCATCATTGGGCGAATGGGAGACAATTGTACGGCTCCTTTAGATACAAAATGTTTCAGCGGCGTGAGTTGTATTCAACGCCATTGTATTAATTGTTTCTCATATGGTATCGCAGGTAAATGGTTTTATAAGTTATCGCTAGACGCTTGTGAGGAGTCGCGTATTCATTTTAACAAAACTAGCGTTGAATCGATTTCAAAGCGATGTATAAACTCATTATTTTTGTGTAAAAATGGGTGCTCTTAGGGTAGACGTGGACCTGTTCTTCCTTATGAGCTGAAGGTAATGGAAAAGGAGAGGTGTGGTGAGAAAAAACGACACGGTTGTATTTTATTGTGGATATTTTATTAACATTATCATCATGCATCAAATTTATGTGCTAACTCATTTACACTTATAACTAACTATACATAGAAAAATAACTTAACTAGGGGCAGAAAATACAGTATTTTGTTAAATTAATGAACTAGTTTTAAAATTAACATTTCGGACTTTAATTGCGTAAATCTAAAAGCAAGTGTAACGCAATACAATATAATAAAATAGAATAGAATAGAATAGAGTAGAATTGAATTGAAATGAATAGAATAGAATAGAATAACTAAACCGCGCGTGGCTCTCAGAACTAAACTCAGATATATGTTATCCGTCGACGGAGCGACGGCGACGGCGAGTTGTGACCGCTCAGCGCGTCGCCGTGTGCATGGAGACAGCAGGGCACACCACCGCTCCCCCGCAGCCGCGCAGCCGCGCAGCCGCGCAGCCCACCGCTGGACGTTTAGCGACCGGCGAGAATACGATGAAGGACAGAAGCGGTTCCTCTGCCGCTGCCGCTGCCTTCCCTATACCGAATTCACTAACCTTCTCATTGCTTCCGCACGAACTAATTCCTCATCTCCTATCTAGCGACACCAACAACTGGCGGTCAATGGGCCGTAAGGGTGTGCGTTTCGGATTACTCGATATGAAAGTATTTACAGCAGAGGGTGGTGCCCACCCCGCAGGCCTCCCGGTCGCCCGGCCGTCGGGCGAGTTGCAAATGAAAGTTACGACACTAAGACTAGGCTCGAACGAACGACTTCCGTTAACGGCGTTTCCCCGAGGTGCCGATAAAATTTACATTCAACAATTTAAGTACATTAATAATTAGACTTTGATTTTATTTCCAACAACATCAATTCGACTAAAATTAGTTTTTTAAATTTCCGAGCATCTTTTTTTACATGCCTGCTCAAACATCTCGCCCACTAACCGGTAACTCACAATTCACAGTTCGATTAGCACACAGCGTCCCCACTCCCACTCCCACTCCCACTCCTACTCCCGCCGGCGCGCTGCGGCGCCGGCCGTTGCTTCCATTAAAATTATATTATTTATATTACAATAAAATTTGTAACCTACCGAACGAAATTTCCTAAAAAGGAAAACCGGAAGTGCACGGGCGCGGGATGCGCGCGCGCGACTTCCTCAACATTCAATCTAACAATAATTTATTTTAATCGGTAAATAATCGTTTGTATAGAAATTTAAAGTATATTTTAATGTAATTGGATGCGTTGCAGTGTAAACGACATCCGGCGCCCCGCCGACCGCACCCTGCCCCGCGGCGCCTCGCCCCGTCACACCCGCCGCGGTGGTTGGGGCGGGGGCGGGGTGCGGGGACGCACGGGGGTGGCCGGCGGCGCAGCCACTTCCGCGGGAGAAAAATAAATAAGTTAAAACTAAATTTATATTTACAAAAGCATAAGAGAAAGTGCCGAAAGAAGAGCCATTGAGAGGTCCGCCTAACTACTTGAAACAACATGGAGAGCGCGCGGCGGGGGCGCGTGGGGGCGCCCCGGCGCGCGCGCAGAGATCGTGCCGCTATGTACATAGACTCTGTAACCACTAACGCACTGGATGCAAATATATTAACCTGTATCACGGTTGGATTGTCTAATATATATTTATATATATATAGAAAAACTTCATAAATTGTACCATTTGTACGTTTGTTCGCTTCTACCCTCGGTCCCTCGTCTTAGCACCCATTTAACTCCACTCCACGATTACGTCTCCCTAAGGCTTCACTAACCCTCTTCAGTTGCCGCAGGAAGGAGCAGCCCGGCGGGCGGCGTGCGCGCGCGCCTTCGGGCTGCTCCTTTCCTCATAACCTATTAATGGACGTACTCCCATTCCTCTACCACTTCTCTCCAACCAACCAACTAACCAACCAACCCCCACCCACCCCCCGCGAACACGCAGACAATTTTGTGTTGCAGATGCAATGCGCACTGCGCGCGCGCTGCCGCTGCCGCTGCTGCTGCCGCTGCCGTTGCCGCTGCCGTTGCTGCTGCTGCGTTGCTGTCGACGTGAACTAGGCTACGGCTTATTCGACCTTTTCATTAACATCTATCTAGTTAAAAGTATTATGATTCATTAACATTGGACCACATATAGTAATTAATTAATTATTAATAATATTTATTCAGGTAACAAAAACTAGAGGTCCCGCGGGAGACTGTCCCGCCGGTGCTGATATGCAGAGAGAGTGCAGTCTGTGTATGCAGGCCGGAGGTAGGAGGTCGGACGTCGGGCGTCGGACGTCCCGTCAGTAATGTTCCGTGTGCTGGCTCGGTCCAGTTTTGATATGTTTGAGGAGATGCCGCGCCCCCGCGAGACCCCGTCCAGCAGACACCCTACCGTACGTTTAAATAAACGAAATAAACTAGAACATGTCCTCCGGAAACGGCTCGCTTACAGTAAACGTCTAATAATTAACAATAACACAATTAACGCACAAATCCATACCTTAACTTAATCGTTTATCAGTTATCAGCTTCCTAACAGAAAGTTGGCAGTAGGTTTCAGTACGAAGGGCAGAACTTTTCCAAATTCCACGGAAAGAGAACCTTAAGATAATATCATTCCAAGTTCGGTTTGCGACGAGACGAAGTCTGGGAACACCGGAAACACGGGAACACGGGAACACGGGAACACGGGAAGACCGGGAACACCGGGAACAGAGGAGCTGGTGGCGGAGGCGCGCAGCACCACTCATTGTACTTTTCACTGGTATTTGTCCTGCGCGCGCCGCGTGCACGTGCATACAATACGTAAATCATCTATGTATACATACATACATACATATATATATATATATATATATATTTATATAGACATCTTGACATAGTGAGCGGCGCAGCCCGCGGCTGGACCCCAGTAACTACTGCTTCCTCAATATAAACTCTTATTTAGACTACGTCACAGTAAACGCGGCGCCAGCCGTACGAACTGTCCCCCGTGCCCAACACTTGTATATGTATAGCTATATGTATGTGTATAGGTAGTGTATATGTATATGTATATGTATATGTATATGTATAATATGTATCATTGTGTTTGCGTAGTTTTGAGGTAGGAAGTTCTGATTTCGATCGAGGTGTCTACATACAGACTATAAATATTTGCAATATATGTAATATACGTAATATATGTAATATATGTAATATATGCACTATATGTAATATATGTAATATATGTATAGAAACTCCGTTACAAACGTTAAAAAATTCGTTTCAACATTTTACAAAACATTTCCACTCCGCACCCCTAATAACAACGTCTAGCAAATTTAGTGTTCCTTTCTGAAATTCCCCTAAAAATAGGTGTATGTATATAAACATTTGAGCAATCAATTTCGTCTCTCCTATTTTTGTATAAATATTAAATTCCATAATAAAGATTAGATTAGATTAGATTATATTAGATTAGTACGATCTGAGAATAATATTAACCTTAAGAACGAGAACAACATCAGAAGCAACCGGAAAACGTAATGCATGACGACTTCAAAAATAGACAAATTTTACTATTAAGTAGTTAGTGAAAATATGTAATGAAAGAGCGGAACCGACGGCGCGACCCTACAGCAGTTACGTATGACGGAAACTCCCGGCGAGCTGGTCTCCAGCCGGCCGGCACGCCAGCCAGCGCCCGGCGCGCCTACGCCAGCGAGCAGTCGATCTCGACGATGTCCTTGGGCACGTCCACGAACTGGTACACTAGCCGCTGCCCGTCCACCTTGGCCAGGATCCCGCGCTGGTAGTAGTACCGCAGCGCCCGCCCCATCGTCTCGTAGTTCATGTCCGGTTTATTTTTGTGCAGGCCCCAGAGTCGTGACACCGCTTTCGAGTCCACGAGCTTGAAGACGCCCTTCTCGCGGTTCGTCCACTTGATATAGCGAGGGCAGTACTCCCGGTCCTGGAGGAGCTTCAGGAGGAACTCCCAGAGGTACGTGGTGGAGCCCTCCCGGCTCTTGCGCTTGACGCCGGGCGTCGGCGGCGCATCGCTCCTCGGCCTCCTCTTGGGCTTGAGCTTGTTGTGCTGGTGGTGCCGCTGGTAGTCGCCGAAGTCGAACACGGAGTAGGGCAGATCGTCGTGGGGCAGCGGCGGCGGCGCGGGCGCAGCGAAGTGGTGCGCCGCGCCGCCCCCGCCGC
The DNA here is from genome assembly GCA_029030555.1 of Ornithoptera alexandrae. Classification (NCBI taxonomy): domain Eukaryota; kingdom Metazoa; phylum Arthropoda; class Insecta; order Lepidoptera; family Papilionidae; genus Ornithoptera; species Ornithoptera alexandrae. The sequence continues at coordinate 483,923 of JARDVY010000069.1, read as the reverse complement.
CGTACCCGTAGCCGTACGCGTCGCGCTCGCCGGCCGCGCCTGCGCCCGCCGCACCCGCCGCGCCCGCCGCGCCCGCAGCGCCACCTGCCAACCAAACGCGCCGTCTCGTTACTGCGCCCGCCAGCGCCCGCCGGCTCATGCCGCGCGAACAATGGCGGCCGCCGAACGAGGCTGCCCCAAACATTGTCTTACACAAACCACACCAGCCACACCAGCTACACCAGCCACACAATGGTGGGAACTGGCCGCTCTCCCAGCCGCCGCCAGGGGACGCTGCCGACACTCTGCGTATTTTTAAACTATGCTGCCTTATTTTGTAAACAAAATTTGACAGTCCTAGCGGCCGGCGCGGTGCTGCAGCCGGCTCCCAATCACGTATGTTGCATTGTTCTACTGCACTACCAAAGGACTAAGTTATTTGTTCATAAAACTACGCACAGAGCACCAACCAACCGACCCCGCCTCGGGCACGGACGAGGGTCTGAAGGGCAACAGATTCTCGTAATGCAGCAAGGCACACATTCAACTTCGTCATTTACATATTGACCACCTTCAAGAGCGCGTAGCTGTGGGGCGGGCGCGAGCTGGTCACCAAGCCTTCACTCCCTTACTCGACAAGTCTGAACGCCGGTACAGTTATTGTTCAGTACGGAACCATCATCTGCTATTCTTTATTTATATTCGTACATTTCTGCAGTACATCACAAATGTAACGATATTGCGGACGTTGAATGCACCTTCAATAAGCAGGTGCATCAGAATTTGTAATCGCTATAAGATATTACGGTAAATAGTTTAATGCACATGCTACTGCACTGCTGTGTTTGTTTGTATAGTATAAATACATAAAATGCCTTCCGCTTTACACAAATGAAAATAATAACCGTTGATGGGGTCGAGTGTTCTGCTGCAACCCTGCCCCTGACGTGGGCAATCAATCAATCAATCTAATGTGCTTATAATTAATTAACAGCGTGTCGGTGTGGCAGCGGTGGAGCGCGCGGTGTGCACTACTAAAGCAGCGCTGAGGTCCGACGAGGGCTGGGTGGCGCCAAGCGGCGCCCGCGAGCCCGCGAGCCCGCCTTGACCGCGACGCGTGCGCGTGCGCGGGCGGCGGCGCGGTGGCACGGTGGCGCGGTGGCGCGGCGGCGCGGCGGCCCAGTGCGCGCGCGCTATCTCACAATTCATACCAAGATACTGTTAAACTAGACCGTTAGTTTTTTTTAAATCTTGCAACCTGAACTCCGACACTGTCCCGGCGCTGTACATTTATCGTTGTACAACGAAACAGGGATGATCAGCGTGCAACTAGTCCTATGAAGCGGAGACAAACACGTACTACCATGGTACACCCTACATCATATTGTGCTCGTCGACTTGAGACACAAGTTCCGCAGTAATTTTATTAGGTACTGCGCACTTCAAACCGGAACTCGATAATGTTTGCACAGTATCGTTCGGCGACAGAAATGGAAGCTGCGGTGGTGCCTGCCCGGACGGAGGGACGGATCTGCCATTAGTTCGGAATTAAACCGTGACGCTGTGTCGGTAATTGTTACAAGAAGCTTTGTGCTCCTTAGTGTTTCTCTCGTTGCCTTGGTCAGTAATCGGCAGCACGTTCCGCCAGCAAGCGTCGTTAGTACTTCGCAGCAGACAAGATACCAGCGGCAGGCGTCAGGCGGCCCGGGTGGCGGTGGTCGTGCACTTCACGGCCACGTCAGCGGGCGCGGCGCGGTTACCGAACTATTAATACACTCAAACTTTAAGCGCTACTATGAGTGAAAACTTGGAAATATCATCATCATCATTTCAGTCTATCGCTGACCACTGCTGGATTCAGGTTTGTGGGGTTCGTTCGACAGTGTGTCCGTGCACCGGCGTGGAACCAGTTATGATAAAGCGGTACAGTTGACGCGGGGAGATGGTAAAAATAGACGCGCGGTGACCAGCGCATCGCCATTTTCCATCTAATATTATCCTTACAAATGGACGTCATCTATCGGCTGAGATGATGACGAGGATTATCTAAGTCGCGTATCACAGCGTGGCTTATCCGCGGTCGTTGACCCCGCGGCACGTCCGACACGTCCGGCACACCGCGCGGCTCGTGGGCACAATGTTTACACTGCGTACACATTAACGTAGCAAGTAGTAAACAGGCGACGCAATCCAACATCAGGACGCACTGTCATGTTGCGTCGCCGATGGACGGTGACGATGGTACGGAGACGAGGCCGGCTGCTGAAGCGGAGCGCGCATCATCGCAAAGCAAACGCGATGCGAAGCGCGCACCGCGTCACTCCTGGCCGCCGCTGAACAACTTTCAAAGGAAATTCTACTTCCTCAGGACGAGTCGCGGACATGCTGCAAGCGCTCACGCACACAAACGCACATAAAGCTGTGAAGCGTACACGCAGATCGTATCTATCCTGAAGAGATCCCGTCTGATCGAACAGAAGCGTTTAGCGAACGTACTGCTCATCCCCGTTCGTGCGCCACTTCCGCTATCTCACATTTAGCTGCTTTTGTTTGTTTGATTCATTATTTTAGGACATCCGTTACACCAGGCGTTTCGGATGCAAAGGGTGCTCTAACGTGAGGGTAGCCCAAATGCCGTGTTCACCGCGAGCAGCGACGAGACGCGGCTCAAGTCGGATATTTGAATGCTAGGATCTGGTGTACACTGGCGCTGTAAAGTGGTGATCGTTTATCATATCGTGGAAGCTTTGCCTGAACATTACTTATATAGCTTCATTAATTAATTACACATTCATCAGTTGAACTATTCGGTTCTATAAATGCAGCTGTCGCTGGGGAGGCGGGAGTGCACATTTACAAACGGAAATAAATTGGACTTGTAAAGTGATTTTCGCACGGACGTCGATTACAACAAGCGGTCACTGTGCGGTACGTGGTGGTGCTGGGTGCTGGGTGCTGGATGCTTGGCGGGGCGGGGGGAGGGGGGGCTGTGCGGGTGTGCGGGCGTGTAAGGGTCCAGCGGGGAGTGTAACGGTAGCGCCGGTGAGCGCGGATGCGAACAAAACACATAAAAACAAAGTTGCATTTAATGCGGCGCCGGTTCTATTTTTAACCGGCTCGGTCGCATCCCACTGGTCGCGCTGCTGCATTATCAAGGTTACGCGCGGCTCCTTGCAGCTCTAGAATGTCATCTCTACTCGGCTGCCTAGCGGGGAAACGAGAGCACGCGATCCCGGCCGGGGATGCAAAGTGGACCCTATCGGACGGTAATAGCGGGGACAGTGCGCCGGCTCGGCTCCCGGACCGCCTCGTTCCCGGATGCAAGTATGCGAATCGCGTTTAGAGGGGTGCGGGGCGGGTGGGTGGTGTGAGGGCGTTCGGCGGGCGGCGGGCGGCGGCGGAACCGGTTGCTCCCGCGCATCCCGCGCGCGCAATAAATGGGTTACCCCACAAACCTCTTGCGATACAAACTGATGTGCTGTTTTACTGCCTTTAATAGCGGCTACTTGGTGTGCGGCCGGACTCGCACACAGACACACGCGCACACGCACACGCACACGCACACGCACACGCACACGCACACGCACACACGCAGCAGACACGCGTACGCGTACCGTGTCGCGGTGGATGCAGCCACCGCGCACGGTACGTGCACTGCACATCATTTGCATGATGCATCAGATAGTTAACGTGCAGCGAGGCCGCGCTCCGCGTCAGCCGAATCAAAACCAAGTTATCGCTAAAATTTTGTACAGGACGTTGTCACTTGTTCTTAATGACTTCCTCGTTAGCGCCGAGCGGCTGCTGCTGCTCGTAACGAGATCGCGATAATGACGAAACGGGCGGCGCCAGGCGCACGGCGTGCCGCCGTCCGCGCCGAGGGCACTGCTCGACTCGCTCCTGGTGATGTTGATACGGCGGCGAGTGTGCCGAGGGTCCGGGAGCTGGCGGGCGGCGGGTGGCGGGCGGCGGGGCGAGCTCCGCTGAAACCTTATCGCGATAAACAGCACCAGAGCGAGATAAGTTATCGGGCAGAACGTTTCCTCCAAGCAACCGCGCCGTGCACAAATTACGCGAACAACAATACTCTTATCGCGCCCCTGATGTTGTTCCAAACGGAAGAGATAGTGTAATCGGTGGCGCTGCATGAGCTGCCGACCCACTCATCATTACGTTTCATTTATTTCCTCTGTGCGACTTTCCCTTCTTACCCTTCTTTCCCATTTTGTACGACTACGGCTGTCTGCAAGACAGCAGTACAACTCTCTGCGTCACCATACGTTTGTCGAACCGAACAGTCCATGCAGCTGCACACTGAACTTAATAACTAAGATAACAGTCATCATCGAGGATCGAAAGTAATTTGTCATTCGAGTGATGATGTGCATGTGCAAGCGAACGCGGAGCGATCCTAGTGCAATTGTAATTCGAAAACAATGCGGTTCTTATTCAGAGTCATATCCTCTCGACGGCACAATGGCGACATCTTGAGCGTCCCGCACGACCGGAAGGCGGCACCACGAGCGCGGCCATCGCCAGCTCCACTAGCCCTGCGGCATAACTAAACACTGCATCGGTGCAACCCTCCGCTCACTCCGCGCTGACCGTAACACACCGATGGACGTCCACTGCTGGGCATAGGTCTCTTGTAATGTGTTCCACAACCACGCTCTTGCGCCGTTTGAATCCTGGATCCTGCGAGTTTTTTTTATGTCCTCTGGGTGTCAGTGGACGATAACGACTACAACTACTCAATTATTCCCCGTCCACCCTACGGCTGCATTATGTTAGAGCTCTCATTTGAGAATTGACAGAAGCTGGATAGTTCGATTGGCAATAGAACTGATCAATTTATCTAATGTTTTGACAATTGGTAACCCTGTCGGCGTGCTGGTGCGCTGGTGTGCTGGTGCGCTGGTGTGCGGCGACTGGCGTCGGATGCGGCGCAGGCAATGACCAGGAAATGACGCCGCCGGTTGACCTTCACACAGGCGCACACACACACATAAACACGCGCGCGCGCGCTGAACGACACACACTAATACACGTGCGCTTGCGCTTGCGCATCCCTCTGCTCCCGGCCCCGGCGCCGCCCGCCGCCCGCCGCTCCTCTATTAGCGCTCGCACATTTAATATATGTTTTTTTCTAATTAAACCCACAGAGTTATAATTGGTAATTAACTTGCAATTACTTACAATTGATAATTTATTGAAAAAAATGAAAGTAACCTCCGTACACAGTCGTACGCAGCGAGGTAAGTAGGAATTAAGTAACGATAGCGGTTATAAAACATTCAACGGCGGTCGAGGTCCCCGCGCGTCCCGCACGCGCCGCGCCGCCCGCTTCCGGCGAGCTGTTTGTTATCAGTTGTTGTTGTATTCTGTTCTTCTCATACAACAGCGACAACTGGACAGACGGATCTCAACTTCTATCCTCCAGTTGTTAAGAACGACAACTTCGTAGGTTTCTTTAATACTTGATATAACTCTATCACGAGTTATCACGGCGTGACGCTGCACGGACTAAGTTATGTGAAACAAGTTGACTGCCAACTTATTTATTCTTCGATGTCTCCGTGGCGCAGTGACGGCGCAGTGACAGCGCACTATAACGCAGACTCCCTGCTACATGTTGTGGAGCCCACGTATTATATATTTATCGATATCATGCCGTTGATGTTTTCCATCATTTAGCACTGTGGTAAGTTGAAGTCTAGGTCACCTATATATAGATAAAAGAATTTGGTCTTTTCTTCCAGTAGGAATAGATGACAGTATTGATTAAAGCGTTTGTTAGTCCTTCAATTCCGCGGGTTGCCCGCTATTTAACATCAGGTCTGCAGGACAGATTCCTCGTCCATCCGGCTCGCGTCAGATAACTGGTTCTTCGTACGTTATGCAATGAAGGTGACTTTTTATTGTTCCATTCAGAACGCGGTCGCGATAAAAACTATGGGAAACGAGAAAATTTGTTTTAATGAAATGCATGCGCTCAGGCATTTCGTAGCCGTCTTCGAAACCAGCTCATATACAAACGGAAGAGAAGAAAATTGAATAGTTGGATACCAGGAGGGTACCAGGTGGCACCGCTACCTGTCGCAAGTGGTCATGGATCCACTTAAATTATACGATCATCGATCTTACTGGCAAATAGTTACACAGTAATTTGCCATTTCAGATATTTTTACTTTTAGATAATTAAAAATTGACATTGAAGAGTACGCAAGTCCTAATCTTGGAGAACCGGCGCTAGACTTCGATAGGAAACTAATTCTCGCGATAAGCAGTCGCGATAATACGAATACTATTTACTGTTTAACGGAGACTCGGGTGGAAGGAGTTCCGCTTAACAGCTTACGGAACCCAAGTCCGCCTCACCAGCACGCGGTGCACCCTGCTGAATACCAGACGAGGCTCTGACCACCCACCGACCTGCACCAGGCCAGCGTGGTAACGTTTACTGGAATGTGATGCGACTCGTTTATGGTCACTATCATGTCTACAGTCAGCTGATGCGAACGATATGGTTCTGTTAACATGAACAGTAAAGTCGGTAGTGATAACGGCGCGCTGCTTCCGGTCGTCCCCGGTCGTCCCCGGTCGGTCCCCGGCCGTCCCCGGCGGGCGGCATCAGGACGGCGGTGCCCGCGCGCGGCAACCGGCGCCGCGTTGGGCTAGGTCAGCGCGGCAGCAGCTTACGTAACGGCTCCGGCGCGGCAGGGTGCCGGGCTGCTGCCGCCCGCTCGCGGCACCGCACTGCGCATCACGCGTATCCACGCGACCACGCTTTAACATCGCCAATTTACCGCATAACTGATATAACCGGGTAAAGAGATCTTTTTAACCACAATCTCTTTATATTCAACGAGACGACGAGAAAAGCGAGCCGTCCACCCGATGTTAAGTGATACACTTGCCCGAAATAACTTGCCGCTAGTTACGATATTGTACGCTACACCACCGTCGCATGAGACATTACACGTTTGGTCTCGTTACCCCAGTCATTACACTAGGTACAGCGCCCTTCAAACCGGAACACAGTAACGGTTGCAAGAAAACGTTGTGGTACCTACCTGGATATTTATCTACAGCAGTGATTCCCAAAGTGGTCTATATCGACCCCTAGGGGTCTATGACAACCTGCAACGGGTCTACGTCAGCGAAAAAAAATTTGGGGGTCTATGGAATGAAAATGGGGGTCCACGATAGTGCATCTCAACACATACACTGATAGTACCTATTTGCTTACATCATACTATCTTATAATATCAAACCATGTACATTGTTTATAAAGTACGTATGAAGTAAAAATGTATTATATATGTTTATAAAATAGTGTAAGTTGTAGGATGTCGGTTGTCGGTTGTCGGTTGTCGGTTGTCGGTTGTCGGTTGTCGGTATTCGCTTTGTGGTCGCAACACATTTTGAACTTGTAAAAAGCTGAGCGTCGCCGTCTCAGAGCTCGGAGCTGCGCCCCCTTGCTTTTGTTATTTTATTTATAGTTTATTTATAGTCTATTTAATGTTACGTATATTTTACATAACAGATACAACATTTTATTTTGAGTAGTTTTTATTTAAATTCAATTAATAAATGTATAAATTAACATGTGTTTTTACTTTAAGTTTTTAACACTAAACTTCACTACAGTAAGAAATTTACAGGAAACCAATATCAGGTAAGCAGGGGGTCTACCCAACACGGAGAAACATGGCAAGGGGTCTACGACACAAAAAAGTTTGGGGAACTCTGGTGTACCGGATGTTTTACTACGCACTCGTACTAAATGTAAGTAAAAGTCATTGTGATATGGAATGTGACAGAACCCGGTTTTAGACCTGGCTGGTGGTGCGATGCTGTAGCTACTTACTCCATGGCACCGTACAGAAGTGGAGTGTCCAGTGTCAGCAGCGTGTGTCCAGTGCGCACGCGCTGAGCCATTCAAATATATTTATTCATTGTCCACACAGATCAATAAGGAATTTCCGATTCAGCTTCCAACACTGAACAGATCAGAAATGTATCTGACTTCAATGTGGAAATAATGTTCCGGTACAAAAAGTTATTATCAAAATGGGTCGTCTTTGTTCTCCAATCACGTGGAAACTAGTGAACGTGTCGACGCGGCAACGCGGAGTTGTTTGTAGATCTTTACAGGCTATTCGTCATTGGAGTTCCATAGATCATTCATCGGTTTATTTCTAATGAACTTTAATAAACATCTTCATTTGGCCATGCGGTTGCTATAGAAACCCATTCGAGATCTAATTATATATTGTAGCCAACAAAGCGGGGATCAGATGCTTTTTGATAATTTGCTACAAGATGCAATAGAGGATAATGAACATGTCATCATCGTAGACGTCCACTGCTGGACATAGGTCTCCTCCGAAGGTTCCCACACCACAGTTACAATATAACTCCACAGATAAAATAGAAATTTGTCGAGTGCTTACAGAGAGCTACGGCGAGCCTGTTGAAGGCTGCGGCAGTGTTTTGAGGGTAAGTACAAAACGACGTAAAGCGATAACAGGTCAAAGACTGTGAAGGTGGTCGGGCGGCGGGCGCTGATTGCAGTTATTGTGCATGAGACGCCATTACATCAAGACCGGCGATCAGGAGCAGTCTCCAGGCGGGCGCGGCCGGTGCTCGTGCTGCACCCGCCTTGCGCAAACCCTGCAATTGCTCCTGTAAGGTCTGTGGTGCCCTCGCCTTGGATCGCGCCATCGCAACATTTGTTATGAAAGGTTTGCGTGCACTGAGCGCGTGCACCCTGCGCCGTACATTCTGCGATTATACGAAACAGACATTTTGCAATGCCTAATCATTTTAAAAAGGCTAATATATATGATAGCTAGATATGTTCTAAAGGCTCGGTGACGCGATGGAAGCGTTAGTTTTACATTCACTTCCGGTGAATAAGAATGAGGCGGCGCCGCGGCGCAGGATATTGAGCTCGCGCAACCTCGCCGGCGCGTGCGTTTGGGGCTAGATTGCGCTGCGGCGCCTGCGCACGAGTCTGCGCGCGTTATCAGCGTATAGCGCGCCGCGGGCTGCGCTGCGCACCAGCTCGCACACACGGCCCTCGGAACAACCTTAAGGTGGACGTGTCATGCACTCTTCGCTGGTCTTCTCTGACACTTTGTCATTGTTATCGAGCCGCGCTTTGTTTTCGAGTAGAGCGCCTGACCCGATTGCGTAACATGACAAATAACTTGTCAACCAAAATAGACAGTGGAAGGGGCAGCAATGAACGAATAACCCCGATAACTTTCAGGCAGGCGGGAACATAGGTGTCCAGAGGAGACCGCGCCGATAACCCGTCAGATAACACTATCGGCAGCCTAAAACAATTTTTTATGCAGGCGATATGCATGCGAGTGGCCGGATGCATTTATCGGTGTTGTGTGAGGTCGCTTATGTCTCAGTGGCTGTTTATCGAGGCCGGGTAATCGCTCCTCTCCTCGACGTAGTGTAAGGTCAGCCCCGGCGAGGAGCAGCTCCGCTACTTTCCAAAAATCAATTTCGACCGCGACAAAAGCAACTATGGCCATAAGTCCACGCGCACACACGCACGCGCACACACGCACGCGCACACACATGCACGCGCACACATGGTCTAAATAATATCAGCCCGGTTACCGGTTCACTCGACTTCCTGCGTACGTTCACTTTCGACTGGCACGGCTCGTTAACTGTTGGGTCACACCTTGTGTCAAAACGTTACCGGTAATTCGTTTTCATACCGCCGTAATCAACTGCAACGATTGAGAGCGTGCAATATATATTTATTTATTGCGTTATCAATATAAATACCGTAAACAGAAGTATTAGTGGAGTTTTCACCATTGCGACCTGATCTTCGGTGGAAGATGAGCAGGCATTCTTGAACAAGTGCTTTCGACAATAAGTGTCGCATTTGAATATTCCGATTGCGAACACGGCTGTTTGTCGGTTCGCTACTACGACATGACTCTGGTGAGTCCTAGAGAGTCCTAGAACGGAAGGTGTAATTAACAGGTGATAGTTCTAACCGGATATAAATGGAGTCCGTCCGCCGCCGCCGAAAGCACCGAGAACGTCGGCCGCCGGGTTCCGCACAAATAGCGCAGTGCACTTATCGCGCGCGTGGCGGTGCGCGGGCGCTTGTTTGCCGCCGCGCCGTTATCGAGAACTACTTTTATTGCCGATTCGACCTCAACCTGTATTGGGACGCGGCGAAGGTGATTCCACGAAGAGTTCGTGCACCCCGGCTTACGTAAACACATGCAACCGGCTCTCAATTATTTATTTATTATATTATATTTGTATGTAACTAAGGGGTTTAAGGAACGTCGACGGAGCTCGTCAGCGACACTGCGTACCCACGGCGAAGGACCAACGGAGGAATTCGCTCGATATATTTAATGTGTGTGTGTGTGCGTGTGTGCGTGTGCGTGTGTGCGTCCATGATTAATTCAAAATTATTCCGCGGCGATGTACTCGACGGCGAGAATATTGTAATACTATGTATAGCACAAACAAATAAGTCTCCAACAATTTTCCAATGAACAAATTCTTATCAAACCACTGCGACCCGGATAAATCAAGAGTTGGTTATTACATCTGTACACACAGAGACAGGGTCCGAGTTTAAAAATGATGTTATGGTTGTGTGAATATTTTCGCGCGGCTGCTGTCCGGGAGCCGGGGCGCGGGCCGCTGCATCGCGACGCACTCGGCGGCAGCGCGTGGGGGTGCGCACGGGGCGGCCGGTGCGCGGACGGGATGGAGCGGCGGTGGGGGCGAGAGGGGGGCGATAGAGCGGGCGGGGGGGGGGAGGGGACAGCGCCGCGCCCGCGGGGTGTGAGTGGGAGTGGAGGTGGAGAGGGGTTTAGCTGCAACTGTTTGCTCGCTGCGAGCGTGGTCAATGACACGGCGACATTGCATCAAGGCGCGAAGGTCACCCGCCTCGACCCCCCCACCCCTCCCCAACTCCCTCCCGCGCACGCCGCCTCTTTCGCTGCAACACGTTAGGGTTACCATAATTATTTATGCAATTTCACATCGCGTACCCGATGCATATCCTCCGTCCGTGATGATAATAGATGATTGTCCGTATACATTTTACCTGTCGATATATAAATCTTCATTCAGACCAAGTTGGTATAGAAATTGTGGTGCCTCTCAAAACAAATGGTAACCCTAGCCGCAAGGCTGCTCGCAAATTCCTGCAGTTCCTCGCAGAAGGACGCCATCTTGGACCAATCACTCCGACGCGGCTTCCTGCGCCGGTTATCGGAGGGAAGTTGGCGATCTTTTCTTTATCATCCGCTGGCTATTGTTCTAAGGCCATGTTTACTCCAGCGATTAGACCCTGTGTTCATGTACCATGCACATAGCGACACTCGCAACATCACCAAGTGACTTATTAGGTATAAAGTAATATTGAATTGTGGATTTTATTTGCTGAACGAAGCTGATGGTCGAGGATATGCCCGTCCATGAGCGTCCGGAGCGGTAGTCAACACACGTAAATTGCACCACATTTCATTCATACTACTCGTAGCACAGTAATTCCACCGGAAGACGGCAGTCTTTCAGTAATTACCAAAGCGGTTTTCAGCAACAGTCACTACCACTAAGATTTGTCCAAGTTCAAGGTTTACGGAGTTTACCGAATGGTTGTTATTGATCAAATGGTTTTTCTGGTTTAATGAGTCACTGTCTATTTGTGCTATTTGCAGGTTTTTACATTGTCGACTAATGAACTGGCGGTGTTGAACAGCCAAGGTGTCGGAATACCTGTGGCTTCCTGTTCCGCGCTCCCGCAATATTTGAATACTTGGAACAACACCTTGGAAAGATGAAGAGTATCAGACGCGTGCATTTACAGGGTCAGGCGCGTTGGTTGCGAGACGAACGGTCACTAAATATTTGCAGAGACCCCACTCGTCACGATCACCTACCCCGATGATTGCTTTCTTTTTTTATTACAAACAAAGAAAACGTCCATTTTACGTTTAAGGGTTTGTTTATAACGAATAGCAACATTTTAGTCGTCGCGTGGTGTTCACCAAGTCTCTATCTGATAGGAACGGCGAGTGCCAGTGCCAGGACACAAAGACGGCAGCACGTGTACGCGGCGTTTCAATGGTATTGGTAACGTGCAACACCCATTGAACAGTAACTCTTCATCCGGATGTTAATTACTGACATCTTCATGTTAACCTGCAGTAAGTTACACGTAGGATAGAACAGGAAGTGAGCAATTTGTTCGGCTGCAGCGAACGGAGGAAACGCGCGCTAATGATCATTAATGATTGTGCAGCTTCATCTTAATCCAATTCAATACGGTTTCGACGAGGATCTAGTGTGGAGGATGTCCAATCATCATCTTATGTATGTACTCATTTGTTTTTGTAAATATCTATTTTCTACTTCAGTAAATTTTGTACATTGCAACAATGATTAGTTAAATTTGGCAACACTGAGCTGCGCGGGCGCAGCGGGGGCGCGATCGCGTGCCGCGCGGGAGTTTCTCATCTTCCGTTCATCTGTAACGTTTCCTGTTCATGTGCGTCCGCCGTGGCCTGGATACAGGTACAATCTAGGTTTCCAATTCTCTTGAAACGTACGATGATTGTTCAATGCATACCGCAGGAAGTGATGTTCCACATGACGGTGAACTTCGCACAAGAAGGCAACCTCGTCGTGGTCGCGGTCAGCGGATGGGTGTCCGCGCGAACCGAACACAAGTTACATTTATTGTGTAGTGTTTTTTTTATCTAGTGCGTTGTAGTAAATGTGTAATGTGTAATTATGTGAAATGAATTGATGAATCTCGTGGTATGGGTGGCGGTGGTGATAGTGCAACGCACAGCAGATAACATGTTTCCACAACAAGTATTGTCGCGACAACTCTAGTATCCCGATGGGATGGAGTTCTTGAACAGGTCGCGGTCAGAACTGACAAACGGTATCCTCACGTTAAGGATACTGCGTACAGTTTAAATATTAGATAGTGTATTTGTATACAATCAGTTGTGTGCGTGTGTGCGTGTGTGTGTGTGTGTGTGTGTGTGTGTGTGTGTGCGCGCGCCCGCTGTGGCATCGGCAATTCTTTACAAATCGATTGACAACAGACGGTTGGAAACGCGGCGTGGTGGCTGGGTTGAGGGTCGGCCGGCGCGGTCAAGGCCGCTGGTTTCCACTGGCGTTGCCAAACCTGACCCTGGCTGCGCAATCAGGCCGGAACGGAGTTTTTCGCCTAATTATCGATCGATACCGTCAACAACGCACAGCGACAACAGCACGTTGCGGTCGAGTTCCATGTAGACAATCAAGTCAGCATTGCCGTGATCCATCAACCTGTGAAGAGTCAGGATGGGTATTCCGGTGGAACGCGCCTTATTGTTGGTTGGTATCACGTGAAATTGAGGTTAAGTGTTAGCCCATTGTAGATAACAAAGAACTTAAAAATTGAAAATCAAATTTTACAGTCCACTAGGAGCGCGGCCCGACTTCCTCCATCAGATAAAGATCGGCTCGTTGTCCTCGTAACGTAGCTGCCGAACCTCGGGAGGGAATCCGAAATCGTTTTCCGTTTATGGAGCGGGCCATTACCCATTTTATTTTTCAATCAGACGATGCTACGTGGAACTTGACAAATCAAACTATTTGCATAATGCTCTGTCAAGAACAATGCAAATTTTGAGGGACACCTCATTCTTCTCATCACGAGAGTCTTAGTTAGCACACGGCAGTCGCCCCTCCCGAAGCTCCGTGAAAGCTCGGTAAGCTCGATAACGGCCGATTAGGGCGCGTTAAGCCGGGACCTAATATTAATATCATACCGAGGTGTCAGCTATGCGAACCATCCGGATATATTTAACTGGCCCATTTTCCCACTGCCCAGCATTGACACCGGCGCGGTAAAGTTGTATGCACACTGGATCCTTTACGATTTCGGCCGGTGACCATGATCCAGTCGCATTGTTCAGGTGACATCGACTGCGAACGTGGTATTTGCACGGATAGTAACGCCGGAACGTACCGATATCTACGAATCTTACACACGCGAGTTTTATTGGGATGTACCTTCGAAGGATGGGGGGAAATTTTGTCTCCGATCTTAAAAATGGTGTGCAACATCGGAGCTTCTGAGTATTGCAATAACTTTAACAATTTTGATTTATCTCATGTTATCATATTATCCGATGGAAGATTGTCTGTGTGCTGAATGCTGCTATCAGTACAGGAGTGGTTAGTTCGGCCGGTTAATGGTTTATTGGGTGGTTGCCGCAGTTTGTGTTGCGTGTACAGTGGTAGACCTATTTTTGTTAATGTCGGTTAATGTTTTGGAAATTTGATTATCGGAGGGTTTGTGGGTGGGGGTGGGTTGTTGACTGCGGGCAGCGGGCAGCGGGCAGCGGGCAGCGGGCAGCGGGCAGCGGGCAGCGGGCAGCGGGCAGCGGGCAGCGGGCAGCGGGCAGCGGGTTGCGGCGCGGTGTGCGCGGGCGCGAGTTGGCACGCCGCGCGCGTAAACACGTTGCGAAACGCTCCAGAAGCACTCGCGCTTTATATCGGAAGCGCGCGTTAGGGGTGACCCCATTAACGCGCTCCAATTATTATAAATATCCGCCGGAGGATGCCCGCCACCCACTATTTGCATCCAGACGCGCCATTTAACGCTATCCATTGGAATAGTATTAAATGTCGCGCGCAGGTTTGCCGTTCGATTACAGTTTCAGTGTGATCCTTAACAGTACAAAGTGAGCGGTGGACGGGGCCGGGGCCCGCACGTGCACGTGCGTGCGGCGTGCGTGCGGCGTGCGCGTGGACCTGCGAGCCCCGGGCACAAAGCGCGGTGCGCGCCCGTGCACATCACTAGTGTGGGATAAAACAGGACACGCGAATTGTGCGCGCGCGTGGACAAGCGCTGTGTGCGCGTGCGCGCCTGTGTGTGTGTGTGTGAGTGTGTGTGTGTGTGTGTGTGCGTGCGTGTGCGCGCGCGCGGTGTGTCGGTGGTGGGGTGGGGTGGGGCGGGCGCGGGCTATTTATGCAACGCTATGCGGCCTAACACTGACCCGGTTAGGTTTCGACGCATAAACACAAGGAGAGCGGGTCTGAGCGCCATTTCCCTGTTGCGCTCGCGGTCCCCACCTTGAACGTTATGATATTTTCCGTGCGCTGCTCGCTCCTGCATCCGGCGGTTTGCCTAGTGGACGTCTGATTAATTGTCTTTATCGTCCTGCTAAAGACCTGAATATTAAAAATTAATCAGTCGTTTATAAAACCATTTAAAAAACGATCAATTGAAAAAAATTACAAAACATCAATAAAGCTGCACAGTAGCCGCTCCATCGCAGATCTCTGCAATTCGCCTCCGGGGTCGGGGAAGCGTTGCTATTTCGAGTTCAGGGGACTCCGTGGTCCGTGAAGGGCGCTGCCGCTCCGCCGGGAGCGAGCGGTTAATTTTAAAACGCGCAGGAAAGCAGCGGAGCGCGAATGTAGGACGCCTGAACCGCCCCTTCGCCCGCCGCCGGGTACCTAACGCTGCGGCGCTCCCGCCAGCTCTCCGTGCAAGTGGAGCACCGGAACACTTCGACAAGCGGGCTACCCGAATGTTTCCGCGTAACCCTCGCACGGCAGGGTAGGGCAGCGCGCGTGCCACCCGCCGCTGCACCTGCCGTCTCGTGCAGCAGCCGACGGTCCGGACGGAGTCCGTGCGATTAACAACAGTCATTATTCAGATTGCATTTGTATTTTATGATCACACATCGCAGTATTTTGTTATGTGTCGAGTGATACGGAAGCTGAAAGATGGTTTGCTTTACATTGATTGTGGAGTAAACAAAGGTACCGAGTACCGAGGCTCATAAACTGTGCGTTTGTCGCGCACGGCGAGACGTCGATCGCTTCGTTGCTTCGAGCAGATCATATCTGGTAGCACAGAAAGTTCAGGTGCCAACAGTGGCTGTGCAACTTTGGATTGAATTAATTCTCGATAGGACACGTGATGACGCTTTCTTCGCGCGTCGCGATACGTCGCCTGCGACAGGACGCTGGTGCGCGCGTTGACGCACGGCCTGCAGCGCCCCCGTGATGCTGCTGAGTCACCGGGAGCTCACCCGGGCCTGTGGTTTGCTGATAAAGCTCGTCGTACGCGGCCGAGGTCACGTACACAATGGCTTTTGGAATTATGAATGAAACTGTTACGTACAATTTTTCTATGAGTGCGATAAGGCTTTGTTTTGCCACGTTGTGCACGCGCTGTCCGTTTTCCTGGTGCGATGTAATTGTGGTAACGTTAGCTTAATGAAACTAGTGGGCTTCCCGCCGCCCGCGGTCAGATTGCCGAGTGACAGGTCGGAAGCCGGGATCGGTCCGCGCGGTCGGCGCAGTCGGCGCGCTCGGCGCGCTCGGTGCGCTCGGTGCGCTGGGCTCCTTTCGCTCCGAGCGCGTGCTGCGCAACGCGCAAGGTCGCGGGCCGTTCAACTCGGATGCGGCGGCCGGTTGCGACACGCTGATATGTAATTGTGGAGGAGCCGCTCGTTTGGCAGCGGCCCGCCGCCCGCAAGTGGGTCGCCGCTTGCGCAACCAGCGCGACAGATGGCGCGGCCAGCCTTCCCCGTGCGCACCGCGCGCCCGTACATGCTTTATTCGTGCTTCAACTTCATCTACCTGGCGGTACACTGATTGCGCATGGCGAGCAATGCGCTCGACAAATTCCGCTACAAATGCAGAGAAATGACACCAAAAAAATTCAAAGTAATGGTACTCGAAACGACCTCACGGCTGACAAATGAAACCTTTCCACTGACCTCTAAACTCGATTCCGAGTTACGCCGTTGTCACCGCGCCACGATACTACTTCTCATCGAACGTAAACTTCGCAAAATGTTTGTGTGTATATATATATGTATATGTATATGTATATGTATATGTATATATATGTAGAGTAACATGCGTGCAATCGGCACATGTAGCTGCAATTGATAAGTGACGGAGTCGTCGGCGGGATATGACCGCTGCGCCTAATTACTAATTCCGTGTTTTATCAACCACCACAGCAAACGTTACGTTTTAATTGGCAACACGAAGCGGGGAGGTGTTCATGAAGTTTCATCAAAGTTAGTTGCGGGTCGCGCGAATGAGGGGTGGGGGTGGCAGTGCGCAGTTGGGGAACAGGAAGAGTCGCCGGGCGCGTGTGATGTAAGCCCTGCCGCGGTTTAGATGTTTGCGAATGTCAATATTAGCGTTCCGGTCCCCAGAGCGCGCCAGAAATAGTCGACGCCTATTAATATGAGCGTTAGCTGCACTGCCCTTGAATCGGGACGATCACCCCGCGCACACACGCGCACGCGCACCCGCACTCGCACACCGACGCACACGCTCGCGCACACCGATAGACGCTCACACACACACACAGCAGCGCATGCGCGCGTTATCGCGATGCAACGCTGCAGAATAGACGAGGCGATTATTTTCAATTCCATTTCATTTGTGCAAACACGTTGCGCGAACGACGCGACTACGTTTTACTTTTCTAATGTGGTGCCGACGCGCAGCCGAGCCGAGCCGAGCCGAGCCGAGCCGAGCGGTAGAGGAGGTGGGCACGGAAGACACACCCACCAAATTAATAATTTGTTCTAATTAGATTAATATCACTGGTAACACTATTAAACGAAAGTAATCAAAATGTCGTATGTAATATTCTCTTTTTTTTATAATTAAAAAACAATTATTATTTAAATTACAATTTTTTTATTTATATTTTGACACGCCCACCTATAACAATATAGCTATACTCGGTTGAGGCATGAGATGTTGAGTCTCGTTACCCCGGTAACCACACTAGCTGCAGCACCACGGCGGTACCCCCCTAGACGTCTCCGACAACAGACACCCAGCGTCAGCAACACTAACATTAATTAAGTATTAACAGGGAGTTGGTGTTTGTTTGAGCGGATTCAGGTTTGAAAGCTGCGAGTCCAGTGAGCAGTCCAATAACTCAAAAGGCACAACCAATTAACTCATAACTCTAACTGGAATATCTAAAATATTAACAATATACTATTGGTATTGCGTATTCAGGTTGCTGAACTAACAAGCTGATGCGGAGCGGCGCTGTCCACGTGCGGGTCCGCTCGGCCTTGCGTGCGCGTACGCAACGCTCGTTGTCGGTCTACAGATTCCACAATTTCCATAAAGTACCACTCGTGTCAACACTAACGCATGTTTGCAGAGGTGTTATCAGCGACCTTACTTATTTTTAAACCACCAATACCAAAAGAGTTGCGAGTTTAGCGCGGGTGGGTCGGTGCGCATGCGCGCGGGGCGGCTTCAGCGTGGGGTCCCTCGTCGGTTGACGGCCCGCGTCGGCGGCTTCGTTTTAATTCAGTCGCTCACAAGTTAATGCAGTTAAGTAAACTTTCAGCAGCTTCTGAATATATAGTATAAAGATTTCAGAAGCCATTGCGACTAAGTCCACCTCTCATCAATTTTCTTTTATATAAATTTCCACTGCTCTAAATTGACAGAGGATATGGGCCTTGATATTTTGAAGATGCCGACATTGTTCTAAGTAAATAGTTAAGTTGTCATTTAAACGTCCACTGCTTGTTTTATTTGCAGAGGTTAAGGTTTGAAAGAGCTTTTTTTGAACGAAAATAAAAGTACATAAATAACATTGATTTTGTTAAACCTTCGTGCCGTGGAGTGGTCCGCGTCGATGTATGAACGGCCCGTTTAAGGAACCACCACATTCGTCGTGCGGGCATGTGTGAGGTGCGCGCGAAAGTGACTGCGTTCGGCGGTGCAGTGCGCCGGCGGCGGGCCCCGACCACCCAATTGGAGTAGGAAGGTCGTACGTTTCGCCAGCGGCTGACATGGCGCAACGCGTTTGCAACAGCCAACGTTTCGTGTGTGTGTTGCGGCACGCGGTCGCGTCATGGGCCACCCGGTGGCGCTATGCCCGCTGCTCGCAATCGTCGCTTCAGGTATTACGGAAACCTGTCTCCGTGCATGTGCTGATAAAGGAGACGACCTTTATACGTGATTTAATATATTCAATCAGCTATAGAGTAACGTAGCTACGCAGAGGGTGACCAATGTCAGTGTTCTTCAACGAATTAGCCGAAAGTGTAACCTCATGCTTAAGGTTAAGGAACGTAAAATCTCCAAACTCGGTCATGTACTCCGTCTTAGCGGTGTGATCTTATGCAGCTGACTTTAATGGATAAAGTTGCTGGAGAACGAAAGATGGGAAGATGGAAAAAGTCATGGTTGAGGAATATTAGGGAATCGATTGGCATATCTGGGGCGTCCGAATTGTTCCGCTGATCCAGAGACAGAAAGGATTGTACCACGCTGATCGCCAACCTTCACTAGTTGGAGAGGCAGTTAAAAAAGAAGAAAATAGCGTACCGGTAGACGCGGTGCAGGCAGGCCCTCTGACTAGGTGGACCGACGACCTTGTAAAGGTCGGGAAATCTGAGAAGGCTGCAGATGGATGCGGACAGCGCAGGACCGATCGCAGCGGACATCCTTAAGAGAGATCTAAGTATATTTATGTATACATACAATTGATCGGGATGTTCCTTGCAGTAATTACTTGCAAGTAACAAAAATAAAAACACTAAGGCAACGCAGATCATTCAAAAACTAGACCTTAAGAATTCTAGGAGAAAGTTTCGCAGTGTTTATATATTAGTCAAGAGATTCAAATAGATCTGTATTGAAGATCGACAGTTCCAATGTTGTTACCGACAACCTACACAAAACCACTCCGACAGAAGCGTTTGTAGATTCGTTCACGGAATAAAGTAACAAACGCAGGCTGATGCGGTCGGAAGGAAGACCCGATGTGGACCATCGTTCCTCGAAACCAGAAGCACATTGTCACAGTCATTAATATTAGTAGCAATTGTAAATACAGCTTAAATAACCTGTTGACGGTCGGAGGAAGTGTTGCTTCAACAGCACGCAAGTCTGGAATGCGTGTGGTCTAGACAGTTCGAAAACATTTTTAGAGGATCCTTGGGCAAGTACAGAAATCCTTGTTAATTATTAATTACATGAGCATTTTTTTGTTCGATCTGCAGATACAATTAAAGCTTATGCAAGTTCGATGACAGAGAAGCTGGTACCAGGGGCCATAATGCGTGCTTGTTCCGTTTTGAATAAATGTTTAGATACTCATCTTGGAGAACTTAATGTTGTAGCTTCTAGAGGAACCCAGGGCTCATGCTGTAATTGTACGTTACATACGTTTCGGCGGCTTGCTGCTGATTGGGACCTGGTGGTCGCGGTGGTCGCGGTGGTCGCGGTGGTGGGCCGCGTTTAGTATCGTTATCACATTTGTGAGGTGCACGGTAGACACGTGCGATCACAACGTACACACTCGCCGGTTTAATAGTTGGTGCACGCTTAGGCGCCTCTCACGGAAACAGCGGTTATCGCGCAGTAAAATTATATTTATGGTCACTTGCGAGGAGTTACGCGCCCGGCAGCCGGAAAAAATAACCCCCGGCTCTGATGTACGGTTATGGTGTTCACGTCCGGTGTGATATATGTTGCAGGCACCCCCTTCACCACCCACTTGTCCGTTGTAAACGTAACGAGACTAAGCCCGTTATCCTCACTAATAAAGCTGACGTACGAGCAGTGAGAGACGTCGAGTGAGATGGTTTGTGCCAAATTTTGAACGATGAGTACAGTATGGAATAAACTTTATCACCGCAGCAGTAACATACATTGGAAGGACATGGAGTAAAGAGGCAGTGGAATCGCTTAATTAATACATGTGAGCTCGTTTCACTATCTTATCCGTGCTCGGGAGGACTAGAGCACTGTTTGTTTATGTCCTCAATATTCTATCACAAATTAGGCACAGCAACAACGTGCGGATGCAATTTGTGCGTCGGCACCGCGGCACCCCGGCACCGCGACAATGTATACGAAGAGTCCCAAGTTATCCGGAACGGCCGCTCTGGTGGTAAACACGGTCGCTTCCAATGTCAACCTTAAATGGAGATGAACGCCGTAACATTAGTTTAACTTTATTTTATCTAATCTAATGTATTACTGAATGTCGCACGTTCAGTGATAATGAGCCTGTGGGAGGTGAAGCATGCTCACCAGCAGCTTTTTTTAATATTTGGATGGCTTGGATGCAAGTCCTTTAGTCGAAAAAAAATTTGTCCAACGTTGACTCTTGGACCTACTAACATCCGTACTCCACAATAATCGGTTCCGGAATGGAACCGCCGCGGTAACGCGGGGCGGTCCGGCCACTGCGCCGCGGAAGTGGCCCCGGAGGTGGCCGCGGAGGTGGCCGCGCAGTAGCCGCGATTACATCGTTCTATTTTTAAATAGTTGCGGCATGACGTGGACACGATGGCGGCCGCGGTCCGCTTCTTGCATATAATTTGATTATTCCCAATAGAGACAAAGGAGTCGGCGGTGCGGGGCGGTGCGGGGCGGCGTGTGACGGACGACGTTGGGTGTGTGTGTGTGTGTGTGTGTGTGGTGCGGGTGCGGCGCGGTGGGGCGGCGCGGGGCGGCCGGCGTGCGCTTCGAGCTGCGCCGCAATCGAAAGTGGTCGCTTCGCATGCGGCCGCCGTGACGGCGACGCGCCGCGCATACGCCGCGGTGCATCTTTATATTCGGAGTACTGACCTTGTGCAATGTCAAATAGCTGAGGCCTGACGCGCGCTGCACCGTCCACGTTATCGCGTTCCACACGTATTTTTTTAAAAAAATTTCTCTATTATAACCTTTTTCGATGCAGGAAATGGTGTAAAGGACAAATAACCACGATTCCAAATCTCGAAGACGAATGAATTTTACACGTAAATAAAAACGTTACGCCTTTAGCGGCTTATAAGAAGAAACAACAAATTTGGTTTGGGCGTTATTTAAAGACGTCATCTGCATAGCAGACCGTGAGTTTAACGAACGCGAACTTACAAAGAGCAAATTAATTTTAGCAGTTAGCAGCAATAAAAAGATTAGCGACAAGATGTGTCCCCGCCTTCCCAGAGCGCTCCGGCGGGAGGTAATTCCGTCTCCGGATTAATCGCGCCGGTACATCCAGCAGCGCATGCAGCGCATGTAGCGCATAAATATCGCCCGGCGACTGAATAATTTGTGCTGTTAATGGGCCGATTTAAAATTTCAGAAAGATGGCCAATTGGCTCGTGTCCAGTGGGGCAAACGCGCCCCCGGAAGTAGGCCCGGACGCGCGCGCCGCGGCCTTATCGATGTCACGCGCACTTTTTATGCGCACAGTCAATGTTGATAAAGTGAGGCTGTCTGCAGCAGCAATGTCAGCGCTGGTCCATCGGGTGCACAGCTTTACCATAACATTGTCTTCATTATTGTTAAACAACAAACTAATTAATTTCGATAGCTATGCATGGGCCCTTCCCTTGGGTTTGTGTAGCGGGAGGCGGCTCGGGTCATGTTCGCCGAGGGAGAGCTGTGCAGCGCATGGTGCGGTGCCGCATATTATTTTAATGATAATTTTTTAAATGCGCAAAAATATCTCCTTGCCTTCATTATTTGCATGTAAAGTAATTACTGAAACGCGACTGATGAATAGCATCGGAAGCGAATGTGTACACACACGATCAATATTGATGCGCGCAGCGGCCGCTCGTCTCGTTCTCCCGAATTCCTCGCGCGAGGAGTCCGTGAGGTGACCTTCCGGGTGCGGCCATTCACCGGCGCGGTCACCTACAAACAGACTACCTACCGCCTGCCGCTTGCCGCCGGCCGCCGGCCGCCTGCCGCCTGCCGCCTGCCGCCGGCCGTCCTGCGCCTTCACAATGAGGCTATTGTTATTCTATTCAAATTATTTATGCACAATTCTCATTGATTCGACTTTATTTTGCCGCGTTTTCAATTAATATTAAACACGAGCGTGCGCGTGCGCGTGCGCGTGCGCGTGCGCGGGCGCGGGCGCGGGCGCGGGCGCGCGTGTCACCTTGCGCGTTCGTTATCGATAACACTATCGATAACGAACGCAATGCGAATCTTTTCAAACGAAACGAGACGAAGCGGGAAGCGGGAAACGGGAAGTGCTATCAAATATATTAATTGATACAGATTTGACATGAGATAATTAAGTAAGGATAATAGGTGCGGCTCGGGCACTGCCCGCCGCACCCTGCACCCCCGCCGCCGCGCGACTCCCGCGGGTGGGGTGGAGCGGGGCACGTCCAGACGAACAATAACAAAACGTGTGATCCGCAGTTGATATAATTGCACGTTGTTTGCATTTCGCCCAGCGCACAACCTCTTACTAAACACAATACACCTTAATTACATTACACACACACCCACCCACACACACACATATATATATATATATATATATATATATATATATATATATATCAGTGATGTGTTTACATTTCATTAAATCGTCCAACTTAGTGATAAGCACAGATTATAGCAGTCGTAAGTAAACATGTGCAATATTAAGTGTTGCAGTGTAATCTTACCGTAGCGTTAATCTTGAGGTAGCAATAACTGGTGTACGAGCTCTTACCTAGTGGCCTGGGGTGCGCCGCTACGTGGTGGTGGAGAGAGGTGGCGATTTGGTGGTGCTGGTAGAAGGGCAGGAAGGGCGCGTGGAAGGGCGCCGGGGGCGGGGGCTGTAGTCTGGCCTTGAGCTCCTCGGCGGAGCCCGCGCCCGATGACGACGACTCCACGTCCGAGACGCCGCTGTCCGCCGGCGACGGCGGGAGAGAACCTGCGGAACAGTATTGACCATGTAACGAAAAAAAACTTTTTTAGGATGTTTGTTTAGCAGAACACTATCTGCCTGGGATCGCAGCAACCAAGAGGTTGAAACGATTATGATCTCATTATCGTTTGAGAAGTAGTTCGGTGATACTGCATGCATCTCTGTCTATTGTCCTCTTTGTATTATTAAATCTGCAGCTTACTTCTGGCGTCTGCCGGGTTCAACGAATTATTAAATAAAACAATACATCATCATCACCCTATAGATGTCCACGGCTGGACATAGATCTCCCCCAAATATCTCCTTGTTAGAGTTCATTGAGAGAAATTAAGCCTTAGCCCAGCACGCTAGCCCAGTGAGGTTTGATGGGGGGTCAGAGCCCCATCTGTTATTCAGCTGGGTGCACCGCGCGCAGGTGAGGTTGACTTGGGCTCCGTAAGATGTTGAGCGGAACCCCTGGTATTGCCTACCAGACTACCAGTCCGGTGCTGGACGCGATTGCGGTTGCGTTCATTGAATTAGATCATATGTGGAGTTCTTTGTAATAATATTGATAGAAGTAACCGCCGGTGCAGGCGGGATGGCTGACGGAGCCTTCCCAGCACATAGCAGCGCGGCGGGTTGCGTCACCAGCTAATGAATCCAAGAAGTTAAACGACTTTAGTTCTAACCGTCAGATACAGCAGGAGAACATGCAATGGAGACACTGGATGTTCTACGTGGAAGGTGTACCGGTGTGATGTGGGTTTCCACTTTGCCTACTTCCTGTTTCACGGGAAGTAATTAATAATGATGTAATCGTTTGTAGTCCACCGCGAGATGCTGCGCCGTGCTCCCTGCGTCGTCACAGCGCAAGTTACAATCATTGATATTCCTATGCCCCGTTATCAGATAACAATGGGGTAGCAGCGGTTGAGTGGACAAAAGGGAATAAATCTCCTGTCCGGTCTTCTTAATTGCATCTAACGGTCATTTGCAAGTTACGTGCATAATAATTGGCATGCAACCCTTGCAGGGCGCGGGGTGCTAACGGACGCTGTGGGATCCGCCGTTAGAAGCGCATCCACCTTTGCTGGCACTTGCCTCCAACCTGTTTTTGTATGTGGGAACGTGCATGCGGCGGTCAGTGGTGCGATTGTCATGCAGATAGCTCGGCGTGTTTTTAATCTACGATTATGCAGATCTCCGGTCCCGGGTTCGGTGCACGCTTTGCATTTTTCTGCATAGCTAATAACATTTCGGTATGTTTTGCTTGACAGTGTGCAAGGTGAAAGGAGTTTTAATTTCAAATCTTGCACCGTACTTTTCAAGTACACGATGTTCGGAGTCAGGCTTTGTCAGTTCCAGAGACGGCTACAGCGACGTCCGGTTAACTGCTGGGCAGTATGAAGCCTCTTCAAAAAAAGTAGTTTTCATTGTACCTTCGTTGAGTAATATCATTACTGTTGTTTCTTCGTGTGATTTTAGTTTAGAAACAAAGTAACTTCTTTACGTATGATGTAGTCTATCTAGATTCATGAAATATTTGAAGGGATGCTATGCTGCGTCGTCGCGATGCAGTGCGAGATGGTTGCGGAAGCGCATCGTACGGAGCTCGACTTCTGCATAATGCATTTAACAGTCGGTTACAGAAATAAAAGGCCATAAACTCCTAGAGCCGTCCGCGGACTCGTCCGTGGGGCCGCGGCCGTTTCTCAGGGCCAGCACCCTCGTGATAAAGGACTTTGACGGGTAACGGTTGCTTGCGCAGTATTTAAATAATATAATCGCTCACAACTATGAGGTAGGAAGAAAGCTGCCCATTCATTCACTTCCACGTCCACTGGATCTATGGCGGGCATTAAGAACAGTGACCATTTGACCGGTGCGCGAGTAAATGCGCTGTCCACACCCCTTTGTGCCCATTGTCAACCCTTCAATGGCGCACAATGGGTATGGGAACCGGGAAGCGGCGCGGGCCCCGGGTCAGTTTTGACCATTTAAATTGAGAATGGAATGGTGTAATTTCATCATAATGGTCGCGGTATGATTACTGGTTCACAACTCTACCGGAATGTGTTCCGCGCGGCCCGGGTCGGTGCCGCTGCAGCACCAGCGGACTCCTGCCGGCACTGCATAAGGGTCTTTTACAATTCCATTTAAACAACTTTAGAAAGAAAGTTAACTTGTTGTAACTTTAACTTGATACCCTTTGTAATAATAATAAATAAAATACTGTTATAGTTTCGTTAACTTAGTTTATAAACTAAAGGTTTATCCATATTTTTCTTTTTCCTCTCTTTGTTTGTGTGGGCCTGGGCTTAACATTTACCTTTTATTACAATCCTTTACTTTCCTACCTCCTTTCTCTTCATTCTTGCTCTTCCTCTACTAAAGGTTTATCAGTGTGGTAAGTGTAGATTTCGCATTAGTACCATCATCAACACTACTTGGCAGGTAGCTGGCTACCAGGAACTGAGCAGGCACATCGCCTGTCTTATACAACTACATGTAGTGAAAGTTCGATTAATCAGTTAACCTCTAGGAATGTTATACGTCCGTTGTGCGCTAGTTCTGGCCGGGTCTAGACCTGTGTGGAGCCCTAGGGCGTCTGAAGGACGTAGTAATGTCGTTTCGTCGCTTTCACTTGTCGACGATCGACCGCACGCTTACTTGAACTTAACTTATTTCGCGTGTGCACACACAGAAGTCGTTTAAACGGCGCGTTGCTATGTCAGCTGATGTACTTCATATTATACTTTAGTATCGCCTGCCACATCTATTGATCGAATGAAGCGCTTAGTAATACAGCATTTGTACTGCTTATATCGCAAACGTTGCGTATTAATATAAGAGAATGTTTCCGTGGGTACCGAACCTTAAAGTTTGGATCACCTCGCCGAGCAGTGGTTGCACAGCTCCCGTCGCTGCCGCGCTCCGTCGAATGCCGGGGATGATCTCAAATTAAGTGAGTGTAAAGATGTATTTGCATATAAAAATTCCCAAGGCGGCCGACGGTGGTCCGCTGCCGTCCAACGGCCAGGAACACGGAATCCGTCGCCATTGTGACAACCCTTTCATCCCGGTGTATCAAAATAATAATAAATTAACTATAAATAATCGGCCGGTTCGAGTCCCGGGTCGCGTCCACCGGTCGGTGTGGAATGCGGTCCCATTAGGAAAGTGTCACAATGAGGCACAAAGAGCGGACCACCCCTTCACCCCGGCAACCCGGCAACCCGGCACCCCGGCACCCCTGCTTTAATCGGGCCATCTTTATGGACTGACCGCTGTCCATAAGCTTTGTGCCAAAAGCGGCGTTAGACCATAATCCCGCCGAGTGGAGATTCTCTGGTTCGATTCCTATTCAACTTTTTGCATATGAATAATAACATAATGCGGCGTGAGGTGCGCGGCCGTTACGACGTCCCGGGGACGAGCCGGCCACGACACGGCCACGACGCGGCCACGACACGGCCACGACACGGCCATGACGCGGCGACGACGCGTTAAACGCAATCACAAATGTTATACAAGAGGCTACTTAGTACAACCGGCGACGGACACCGTCGACCAGTCTACGGTTATTAAGTAATAACTTCAAGAAACGCGTTATCCACTTAACTATTACTTCACACAGGAACCATCGGACAGTTATATCGCGGATACTGCTACGGACGGTTCGGCGAAGGAGTTATGGTTATTTTTAAGGCCTCCGAGATTAATTACTAATAGACAAACCGATGTTATTA
The DNA here is from genome assembly GCA_029030555.1 of Ornithoptera alexandrae. Taxonomy (NCBI): domain Eukaryota; kingdom Metazoa; phylum Arthropoda; class Insecta; order Lepidoptera; family Papilionidae; genus Ornithoptera; species Ornithoptera alexandrae. Next base: position 456,476 of record JARDVY010000069.1, on the reverse strand, counting down.
TTAAGTTAAATCTACATAAGCACACGGTAGATGTTCAGTCTTTACATATTACTTGTACTAAGTTTCGTCTTAAATAGAAACGGCGCTAAAATAGTAAATTATCAAAGGTTTTGGATTAGTTTAATTAACCCAGTGAGTATTAACTGCCTGGCGTATTATCGTTGGGGAAGTGAGGCGGCGGCGACGTAACAATACGGCGCCGCTGCCGGTCAGGTACGGCGGCGGCTGCGCTTTGTGCGCAACCTTTAAGGTGGTAATTCTGCTCAGAGGGCTCTCGTGTGATTTAGAAGTGCCGTGAAAAGGGGTAGGTATCTGCGCGGAGGCCGGTGCGAGGCCGGTGCGAGGCCGGTGCGACGCCGGCTTTCAACGATCTCAAACAAATACTTGCGGGCAGCCCGCTCGCAACGCAAACTTTGATTTGCGAGTGAACTTAACCGTGTTCAGTTTTGGCTCCGATCGTCAACTAACACCGCAAACGATAACTTACACGCTCAACACGTACCTTTAAGTGTTCGCCTGTGACATTGTCACACCCAAATGAAAACGATTGTATTACAGTGTGTTCGTTTGTAAAGAGACTTCATTAACTGCGTTCTTATTACAAATAAATATATCATTTAAACAGATAATGATTAAGTAGTAAAGCTAATCTGATCAAGTCACCACCATCAGCCGACAGACGTCCACTGCTGAACATAGGCCTCCCCCGAGAGCCCTACATTGATCGGTCCTGCGTCGTCCGCATCACCGGGCACCTAGAGCCGTGGTTTGTAGGGTTTCATATAGGGAGGGGGGTGGGGGAGGATTTGGGCTACTTCCCACCACGCTGGCCCAAGTCTCTGATATAATATTGTAAGAAGTTATGTAGAAGTAATTATATATGCAACTTTGTTTTCACATCGTCGGGATTGAAACCGCCGCGCCGGAAGTTGCGATCAAGAAACGTCCGCAACGAGCGCTTGGCTTTCTATTCTTTGTATTACTAGACGCGAGTACAGGAGTTCTATAGCACTAAATTAGCACATGCTGAACATCAGACAGTCCAAGTCGGGAGCGTTGCAGCTCGCCCCGTGGCTCTGTATGTGTGTGCATCCTGAATTGAAAACGATTGCAACGCGCTGTACTTCACTTCATCATCACTCTGACCGTTTGCATTAAGACAATCTAACTTTGATCGTCCAGTGATTTGACGATTATTTTTTTATGATGCAGTGTGCGCTGCAAGCTCCATTGACGACTATGCAGCTTCAGCGCATGCGCGGAGCTGATACCCGCGACCTAACCCAAAAAACAAAAACTAAACATACACATATACGAGTACACGAGTACACGAGTATATGTAGCAAAGTGGTGTCTAAAATGGGGAGGAGAACGGTGAGAAAATATTGGACGCGGAAGGGTTGAAGAGATGTATAGTGCTAAAAGGGAGAGATAAAGGGGATGTAATAAATATAAATGATTTAACTAGGCGCTATAATACTTTAAATACGATCAGTTAAAAATAATAGTTGAGGATCTAATTGGTTTTCTCAATATTATCACAATACTTCAGTTTGAAGGAGGCACCTAATGGTGATGATGATGATGATGATGATGATGATACTTTAAGGCGCAATGAAATCAATCCACCTCATACAGTGAGTACATTGGCATCCATGGCTAGGAGTTATATGTGTATTTCTATCAATTTTCTACTTCCATGTGCGACTACATCTCCGAATGCTGTAGTTTCTGTGGTAAGGATTATCCTTATCTGAATGGCTGCTGTTGGGGTGTATCGGGGTAGTGTGGATGGTGCGGTGCGCATTGTGCAGCGGCAAGGTGCACCGCGGCGCAGTTTTGCACAAAAACGCGAAAGGATTCTGGTGAAAATGCGGTGAACGCAAGTTGCATCTGCTTGGGCATTGTTTGCGCAGGAGTGCGTGCCCGGGCGCCGCCGGCCGGGTGCGTGGAGCCGCCGGTGTCGGGTTCAGTGTTCACACATTGCGTCACACTGTATGCACTATATAACTAACCCGTGCACAGATGTGATCTGTGTCAATGTAAATATCGCCGGATGTCCGACTGTTACTGGGTCGTGTGTTAGCGTGTGCTTGTGTGAACTGCTTAATATGTATCATTTTTTTTATACAATGAAGAGAAGAGACGAGCGACAGGTTGCGGAGGAAACCCATAATGTGGCGTTAGGATATACACCGCATCACATTGCGCTCATCGCCTTGATGCATGATATTAAGTTAAGCCTTGTTATGTCAGTAATTTTAACAGCTACAGTGCCCTTCAAACCGGAACATAATAAGGTCTGCACACTACTGCTTATGGGATAATGTAGACGATCTCCGGCATCGGAGACCTATCACCATTTCCGCACACATATAACAATATTAAGTTTCTTATGTTTGAATTTATTTAACATTGATGTATTAGAGAAAACTGCATAAAAAATAAATAGGAGGTCCTATCCAGGATGAACGTTGCACGGTGTTGGTACATTCATCCTGGATAATGATTGTTAATTGCAGTAGTATGCTTCGCGCCGTGCTCTGAAACCAGCGTCAGCAGAACCGTTGACGTGAGAGAGATTTGCAAAGATCCTCTGGCTTACACATCACATGAATAATAATGAAGGATATACGTATCGTATAGGTGATATATAATAATTAGTTACTTTACTGTATCACAAAACAAACAGCTCGATGTTGAAAGTGGTGGTGGTGGTGGTGGCGCGGGGGCGTAGGGGGATAGGTGCATTGAAGTTGTCATCAATCAAACATTCATTCAGGTCGGACAATGGGGAATGTGGAACCCTTTATTATTGGTATTATTATATTAACGCAATGTATTATTGTGCAAGCTCCGTCCACCCACGCTCGAGGGTCCGGAGACGGGTTAATACTAATTGTCTGATGAAGCTGCACATTTGCCGCCATCTGGACGTGTGTAAGGTACAAAGGGTTGCGCATGCGCCAATATTACAATTGCCACATTCACTTTCGCTGATTTGTCACAATTATTTACACAACACTGTTTATAAATGCGCAATGTATCAGCTGGAGTGTATCTGGTGCACTGTAGTTACATGGTGTAACTCTCCGCCATCCCTTTTCCACCATCAGGCGACGAGTTGACTGCCGTTATGTTGTAAATGTCCATTCAGAGTTCTTGCAACAGCAAAGGTGTGGACCAACTTGTCGGTCTCTGTCTCCAAGTAATATATAGGCTCTTACTTTAATAGTATGCTTTACCAGCACAAACCACAACCACTTAACACCAATTTGATTTAATACTAAAAAGTGCCCACCCCATCCCCTCCAATATTTACAATGTTGTAAAAAGAAAGGGATTGATTGTACTATTACAATACGTATACTTAATACAGCTATTGATAGACCCGTCAGGATATTGTGATGTCCACGTTTCCCTGCGTCCCAGTTCTAGTTAAATAAAAAGTGAGGGTAAAAAGTTCGCTTTATTCATCAGCTCCTCGAAGCCGGCGCTTTAATGAATCACGTCGGCCGGTTCAAAGACAACGGGCGGGGGTGTTGTGTTAACGTCGCCTCCGAATATTACTTCCGAGCGCTTACGCAACACGTGCGCGTGCGTGTGCGTGTGCGTGTGCGCGTGTGTGCGTGTGCGCGTGTGTGCGTGAGGGTCGGTGCCGGGTGGGGGCGGGCGCGGGCGCGATGGGGCGGCGGGGCGGCGGTGGAGGCCCGCCCGGCTGTGGTCGTGACATTGGGCGGATCAGCTGATGGGCCTATCGATTGTGCGCTTCCTCCTTGCTCCTCATGAATGTTTGAAGGCGCGGGAACGCCGGCCGCTCGGCTCAGCGCGCGATCGCCAGCTGATGGTTAACGAAGTATTAAACGACTCTGGCTTGATGTAACCCCGTAACCCCGTAACCCCGATTACATGGAGAGTCCAGTTTATTACATTTTAATACTCCTTTATCGCGTAAGGCGAATCTTTTAAGGACCATGATTATAAACTAAATACTACTGGACATACGAATAATAGGGGACTACTAAATAAAGGATTCAAGGAGCCCAAGTCAACCTCACCTACTCGTGGTGCACCCTGCTAATCAACAAACGAGGCGCTGGCTCCCGCCAACCCGCATTGTGCCAGCGTGGTGGGAAATGGCCCAAATCCCAGCCCCTAGTGCCCAATGGTATCGGAGGCCTTGCTGACCGTATGTGGAGATATCTTTGGGGGAGAGCTATGTCCAACAGTGGAGGTCTATCGGCTGATGATGATACGAATAATTGATACTTTCGCGTGCCGCACTCCGGCTGCATAGATACTACTGCAGCCCTTACTACTGTCACCAAGCTGTGTGCACACTTGACTGCATTCCGCTTTAAAACACCTTCTAACAAACCAAAGTATACTTCAATGCGACGAGTGTAATGTGTAAGCACCCTAACTCCAACGTATCCTTAATGTTAGTGTCGCTAACTGGGGCTAAAGCGTTGATGATACCAAGCAAAGAAAAAAAATCACTGGAAAGGCATTGATAACAACCCGGACATTATATCACTTACTAATGAGTGATCGTATACCTTTCATTTAGTTTAGATCTCGTCGTCGCTAGTTTTGTTTATTGTCAGTGTATACAGACCTTTACCAAGTTATTAAAGTTTGACTTTCCTATGTTATATGAGTGATATGCGATCTCAATATTTTTATATCATCTCATTTACATAGACACAGACGTAATAGTGTTTGTGTGTGTGTGTGTGTGTGTGTGTGTGTGTGCGCGTGTGTCTAGTGACCTGGGGTCCAGGCATCGTTGAGATAACAACAGAGGTCCATCAACGATTTCGTTCCATGATCGGGGATTGTATAAAGACAATTTAGTCTAACTGTATTTTACTAGTAAGACGACAATCAGTTGGAAAAGGAGAATTTCCACTGATAATAAATACCCAATAATATACCAACGAGTCCTGAGCAGCAATAGTTTATGGATCAGCAGAATTGGTTAAACGCATGATTGGAAACTTTTGCATCATTGCTGATGGATGACGAGCTTCTGTGTGAGCTATGGCATCTATGTAATACATACTAATATTGATATAGTAACCCTGATTAGTTGTCATTACACCGTCTGGTGGTGCCAGCACGTCAGTGTCGGAAATAATAGCACGGTCATGAGAACTGTCCAAGGTAGTAACGACACAGCAGGAGGTGAGCATACAGAGTATGTTGTAACGTGATCAATGATATAACGCTGAATAGTAATGGTGGCGTTCCTTACCGGTGTTCGGTGCGGTGTAGAGGTGGTGGTGGCGCGGTGCCGGCGCCGGTGCCAGGAGTCCGTGCAGCAGCGCCCGTCCCAGGGAGCCGCGCGCGCCCAGCGTCAGCGCTCCGGGCTCGGCGTCCACTACGAAACGGAACAAACGGCGCCATCAAATTTATGCTCCCATCATCATAAATAGATCAAACAGTTAACAGGCTTTGAGCTTCGCGTTTGTGTTGAGTGGAGTAATAGATTCTAGAATCGGTGCACCAGCTCAGCGAGTAGCGCATCTACAAATGATTAAGCATTCTTAAACAATAACAGTCACGATGTAGTGTAGTTGGCACGAGGACAGCACCAGTTAGTGCACTGCTTCGATCGCCAATAAGCTCGAGCTTCTGTTGAAGGAAAACGTCAAGAGGAAACCGAATGGTTCAAAGAACAGCTTCGGTGGACGTAGACGCATCCACACTTGGGCAGTGTAGGCGACGGCCAGTAGCATCAGTTCCGCATAATGTAGGGCTAAGTTAAAGTGTAGCTGAGGCTCACCCCGCTCGCAGCTGTCGAATTGGTTTAAATTAAATAATTAAATTAGCACAACCCTGTTAACAGTGAGGGTAAGTTTCGGTGGAAGTTTGCGCTGGCTGTCGGGCGGCGGGGCTGTGCTCCGAAACGTCAAAGCCTATGATATTTGCGACTTCAAAGAGCTACTTCAACAGTTCGGCAACGTCTGAGGAATAACTCGGGGTAGCGGCTGGCGCGCGCCCGCGGGGGCTGCGGCTGGCGCGCGTGGGCTGTCTGTCTGTGACCTACTTGCCGGGGGTTGGGCGTTGTTGTCAGGTCCCCGGCCGCCGCCGGAGATTATGAACATTACGTACGTATTACGTCCTATCGCAAACGTTACCTAATAGAGTTCACTTGTCGCGAGGGTTGGAAGGGATTATGAGTTCATCTGTGTCTAAGCACGTGAACGGCACTTGGTCAAGTTGAACTGCTTCAAGGATCTAAGCTGTCAACATAAGTATACATCAAAAGAATCTCTGCAACGCGACTTGTAGTTAAGTTTAATGGGCTCGTGATATAGTGTAGATTACCTTTCCGTCGGTTGTAGCGCCTTGTATATCACCCCCATTGCAACGTGTGGGAGTAGATCGTTGATACTTTCCCTCCCACCCCTGCACGTAATCCCCTAATGCCGGAGCGCCGAAAAAGCGTGTGTAATGGTCGCGAGCGTGTAACGAGGGAATTACCGTAAGATCAATAATGTATAATCTTGATACATCCGAGCCAGACGCTTCCGTGCGCCGACCTTGGGCCCGACCGCACCCCGCCGCCGCCCACCGCCGCGGCCACCCCGCGCCCACACCGCGGCCGCCCCGCGCCCAACCCGCGCCCACCTGTTGTCTCCCCCTTCACTGCGCATGTTTGACGCATAGAACGGGACGGGAAGCACTCTCCCTCTCGTCTGCCAGGTCGAAATGTCTAGACAAAATGTGAACTCTTTACGGCGCGGGCACATGCGGCCGTCCGCCGCCCGCCGCTTGCCGCTCGCCGTCCGCCGCTTGCCGCCCGCCGTCACTGAACTGCCGCACTCCGCTGGATCCTCCTTAAAAACTAGTATTTCTTTTTTTGCTAACGAAAAGGGGAATATTCTAAATATACCCTGCTTCTGAAGGATGGAAGTCAGGATAAAGTGGGATTTTTACTCATTAAAATCCCTTCGCCGGTCCTCCTTTAGTGTATTCACAGAGTCCTCGGGATCTCCTAAGTATTGCACTGGTGCCACATTGACTTAGCATGCTTCAATGAAATGCCCAATCCTCCTTGGCATCGTCGCTGATCTGCGGCAAGTGCGGAATCAGCGCTGAATTGCTGTCCTATGCGCGTGCGCTCATTTAGCGATAAGCGTTCTCACCTTCAAAGCCCACCAGCTGGAAAGCCTCTTTAGTCGCCTTCTACGACTGGCAGGACTTACCTTAGTCATATTTCTAATAGCCAGACACTACAGGACTGTGTTAAAAGGCTCATACGTAAGGCTGACGCACATCCTTGTTTTAAGATCTGTTGCTGCTGAAGTAGATGATGTGGACATTCCGGTATTGTTAATTTAATAGATTATTTTGATTCATGATAAAACTAATCAAAACACAATGTTACTGCTTCCGGTAATTATACATCGCCAAGTCCCCGTTCTGGCACACGTATATGGCAACATTGTTGACAGATCCACGTGATTTCCGGTCAGCACTGACCTTTGAACAGCACTTGTCGATATTTCGTGTTGTTCCGACTTATTTGATTAGCATAAAATATTTAGAAAATATGACCGTACTAAGTTAAATAAATTCATCATCATCATCAGCCAAAAGACGTGCATTGCTGGACGCAGACCTCGCTCAAGGATCCCCACATCGAACCCTGGCCCTGCGCTGTCTGCATCGCCGGGCATCAGGGGCCGTCGTTTGTAGGCATACATATGGAGGGATTTGGGCCATTTCCCACCACGCTAACCCAATGCGGGTTGGCGGTAGCCAGCGCCTCGTTTATGATTAGCAGGGTGCACCACGAGCAGGTGAGGTTGGCCTGGGTCCCGTGAGTTGTTGTGCGGGAACCCTTACTTCCCTTTTAAATAACATAATGAATTTTATTAAGATCCGTCAGTGAAAAATTAAACTGAATAAAAAAAAATAATTTGTTCGTGCTTTCGGGAAGGAGTGGGAGTGGGAATGGGAGTGGGAGGGAGGTTAAGAGTGAGACGGTGGAGTGTAAATTTAAACAAATCGGTTCAATTAATGTAAGTGGCTCACTCCGAGGAGCTGATACAAAGTGGATCAGAGGCGCGATCTGGTCGCAGCGGCTTGAAGACGCGACGGGTCCGTGGGTTTGAATTATTCGGGGAGGAGTCGGAAGGAGGGACGCTTTCAGGGGTCGGCGCCCTGCAAGCTGCATAGATATGCGGAGCGGGCACATGAAACACTTTGCATCGCGAGCGCCCCATTGTTCGTGGGGGCGGGGGCGTCGGACGCGTTAAGCGTTTCACTTACAGCAAACGAAAACTTTGTTTATTTCTAGTGTACTTTAGGGGTCCGCGGAACGATTTAAAGTTCTTTTACTTATTCATAGTTTCTTCACGGCCCTGCAAATGAAGTGAAAGGCTCTTCACAGATATTCGCGTGTGTCACGGATGTCGTTTCGCTCGACTTCCGGCCGCGGGCGCGGCGGCGTGGGTCAGTGCGTCGGTACAATCAATAAGCACTAAATTTAGGTCGATCGTCTTCCTTTGAGGTCCCAGGTAGACGCCGCTCGGGTCTGGAGGGATCTCGACGAGGGTCCTAAGTATATAATGGAGGCCGTTTCGTATGTAATACGTCGATAAAGATATTACTGACGTACACGGTATCATCGTTCCTTTGTTCTCCTGTTATTTGCGTGAGACCTTTTTTATTTTTGCGTATTTGACAGAAAGCCTTTGAGCGAGATCAAACGCTCGCGGGCGTACCAGCGCCGCGGGAGCTCCTGCTGCTGCTAACACACACAATATGTATATAGATGTATATATATATATATATCTGCCTCTTACAACATACTTGCTGAGTAATGTCTCGGATGACCTGTAAACACTGAACATCCCTGTGGGCTAAGTACTCCCGTGGCCTCGTGCAAGTGGTACTAGATTCAAATGATGAGTAAATATAATCGTGTAAGTTCTGTCTGTGCAAAGTTTAAGTTATCGCCAAGTTTCCGTCAAAGTGCTCAGATATCTATTCAGTATGCAGTCTCCGCATGCGGGTCGACGTTTGCGGCTTTTTTAATATCCAACACGAGAGGCGCGAGGAGCTGGAGACATTCACGCACGAGTTCTCATAATCCTCCCTCCGATTATACATAAATTGTAATCTGTTAGGGTTATTGGGGGCGGCGACCTGAACCTCTAATATGTATCCTGATTGAAAATAACTGAGATCGTGTCTGCTTCCCCAAGCTTAATTCGTAACGAACGTGAATCATATATTAACTTTATTCTATATATCGTTCATTTAAAATTTTGTGATGATGCTGATCTCCGTAACCTTCGATATTATCACCATCAAAATATATAATAGGATGCAGATGTATATTTCATAACTAAAGACCTCGTTTGTTCGTGAAAGGAAGTAATACTCCAAAACAGTCGAATGGATGAGTAGGTGCCGAGCTTAGGGGGCGTATGTCATTTGTGGCCCAAACGATGAGGCTGCCGCCGCCTTTTGTACACGAGTTGACACTCAGCGGCTTCAGTCAGACGGTTCAGTTATTACCCTACGGAGACCGCGAGGGGTTCAGTGAAATGGAATGTTTTAAAGGAAAAGTTGTGATACCGTGCCGAGTGTACAGCTCGCTAGCGTATTCATGAGGGTGCGCCTCCAACTCCTGCAAACCTGCTGGAACCACTCTCACTTTCCTGCTTCTGTGAAATATTAACTAACTTGATAAGCTGCCGGCGGAGGGTGGCGGGCGGGCGCCGGGGTTGGGCGGGTGAATGCACGCCCCCCTAACTTTTACTACCGATATCCCCGGTGCAGCGTCGCTCTGCTGTAACAGTGGGACGGCGTGCCGGTGGCGGTGCCGGTGGTGGCGGTGCCGGTGGTGGCGGTGCCGGTGGCGGTGGCGGTGGTGGTGGCGGTGGTGCGCAGGGCAACGCTCCTATTAGCTGCTTTTCGTTTTCCCCGTCGCGGCGTACGTCCGGCGCGATGCGGTTGCGATAACAATAACGAGAAACTCATTCCTTGTACTGATTTCATATTCAAAAATATTGTTACTACTAAGTTCACCAAGTTAGTACTCCGAATCAGATCTGGCGACCGCTACTTCATCAAACCATATTTTTCCAACACCCTCCACTACAATTTAGATAAGTAGCAATGAGAGCTTTGTTTAAAGTATGTGTAAAGTTACCACCACATTATCCGTGCTACAACGAAGATTGACGGGCTCCAGCGAATGATTATTGATGGTGTAGGATGCCGGCTGTGTTACTACTACACTTGTTTTTATCCGATCACCACGATATACGTGAAGCGGACTCGTTGCTCGAGTTAAAAGTAATAAAGCAATAATACAAGTCTTTAACTTTATTCCAATATACATATATATATATATATTTTGAATATCAAGTTTCTCGTTTAATGATCTAGCGGTTCGTTAGCGCGTCTGGTGGATACGGAACCTGATTTCGGAGGCTGCTGATACGAGTTTATTGGGAGGGGAAAAATAATGAATGGCGGGAAGTTTTTGCGGACGACACATAAGGCACGGCTAATGGAGGAAGTGTCGTGCGAAGATATGGCTCGGTGTTATTAATAGAGCCTTCGTCACGTTGCACCACGTCACCGGCGGCGGCAGATTGCTGCTGCTGCTGCGCGGCGCGCGCGGGGAGGTGTCCACCACCTATTCGATACAAATAACTTACTACGTTCACATCGGTAGAAGTTTACGTAGTGGTACTGCGCTGATTACTATGTGAAGCTGCAATTTATGCATTAGGCTTTAGAAACCTATTTCAACAAAGTTGTTTGGTATAATCTGTAATCCAACTGTTCGACTAGAAAAGGGATGGGTCTGATATTCAAAGGGATGTCTCATTTTGATAATTTCCTTTGGTGGAGCGACTAGTCCAGAATTTGTTATTGTAATAATGAAATGACGCAAGAATGATTTTGCGCCGTTACTATTGTTTCTTTGTTTTATTTAATTATGTTTGACGAGGTATCAATATACATATATATCATCATCATCAGCCGATAGACGTCCACTGCTGGACATAAGCCTGCCCTAACGATCACCACATACAGTCAGTTTGGTCTCCGGTACCGCTGCGCACTAGGGGCTGTCGTATGTAAGGGCTCATATGGGGGATTTGGGCCATTTCCCACCACGCTGGTCCAATGCGGATTGATGAGAGCCAGAGTCTCGTCTGTTGATTAGCAGGGTGCATCACGACGAAATGAGGTTGGCTTGGGTCCTATGAGTTGTATATATATTTATATATACTCGATATTCTGAGATTCATTGATTCATCACGAGATCTCCGAACCATTAGACGTAAACACTCCAAATTTGATAGAGACACTGCTTCTGCCATTTAGAAATCAGATAAGAATGTATTTTACAAAATCCCTACCCTAAAGGGAGTTGCGGCAGGGTGTTACGGCCAGGAAGCGGGCGGGGAACGGCCGGTATTTATGTTTGGAAGCCAAGTCAAAGTTAAGCTTTTGTTTGTGATTTTTATGTATCCAGAAAAGTTTGGAAATTATTAATAGTTTTGTGATGAGTTGGGTGGGTTGCCTGCCGAGGAGGAAAACCGCGCGCGCTGTCATATTGTTGGACGCAATAACAAAACAAGATTATTTATAGGGCCACATGATTAATGCACTGTTATTACTTTAATGCTCATTGTTAATTATGTGAAGCTAATACTCATGTTACAATTATTTCTCGACGCTGGATAGTGTTTACCTTAGAACAGGATTATAAGGAATGTATTTAAAAAATCACAGATTATAGTGAGGGTAGGTTAAAGTGATTTAAACCGCCGTGGCCAACCCCGGCGTCGGTACGAGGTCTGCGAAGAGACACAATATTTTCATCTGACCGTAAGACTTTAATTCAGCGTTGTCGCGCTCCGCTCGGTCCTGGCATTTTCTCAATCCTAAAAATAACCGATCGGAGTATAAGAGTGTTTATCAGTATTTAAGCGGTCACCGCGGATTCCTCGGCGCGGGACAGGAAGATCGCGCGCCGCCGTATTCGAGGAACCGGTTTAGAATAGGTCAAATCGTAAGGACGACGGTCATCAAAAGAATTCATACTCTAAACGGATCGTTATACGTCTCATTAGCGATCGATACGCGAGGAACGTCCGTTTCGGGAAATCAATCGGAGATTTCTGACGTCAGCGGCTTACATCCGGGAAGCGATCACTATTCCAAAGTGGCTGACCAGGGCTGCGGACCCGCGGCGCGCCGCACTCCGTACGGACTGACGGCTCAGGTTGTAGTGGTTCATCTTGTTATTAATTACATCGCTATATAACAACACATAAGTGTACTGTTTACGAAAAAGTTTATCGAGTCAAAGGATCTTTCCACCAGAGATATATTCAGTGTGCAGATATGATACCATATGCGACATATATGCTCCTTATATTGCACTCTCAACAGGATCACAACACAATTTTTATTCAAAATTATTCAAAATTGAGGGTAGTGTTGCAGGGGTGCGTTCGTTGCACGCATCGCTGCTCCAAAAGCAGAACGATATTGATGGACTATTAATTTGAATGCATTGTTAAATGGGATTACCAAATGGATGGTAGTTGGGTAGAGATCGGGCCTTGGGGGAGTCGTCAGGCGGACAGGCGCGGGGCCCTTGCGACACGACGGCGCGACACGACGCCGCGGCGAGTGCGCGTGCGCGTGCGCACTGCTATTGCAAATCAATTTTGTAACAACTTTTTATAGTATTATTTCCTAATCGTCTGTTCAGTGTCGATAATGTAACATCCGGTTCGAATATCGATTTGGATAATGTAACTATTAATTATTTAAAAGAGGCAATTTGTTTATTTAAATGGACAAACAAATGTTTGTGTAATATTGTACTCTATGAAGACACTGCAACATTGTACTTAAAGGTTAGTGGGGTTTTTTTTTATTAACGTGGGGCAATGCCAGCGCATACTTGTCCTCGCGGAGGCAAGGGACAGGTAATGTCGGACTTGCACCGTGTAAAATCTCCACGATGTTCCAACTCGTCGCCTGATGGCGGGGTTACGGAAACGCTTACGCACCATCCGCGACCCCGCCGGCGGTGGCAGCTTGCGCAGCCACACCTCGTGTGGGAGGGATGAACCCTGCCTTTGCACCTCCGTAGGGGCACGCCGGAACATGTAGCGCGCCCTTTTTTTGGCCCCCTGCAGCCGCGCGGGCAACGGATTTCCTCGAAGTCCAGATACCATAAAAGCAAAGAGATAAAACTCTCCCGCCACCCGTTGTTAGTCCCAGAGGGTACTCCCTCCGCGACTCCACGTTGGCTGCAGAGGGCAGTATAAAACCGCCCCTGCAGCCCCCGAGCGCTCCGGTGAGCTCCAGTTATCCAACCGGTGGTCTAACCTGGAGCGGCCGCTTCGGGCCCGCCCTTCACCGCGGGCCGGCCGGGTGAATTCCTTTTCGCTTCACCGTGTGTCTGTGCCACGGTTACTAAGCCCCTACGCTACGACAAGGCGGGAACCCGTTGGGGGGACGGTTACTGGTGGTAGGTTTCTGTTGTTATAGACCGTCTAGGTAGGTACCACCGCAGCGCCTACTGCAGTCGACAGTACTGTGCAAACATTATTGTATTTCGGTTTGAAGGGCGCTGTAGCTAGTGAAATTATTGAGATAACGAGACTCGACATCTCATGTGTCAATGCGAGCGCAATGTGCTGCTGTGTATACCATCCAACTATTTTTTTCTTGTGAGGAAATCCTGCATTGGATAGCCTTCTGCTGTCGGGTCAACAGAACAGTTATGCCGGACTCCTACCGGTTAAAACCCCGTGGGGTCTCACTCATCGCATTTGGTCGGAAACAGTGGAACGCTTTCGCAGACAACCGCGGATAACTGTACCATCCAACCGAGCGTCACGTTGTTGTGGGCGTGGGCATTACATAACATCAGCTCCTCGCTGTCGCCCCGTCGTGTAAACAAAACGTAATACATTATCTGTGCTCGGATCAACTCTACCGTAAATATCTTCACAGATAAAGAATATATTTTAGAATGTTAGCACAATTTAGATTTTCTAGCTTTGATCGCGGCGAGACGGAAGCGCCACCGCCGGGCTGCTTCACCCCTGCCGCCGCCGCCCCGCGCGCCCAACCCCTTCCGCCGCGAGCAGCGTGTCGACTCACTCAATTCTGCGTGCACACTTACGTGATAATATTTTTACGAGCTACCGGCGCATTTAACACGAGAAATGTCTTTCGATGGCTCCACATCAGATACATATAATTACTGTCATCGTCAGCCGACAGACGTCCACAGCTGGACATAGGCTTCCCCGAAGATCCCTACGATCAAGACCAATACTGCGTTGCTTGCATCGTCGGGCACTAGAGGCTGTCGATTTAAAGGGTTCATATCTAGGACATTTTCCACCACGCTGGCCGAATGCGGGTTGGAGTATAATTACCATATTAAATTGGATTCGTACAATTGTTAATTTTGTTTTAATGCTGCTTTATTATTAAAGATCGCGTGCTTACGGCAAAGTGTCCTGAGCGCTCGGCACTCGGACGCGGGTCCGCGCCGCGCACGCTCGGAGGGTACTTTGCAATTTGTTGATACGGTACACACGGCGCGCTAGCGAGATCGTTTGGTAACATTTCCTACAAGCGAACAGACTCAACTTTAGATCATTTTCTTCATTACGTTGTGGAGTATAGTTACTATAGTGGGACAATATCATCTCCCTAACAGGCAGTACAGATAATACAGATGTTTTCAAATAAAATAATTATTTTTTTTGTTAATACACACACATATTTAATGTTAACTAATGGTAGGTCTATCACCGGAGATCGTTTAGATCATATAGTGTGCGGAGATTATTGAAGAGTTGTAGTTAGTGAAATTACTGGGGTAATCAGACTTGACATCCGATGCCTCAACGCGACGAGCGCGATGTGGTGCTGTGTATACCACCCCAGATAGCGGCACGTTGTTATGGGCGTATAACTTATCATCAGATAAACGCATTTTTATCAATCGCACATATATTACTTTTTTCATACATTTCTCGCCCTGTGCCACACTACAACTACTAGTATTTTTTCATAACACGACCAATGAAGGCACGTCCCGAGCCCAAGTGATGTGAGTACTGGGAGACGACGGTATATATTAGCCTTCTTCCTCTTGCCCTTTTCCCAACCATGTGGAATCGGCAAGGTATGTACTTCTCTACCATATCCCTCCTCTATCAGCCGTCACATCTAAATTCACACTCTTGTTACACATGTCATCTTTCACACAATCCTTCCACACTTCCCTCGGTCTTCCTCTACCCTTATAACCATTCACATTCATTCTCATTACTTTCTTTGTTTGACAGTATAATTTAGTGATTGGGAAATCACTAAATTATACTGTCTTAATTAATTATCTTATGTTACTAGTAATGTTTATTATATATAATATGCGATGTATAATTGTACGTGTGTACGTGTGTACGTGTGAGGTGGGCCGGCCGCGCGCGCGCTGTGCTCGATTAAAGATGGCGTCGGAAAAGCGCGGGCACTTTCCCCGCGCGGGAAACGGAAGAAAGTTGCGGCGCGCTGCGAAATGGAAACCGCCGCGATTACGCTGATAGCTTGTCGCGTCCCTCCGCCGGGCTTGGCAGCGGCCTGTGCACGTATCTACTGGTGGTAGATCCCTGCTGCAGACCCTCTACGTAGGCACCACCTCAGCACCTATTGCAACTGACAAACAGTACTGTGCAGACACTGCTCGCGGGACCGATCAATGTGGAGATCTTTAAGGAAAGCCTATATCCAGTGAACGTCTATCCGCTGATGATGATTATGATCATAGCTAGTGAAATGACTGGGGTAATAAGAGTTAACATCTTATGTCTCAAGGCGACGAGCGCAATGCGGTGCAATGTTTAACATCCTAACTAGCGCCGCGTCGTTATGGACAAGCGTGTCACTCACCATCAGGTGAACATCCCGTACGTTACGTCGCTAGTAAAAAAAAGGAGCCAACCCCAAAAATCTTCACACCGAATGATCTATGATTAACTATTTCAAATTTTACGCAGTGTTATTAGTCGGGTGCATCTGCTGTATTGTTTTTTTTTTTAAATTTGCTCTCATCTGCCAGCTGATGATCAATGAGAAGTAAAGGCGTTGTGCTTGTGTATGTAAATGTAATGTGTTAGTTTTGGTTTTGGTTATGCGGCGTTGTGTAACGCGACCCGCGTGACTCAGGCGCAGCGGCCGCCGCTGCCGCCGCCCGTGCGCGCGCGCAGCACTGTTTACTTGTCGCGAGTTCAGCGGCAGCAATACCAAATTACACTATTATTATAATAACAATAATAACAATAACAATTCATAATGTTATTTATTAAAGTACATAAAACATTGCAAGGGACCTTTGCCTCGTTTACTTTGTTCCATTCAACGAAACACGCATATCAACGTGACGAATGTTTGCATTGCGCATTACTGTGCTCGTCTCCTTGTGCATAGGATGCTATCCGACGAACAGTAGTATTACCTAACCACAGTTTAGCAACCGAACGGCGGTGAACGGAAGAGAGACTTATCGCCAGCAAAACGGCCATGGGATTACACCTTTTATTATCAGTGGTTTTATATATTACAATACGTTGTATATATATCCGCAGGTATATTATAATCGAAAGCCCTCAGTATCAGCTCGTTGCTTACTGCTGACTCTTGAATATTTGAATATTCTTTGAGCGTCGGTCACACAGTACTCATCAACACGAAGGCTTTCAATATGAAGAATATTAAAATAACAAGTAACATAGAAATGTATAATAAACGCAGTGTTTTTATTACAGTTTAACAGTTGTTACAAGTGGCTACTGACAATAAGATACGGCGATGCAAATAGGTTTTACGTACGCGGCGTACTATGCGCCGGCGCACGCTAACTGGGTCAGAGAGCTTGAAGGGCGAGATGCGACTCGCGGCTCCCACTCACTTCTGCTCCCCCCACCCGCCGGCACGCGGCCGGCTTCGCTATTGTGACCTGTACCGCCGCCAGCATTACGAGCGAATCGCCGGATACAGTTGCAAACTTATCCGCCACAGCGTCCGGGTGCTCACATTTTGCGTGCAAATAACACAAATACCTAATATTTACGGTTTTCTGTAAACGCTACACTATTTAGTAACTACAACTTTAAACCTAGTGTTAAATATTGATATTTGCTTTCTTCAATAATTAAGAGTAAATAATTTTATAAAACATTGCCAAATGTCAGTGTGCGCGCGCGCAGCGACAACATATATACGTTTTAACGAGCGCCGTGTCGCAATCTATTGTCTATTAGTCATGTCCCAAAAGCTCGGTACCTCGGCCGCGGTTGCAGTTAGTTTTTCGGCGCTCACCTTGCGCCGGCGAGCGGGCTACGTGCAGCCTCGCCGGCGCGCTAACACGGCCCAGGGCCGCGCGCCTCTCCGCCCGCCGCCCGCCGCCCGCCGCCCGCCGCCCGCCGCCAGCCGCACACACAACACACAGTTTGTTTATCATTTTTGTCTAGTGCGATAAAGGTCAAAAAAAGCCTGCCTAGTAAACAGGATGTTTGCGGTACCTACCTTCTACCAAACAAAACGTCGCGCTGCATGTACGACCAACGATATAACAATAACATTACCTACTACAATATAGAAAATGTTCAATAAAAGTTTTAAATTACACACGATTACAGTGCACACATTATATATATATATATATATATAAATATATATATATAATCGCATTTTGATGCTGTATATAACCTTTTCAATAGTTTGATATCACCGGGTTAAGCCACATTGATAGTCTACATATACGTAGTAGCTAACATGAAGTTTACGGACGTAATTAGGAATAACACCGGTAACCGGAAGAGATCTATGACCGGTTGCGGTATATACTCATGAGTTCTACATCCGACAATAGTTTCTCATAAAATCACTGCTCCTATGAATCTGTCAAAAAGCCGCGTTTCGTTTTATCGGTGATTGTCAAGAATATTTTTTTTTACACATAAAAAAATTTATATAATTACAATGAGACGTATACAAGTTAAAGATGGAAAGCAGACAATAATTTATAACAATGCTCTTGAACAATAAAAAAAATCGATTCGTTAGCGTAATGACATCGATTTGTAGCGCGCGGTTAATGTGAGATTTAATCTGATTAGGAGTAGAGTAACCTTATAAACGCAAATATTACCTTCAAAGAGGAATTCGACCCCGGAAGTTCGTGTCAAAAACATTTATTAGTCAGTTAATTAATTCTATAGCGTAGCCATTATGAGTAAGGACGTAAAGGGATTGCCTCTGCCGATAATAATTTTAAAAGCAAACTATTCATTTAATGGCTCTGCGGCTAATGTTTTCTTTGTTATCTCGATTCCACTTAAAATTGGTGCGGACGCAGAAATAACGCATCTAATTATAGTTCGTAGCCGTTCGCTTCCCGGACGTTGCAGAATCTCGGCTCTTGGTTTACTTGGTGCGTCGGGTGGTGTCGAGGTGTCGAGGTGTCGAGGTGTCGAGGTGGCGGTGAGGCGGCGCGGCGGGGCGGCGGGGCGGCGGGCTGGTGTTGCATTAATTCGAATGCGATAAGATGCTACTACGGATGATAAGGCACTATCACGATTACACACCAGCTCGTAGGAATCAAGAAACCGGGACAAGGATACCGGCCCGCCGTTGGGTGTATGTGTGTTGCGTGCGCCTGTTGTTGTCGGATTCGGTGCACGTGCACGGTGTTGCAACACACATACTAATTCATTCCCGCGCGCTCCGATACTCGACTGACACTTGTGGAATTTCGGTAATGTAATAATATTTATTATCTGTTGATAACTCACCGGCGACTATTTTTTGTCTGTGGAAATTTTCTTATTGTCTGATAATAATTTGGTAACGGTTAACCGGTTCATTTCTCTGTGTTAATAGATTATTACAATGAAATAATTTAACCTGAATCGGTCGGTAATCAAATCCATCGGTTTACGGCAGAGTCGGGAAATTGTGAAACGAGTCACCGAGCACGGGTCGCGTCGCGCAGGGCTGCCACTTCTACTACACGCGGATCATCTAAGCTTATGAACAGTTCTAATTGTAGTAATTACGTTGAAAATCGTAATTATTAAAAAAAGAAATTTTTATTATTATTTCTATACTATTTAAAACACAATAGAATGTGTAATTGTTATAATAAGTGTAAAGGTTAAAAAGAGACTATAGCGAAATTGCTATCTCCATTTCAATCACCGAACTTTGAGAGATGTGTTCGTTTAATTATGGCACAATGTTTGCTGACGGATAATTAAAGTTGTTAAACGTTACAATATTTCCCGATTTATCATATATATATCGTTGCCATAATAAAAACTAGAAATGTTTTTGTTTAATAGGTGTGCAGCGCGGGCAGTCGCGGCAGCCCGGCGGCGCGTCACTGCGTCGGCCATGTTTGGCACAGCGCGAAAGTGAGATTTCACGTGAACGGCGATGCATCGCGGCTCCCTTGACCTGGTTGCACCGCCGCCGATAGTAAACAGAGCCTAGGCAACGCCAGCGCGCGAAAACGCAACGGAACGGTGAGCTATTATTGAAGCGCTGCGGACACCTTCCTAGAATCTCTCAGTTTCTAACGCTTGGATTGCATCGAACAGATGCTGTTCTCGTTCCATTTAAAAATATCGCTTTTTGAAATTAAGTCGGGGTTAATGAAACGTTCTTTAATTGCCGGTGGAAGGGCGGACCGCTGGTGGTCGGACAAGGTTAACGGCGGCGGTCTTGCCACGCCGGAAAATTCACCTCCAGCCTTTACACTTGCAACCGCCAATAAATCTGAGTGTGACCTGTTACCAAATAAATGTGAATAATATAAATATTAGAATATCTAGCTATCTATCACTCAGTGAATGCACGCGAACCCTCGCTTCGTTTATTATCTGTAGAAAACAGTCCTGTCATCTGTGAGTAATACCTATCTCAGCATATTTATCATGCATCGGTGCAATTGACGGCGTGTTGCTGACGGGAATTCTGGTGATTTCTTCGCTTTGTTGAAAAGATTAATAATTAAGATCAAAAATCAGAAAGGATTGGCAGCAACGAAACCGGAAACATTAGCCGACCGCACGGCGCGGCGTGGGCGGCGGAACTGGTGGTGTCGCGCGCAAGTTAAGTTACCCGCCGTCCGATGTTCATACGTCATATTTTGTACGGAGGACCTCCTCGTGCACGGACAGGTAGGTGAAAGCGGTGCTCGGACGCGTGCGCCCACGTCGTGTTACCTGAACGTAGTCAGTCCGCGAGGTTAGTGGAACGTGTTATGTATTACGAGCTGGTAAGTGAGGCAAAGTACATTTAAGCATTTTATTTTTAACGATATTGTCAATTTTGTTAAATATTGAGTGAGAGAATCGTCGTGGCCGTCCGTGACGCGGGCTCCGGACCGGCTGTATCAACTTGGATCTAATTCCGTTTTGTTTGTGCAGCGAGTGGACCGAGAGCGGCTCTATGATAGCAGAGTGCGTGTGAGTGTGCGGGCAACAGTGCGCAGGCAGCGCGAGGAGGTGCCTGCCGCAAAAGGCGTTTGTTTGTACAGGCGGCGCGCGTTTTCCTGTCCGCGCGCGTTGCGCAACCTGCGCGGCGCATTGTTCCTCTCGGTTCTGAGTTGCGATATAAAAAAACTGGTTGTCTTATTGCCAAATACTGTCAGCCCAGGTTATTATTTAAATCGTGCAGAGCAGTTAGTCATACATGTTTTTTCCCTATATTTATTTTGTAACAGTACATACAACTGATGTTTGGCGGCGAGGGTACTGTTGGCCAGTTTGCTGATCACTTCGCGACGTTGTCAGCGTGGGCAAGTGATCAAGCATTAGAACAGAAATAAAGGTTCATGTTATCCGGTTCACGGAATTCACACAATTGCTACTATTTGGATGCTGTAAGTTTAACTGGTTCTTGGAAAAGCAGTCGCGCGCCGCTAACAATGGTGGTGGTGCGTCGCGCGCCGGTGTTTGCGGAGCTGTTTGTTTGTTTGTTTGTCGGCGGCGCGTGCGCAATGCGCCCGCTTCCTCCTGTTTCCGCCGCGCTCGGAATCTGCCCGTCCGGTTCATTTCACTCTCTCTCTCTCTCTCTCTCTCTCTCTCTCTCTCTGTTGACATTGACACAAATATTTCGTAACAGCGGCGCGTCCGGCGCAACGGACGCCGGCGGTAATCTCGGGTCGAATGTTAATTAAGTTATCTTTTTTCCACGTTCGCTGAGCGTCTTTCCCACGCCTTTCGGCAGCGGCCTTGAGATCGTACGCTCGCGGCTCCCGAAATAAATAGAATTTTACGAGAGTTGTGAGTCTGGTCGAGTCTTGCGCGATACACGCGCACGTAACATACCCAAAACATTCAGGAAGTTTTACATTTTCTCCCCCAGGGACCGCGCTGATCTTTATTGACATAGCAACACCCAGCGGAGTAATTATAAGGGTACGTCTTTATTAAAAGTTCAACTTTTATAAAAAAACTTCGTCAGCGAAGCCTTTCGCGGACCTTTTGTTATTAACTGCGGTACATAGCAGTGGATCGTGTTATTGTCTGAGGGTATTTGCACAGGAAACGAGCTCGTTAGGCAACATTTTTCCTTTCGAGTTGTACCATAAGCATATTAAAGGGATCGATCGCGAGATTAGACCGTGTGGCCGTAGTGATACAGGTCCGTCGTTATTTCGGGACATCACCGGCGGGGGGGTCGTTACGTGCTCGTTATGCGAGAGCTTCAGCGTCTGCCGCTGTTGTGTGTTGTGTGTTCTAACAACAGGCGTGTGTACACGACAAAATCAGGAACGTAAGACCTAGTTCGCATGCCGGCAGGCCAGGCGAAACCTTATCTAGCGTTGTTGGGTCAGGAGGTGCGTGGTGAGCGGTGAGCGGTGCGCGGGCGCATTTCGTGAAGTGTCGTTTTTACACCGCACTGTGCGCGGGTGTCCATGTGTGCGTGTGTTGCCCAATATCCGTGTGACGCAAAATCCGAGCCGGTGCCTTGAGTACGCCCACGGCGATTACAAAACTCTGCCTTTCGAACTGCTGCTCCGTGATCTTCAACACCTATGGCGGACTGCGCCGGCGCTGCCGACCTGCTCGCTCCGCACGCGTTTACCACGCAACTCTAAACATCGATAATGTCCTGATGTGATGTTATCTCCTCATTAAACTTATGCTGATAATAATTTTTTTATAAAAAAATTAATTATACTTTTAACAGTTGACAATAACTTTAAATGTGTATAAAAAAGTTGGGCTATATAACATGTTTCATATAATATTGTCCAACCTTTCCGGTACGACTTGCCGTAAGTTTTGAATTAGAATGTGTATTAAAAGAAGATTTGCCCCAGTTGTCACGCGCGCTGGCCAGCGCGGCATGCTGCTGGAGGTCACAGGGAAAATTTAAAGAAAAAACAGTTTTCATTATTTGCAATCAAAGTATTTGAGATTTTTTCACATTGAAGGGGTCCGATCCGTGGCAGACATGGCCACGAGCACATCGCTGGATAATGTTTGATGCGTCCGCCTCCACAGACTTCAGAGAAGTCGAGTTGTTTTTAAACACTGAAAGGGGGAGGGGGGGAGGTTGAGGCGCCCGATGAGGTTAGTTTGTTGAGAAAACAGAGGGCCAGCCCGTCCCCGGGAGAGGCCCATCAATTTACATTGTTTGTGGAGCGTCTGCTCCGGACCGGTCGAGAAACTTCGATTGGCTCTGCTATTTACGAAAAAAACTAACTGAATATTTAGTTTGACCTCGTCTAGGGATAGTTCTAAAGGTAACAGAAGCTGTATCAATTAGATTTATTTAAATTAAGACGCGGGCGATCCTTCCATTGGATGGATGCATTCATTATCTTTTTATATCAGGGATTTGTAATATTTGAGAAGGACATTAAGAAAGACAATTAGTCAATACTTATGTGGACATCACATCGCTGCTGAACATGGGTTATGGGTTACTCCAAATCGAGGCTTTTGATTTATTTCTCAAGCTCGACTGTATTGGTAGAAGTATTTGGAAAAGCTACTGTTATTTTTTTGCTTTTGGTCATCTCATTAACCTTTAGGTGCACTAGATTTGTGTATTTCATTTATATGACTTTTTTAAGCATTTTTTGTTTGTTCCCAAGCGAAGATGTCAGGGTGGTGGTGGTGGATATAAGTACCAGTTTCTGTCTGTCGCAAGAGGCGGATAAAAACGTCTTTGGATTCGCGTTCATCTTATAATATCGCTCGCAAATAAAGTCGGTCGACACATAGGTGTGGATCTTGCAGGTATTCCTAAATTCAGTAATCTAAGTTGTTTGATGGTTGATGATGACGAAAGCCGGTAAACAGGTTGCTTTAAGCAGACCGCGGAAAAGCGTTGTCCTGTAATTGCGGATATATAAATAAATAGTTCGAGGAAAATAAACGGCAGACGGTACGGGCTCGTGATGTATTATTTACTGTAGGTAGACACAGCCGTGCTCCGGGGTACACGACGTGCTGCGTGCGGGTGTGCGGGCGTGCGGGCGTGCGGGTGGAGGTGACCGGAAGCGGGCACGGTGGTGACATCACAGAAATCAGCCGGAGTGACGCACGCGACGGCTAGACGGACGCACCGAGCGACAATAATTCAATTTATTAACAAATCCCATTGCTATTCATCGCCGCTGAATCTAGATTTTATTGTATGCATATTGCCTATGCGCTTTTTATGCTAACTTATTTTTTAAAAAACAACAATGTACTTGAGCGGCGCGGCTGCAGACAAACGGGTACTCACATAAACGCAGGGTTACCTTCATTGTGCAGTTTCCTTTGAGGCAACAATGTTTAACGTCAAAATAAAATTCTTGGATTTCGCAAGGTAAACAAAAACATCTGCAGGCAGCCGCACAATGGGGTAGGGGGTAGTACCGTTGCGTGGCGAGGAGTGCGCCCATAAATCTGAACAATTAAAAAATCGCTGAGGGCCCTGCAAAAAAATTGCGAAAAAATGTCTCCGCAAAAAGCAAGCGTTAACAGTTAGGCCGCGTGCACACGGACGGGGCCGCGGGGTGTACGCGGGGTGTACGCGGGGTGTACGCGCGGGCGGCGGGGGTGTCGGCGAGGCAGGTACCGGCTTTTTCTAAACTTAAAAATTGGGTTAAGTTTTTTTTTCGGGGCACAGAAGGAGCAAGGTGAGCGGTGTACGGTTACGGAAACCCGCACTTTTTTACCTTTACCGTATGACCCCATTAAGTATTTATTTATTTGGTGGAGCCTCGTTATCGGTTCACGTGTTTTCGAGTGGCTGCAGCGATCCGATGATAAGTGCTCGTTTTTTTATTTGTGGAAAGTTTCCTAATTTCTGCTTCCACATGAGCGTGTTTGAAGTTGAATAATTGTTATCATGAGATGCGTGCTCCGCGAGGAGGCTGGACGTAACAGCGGTTGAACCGGTTGCCCGTCTGCTTGTCTACTGTTGCGAAACCCGACGGGCTTGCGTCGCGGGTGAAGGCCGGCCGCAAGCGCGGGCGCACGGGTGCGCGGGCGCACGGGCGCGCGGTACGGAACCGACAACATTTGGGGCCTCGCGGCTGCGTGTAAAACTATTTGCACTACGAGCTGCATAGGTATGAACTCGTGCATGTCCATGCATGTGCGCAGTTGTGTGAATGATTTCAAGATGATTTTGTAGTTGCTGTGTTGACATGGGAGGGAGAGGTAACATATAGTTTGAACTGTGTAAGGAAGTTGTAAGCTGGTGGGGCGCGGACCGCGCTGTGTTTTAACTGGATGCACTAGGGGCGGATGCCGCGATGCTGGAATTGCATTTTAAAACAGTCAAATTCCTATTTGCGTAAGTTCTGATGGCTTGTGACGGAGTCGGGCCGCTTCCAGGAAGCGGTCGAAAAAAACTTCAACCCTTCCGCACCCTTTCGTAATGTATTTGTGGTGGAGGCGCGGGCGCAACGTTTGAGCGTGCGGCGCGGCGCGGCGCGGTGGTAGCGTGCGCCGGCGCACTACGGCGCGCGGTGAATCATTTGCGGCGCGCGTTATAAATTAATACGTTTTTGTGTTTCCAATGCTCGAAAATTCAAATGTGGGCAACAGGTAGCCGCGCGTCACCGAGCGCCTCGCCGTGCCCCGCCCCGCCCCGACCCGCCTCGACCCGCGCCTAATGTATGCAAATATTTCGAAGAACGACGACCTCTGTCAGCGGCCGCCGGATTTTTTACACAAGCTTCTTCCAACCTCCGCGCCGCGTGCCTTACGCTGATCGACGTATTGAGTGAATCGGAAACGGCGACCACTCGCCAGCGTCACACGGGGTGGTAGGGTTGGGGACGGGGGGAGCGGCGCTCGGAAGAGGTGCTGCGTGGGCAGTCACTTTACTAATTTGTGTTTGCATTGCTGGATAGCACGGAGAGACTCGGAGTCGTCTCGTGCAGTATAATACCGTCCACCGCTCGCGGTGCAGCGGTGCGGAGGCAGTGCAGTAATTGGTATGCAGCATCCGACTTCGCGTGCATTGTTTACGCGGCGCATCCGGCGTCCGATCGCGCACCAAACAACATTTTTTACGCACCTTTCACTTCCGACCAGCGCGGGCGCAGGTACCGCGCATTTCACCGGGAAGGGATCCGACGCCGATTGTTAGGCAGCTGCGGGCGCGGATAATGTTCCCGATATCCTTTCTTCAAGCATGGGAATGTGGGCCTCACAGGTGTCATAATCAAATTGATATCGAGGATAACTTACGCATCGGTCGCCATTATTATTCTTTACATTAAAGTGATTACAGAAAAAAAACCTAAATTATATTAAAAGAGATATTACAACATGCTGAAAGATGGCATGCTTCAAAAACAACGTAATGATGGACGACAGGAGAGTTATGATGACTAGCGTCATAAAGTATACTACCGATTTTTTTTTAATCGCAAAAGAAACCGGGTCAGACGCAGAGATTAATACTGCGTCCATTCTCGATTCCAGCAATTTTTGCACTATAAATACGAATTGACACAGAAACGTCCGCGCACTGGTCGCGGCGGGCGGGCCCGTTCGCAACATCATCACTTACGCGAAACAGAGTGTTGGTTATGGAGACACAATTTCTCATCATCATCTGGACGTAACGAAGAATGTAACTATTTCAGTAATATCGTTCACAAAATGGCGCGAAGCTTGTTCAATCGTGCGCCATTTGCTTCTGAAATTGGCGCGAAACTTGTTTACGAAGGAAGTACGACAGAGAAAATATTTGTTTTCGTGTCAACACTTTTCATTAATTGATTATCGACAAACAAAAATATATTGATTCTTATTGTGAAAAACCGTCAAATGACAAAAATAAAGTGTTAGTCTGTTCCGGTTTGAAGGGATTTATCCTCTGCCTAATAGACATGAAGAAAATTTGTTACAAAAACGTATAACATATTGTATTTGTTTGTAATTGTGTCTCTGAGACGGGGTTAAAAAGCGTTTGCGCAGTACGGAAGCTCCTGGTTCGATTCCTGGGCATCATAAAGATAGTTGAACCCGTCAGACTAGTTACCAGTCCATTGTAATTCTATCGACGTAACAGCACCGCCGTGTCCCAGCTGTGGACATATGAAAATGGTCACCGATGACAAAGTACGTTTTCGTTGGGGTGAGTGGTGGGGCGGAGGGCGAGGCGCGGCGCGGCCGGTACCGGCTGCAACCTTTTAAATATTAAAAGTGTCGACTAAACACGGCGCCGGAATCAGCATACAATGGCGGTGTTATTGCGATTATAGAATTAGTGCGGTCAGCAGTCGCAGGGCGGTGCGGCTGCGCGATTCGCGGTAGCGCGGGTTCGATGCCCGGGTCACTTCCTAGTATGGGCGGCGGCGAGTCAGCGCGCCGCGGTGTGTCAGCTGTTATTGCGTTAAGTTTGCACTTTAAGTTGCGCCGTGTTTAGTGGTTAGTGTTCAGGCTGCTCGAGTTTACTTAGCAATATATACAGAAAGTATGTCTTCTTTTTATAAGCCAGATAACGTCAAGGAATAAGGATTCTCATAGAACGGAAATTGAGCATTAGCCTGAGCCTTGATTTAAACTTTAAAAAAAAGCGACAACGCCAGCGGGACGATCACCTGATGTTCTTGCATACCCACGTGATGGTAGTTTGAATGACATACACAGCACCAAAATGTGCTTTGTCGTTAGACTTAACATGTTATTTCAACATCCTTGAAACAGGACTACATTCTATAGACCTTTGTGTTACATGCGCATAAGGTTTAACATTAAAAAAAATATATATTTTTTAAGAACAACCTAGGCTCCGGAGACCATGCAGCAGTGTATAAGCTTTACTATTACTGACACTAGAAAAACTTCCTAGACTAATCATCTAAGTCTTGATTGTCTCTATCAAGCAGGCCACTAGCAGTAGGGATCTCAATAGATCCCTATCTACAAATGTTTAGTATGTAGTGCATAAACAACGCCGCGTCTAGCTGTACCTAGGTAACAGCGGCGAGCTGAGCTTAATTGCAACGAGCGGGAACCCGGATGTCCGGTCAGCGCGCAAACGAAGTTAGTCCACCACCTGCGGGCTAATTAACGGAAATTTTGTGCAACCCTCACTTTGCTGCATATATATTTTTAACCTTCCACTGAAAAAGGAGTGTGTATGTTTAATCTCTGTTTATGTGTAGTTACTATTTAAGTTAAATTGTTCGCAGTTAAACCTGTAGCTTGATTGAGAATGTTTCTTAGTTATAACATAAGTAACTCTGTTAGAACAGCGTCGGCTCTCGTCTCACTCCTAACGGAAGTAATCCTATCGTAAAGTTCGCGGTGTCTTCAAATTTCAACAGATGTGTTCAGTTGTTTGCATGATTATCACGAGATCAACAGCCTGGTTGAACACTTGAAAGCCTTCTTACTAAGTATAAACACACAAACACACACACAGAGGAAGATGTTTACTTGAGATACATTCAGATACTAGACGGCATCGTCACCTGCCAGCAGCGGGGGAATCCCAGATAACTAAAATCCCCGCTGCAGTTAGGTTTGATTCAAGTCGTTACAGGATCGTTAATTGCATGTCCTCCATTACCATGTACACGTGAAACAATTGTGATGCATTGTTTAACAGTACTCACATTTAATTTATGGTTAAAGTTAATCATACGAACGCTCTGTTGGCAGTGCTTCAGGAAGTAAACTTGTTAAGGCGAGGTTTCGTTTGATACGGTGGAATTTTATTGGTATACTATACTATTCTTGCCGGCATGTCTTCGTTGCCGGAGACCGTCTAAGTAGGTACCACAGCTGCTGTTGCTGCCGACAAACATTACTGTCTTCCGGTTGGAAAGGTGCTGTAACCATTGCAGTAACGAGATTACGGTAACTATTGCGGTAATGTTATCAGGCGAAAGTCTTGCTCGTAGTGACGACTACAGTTTTGTTTATTAAAAGAATGTGGGGGTGTAGGGGGTTCCACTCAACAACTTTGGGGGTGGCAGTAGACGTCGGACGATGATGAAGGAATATATTCAAAATGTATAAACCCTCCCAGTTCCATGACGGTACAGATTATCATTAACAACCAGGTACGTGTACAGTACGTGGAGTACGTGTACAGACAGGTACAGATAACAACCAGGTGTACGATGTGTGAAGTTGTGTTGTATATGTAAAGTAGGTTTGCAGCAGCGTCAGCCGTTTCGCCGAGTATTCGCGTATCGCTTTTCCGCTTTATGTCGTTGACCCTTATTGGTGTTACCGGGCGCTGCTGCTGCGGCTGAACCGCCTTCTGTGCGGAAATTAATTCGCTAATGTTGCAATTGCACACACGCACACACGCAAACACGCACGCACACACACGCACACACGCACACACGCGCGCGCCATCAGTTGTTTGTCAACCTTTGTCATCAGTTTCGGTACCGCAGTGCCCATTTCCGCGCCGGAGCACTAGAGCCCAAATATTACTCCCTTCCGGTTCGAAGAGTGCGGTCACATCGTTAGGACGTGAGACATCCTAGGCACCAGTTTGTTGAGGTCGAACGTATTTCTTTCCAGCAGGTGACGATCAACTTGCTGGTCCTATCAAAAGAGTAGCCAGATCATACTCTGGTGTATTCTCGTATATTCACAGAGTACATGTTTGACGCGATGAGCTCGACACCCTTTGATCTACCACAAACGGATCGCTCCACTTGATTGCGAATCCTATACAAAGTAATGTCAATATCAATCTTTACCTGGTACAGAATCTTATATACAACAAGTATTTCATACAAATCAAATTATATTTTTTTCTCAACCTTAATAATTCTGGCTTCTGTTAAGGGGATGAATATCTTCTTCAAGATTTCTTTCTAGTTCCCAAAAAAAAAACGTAGAATCTTTTACTACTTATATTTATAATAAAAATATTTGAATACATATATTATTAGTAGAAATATATGTAGTGAATATATCGTCTCGCAATTCCCTAAGCTACAGCAGTTTCCGATAGAGCCAGTCCGTATAAACTCGTTATGCTTTATACTTACGCTTTAACATATACATATATGTGTTGATGAAGATATTATCTTCATTATATTAACTTTAAATTTATAGCTCTCGTAGATCATTGACTTATCTAAACCTGATGATATATCCTCGAGACATAATATTTTGCAAACTATTGAGCTGCTCACAGCGCGACTATTTAAACGACTATGAAGTTTATGGCGGGTCGAAACTTTTATTAAAAATGTAAAAAATATATCTTAAGTACATTTAGGACTCTATTTAAAACAAATTAGAAGTCTATAAATGAATAGGAAGGTCACCAACACGAGGTCCATCAATAAGGCGGAGTATATATGTTGCGTTATAGGAGAGCCGGTTGTCGAAGCGGCGGCGATATTGCATTAGTGATACATCTAAGTTATACTTATATTTACTTGTAACGAAATAAATAGTACCTTAAGCGAGTATCCGGGCAGGATGTCAGGAAAATCAGAACAAGGAAAACTTGCTTCAAATTACTCCAGCGAAAGAGTATTTATATATCGCTTTCGTTGTTAACTTAAGATCTAAGTGAAAGTAATTTTTTGTATGAAAATTAGATTCTGTTAATGTTTGTACAGAGTAAATGAAAATATACAAATAGAGTTCTAGGAATGTTTCCGTGCTGGACTGGCGTAAAAGAATAGGGGCAGGCGTCTGCGTGAAACAAGTTCTAGGCGGAGTACCACCGGCAGCGCCACTTCTTACACAGCCTCCTCAAACCACGCGAAGTTGGGGCATTACAATAAACTGTGACGGCAATTCGGCGACGGGCGGCGGGCGGCGAGCGGCGAGCGGCGAGCTGCCGGCGGCGGGCCATTATTCTAAGACAATGGCTTATTGTACGTCCGCAAGTGTGTTTACTACATAAATGTGTTTGTTTACGCGAATCAAACTATTGAGTGCGCACGCGCAAACTTTATTCGCGACGGCCGCGTTTCGGACGGTGATGTAAATCTCTTTATGCATTGTCGTAGGAATCTAGCAGACGCGCCGTCGTCTACAACGTGTTAAAGCAGCGCGTGACGGAACACACTTTGTCTTCATATATTTTGAATTTAATAATGTTTACGTTCAGCTCGGCGCGCCGTTAGCTGGCCAACAGGAGTACCAACCAGCGGCGGGGCTGATACACAAGTTGAGAAACGGCCCCGTAAACAAATGTTTGATTACTAGTCGCCGTGGCCGCGCTCGGCGGCCCGTACGTTAGGACGTTACAACGTTACAACGGCGAATTGGCGCTTTCACAAGGGCTCCGGTGCACAGGGCCTCGTAGCGCCCTGTAGCTGCCCCGTAGGCCCGCTACGCGCGTAGCGCCTGGGGCGAACCCTTTGTACAGAGCGTATAATAATAAATAATTCAACTCCAACGCAACTCGCAACATACAGAACACACGGACAACTAATTAGGCTGCCATGGAACGAGTGCTCCTGCATGGGGCCGGCTCCTCGCTGGCTCGCGGCGGCGAGACGGACGCACAAAAACAACAATAGACATGGGGGGGCGAGGCGGGACGGCCGCGGGCGGGCGCGTTCAAGGTCGCTTAAGGTGTTAAAAGTTACATTTTAAAGTAAAGTCCGGACGCGGCAACTTTTTCAGTTTCAGGAACGAGGAAATCGTTTCTTTAAACGAAACGCATAAAGAAGTTGAGGAAATGCAACGAGCACACCGACTGATCTAAATGTATAACGAAGGGCCTTACTGTATCTCTTCATCAGCGACTTCTTGTAAGCTTTCCCGGAGACGGCGTCCTCGCCGGGGCTGAGCCGCTCGGCGGAGTCGTCGGACTCTGTACCGGAGTCGCGGCCCGCGGCCAGGTACTCCCGCGACTGGCGCAGGATGACTTGGGCGCGCACGTAGTCCGCCGGGTCCGCGAACGAGTGGCGCGCGAACTCGCGGACCGTTATTTCCTTCCTCGTGTGCGTGCTGAGGTCCAGCGGCGCGTCCGGCTCCGGCGCGGCGGGCTCCGGGTAGGCTTTCCTCGCGGCCAGGGTCCTCGGCTCGGAGTCAGCGCTGACCGCGCGGCGGTCGAGCGCCGGCGAGCGGCGCGCCTCGGGCTCCGCGCTCGCCGCCCGCCCCTCATATTTAACAGCCATCATATTTAATTATTCACAAAGACACCATAATCACAAGCGGTTCCAGTTATGTCATACGGCGTAATGTGCGTGTGCTCGTGCTGCTCGTGTGCCGCGCGCGCCGCGTCCGCCGGCGATCGCGTCGAGTTGCGGACTGATGTCCCACTTTCCGCCGCGAGTTCCACTGACTTCGTGAGCGCGCTCGGCGCCGCTCGGCCGCGCTCGGACACTTTCGTTTTCGTCGGCCGCGCCGCCGTGTGCGTGCGCGGTACGCACACACACACACACAAGCACACGCGCGCACACGCGCGCACACGGGCACACGGCCACACGGGCACACTCCTACACTGCGCGGCGCGGCGCGGCCCGCGTGTGTGCGCGCGGAAAGCTCTTTCCACTTTCATCCGCGAGCTTTCCTCAATTTCCCGAGCGGCGAGCGGCGCGCGGCAAGTTTTCACTCTTGCAGTGCAGTCATCGCAGCCTGCTCGCTGCGGCCCGCTGCACCCCGCGCCGGCGCGCGCGCGTGTGTGCAGCGCTGGGTCGCCGATTGAGTTTGCGGAAAATTGAACGGAACGACAATTACACCGCCGATTTATCCGCGCGTTCGCAAGTATCGCCTTAAATTAATTCTGCAATGACCCAGATGTGGAACTGAACACTTCTTGTCGTTTTCCACGAGCGCGTCGAACGGAAGCCGGCGCGCAGATAACGCGAGCTATAACGCTACAATCATATTCCGCCACTAGATATCGCGTACACATGTACGTACGTAACGTAATCGAAGGCCCGAATAATCCGCGCGGCATCAGCTCACAGCGCCGGCGAACTTTTGCGTAATACACGCCGTAAACAATTTGTATGTTTTTTTTTATCTAACGCTCGGGGCATTGACCGACTTTACAAATAAAGTTGCGCGTGCGCCGCGACCACGTGACACAGTGCGCCGCGCCACCGCGCGCTGGCCCCCGGCGCGGGCGGCGCGGTGCGCGCGGCGGGCTCTCGCTCGCTGGTCGCCGCCGCGGTGCGGATGCCTCAAATGTAGGACCAATGTCACACGGCAGTCCGGCGGAGCGGTGCGCTCGCGCGGGGGCGCCGCCCCGGGCACTCCTCGCAACACTCATTTACTAACGATGCTGCTCGGATACATAGACGATATAGTTATTCATCATTGAGAATAAACAAAAACTGTTTCCCTCGTTTGCATTAGAAAGTATTAATACCTTAAAACGTACCTTTGCAACTGTTGCACTGCAAAGATGTATTCCCACGAGAACATTTTCATTTGCTTTAACCTTATTGGATGCTTCTATTTGTTTTTACCAACTAGGAGAAGATGTAAGCGGATGACGAAAACGAACAGACGTTTACATTTGGCACGAGCATAAATTATTCCGTTACGTTCATTATATACTACACAGTCGAGGGGTAGGACCTAAATGGTGGTGAGTTAGACTGGAAGAATTTTGAACGGCCTATTTTTTTAGGATCCAATAGAGAGGAGCTCATCGCAAAGTTATTACAGTAAAGTATAAAGCGCGTAGCTTTAACTTAATACCTGCAGGGAAACATTTGTTGTTCACGTTTTGAAGAAACGCACAGAATAGTTCCGCCCCGCTACTTACTACTGAGCAGTTAGGTGCACGGGCAATTAATAACAATATCACCACTTACTTTTCGCAGGTTTTTGCTTCAGTGGTTATTAATCTCTTCCCTTACATTAGTTAGGTACTTGGAAACATTTTTTCTGGAACCTATTATTTGTTTTTACTTTAACAGGAGAAAGGAACGTGGGCAGTTATTAAATGAATTTGAACGGAAATTAGAAAGGACGAAGAATTCTTTAGGTGAGGAAGTAAATAATTTATTAGGCGATGGTTACCTCGGCATCATCAGGATCCATCGCGGGACAACGTGAATCTAACTAACGTATTTCGAGGGATTTAAAGGGGCTCAATTATTGGGTTAGTAAAACTTTATACTAGTGAAGGAACCCTTAGTAACGCCGTATATCATCATCAGCCGGTAGACGTCCACCGCTGGACTTAGGCCGCCGTACATATTTGTCACCAATAACACCTCTTTGGCACCTTGGTTAAGCTTGCCGGATTTCGAGAATAATTTTTTTACTTATCAGAACCACTGCGGTATTCGCCTTCTGTGCATTACAGCCTTTTTATAATACTACCCTTAGAAACATAATTTTGTTTTGTTTAATCGAACTAAATTTAATAAAATAATATTATCATTACTAGAAGCTCCAGGATCTCTCGACACAGGACCACTCTGTATTCCGACGATTGTTAGAATTAGACCTCTGCGTACAAAAGTGTAAGACATCCGTCAGATACAGCTTTGATGTATATTAAAGCTCCTTCAAGCAGTTACCTGGTATTTTTTTTAATTACCATAGATGATAATGAGGGGTATTGCTGGTTATTTTTTTAACCGGATACGTTAAATGAATACATTTAACTGGCGGTAATGGTAAGTTATCGAATAAGGTCAGCCTGTATCTACGATTGACATAACCTATATTACATAACGTTGTGTGTCGAGGTGAAGACGCGACAATCACTTAGTGTGAGTGAACTGACGTCAAGTTACTAAAGTGATGTAGTTATCTGTCACTGACGACATTTCGCACTGAACCTTTTCATTGCGTTCGTGAATATTGTGTAGGTGTGGGCAATTTCATGTTCAGTTTCAGGCATGACCATTATGTGGTACCTTCTTTAAACTGAACGATAGAGGTCAGATTGCGATAACTACTCCGGATTCTGGGTTTTTACATAACCTCAATTTTATCCAATATTAAGTTACAACGAAGTCGAAAACAGAGAAGAGTGCTCGTTCAGAATACTGAGGCTCTCATTTCTTGAACATCAGATACACTTCGATGATATTATGTCGGCGATTCAGTCAGACTTCCTCTTAAAGTGCCTCTCCAACTGAAGGTTAGCGATCAGCGTGGTACAGTCCTCTCTGTCTCAGGTCCGGCGGAACAATTCGTACGTCCCAGATATGCCAGTCCATTCCCTGATATTTCTCAACCATGACTCTGTCCTTCTCCCCACATTTTGTTCGGCAGTGAATAAAACTAGATCAGGTGGAATTGTAAAAACGCTGTCGCCATCTAAACTACTCTATATTATAAAGAGTAGATATGGAGAGGATGGATACAGTTTTAAGGTTGTCTTCTTGTAGAACGTTGGTGAGCAAGACGACGATATTTGCCATTGACTGGTGAGAATGAGAGGACAAGCTTAAGTACTGCGATGCGCTGGTGGCCAAAGGACACGGAACCAGTACCCTTCGGATAGGTGTCGCCAAATCGGCCGCAGGCGGCCTGACGTCAAATTATTCTTAAAACTGCGTAACGGAACACTTCTAGGATACTTTTATCGGCGTCGGGATAAGGACTAATTAA
Source organism: Ornithoptera alexandrae (assembly GCA_029030555.1). Classification (NCBI taxonomy): domain Eukaryota; kingdom Metazoa; phylum Arthropoda; class Insecta; order Lepidoptera; family Papilionidae; genus Ornithoptera; species Ornithoptera alexandrae. The sequence goes on along the minus strand of JARDVY010000069.1, from coordinate 421,401 downwards.
TTTACTGTCTACATCAATGTAGTTTAAGAGAATCCATAAATTTCATATGCATAAAAAAAATAACGAACCGGAACCCAGTAATGCGCATATTACTGCTTCTCGGTAGTGATACTCGTTCCGGTTGTATCCTGTTAAACGTTTATTTTTTTTTTACTTCGCATCGTTGAAACATCCCGTCGTCTTTATAGTACGTGTGGTATACTGGATTCCTATAGGAAATAGAAATATATAATATACGTATATATATTACAAGGTAAGAAATAGATTGGAGCTCATGTACTTTGTTAATAATGAACCGATACAGATATAGAAAGGAGCTTTGACAGTATACAGAGAACTGGTGCTGATTGCTAGCACAGCACGCCTCTGGTTGGGGGGCCGCGTGGTGCGGTGCTGGACCGCGGCTCGCATCTATTTTAATCGATAGAAGCTAATCGATATATAACTTTCCTGCTCGAGGAAAAAACATAAATAAAACTCTCGCGGAGCGGTAGCAGGGAGCGCTGCTGAAGCGATAGCGCGATACGAGCGCAGTCGATGTACGGATTCAAGGCTACGCGCGAGCCGCCGCTGCGCCCGCGCACCCGCGCACGCACGCACACACGCGACCGCACACGCACAAACGCGCGCGCGCTCGCACACACACACACACACACACACCGACGCGTAATTGGCATCGATTAGCACAGGAAGACTGGTCGTGTATCGTTGTTTTTTATCTCCCCCAGCGCAGCCCCGCCGTCCCCCCGCCGCACCAGCACCACCCTATCTTATAAATAGACTCGCATCTATCCGGTCAAGTGAACACTTGTTGGATTAGGTTATGTCTTGCGCGCGAATTACTTCATTTTGGTTTTGAATACGTACAGTAACAGACATTGCGTCGCTGCATGCCGTTATCGTATGCGTGTGCACATATATACATACACACCCGCACCACATATATACAGATACATAAACATTAATACGGCAAAATGCATAAAAAGCGCGCCGATGTGAAATGTCAAAAAAACAAAGATGGCCGCCGCGGCTGCGACGGCGGGTAAACACGAGCTTATAACAGTTTCCCGCGGAAATACGTGACCGTTTTATTTAAATGCATCGGATGTTAACAACCAACAACCAACTACCAACAACGAACAACGAACAACCAACCACCACAATGGGTTTCCTATTGGTATACCAATTATTGCTGAATTATTATAAACTTATTAGATTAATTCCCATTTCTAATGGCGACGTCCTCCGCTTCCGCTTGCAGCGTCCTCTGTCTCGGATCAAGTCGCTTTTCAATATGACACACACACACACACACACACACACACACACATAAATACGCCGTTACATTCATATATGATAATTAAAGTTTTGAACCCATTAGTACTTACCGTTGGAGGCTCTCTATAAGGAGTGACATTACCAAGTTCCGGTTTAGGGGATTGTTTAGAGTTATAAAATTATTAGTGGCTTAATAAGTGATGTCTCAATGAAATAAATATAATTAATTAATTAATGCAGCACTTTTTTTTATTTTACATGGCACAAGTAATGGAACCCTTGCCTTTTACTTTAGCCTACTCTGTGTTGTAGTAGGCAGTACGTAACATAGCTCCAACTCAATTTTCCGTAGTAATGTTAGTGAAAATAATGTCTGTGTGGACTACTGGGGAGGAAGGAAGGGAGATTGCAATGGCATATTTAACTCAATCCATCTCAAAAGTTCTAATGGTGTAAGCAAAAGTAGAAATATCTTTAAGTCTTAGTTCCTGTGCGCAACAAATGTTCTTTCCGAATGCCGGCTCTTGTTACACTTTCAAAAGATTTATAAATTCATTTAAAATAATATAATTTATAAAAATACTCGTAAGGTACGTCCTTGTCATTTACGGTGACCAGGTCTGCCAACGTAACGGACTCAGGTAGGTTTCCGAAGGTATCGCTGCCGCGGCCAGGTCGGCGGCCCGGGGCCCGCGATCAGCGCAGATTAAAAATGCAATAGACGAGCGCTGAAGCGCTGGTGCGCTGGTGCGCTGGTGTGCTGGTGCGGTGGAGCGGTGGTGCGCCGGTACAAAGGAAAATGCGAATCGTTGTTCAAACACTGCACTTGGAGTGTTTGCCGGGCGAGCGCTCCTCACCTTGGCCAACGCAAACACTTTTACAATAACAATTAGAGTCAATATCCTTACAACAAAATGTCCTATTGTTTGCGATTGTTGTTTTTCACGTTTTCAAGTAGTTTTTAACACTCAACCACTTGGCTGCAGCGGAGTGCGAATACCGTACAGCTCCTCGATGACTAATGGATTCCGAAACTACACACCAGCTAGATGTTTCTTTTTGATGACAAAAAAACATCACGGTAAGAAGAGACTCCGTGCCGTTTCAGTATTTTTGTAGTTATTTATTGGATCACACGCATGATTGTATAAGGGGTAGATTATTCAATTACTATTATTATCACTAATTGAAAAATATCTCTTCTCTGCAAAGTTAGATTAGGATAACCACAGAGCCGCTCTTGTTTTACGAACGGGACTCCCTTCATATATTCAAACGCTGAAGATGACCCTGATGTCCTTAAAAAGCAAGGTATCCTTATGAAGATGTACCGTACTAGATTACCAAAGACAATGACATCATCTCCGAAACAGTTGCACCGATTTTGATTAATCTTCCTTTATATGGAAGCTCATGGGAAAACAATCGTGAGTGTTCTAAGGTATTGCCGTTAGCGAAGTCCTGACTCTTCTCTACTATTTTATTTAAGGCATGCGTGCAGCGTTGCTTTTTAAGATGTAAAGTGTTATTTGGCAGTACGGACAAAGCATTCTCTGGTGCATGGCAGCACCAGACGAGGCGCGTCTCGTGCGGCGCGTCCGGCAAAAACCAGCGCCGAGATCTCGGGATTTTCACTCGCGAGAAAAATATCGATAGTGAAAACTGTAAACAAACGCTGTACCGTCAGCAGCAGCACGCGGAGATACCATTAAGTAAACATTAATTAGTACTAAATAGTTTAACCGTTTCCCATTTTTAATAGGCCTCTATCGCTGGAGACCGTCGAGGCAACTTCCGCCGCCGCTGGTATTACTGCCTCCGATCAGTAGTGTGAAAACATTACTGTGTTTTGGTTTGAAGGGTAGCTAGTATATTTACTGCGGTAAGGAGGTTTTACTTAGGTCTTAATGAGAAGAGTGCTATGCCATTTAGAGCAGAAAATATTCTTGTTTTATATACCACCGCTTATCCTATCTTTTAATTGATGTTAAGTTACAATGTAGTTGCATATGCTTAGAATACTTACAACTCCCGTATGTTAACAACAACAACAAAGGTATGCTAAGGTTGCAGATTGGCAAATAGGATAGCATTTAACTGGACGGCTACGGAAATCCTTATCAAAACCTAAACTTCATCATTTATATGGCTCCGAAACTTACACACAGAACAGGGTAAGTTAACTCCTGTCCTTCGAGAGGTGATTACAACATTGTGATAAGACAAGGGATGTTTGTACTATTTCCTATTAAATATTTTATTATAATTTTGATCAAAAATATATTGTATTTTATGTTGGTAAAATAACTTTCATTAAATTGCCAACATTTAGAACAAGGGCAACACTGAAGAATCGGTCCGCGCGCGCGCCAGCCGGGCACCGTCGGGCACCATCGGACACCAGCTGCAGAGGAGCGAGGGTCGTTGCTATTAAATTATTTCAATAGTATAGTTGTTCATTTTACTGTGAATTAGTTAAAAGTTGTGTGTGGTATCCTAATCATCATTTGTTCACTTGCAGGGTACTCTACTGTTCTGTGTTATATTTCCTTTCGGGGACCGATCGCTTGAGACTACTGCTCGTGTTACATCATGAAGTCCGCTCTGTATAACTCGACCCTGTGTGTACCGGAAGATAAAATAAATAAATATATACACTACATATAGTATATTATCTTGCAAAAACTTATTTGTTAAAAAGTTTATTAAAGTATATGTAAAGAGAATAGATGTTAGCCTAAGTAGAAGAATGATTGAAGCAGTTCTTATAAGATTATCTCATTGAAGGTAAATTTGTTATCAATGATATTACGTATAAGTTTTGTGATGGCGGCGGCGGTGGTGGCGGTGGTGGCGGTGGTGGTGCGGACGGTACCGTGGCGCGGCGAAATTGAAAGTGGAAACTGGTGCAATCATTACATTGTTCGCGGCGGTGAAAAACGCGAGCGTGCGAAAAGCGGGGAAACCGAGAGCAGCGCCGGCGGGCAGCTGAACAGCCTGATGGTACAGCATCGCGCGCAGCCAGCCGGCTCCGCGTCAACTCACTACCAGCGGGAGCTTGTCACAATGAATTTGATGATTGTGGTGTTAGAAAGAAGTTTATTTTTATTTTGTTATTCAATTAGGCGCCGACGTTAGCGGGACGTTCACCTGATGGCAAGCAATACGTCCGCCCGTAACGCGGCGCTAGTTAGGATGATATACACTGCGCCACATTGCGCTCGTCACCTTGGACATAAGACGTTGATTATTGTTACCTCAGTAATTTCACTATCAACATAACATAACATAACCTAACCTAACCTAATCTAATCTTCCCTTCCTAGACGGTCTCCGGTAATAGAGGCTTACCACCAGTAAACAACTCCTTTCATATATATATATTTACACACACATATATACACGTAGGGAGGAGACTATCAGTTCTCCGATTCCACTCTCTTCTTATTGTGGGTCAATCGGCGACCCGGCGATGTTGTTCTCGATGTTTGCGTTAGATAAAGCGCGCGCTGCGACGTTCAAGGTTAAAACAACTTTCTCTTATCAATCGCTGCTCACAACGTTGCGTAACCGCGATCACACACAAACACCTGAATTCGCGTGATGACTGCTACAGAGGTCTTTTGTGTGCGCTCACGTGATTAAAAGATGCGCGTTGCTCAGGATGTTTACAGTACGCCGCGTTAAGTAAGTACACCTAAGTTGGTTATCATTATGGAAATAATTTCCGTAGCTACGGCGCTCTACAACCAGTCCTTAGAAAAGCATATACCAGCTCTAAAATGTCTCGTACTGCAGTAATGGGAAGGTACATACGTAGTTACCATGGTAACGGTGACATAACTCCTTCGGAAGAACGTAGTCTTTATCACGTTTGTAATTGTTATTCCTTTCGGAGTTTTTCGGAAGATGATGCAGTGTCTTCGTTTAATTTAGGCATCATGGTCTTCAAACCTGGAACATCTCCAAGTTGTAAAACCTATCACCGAGTACATAAGGTATATGTGATACATGTATCTATGTGCAATTTAGGCGTTTGAGTCGACTATATTTATGTTACAGGATGAATTGACTGGTGAATTTTAGTTTGGTGACAGATGGAACTTTCTAGAAGGATACGAGCTATTGTCGCAGTTATGTAACTTGATTGCTAGACTTGAGTGGTAGTGGGTAGGGCATATTGCTCGAAGGACCGACGGCCGAGGGGGGAGTAAGGTCCTCGAGTGGCGCCCGCGTACCGGTACATGTGGTGTTGGGTGGCCTCCCACAAGGTGGACTGACGATCTGGTGACAGTCGCAAATAACATGGAACAGATCGATGTGGAGACCTTTGGGAGAAGCATATGTCCAGCAGTGGACGTCTATCGGCTGATGATAATAAAGATGATAATGATGTAACTTGAAGTGAATAAATACAGTAGCTGGTCCCCGCCGGATCTGCTAGCCGTGCCACTCGCCCAAGTCCCTTTGGGGTGGAATTTTGTAAAATCCGTTCTTAGCTGGTTTCGAATTTGGAGTGTTCACGTGACGAGACAATAGATCTCTGGATATGGAGTATATATATAGAGATTGACATCATTTGGTAAGTGTTCGGCAAGAAGCTGTGTGTGGAGGAAGGAACAGACGAGCGAAGCCGCGGGCAGATCCCGCTGCCGATAGACCTTGGAGAAACAAGACAAGGTCTGTACTGTCTATATACAGTATTATTTACTCCAAAAATAATATATTTAATTTTTATCAGGTCGCCGCTCACGAGAGACGTTGGGGTTCCGTATATCGCGCAGCTGAACCATGGCCTGGATATATTCGAAGCTATGTACGTAATATTACAGAGCAAACCAGTACAACGCGTCACACGTAACATACAGCATCCGGTGCTCGTCTGATGGTATCTTTGGTGACCGTCTCGGTGCAGCCGACATACAGTAGTGTGCACATTACTGTTCCGGTTTTAAGGTCGCTGTAACCAGTGAAATAACTGAGGTAATGCGACGCTATTGAAAGCTGGAGTCTGATAACATGGCGCAATGTACATGGTCTCCCGAGTCTTCGTTTCATTAAATAAATAATAGTTATGTTCTAATAGTATGGTTCTGAACGTATTCTACAACACCCTTCAAACCGGTACAAACCAGAGCGTGCCCACACCCTTACTACCGGTAATGTTAAGTATTATGTATCGGTAACATGGTAACGAGTGGTGTGGACGTAACTCGATTCGAGCTCTGTGTGTTCGGGGGCTGGATTAGAGGTCGGGGCTGCGGAACCCGGGGGCGGCGCTGAATAAATAATGGCGCCCGGAGGATCCGGCGCGCGCCCGAAGCAACAAGGCGGGCGGCTCCCAAGGCCGGCGTCTAGACTCGCCTAGGCCTGGATGCTAGACACTTAATTACTATTAAAACCTTTGTTCGTTTGATCCTCGGGCGCTGCGCCGCGCCGCGCCGCCAATATTTAATTCTCTCGGGGCCACCTTACGCCCTGAATATTATCATTTTTCCCTTTTATTCACGACCCCCTTGGAAATTAAGCGATCTAGAATAAATCTAATTATCCTGAACTATTCATTATTGTTACACGTTACAGAAATATACTTCGGATCCATTGCTATTGCAGCTGACAGGCGGCCAGGGCCGGTGGCGGTGCGGCAGTTACCATCTCACCTTCAACAAGTACTGCTACTGTTAACATTCTAACCAGTACCAGGTTGTATAGCTTACCACCACCATTGGCCGATAGATGTCCACTGCTGGACATACATCCCCAAATCGATTAATCCCGTGCCGCCCGCGTCACCGGCCACCAGGGGCCGTCGTTTGTAGGGTTTCATATGGGAGGATTTGGGCCACTAACCACCACGCTGTCCCAATGCGGGTTGGTGGGAGCCTGAGCCTCGTTTGTTGATTATCAGGGCGCAACACGGGCGGTTGGCTTGGGTCTGGTGAGTTGTTGTGCGGGACCCCTTACACTCTAACACAAAGCCTTAGGTTGGTTATGAGTTGGTTTACATGTTGCAGCGGAACCAGTCCAAGTCATGAAGGTTGATTAAACGATCTTGATACATTATGTATATACTAAGAAATCCTTTTTTTTAAATATTTCTTGCAAAACAATTAAAGTAAGAAAGTTAATGTTAAAAGTCTATTGTGTTATAAAGAAAGCGCTAGAAGTGCACGGGACGCACTCGACGCAGTTCCACCAGCTCGGGATTCCGTTTGTGCTCCGATACAATGGAGGAGATGGAAGGAGATCGCATTGTAAGTTTGGAGCGTTCATTAAGCATCTCCAAGATGCATTACATTGCGTAAACGTCCGATGGAGGGGAGCTGGGCGTGGGGAACGATTGCGTTTGTTTGCAGCACGAGAGGGCCGGAGATGTTTTGTTGCTCGTGCTTGGGGCTGCTGCGAGAGGTTGTGTAAATATTTGCTCATTACAGATACAATGGCTACGCAGTAGACCAGCGACCTAATTACACGGCCGCGTCGTGAGCACGTGCGCTCGTGTGCACGTGTGCTCGTGTGCCCGCGCTGCAGACGGAAATGGGTCACTCTAATGACGTTACCAGCTCCGGGCTGCTCCGACCTGCCCCCTCCCCGTTTGAATCCGATGCTGCGTAAATTATATTGTATAATGGTGTAATTTTCATTACTGGTAGCTCTCTGCAGCTGCTGCTGTCACTGCAGCTCCTGTTTCCGTCAGCAGCGTACAAACATTACTAGGGTTTCACTGTGTATAAAGTGTTGAGTATATTATCCTAATTAGCGTCACGTTGTTATAGGCAGGGGCAAGGGGTGGAAGGGGTCCGCACAACAACTCGCGGAGCCCAATCCAATCTCATATGCTCGTGGTGCTCTGCTAATTCATAGACGAGGCTCTTACTCTCACCAACTAGCATCATGTCAGCAAGATGGGAAATGACCCAAATCCCCTCCTATATGAACCCCTACAGACGACGAACCTTAATGCAGCGCAGGTCCGATCGGTGTGGAAGTTTTTGGGGGAGGCCTATATCTAGTAGTGGATGTCTGTGGGCTGACGATGTTGTGAGTAACCGTGTCAATTACTATCAGATGAAAGTCTCTTCGCTTCGTAGAATGAAAAAAATGGCGATAGTATTTTCTCGCAGCCGCATCGGCTGATGGTCACCGCGTTGAACTTGGCACACTCGTCTGATAACTTTCCCGCGCGGCTAGAAAGGGAAACGGCCCGCGCCACTCGCCCGAGAACAGCTTCAAGTTTACTGGCGCGGTCTGCCAGCGCGCGCCCGCCGCTCCCGGGATAACGTCTCTCACTGTCACTGCTACCCGACCCCCTACCCTCCCCAATCACTCCAACACCACCACCTTTCAATATGAATATGCCATTGTTGAAAAAAAATATTATTCCATATAAAAAATTTTAGATCAAATTGTAACAACTTCATGCTCCTCCACATAAAGGTTAAGCAACGCATTGGAGTCCGTTATAAAGGGGGGTATAAAGCATTAATTTCTCTTCAAGTGTTTACTAGTGTTGAGACCGCCATACAACTTGCAAGTATCAACTTAATGTTAAACTTAGAAGTATATAAATAAGTTATTAGAATTCATCACGAGCTGATCTTGGATGTTAATAGAAATTACGAGTAATTTGACTTAAAACGCATCCGGAAATGTTGCTGCACGTTGCGCTTTCAAGTTATCCTAAAAATATATATGTCTCATGCTCCCTTTTTGTAATTACTATCAATAATCAATATTTCATTAAGCGACGAGACGAGCGGGACGTTCACCTGGGGTAAGTGATGCGCCTGCCTATAACATGTCGTTAGTTAGGATAGTATACACTACACTACATTGCGTTCATCGCCTTGAGACATAACATGTCAAGTCTCGTTACCCCAGTAATTACACCAGGTACAGCGCCCTTCAAACCGAAACACAGTAATATTAGCACAGTAGTGTGTGTCGGCTGCAATAGAAGCTGCGTTGGTACCTAGATGGTCTGCAGCAACAGAGACCTACCACCAGCGTGACATGACCACCCTAAGCAAAAATTTTAACTTTTTCCTTTGAGTGATTTATTTCAAAATAATGTGAGATGTTTATCTCTAATCAGATAGTTGATGTATTTCTATATTATACTATACTATGCCATAGTAAATAACTGGTTAGAGTAGTTCGTTATAACTAGAGATAGATCTCGATGAGATCGCGCGGTGTGCGCCGCGCTCAATGTCAAGTTTCCCTCGCAGCCGCGCGTCGCTGCAGAATGCACTTTCTTCCTGCAGCACTCACACCGACGTGCGCCTACACACACACACACACACACACACACACACACACACACACACACAAAGAGAGAGCGACGCACACGCGCGCGCGTCCCAGCAAACGAAAGTCGGTGAATGAGGATATTTATTACTTCACGGCGTACGCGCCACGCGAGCACAACAAACAACACGCGCAAGAAAAACTTGACAACTTCGCCTTAAGCAAAGCACTACCACCCACAACAACCACAACTCACCCCGCAACCTAGCTTACATTTGGCACTAACTTAAACGGAGCTGAAGGTTAAGTGGTAAAATGTCGCTATGATATAAATTAAAAATACGTCATATACATGAATTATTACTGGTGGTAGGTCTAAGTACCACAGCAGCGCCTGCTGCAGCCGACGGACAGTACCGTGCAAACATTACCGTGTTCCGGTTTGAAGGGCGCTATTGCAAGTGAAATCACTGGGCTAACGAGACTCGATGTCTTATGTCTGAGGCGACGAGCGCAATGCGATGATGTGTACATCATCCACAGCAGCGACATTGTTATAGGCGTCCATGTCACTTACCATCAGGTGACTGTCCTATTAGTCTGGTCGTTTAGTAGAAAAAAAATATGCAAATACTCCACTTAACTGCTGTATGAATCAGTTAAATTTGTATATGGTTAATTAAGGGATGTAAGGGTTCCCACACAACTCGCAGGACCTGAGCATACCTCATCTCCTGGTGGTGCACCGTGCTAATCAATAAAGGATCTGGTTACTACCAACCTGCATCGGGCTAGAATGGTGGGAAATGGCCCAAATTCCCCCACATGACCCCTACAAACGAAGGTCGTGATACGCCGCTGGATGTTGGCAACGCAGGACTGATGACGAGCCTATGTTCAGCAGTGGACGCCTATCGGCTGATAATGATAATAGTTAAACTGGAATCATTACTTACCGGTGCAGTGCATTACTTAGTTGTATGCTCGTTAAGCTGCAACTTACCTGTGAACAACAACAAACGATCATTAGCCCTCTGTACAAGTTGCGCTTAACTTTAAATAAATTATGTCACTTATAAAGTAAATAAGTTATCTATATGTTATTTAGTTTTAATAGTAAATGATACATCGATTTGATAGGATGAAGTGCTAATCAGGATGTTTACACAGCATTGCAACACGGAGGTCCTTTATAGGATTTTCAAGACATACAGACTGTACGGGGTCTCATCGCATCACTAATCTAAATGTAAAACTTAAGTATTACTTGATTATACTATTACTTAAATAATTAAACCGTTCGCAAACGCTCAAGTTACCCGTTTCCTGTACAACTGACGCAGCAGTGTACTTGGATGCTGCAGTAAGGCCTCATGTTACTCTAATATTAACTATAAAATATCCAAGTTATGATAAAAGGAAACAACTTCATTCGTAACATATTTCTAACTTGACCACATCTTGTTTATGTATAAAAGTAAATGTATCCACGGTTTACTTATCGGAGATTTCTAACTCGAGCCTACATAAGTATAGAAATATTATTATATAAATACTACTTAATTGTTTATTTACTAATTACTCCTAATTTTAGGAAGCCATTAGTGTTTTATCGTATTTCGTAATATAAACTTCCTGTTGTGTAAATACGCAGCGGCTGTCTGAAGTAGCCTGTCTTGAAACGCTGTACTCAATAAAATCTCGGCACTACTTTCAAGAACTTCCGTTCAGTTCTTTTTAACAGGAAGTGTTGTTTTCTTTAATAAATAATAAAATTTCAAATATAACGAAAAAGCGTTAGTTTTCAGTTAACTGTTACAAGCGCGCGGTGCTAACAAAAAACGTGTCGACATCCCCTCGACTGTCAAGGGATGAAACCCGATGACAGTTCCCAGCGGGCTGTCGCACCGCTGTCAGTCAGTTTTGGCGGGAAAAAAGGAGATGTGCTCTTTCAGCGGGGACCAGAGATAGTAGAAGTGGGCATTGATTTATCGCGTGAGGTGATTGACTGAAAAAATTAAGTTTCTTACCCTTTTTTATGACTTGGCGCTTTGATGTAAAAGGCAGTAAGTTTCGTTAACTTAATGTAACAAAGTACATTTTTTTAATTAAGTTATCGGACACAAGTCACAAACTGTTCAATTAAATGTCTAAAGCGTCATCCGCGATTGTTCGCCGGTCTTAAGTTATAAGTCTCAACTAAGTTGACTACGGGCCGACTTGACAACTTTGCTCTGATTAGTTGCCTTACTTAAGTTAAGGCAGGTCTACTGTTCCGATAAAGAAAATTCTTCTAAAAAGAAGACAGTTTACAAGTCTGTCGAAACGGTGAAGTGCTATACGACCTGAGGAGGTGCGCGTTCGATTCCCAGCTAACATCGGCTTCCGGTGATTGAAAACGTAGAGCAAAAGCAACACGTTCCGAGAGCAATAACTTACGCACCTACCTGGCAAATCTGCATGATCACAATTTGGAATAACTCCGAGTCCCAGCAGTGGGAACATTTATTAGACTGTTCACATACTTGAAACATCTGTTTTTTGTGTTTATAATAACTTAATCAAAATATTGTACATTGTGGAGAAATTCGACAATTTCCGTTGTATTTATAAGAGGTGAGGGGGTGGCGGAGTGGGCTTGCCCCCGGCAGAGAGAGAACAAGTGAAGGACCACTATAATCACTTAGCGAACACGCCACACGCAGCAGCTCGCGAATGGCAAAAGGTTAAGTATGATTTGGCGAGTTAAAAACATTTGTGCACCAACCGGAAGCTATAAAGGAGTTAAGGCCTTATTCCACCGGAAGCGATGCACGTAAACAGACACGTCCGCAGTTATTGCTTTGTTTGTAAACAAAACAATTATTTCAGTTAGGTTTTTATGAAATTTCCTAACAAACCTAATGCACTGTCTGACACACTGCATACTGCAACGCTGTTGTGACGGCAGGTTTATATTTCTTAGATGGTAGTCAAGCGGATTTGTAAAATCCCACCACCACCGACCGCATGCAACACTGGAATCGAACCAGGGAGTTTCAAGTTACGTCATACTCCAGGACCGTCACGAACGAGACAGCATAAATGAAGTAGCAAAGTTATGAACAAAGACAACTCGCTGCGACTGTGTCACGATTTTGACTCCAAACAAAAAGAGATGACAGAATACGGTTCAGCCCCTCATCCACCTCCACCACCTCATCCACCTGCCTTCGCAAATCAGAAGCAGCCCGGTTTGTCTATTTCCAATAACTAATTGTATGGAAGCCGCCGCTTCGATGATTGCCTGGTTATTAGCACGAAACCCTCATTACCGCCCCGCCGCGCTGCTGCGAGCTGTAGCCTAGCACGCGCTGATTATATACACCAGCACAAATACACGACTACAACTGCTACGGGATTAATAAATTACAGTTCAAACATAATCCTATGAAGTTAGCTTCCGGCTGCCTTTGTGACAGGACAACGGCTATCCCCGTGCATCTTGTAACACGGACGTTCCCCGATTCGATTCCGAAGTCCCGTCCTCGTTCTGATGATGTAGGCGCTCGCGAGCCATAGCGACTCTTACAGCTCATCTGATACTGGGCTCGTGGAGCCGGATCCACACAATTCCGTCTGGTTGAATGTTAAGCATAGAAGCTGTGTCTCCGCGGCCACATTATCATTCGATACCATGTATTAGTCCGTTACAGACAGAACAACCTTCGACGAGATTCGTTGGTGGACCGGAAGAAAGTTCTCGTTTCGCCGCCATTCTTTTCACGTGAAGAGTAACTCTAAAATTGGTTCCGTAAGAAGAAAATTTTAACCTTATGAGAAGGACAGGAGTACAGTATGATTTTGAAGCTGTGAACTTGGTGGTAATGGATATGATGTAGTCGACGTCTACCAGATATTGGAACAATTGCTCCAGGAGGTCACTGAATAGGATCCGTGTGCTGCATAACGATATATGTAGACACCTGTTGGGGCTGAAAAGGTACTGCGGTGCTTCCCAAATGTACTTTGAAGCTGGAGTGGAACCGTTGGACTCTGTGCAGAGGAACCGCGTCGCGTCATTCATCACCAGGCTTGGCGGGAGTAGTAACTTGATAGTTCAGGCATTGGGAATGGGGTTGCACTATAGCCATAAGTATAAACAGTGGTCGGGCGTTGCTCAGCCGGGGTTAGTTTTTTTTATTTTTTGTGTATTGATTTGCATAGTTTTTTTTCTGTGTACTAATATGGATCTTGGGTCTGAAGTTCAAGTCTTTTTTTTTTTAATTTAACTGTTTGTGTAAAGCTAGTTAAAGTGATTTGGAACTAACTTATTCAGTTTAGTGATTAAAATGAAAAAGAAGCCTTTACCTTCAGGACATTATCAGAACCGCGTTCTAATTTTACTTAATGAAAGGTTTCCGTAGGGAAGATGTCGGCGAAGATGTTTTTGACTTTGTTATAACTTTAATTAATAATTCTGTATGAGAGCCTCAACTGAGTGATGTTTTCAGGTGAGACTTCTCTTTACAGATTGTTGTATGTGTTTGTTTATTTGATACAGTGTACACACGCACACATGCACACGCGCGCGCGCGTGTCTGTGTATACAGGGTGAAAGCATGATCGGTGTGGGCGTGGGGTTGCGCACACAGGGATGCTTTTCGGCGCGGTGGCGCTCTGTGGGTGTGGAGGGTGAACGGCCTACCCCACGACCTTCAGACTGGCTGGGCGGCGGGCGAGGGGCGGCGGGCGGCCGTCTCGGAAACAACCCCCTTCTATAATCATACAGGGTGGTCGGGTTGTGTGGGAAAATTTGTCAAGTGCTGGGAACTAGGGATGTATGTAATTTTGGACGCGGTATATACAAGGAGGGTTATGTACTCCGTGCGCCGCGCCGTACATACGTTACGTTGAACACGACCAGGCTAAACGATAAATTCAAGCTGGATACAGACTGCTGCACACCGCACCGAGCTGCAGCTCCAGCAGCACACCGATTAACGAGACAATTGGACGGAACTCTAATCGTTGTATGGAGATCACAAAATGTGTCTGTTTAAGTTGTACGGAACCATTTGCGGGAAATGTCTCTGCCGCCCCTAAATAGAGAATACTCTTTTATATACCAATTAAATACAGGCTTTCAACACGTGGTAGTTAGTGCGTCAAAGTAGTTTTGGTATCATCCACCAATCCACAATTGCTAGCACCGGATTTAAGTAACTTTAATTCTAATGTATTCTTGATGACGCCATTCGTTAAGTTGAAAATTTATTATGTTATCTTCGGACGGCTGGTTATCATGTCCATACGTCAGACGGAAGTTAAGACTTATCCTACATATGATGTATATCTGCCAGCTCTTTTGCAAGCCGTTGTCCCGTCCCTCCGTACACATGGCAATCAGCACACGACCGCGTCCGGAGCCGGGTTCCGCCGGAAACGCTCGCAAATAACGCACATTACTGACGGATTAGAGGTTAGCTCTTTGCTGAATCTAGACCCACGCGAATTTAACGGAATACTAGGCCTAAAAATCAGTTTAATTCGGCACAGGAATTGGTGTGGCGCATGGTAATGGTTTTAACCGGCTTCGAGAAGGATAATCACGGTTTAACCGGATTTTTTATTCGCTTTTCATGTATATAAAGATATATGAATAATGAAGCAATGAAATGAGTATTACTAAAGTACTTGAATATATAACTTTAGGCTTATGTCAACTATTCGGTACATTTCCATGCTATGTAACCGGTCTTGAAGAACTGTGCTTTGGTGGTGTACACGCGGTCTCCCACACCTGCAGGTCTGCCTAACTCGGTCTGGTTACCGATGCTCAGTAAACATGAGTAATATATGTAGTTTATGTATGTATCCAACTATGTCCTTGCTGATCAATGATGCGACAGTATACACAACAACAACTGTAGCCCTCCAGGTACCTCCATTATTATGCAAGCGTCTGTACGCTTGTGGTATGTTTACCATCAGGCATAACAACTCACGGGACTCAAGCCAACCTGACCAGCTAGTGGTGCACCCTGCTAAACAACAAACGAGGCTCTGACTCCCACCACCCCGCATTGGGCCAGCGGGGTGGGAAATGGCCCAAATCCCCACCCATATGAAGAATTATAAACGTGGTGATCTTTAGGGGAGGCCTATGTCCAGCAGTGGACGTATATCGGCTGATGTAGTAGTAGTAGATGAGCATATTTTGCTACTGATAGACTCTACTGTTAGATTAGAAGCTGAACCTTAAAGTAGCTCGCTGACTTAATGGTTAAGGCGTGCGGCCTTCAGTCCGAAGGTCGCGGGTTCGGATCTCAGCATGTACCAATGACTTTAATATTTAAGTTATGTACATTTGTGAACTTTGGTAACAGCAGCGAAATACAAACGGTGAAGGGAAACATCGCGAGGAAACCTGCACATGAATTGGAATTTATGGTAAGGTGTGTCTGAAGTCACCAATCCGCATTGGGCTCGCGCGGTGACTGCGGCCCATCGCCTTCATATTGATGGTAGGCCTGTGGCCACAAAAAAGAAAGTCCTTTAAAATTAACAATTTCGTGATTTACACTCAATCATGGTTCAATGACTAAAGCGGCCATTATAAGCAAACCAGTAAATGGATGTATGTTCAAACAATGAGGGAGATGACATAAGATTTCATTACCCAGCACTGTGTCCACCGTCCGTTTCGTATTAGATAAGGGAGGTTTGTGTCGGAGCGCGCCGTAAATAATTAAAGCCTTTTTAAAAATTATCTTTCGGCGGCAGACGTCATTATTTTTTTAGGTTATGTTAAGTTTCATATCATCCCTCCACAAAACCGACCGACGACATTGTCTGGGGTTAATTTCGATAATTTACATAAATTCAATGAAAGTGGTTGTTGGTCTCTGTTGTTAGAGACCGGCAGCGTCTGTTTCTGGCGTGGAGCAGCACTGTGCAAATGCTATCGTTCCCAACCAAATGATGCTGTACTAAAGTATCTTTACGTCAATGGCGGCAGTAACTGAATGATCCCTGGCGCCAGATAATTATACTACCGAAAAGCGCATACTCTTCTCAATTATTTGTATCATAAAAAAAAATGGATCGCCAATAAGATGCCGGGTTTACGTAACGTCACGTCACGTCACACCGCCGCCGTGCACCTCAACACGGTATCTTCTGGTACATGACTTGCACACACGGACACGTGGGCCACACACGCGTCCGCCATGTACACGCGAACATTTACGTAAATTATTATTCACGACTAATTCGTCCTGATCGACCAAGGACAAGCCTAGCGATCGTTGGGAGACCTGGAAGGACTAACGGCAGTATTCAGGCGAATATCAACATTAATGCAATTACCGTAGAGTGCATTTTCGGTCGCGGCCGGACTCGTTTGATGTGTTTCGCTACGGGAACCGTTTAGCTTTGAAAGGGAAATTTATACCTGCGCGAGGCGCCGCAGCGCCGCGGCACAGTGAGCCGTGTTCCCGGGGGACAGGGTCGCGATTCGAGCGGGCGCGCCCGGCGAGACGGAAGATAGGGGCGGGCGTGTGCGTTAGAGAAAGTGAGAACGATCTTGGTCCGTGACCTATCCTACTGATGAATGTCGAGTCCCCGGAACACCGCATTTTAACAAGTTGTCTAGACGGGCGCGCGTGTGTGCGTGCCGCGTACGGCGCGTACGGCGCGTACGGCCCCCGGGCGTGTGTGCGTGCGCGTGCGCGTGTGCGTGTGCGTGCGCGTGCCGCTGTGTGCGTGCGCTGCGCGTTCCCGCGGTGCGCGCCCAAGTTTTCACTTTTTAGTCAAAGGCTAGACGCTTTTGCGAGTTTGACGGCCGGGGTTGGCCATCGTGCCTCCCTCCGCTAGTTTTAGGTTTCGCATCCAAAATTCATACTTGTTGATTATGTAAAGGGTTCTGCTTGTCGGGCATTAACAAAGGCATGTCAAGGCAACAAGATGAAAAGCTTTATGAGGTTACGTATGAGCGAAACGCTACGGGTATTAAATGTAACAATGTATTTCTCATCACTCCTGACGTAGCTGGGGTTCGCTGGGGGAGGTTAGCTACCAATTCGAAACAAATTGCTGTAGCGAGTCCAGTTTTGTACGTCGGCAACAGTTACGTGGATTAGAGTGTGGCTAATATGAAGTCACAATTCGGATTGCACTATTCACCGTAGCCGTGGACAATACCAAAACCGATATAAATTCTTGCATCTATTTCATTTTGAAGTTAAGCATTCAAGTTAGATATATCTATTTATTATAACAACATATTTAAATACAAACAAAGCGGCGGACCTACACAAGTATCAAGAAGCTTTGTATAAAAAGTATACAACGCAAATTTTATGCGTAGCGTTCTACGTTTTGACCCTCGTTTTATTTGTATTTATATGAGCCCAGCTCCATCTTCAAATAGCCGCTCAGATCGGTTCAACCGGGGAGAAAATTGACCTAAAACAGATGTATATATATTTAATGAGTACAAATTGAGAAAACGGAATATAGGACACAAAGAGTATTTCATTAAGTAATAATTCTCGAATCTAACAAGTTCAAACATGTTATATATTTATACATAAGGAATATGTATAAGAAACTCTCAGTTCACAGAATATTCGAAATGATGGAGTGAATAGGCAGCTTCATAAGCTTTACCGGTCGAAACCTCCTAACGTTAGGATTCCAGCAGAACAGGATAGCAGGCTATGATGCGTTTACAACCTTCACACATAGTTGCGCTTTGAGACCCAAGTTAAATTACATTTAAGTTACTTAGCTCTTTTTTGGTTGTAGTATATATGAGTGGTGTCTGACAATAGAAATGGAGAACAATAGAAGAGAGTTTGAACACCAACGACGTATATAAAATAATA
Organism: Ornithoptera alexandrae; assembly: GCA_029030555.1. Taxonomy (NCBI): domain Eukaryota; kingdom Metazoa; phylum Arthropoda; class Insecta; order Lepidoptera; family Papilionidae; genus Ornithoptera; species Ornithoptera alexandrae. Next base: position 403,003 of record JARDVY010000069.1, on the reverse strand, counting down.
ATCATCAGCCAATAGCGGACGTCCACTTCTGGTCATATTCCTCCCCCAAACATTCCCATACGATCGGGTAGGAGTTCATGAAGGGGCATTTGGGCCATATCCCACCACACTGGCTCAATGCGGGTTGGTGGAAACGGGAGCCTCGTATGTTAATCAGCAGGGTGCACCACGAGCAGGTGAGGTTGGCTTGGGTGCCGTGAGTTGTTTGTGCGGGAAACCTTACACTCCCCGACGTATATTACATGAAAGAAAATTCGTGGAGAGATGTTTGCTGTAGTGGTAGCGAAGCGATAAATTCACAATACGAATGTTCTAATGTGTCAAATTGTCCGAGTATTGACAGGGTAGAGTTCCATGCACCCGCCTCCGCTGGGGGTTCGTTGCACCTCGGTTCGGGACGTCCGCTAGACGGGGGCGCACCCGGGCCCCGGGCCTCCGTTCAAATACTCCGGCTTCACGTTATCGGTGCCTTCATACATAACCTCGTCGTCTCCAGTAATAAGTTAAGGCAACTTCGGGTTTATCAAATTTATATGAGGAACTTTAAAGGATCAAGTCGGCGTTTATATGCAATGGATTAATACTTGACTATTACTTTTTATGATGTTAAATGAAAATTGACTATAATTGGAGAAGCGAGCTTATCTAAAGCACTAACTTATGACTGCATACTGACAACTGACAAATTGTCATTGTTTATCGTGGCTGCCTGTCTAAGTAGTTCCGGAAGCGTAGTGGGAACTTCCGATTGATGTGTGTAACTGAGCTGCAAACGTTTTAACTACTTAGTTACACTCGTATTATAATGCTATAAACATGAAATGATATTAAGTAATCGAAGTAATGATTTGGTGCAGTTGGAGTCAGATGGATTGAAGTCGAACAGGTTCGAGTGGGGCGGGCAGGTGCCGGGGACGCGGCGACTCCCAGGACGGGCGTCGAACCCGCCGCGCCCCGGGCACAGCCGTCCGGTAACCACTTTCGTCAAAGGTATCCTTGCCTAAGTTACCTTGGCGACCTCCACGTAAGTTCAGATATAAAACGGACAGAGGTTATCCGCAAAATATTCCATTTGTTCGGTTCTAAGTGTTCAAATTAATTGTTAACCTTATCCTAATATTTACTTAGTTTCCTATAACCTCTACGTACGTATCATGTTATTGCAGAATGTGAACCTCCTCCAACTCTTCTTCTTATAATGCCTCTCCAACTAGTGAAGGTTGGCGATCAGAGCGGTGGTTCGGCGGTACAATTCGGACGCCCCAGGCATGCCATTCCATTCTCTGATATTCTTCAACCATGACTTTTTCCTTCTCCCCACCTTTCGTTTTTCAGAATCTTTACCCATTATAATCAGCTGCAGAAGATCATATGCGCTGATGACGGTATACCCATTGCAATAATTAACCGTAAAATAAAGCTGTCGTCTACCAAAAGAGGTTACATCGTAATTTTAACCTTCGTGCCTCGAGCGATAAATCACGGTTAAATTGGGATATACCTTTCATATATTTTGCTTTTAATCGATACGACGGACCCGGCACCACCAGTTGCTGCGTGACCTATCGAATGAACCCTTAATCAGTTAACTATAAAAATAGCAGTAGACAAGAGCTGTATTATATATAGACTGAAGCGTAGTTATATCGGAAAATGATTTTCATTCATTAACATTATTAGAATTATTGTGTAAACAAAATTGAATCCATTACAAGATAACATTTGAGGGTATTATAAAATTTTCAATTGAGAAAGTAAAACGATTCAGAATAGATAATTTAAAATCCTGCTGCGTGAGCTGGCCTCTACGGGCCGCGTGTACGCCTTAGGAGTTGTTGCTACGCCGTAGCGGGCTCAACGACTACGAGGCGGCGCGGTCGGGCCCCGAGCACGTTCAGTAATGTATTAATCACCTTTTAGTTTGTAAAATAAGTAGGGTGCAGTGTGTAGAGGGGCTGTAAAGGTCCCGCACAACAACTCATGAGACCCAAGAGAGCCTCACCTGCTCGTGGTGCACCCTGCCAATCAAGAAACGAGGCTCTGGCTCCCACTAACTGGCATTGGGCCGGCATGGTGGGAAATAGTAGAAATCCCTTTGTATGAACCTCTACAAACGACGGCACCTGGTGTCTAACGATGCGGGCAACGCAGGGTCTATCCATGTGGGGGTGTTTGGGGGAGGTCTATTCTAGCAGTGGACGTGTCGGTAGCATCGGCTGATGATGATGATGATACATGTTACAAAGCTATCGCGTTACAGTCCCGTTGCAGCGGGAGCAGCGCGTTTGGTACCGAGTTGCATAACGCGTACAAGTTATCGTTACGATGAATATGTGAGAGCTGAGCTTAAGTGAGGTTGAGTGTCCGTTAAGCAAATAACTTTGTAAAGGGCAATGTCAACTTAACGCGGCGGCGATGTGCCAGGGCTTGTGAAAGCACGCCGCGGCAGGTGACGGGCGGCGGGCGGCGGGCGGCAGGAAGGCAAGGGCGGCGCGTCCGTGCAAGGGCGGCCGTCGACCGGGCTGCGACTCAACATTTCGGTATTTTTATAGCCCGGTCAAGTGTGGCCACGTTTCCATAAGTTAAGTTCAACGCTTACTAAGTGATTTCATATGTAAAGGTGTCACTTAAGTGATGTATGCCTAGATTAGCATCTATCACAAACAAGTGATCGGAAGTTCACCTCAACGAATTAATCTGATACAATGAAATGGTAGATTAGCATTACTCACTCAACATTAAGTGTACTGTGCTTGATAAAGAACAGAGATGAGATTATGAGAACCATCTGTGAGCTACCTTTCGTCATCTTCTCATCCGATACACGTCCACTGCTAGACGTAGTGCTCTTGTAATGTATTCTGATAAATCTCAAGATATCTTTGATCAGGTTTAATCATGCCCATACATACAAACATATGGGCATATTATAAAATATTCCTCTCCCGCCTTGCTGGCCGTTACACCCCCGTAACTTCCTTTGGGGAAGGAATTTTGTAAAATCCTCTCCTAATTGTCCCATTACTCAGCAAACAGGATATTGCTACCAAATTTTAAGTCCTCAGGCCCTGGTCCTAGAGACGTAGTGACGAGTCTGAGTATATATAATGTATATATATATATATATATATATATATATTAAAGATATAAATGAAATGATATCATGTAATATTACAGCCCCTGAAACGAAAGATCCGGCGAGTTCAATGAATGGTGAATGTTGAATGGTGAATGACGAAACGTAGGCGGACGATGGGGCCCGGCCGGCGGTGCTCCTCAATAGGTGTTTGATCTTGAACCTTCCCCAATGTTCAGGTCGGACAAGGGCGCGTCGCGACCTCCAGACGGCGGAGTCGACGCCCGGGCCGGGATGCGCCGGGGATGCCCGCCCGTCGCACTCCCTCTTCGGTAATCCGGTGACGAGATCGTTACGAATCGATTGAAGCTCATCAGCTGGCTCCCGCCACGGAGTGAGCCTGAGAAGTTCTGCTACATGCCAACCTTATTGTGCTACAGCAGGTGGATCAGCTGGTGGTACCCTTGATGTTGTCTAGCGAAGATTTGTTTCTGGGTCCGATATTATCCTTATTCCTATCTGCGGACGACTGTATTCAGCTTTTCTGACTGTATGTCCTAGATATGCTGTCGTCCGCTTTTGATCGCTAGAAAATACCTCAGTGTCGTTTTCACCCGCCGCAGAGCTTCCTCGTTGGTCACCTGAACCCAGCTGATTGTTTGAGCACGCGGCGGTATGCCGAAGGTTCCAATGCACTTCCAAGGGTCTTCCCTAGCTGTCCACGCTCCGCGACCGCGGCGGAGTATGGGCCGTATACAATATTCTAATAAATTTATTTCGCCATATTTATCTGCAGGGTCCAACAATTTTTTTTTATTTCATAGGATACAACCTTTTTTTATTCCGGGGGAAAAATCTGCGAAAGATACCCTGCTCTAGGAGGAAGAGAGAACGATGTGAACTCCTTATTCACTAAAACCTCCTCGGTGGTCTGCACCAGTGCATGCAGAGAGCCCTGGTATCTCTTATAGAAGGCACCGCAGCCCCTCTCCTCTAAACTTTGTGTTACCACGTCTCTGGGGAGGGGCCCAACCCTCCTAAGCACCATTGCTGAGCCATACGCTATCGCACGCAGGTTAGATTATTGGAGCGATAAGCGCCCCCACCTGCGGGGCCTGCGAAACTTGTAAACCCTTCTAGTCGCCGACGACAGGCAGAGCTTACTTTACTCGTATTCCTACCAGCCGGAGTGCGGGGTGCCACAGGCCACAGGACACGGCCCACCCGCCGCAATAGGGTCGTGGTTGGCGGGTTGACGCTGCACCTTACGAGACGGAACACACACAAACAGCCCGCTGGAATACAAACTCAAGGCTCACGGATCCGTGGAGCAGGCCCAGTGCTGCGCTCGTGGCTGGACATCTGGGTGAGGATTTCGTATTCAGCGATTTGTTAAATAACGAGTAAACGAAGCGGGGGGCCGCCCTCCAGTCGGAGAGCGTCGCCCGTCGCCCGTCGCCCGTCGCCCGTCGCAGCCCTGCGGCCCTCTGCGGTGCAGCGCGCCCAGCCCCAGCCCCAGCCCCAGCCCCAGCCTACTGCCGCACACCGGACATATCTAACGGAAAATCCCACTGAAGTACAGTCGCGTGGAGACATGCACACATGCACACATGCAGACATGCAGACAGACGGTTTAACGTCATAACGCAATATATCTCCGGGTACACCCCTCACCTCCTCCGCATTGAATGGACCAGGTTGATGCTTCACCACGTTCCCACTTGACGCTAAGTGGTGTGGTGTGCGGTGGTAAAGCAGTGACCTAGCCACAGCTACTCAACCTTCACTTAAAGACACCCCCCTCGTACTTGTGCGGGAACGCCGGCGCCGGCAAGTTGCTCCACTCCGTAGCAGTTCATATGAAGAACAGGAGCTGAAGCTCCTTGTTTGCAAGCTGAGGATGTCCACAGCATATAGAACCTATGGTCTCTGATTCGAATTAACCGTTGGAGACAGTTTAAGGTAACCGCGATGTTATCGCCATCAGCAGTCCAAGCTGTGACAGCAGTGGCACCTGATGCTGTTGAGGATACGATAACCTCACCACAGTACATAAGTGATTCGTGATCATCAAATTTTACTGGTGGTAAGTCCTTGTTGTCGGAGACGGTCCGCAGCGTCCATTTCTGTCGCCGAACAGTAGCGTGCGAACATTACCTTGATCCGGTTTGAAGGACGTTATAATTAGTGAAATTATTTGGGTAACCAAACCGCTAACATCTTATGTGTCCTAAGGCCACGTTATTATGGGAATCACTTAACATCAGGTGATAAACATCCAGCTCTTCTCGCAGCCTCCCAACAAAAAATTCCAACCAAGGATACATTTGCTGCAATCGCCTCGCTTGGCAGAGGTAGCAGCTGATCCGTCATCGGTATTCCTTGTTCAGGCACACCGAAGGTCGAGTGATGTGATACGATGTATGTATGTGTGTTTGTGTGTTTGCCAGTAGACATCCGAACCAACCTGGCAGCGCTCTGCAGTAGAGGGTGCCAAGAGCATTGGATCGTCTTGCAGCGTGACACGGTGCCCTCCGCCTCCTCACGAGGGCAAGCGAACGCGCCACCCTCTCCATTCACCGTGTATGCACACAGCTGCAGCGGCCAGCTGAATAACTAATTTATTTTCAATTTGCGAATGTCACCAGTAATTTATTGATTAGTAAAAGGAGTTGATGGTAAGCGATAAGCTTAGTCATACCAACGTGGCGTTGGTTAGGATGATGTACACGGGTGGTAGGTCTCTGTTGCTGCAGACCGTCTAAGTATCACCGCAGTGTCTATTGCAGCCGACAAAACGTAGTGAGCAAACATTACGGTGATCCGGTTTGAAGGGCGCTGTAGGTTATAAGTAGTTTACTGGTGGTAGGTCTCTGTTGCTGCAGACCGTCTAGGTATCACCGCAGTGTCTATTGCAGCCGACAAAACGTAGTGAGCAAACATTACGGTGATCCGGTTTGAAGGGCGCTGTAGGTTATAAGTAGTTTACTGGTGGTAGGTCTCTGTTGCTGCAGACCGTCTAGGTATCACCGCAGTGTCTATTGCAGCCGACAAAACGTAGTGAGCAAACATTACGGTGATCCGGTTTGAAGGGCGCTGTAGGTTATAAGTAGTTTACTGGTGGTAGGTCTCTGTTGCTGCAGACCGTCTAGGTATCACCGCAGTGTCTATTGCAGCCGACAAAACGTAGTGAGCAAACATTACGGTGATCCGGTTTGAAGGGCGCTGTAGGTTATAAGTAGTTTACTGGTGGTAGGTCTCTGTTGCTGCAGACCGTCTAGGTATCACCGCAGTGTCTATTGCAGCCGACAAAACGTAGTGAGCAAACATTACGGTGATCCGGTTTGAAGGGCGCTGTAGGTTATAAGTAGTTTACTGGTGGTAGGTCTCTGTTGCTGCAGACCGTCTAGGTATCACCGCAGTGTCTATTGCAGCCGACAAAACGTAGTGAGCAAACATTACGGTGATCCGGTTTGAAGGGCGCTGTAGGTTATAAGTAGTTTACTGGTGGTAGGACTCTGTTGCTGCAGACCGTCTAGGTATCACCGCAGTGTCTATTGCAGCCGACAAAACGTAGTGAGCAAACATTACGGTGATCCGGTTTGAAGGGCGCTGTAGGTTATAAGTAGTTTACTGGTGGTAGGTCTCTGTTGCTGCAGACCGTCTAGGTATCACCGCAGTGTCTATTGCAGCCGACAAAACGTAGTGAGCAAACATTACGGTGATCCGGTTTGAAGGGCGCTGTAGGTTATAAGTAGTTTACTGGTGGTAGGTCTCTGTTGCTGCAGACCGTCTAGGTATCACCGCAGTGTCTATTGCAGCCGACAAAACGTAGTGAGCAAACATTACGGTGATCCGGTTTGAAGGGCGCTGTAGGTTATAAGTAGTTTACTGGTGGTAGGTCTCTGTTGCTGCAGACCGTCTAGGTATCACCGCAGTGTCTATTGCAGCCGACAAAACGTAGTGAGCAAACATTACGGTGATCCGGTTTGAAGGGCGCTGTAGGTTATAAGTAGTTTACTGGTGGTAGGACTCTGTTGCTGCAGACCGTCTAGGTATCACCGCAGTGTCTATTGCAGCCGACAAAACGTAGTGAGCAAACATTACGGTGATCCGGTTTGAAGGGCGCTGTAGGTTATAAGTAGTTTACTGGTGGTAGGTCTCTGTTGCTGCAGACCGTCTAGGTATCACCGCAGTGTCTATTGCAGCCGACAAAACGTAGTGAGCAAACATTACGGTGATCCGGTTTGAAGGGCGCTGTAGGTTATAAGTAGTTTACTGGTGGTAGGTCTCTGTTGCTGCAGACCGTCTAGGTATCACCGCAGTGTCTATTGCAGCCGACAAAACGTAGTGAGCAAACATTACGGTGATCCGGTTTGAAGGGCGCTGTAGGTTATAAGTAGTTTACTGGTGGTAGGACTCTGTTGCTGCAGACCGTCTAGGTATCACCGCAGTGTCTATTGCAGCCGACAAAACGTAGTGAGCAAACATTACGGTGATCCGGTTTGAAGGGCGCTGTAGGTTATAAGTAGTTTACTGGTGGTAGGACTCTGTTGCTGCAGACCGTCTAGGTATCACCGCAGTGTCTATTGCAGCCGACAAAACGTAGTGAGCAAACATTACGGTGATCCGGTTTGAAGGGCGCTGTAGGTTATAAGTAGTTTACTGGTGGTAGGTCTCTGTTGCTGCAGACCGTCTAGGTATCACCGCAGTGTCTATTGCAGCCGACAAAACGTAGTGAGCAAACATTACGGTGATCCGGTTTGAAGGGCGCTGTAGGTTATAAGTAGTACTGGTGGTAGGTCTCTGTTGCTGTAGAATGTCTAGGTATCACCGCAGCTCCTATTGCAGCCGACAAAACGTAGTGAGCAAACATTACGGTGATCCGGTTTGAAGGGCGCTGTAGGTTATAAGTAGTTTACTGGTGGTAGGACTCTGTTGCTGCAGACCGTCTAGGTATCACCGCAGTGTCTATTGCAGCCGACAAAACGTAGTGAGCAAACATTACGGTTATCCGGTTTGAAGGGCGCTGTAGGTTATAAGTAGTTTACTGGTGGTAGGTCTCTGTTGCTGCAGACCGTCTAGGTATACCCGCAGTGTCTATTGCAGCCGACAAAACGTAGTGAGCAAACATTACGGTGATCCGGTTTGAAGGGCGCTGTAGGTTATAAGTAGTTTACTGGTGGTAGGTCTCTGTTGCTGCAGACCGTCTAGGTATCACCGCAGTGTCTATTGCAGCCGACAAAACGTAGTGAGCAAACATTACGGTGATCCGGTTTGAAGGGCGCTGTAAGTTATAAGTAGTTTACTGGTGGTAGGACTCTGTTGCTGCAGACCGTCTAGGTATCACCGCAGTGTCTATTGCAGCCGACAAAACGTAGTGAGCAAACATTACGGTGATCCGGTTTGAAGGGCGCTGTAGGTTATAAGTAGTTTACTGGTGGTAGGTCTCTGTTGCTGCAAACCGTCTAGGTATCACCGCAGTGTCTATTGCAGCCGACAAAACGTAGTGAGCAAACATTACGGTTATCCGGTTTGAAGGGCGCTGTAGGTTATAAGTAGTATACTGGTGGTAGGACTCTGTTGCTGCAGACGGTCTAGGTATCACCGCAGTGTCTATTGCAGCCGACAAAACGTAGTGAGCAAACATTACGGTGATCCGGTTTGAAGGGCGCTGTAGGTTATAAGTAGTTTACTGGTGGTAGGTCTCTGTTGCTGCAGACCGTCTAGGTATCACCGCAGTGTCTATTGCAGCCGACAAAACGTAGTGAGCAAACATTACGGTGATCCGGTTTGAAGGGCGCTGTAGGTTATAAGTAGATTACTGGTGGTAGGTCTCTGTTGCTGTAGAATGTCTAGGTATCATCGCAGCTCCTATTGCAGCCGACAAACTACTGTGCAAACATTACGGTGATCCGGTTTGAAGGGCGCTGTAGGTTATAAGTAGTTTACCGGTGGTAGGTCTTCGTTGCTGCAGACCGTCTAGGTTAGGTTAGGTTTCTATTGCAGCCGACAAAAACTACTGTGCAAACATTACTGTGATCCGGTTTGAAGGACGCTTTAGCTATTAAAATGACATGGTTAATGAGAATAAAAAAACACACATCGTGATCGCCTTGAGACATGATGTCAAGTATCGTTAGTAAATTTTCACCAGCTACTACGCCCTTCAAACCGGAGCACAATTGCACACTACGCAAAGGTTAAGCTTGTATTGATCACATGCGGTTGTTGGTTAGGTGTTTGTTTTCTTTTTATTCACGACGAGACAGGAGGAGCAAGACGTTCACTTTATATTAAGTGATACGCCCGGCCATAACAACGTGCTCCTAGTTAGGATGATATATATAGCACCACATTGCGCTCGTCGCTTTGAGGCATAAGATGTTTATTTTCATTACTGCAGTAATTTCTCTGGTTACAGCGCCCTTGAAACCGGAACACGGTAATGTCTGCACTGGGCTGCTTGGGCGGGTATGAGTGGCGCGGCGGTGTTACGTTGACAGTCTCCGGTAAGAGAATTATCACCAGTTACTTTTTCTCCATAACCGTATTGTTCACTTGAAACCGAGTGAAATTAAGGCCAAGTTCATCTATTACCGGTAACACGACAGCGCCGTGTCCTCCGACACGGTTCGTGTATTGACGTCATCGGAATTAATAATGTTTGCATTGGTGGCGGATACGTCAATACGGTTCTGTGACTCACATGTGAAATAACAGTTAAACATATAACGTTAACAATGTGATGTTAAATTTAAACCCTCCCTCCTCCCCGTAACCCTTCACCAGCGAACGCCAGATGTTTACACAACTGCTCCTCCTCACTGGGCACCGCGTGTCACAGCAGCTGAATCACGCAGACGTGGCCGTGTACATACCTCATCTAACATTAGAGAGCAGAACCGTGGAAACGTTTCTATGAGAAATTGATACTAATGATAACAATCAGCCCAGTCGGTAATCCCACTGCTGGGACTAAGGCTTCCTCACAGAGGAAGAGTCAAGGTCATGATCTAATATACCGGCTAGGAATTGTTGAAACAATGTTGGTCCCTTTTATACTGGTGATAGGTCTCTGTTGCCGACCGCCGAAAACCGTCTAGGTAAGTAGTACTGTGCCCCGGTTCGAAGGGCGTTGTAGCTAGTGTTAATTACTGAGGTAACGAGACTCAAGATCTTACCTCTCAGGCGGTGCAGAGTATCTCATCCGAATTAACACAAAATTCTTGTGGGCGGGCGTATTCCTCAACCACGACTCTCGTCGAGTTGTTGAGTCTCGTTATGTCAGTAATTATACTAGCTACAGCGCCCTTCAAACCGGATCACAGTAATGTTTGTCGGCTGCAATAGGCGCTGTGGCGGTATCCACCGAGGCGGTCTCTGCAGCAGAGACCAATCACCAGTAAACAAACCCTACTGCTCGCTACTGATAGATAGTTGATAACACGTTAGCACTGATTAGGATGTTTGCACAACATACACTTCGCCTTGACATAAAATGAGTCACCTTAGTAATATAAATTAAATATAAACATGACCATAGGAAAAATATTAACGAGGCGACAGGACTAACGGGACGTTTCACCTGATGGTAAGCGATACGCCCGCTCACCCACAACAACGTGGCGCTTGTTGCTATTCTATACACTGCACCACATTGTACTCATCGCCTTGGAACAAGACGTCAGGTCTCGATACCTCAGTAATTTCACTAGCTATCAGCACCCTTCAAACCGGACCCCAGTTATGTCTGCACACTGCTGTCTGACGGCTGCAATACGAGCTGCGGTGGTAGCAACCAAGACGGTCTCCGGCAACAGAGACTTACCATCAATAAAAATTGATGGTAAGTAGAACTGACCGGCAGTTTACTGCATATGCACCAGTCGCTCCAGTCGTCAGGTGTGGTTGCTAAGGGCCGTCTAGAAACGAACATGCATACATTGCTGTGGTCCGGTTTGAAGGGCGCTGGTATCTAGACTTAACGCGACTAGCGCAATGTGGTGCTGCGTATACTAAGCTAACGCTAACCTGCGCCGTGTTGTTGATATGGAAATGTTTGCAGGTAGTTATACAAGCGATTACATTACTGCCGGTAACAGTTACTGCGGCGGTTGCGGCGGTTGCAGCAGTTGGACGGAGCGGAAAATGTGCACGGAGGAAAAAAATCCGATAAACCAGATCGGCGGGTGAAGACTCGCAAGCGTCAGGCGGAGGCGGAGGCGGAGGCGGAGGCGGAGACGGCCGCGGTTATTATCTGCGGGGCGGCCTCGCACGGGCGTCGAACTCGCTGCAAGTGGGTCAATGCAACGCGCGGCCGGCCGACCGACCGCCGCGCCCCGCGCACCGCCGCGCGTACACCCGCGCGCACCCGCGCACCCGCGCACCCGCGCACCCGCGCACCCGCGCACGCGCGTTGCGTAACCGCCGCCGAACAACAATGGCGGACGTTTCCTCACCACGCGCCCGAAACGGTCACCACTACTGCCCAGGTAAATCGACCGTAGCACGCTCTACATCGCACCGCACGGTGTCGCACGGTGTCGCACGGTGCCGCACGGTGCCGCACACTGCTGACGGCGGTCAAGCGCGATCCTTCACAATACTGTCTTTAATATTTCTTTGCTCGCTTTGGGCCAGGGGGAACGAAAACGTCCAATTCCTCTCCATATCAATCCCTATACAATCGCGATGGCAATCTTTTGGGACCTATGTCTAGTCTATCAGTGCACGTATATCGGATGATGATGATGATAAAATCTGGTTTGAAGTATGGTTTATTCTTACTGCGATGCAGTAAACTATGTGTAACCACGGTTAAATGAGTGTACGACGAAAATAACCGAGGCTATCTGATAACATCTGGAGTGTTCCGTCGTGTGTGGAACTGATTGTCGAGGAAAACGCTGACGGCGATTGCTTAACATCGACACTCCGGTTATCTGCTGATAAGCCGGGTAAACATCTATTGTAGCTGTTATAATCGACATGTAGTCGTCAATTTAACTCGGAAACCTATGACTACATTCAGGTTCACTTTAATCAGTCTCTTTGGTAACTGAACTGTTACTGATGGTATGTCTCTGCTGCTCAGTCCTATAGTCTCGGGCTAGTAAGAATAGGAATAAGGTAAGCACTGCCTGTCGTAGGCGACTGAAAGGGTCTAGGAGTTCCTTGAGGGTGAGGGCCCTTATCGCTCGACAAGTGCAGCTCTTACGCACCATGGCTTAGCGATGGTGCCTATGACGGTTAGGCCCCTCCTCAGTGACCTTTAACACAAAATGTAGAGAGACACCGGTGCGTTCTATAAGAGATCCCGGAACCTCTCCGAGGGGGTTTTAGTAAGAATCTTACATAACCCTGACTTCCTTCCATCAGTAGGATCCATCCTTCTCTTTCGAAGATCTCTCCCACGAAACAAAAATAAAAATCTATTGTCGGAGACCGTCTAGTACCACCGCAGCGCCTCTTCCTGTCGTCGAATACTACTGTGCAAACTTTACCGTTTTCCGATTTGCAGGACGCTGTAGCTAGTGTAATTACTGGGGTAACCGGACGCAATATCTTCTATCTCAAGGCGACCAGCGCAATGTGGGGCTGGGTATGCTATCTAAACTAGCGCCACGTTGTTATGGCGTATACCATCTAGTAAACGTTCAGCACTTCTTATCGCTTCGTAAAAAAAATTGTCAAAAATATGGTCAAGCACCAATAATAATACCTGATGCCTCTGAAGTAATGTTTTTAACTGAAGTTAAGAACCTGTTCAAATAAATCAGGAGCTACTTAAGTATCGCTGCTATGCATGGACGCGTCTCCAGCGTAATGTGGACATCCGAATACAGCAGCAAACCTCCATTTCGTCGGTTAACAAACCAGTTCTCTCTTCACTGACCTATATCATAGGTTTCATCATCATCATTAGCCGATACACGTCCATTGCTGGACATAGGCTCTCCCCAAAAGATTTCCACATGACTGGCCCCGCGATTCTCACCAGATCGTCGGTCCACCTTGTGGGAGGCCTCCCAACACTACGTCTCCTGGTACGCGGGCGACACTCGAGAACCTTACTGCACCATCGGCCGTCGGTCTTTCGAGCAATGTGCCCTACCCACTACCACTTAAGTCTAGCAATCTTTTGGATTATGTCGGTGACCTTAGTTCTTCTGCGGATCTCCACATTCCTGATTGGATCGCGCAGAAAAACTCCGAGCATAGCCCTCTCTCCCCATTGCCCTTTGAGTTACTTTGAGCCTCTTTATAAGGCTAATAGTAAGGGGCCACGTCTCGGTTCCATATGTCAACACTGGCGACAGGTACGAGCTGGAGGCTTCTGTCCACCGCATGTTTAGTGTTAGGATTTCTAAAACCTTTCTTATACTTACACTTTACTACATGCTGACTACGTATATGCAGTACTTGTTTGTGATAACATTATCTACACACAGTAAGTTTTTATTACACGAGGTTGGAACCAGTATAACATTTACTTTATAATATACACAGCACCATATTGCGCTCATCGTCTTAGACATAAGATATTAAGTCTCATTACCTTAGTAATTTCACTAGCTACAACGTCCTTCAAACCGGAACACAGTAATGTTTACACGATACTGTTTGTCGGGTTCAATAGGCGCTGCGGTGGCGTCTACTTAGACAGTTTCCGACAACAGAGACTTAGAGTTAATGAGGTTGCTTTGTATTCCCACAGCATTCTTAAGGTTATTGCAACCAATTTTTTTTTAGTTATATATATATATGTATGTGTATATATGTATATATAAATATAAATTGAGCGTGTCTGTCGTTCCGTGTTTGTCCTCTCGCCGCTGTCGGCGGGAGGAAAACATCGCGCGGAGGGAAGGCAGTAATCTGTATTGTGTAACATCTTGACGCGCATAACTGTGTCACGACGCGCGCCGGGAGGACACGCGGGTAGGAGAGGGGGCGGGGGGGGGGTGTGTGGCGAGTGGCGGGGACGGCAGGCGGCGGCAGAGGGGTCAGGGCAGCGGGACAGGAGAGGAGGGCGGCGTTTGGAGGTCGCCGAGGAAATGGATATTTTACTCATTCGAACCGGAACACGATTGCGCGCTGCTATTCGGCGGCAGTGCTAACGTACGGTTGCCATGGCGACGCGATGTTTGCGATCTACTGAAGAATATACAGTATGATATAATAAGTACCGATAACAACAACAACTCGATGGAGTTTCAAACGAGGTAGGTGTCTATATCTGTAGACTGTCAAGGTAGGTACAGCAGCAGCGACTAACGTATTGAAGGTCGTTGTAGCTAGTGATGCTACTACCGGTAACGAGAGTGGACATCCTACGTCTCAAGGCGCCGAGCACGATGCGGTGCTGTGTACCATCTTAATTGAAACTGCACTGCTTCGGGCGGGCCGGCACGCGTTTCACTTAACATCAGGTGAAGGTCTCTCACTCCATCAAATAAATAAATATATATCGCTGGAAGCCGCTTGATTCAATCGGCGCATAATAGTTTTGTGGGATAGATTAGAAGAGACCTGTCCAGCTGTGGACATCCATCGGTTGAGGTGATGATGATGAATTTTTGATTAGTATTTAATCAAACATCGATCGAATCAATCCACTCCGTGAGGAAGAAACAGAGGATTTTCCTTTTGTCTTCTTATATACCTGTTTTATTTTTATTATTCGAAGCGACGAGACTAGCGGGACGCTCACCTGATGGTAAGTGTGATACGTCCGCCCATAACAACGCGGCGTTTGTTAGGATGGTATACACTGCACCAGATTGTACTCGCCTTGAGACATGAATCTCGTTACCCAAGTAATTACACTAGCTGCAGCGCCCTTCAAACCGGAACACGGTAATATCTGCACAGTACTGTCTGTCGACTGCAACAGGAGCTGGGATGGTACCTACCTAGACGGTCTGCAGCAACAGTGACCTTCTTTTTTGTTTCGCGGGGGAAATCTTCGAAAGATACTCTGCTTCTACGGGTAAATCAAGGTTGTGTTATTCTTATTAAAACCCCTTCGGTGGTCTGCATCAGTGCATCCGCAGAGACCTCCGGATCTTTTACAGAACATACCGGTGTCCCTCTACGCCTGTGTTAACGCGTCTCTGAGGAACTCTCGTGGGGACCATCGCTGAGCCATGCGTTGTGTCATGCAGGTTCGCTTGTTGAGCGACGAGGGCCGCGAAACACCTACACCCTTTTAGTCGCCTTGTACGACAGCAGGACTCGCCTTAATCCTATCCTTACTAGCCGTGCAAGTGGTGTAGCGTAATGCGGTGCGAGCTGGTGCCGTGCAGCGCGCGTCGGTCCAGGGGAGCGTCTGAACTATCAATTTATGAGTTTATTATGAACGACATTGAAATGGAAAAAAATGGTATCCCAGCCCTGGCACCGTCCGGAGGACCGGTGCCAGGGCTGGTTCAGACAAAAAGTGTGACTTCAGCGAGCCTGGAGTAGGTTTATATAAATATGATGACCAGCACCGAACCATTAGCGGGCCTAGTGGTTACCGCGGCGGGATAATTGCGCCTAATGACGTGTGAAATTCGGAATGTATGAATTCCGCGCCGTAAAAACCCTGTTAAATATAATTCGTAAGGTCGTTAACGAAAAAAGAGTGATTGTCCAGTTATATAGTTTATAATTAAATCGATCCTAATTTGTGTAATGAGCAAAAAATAATTGTTAAAACGTTCAAAGTTTCGCTCGTTTAACGGTTGCCGGTTAATTTGAACTGTGCCGGGGACGGGCGCGCTAACTGTTCGCCGGCAGAAAGGGACGTTCCTTAACACACCACCATTTATCCGTCCGGGTGTCGCAGCAATCGCCTGTTACCGTCACCAAATATATTGCATTTTATGTCGGTATCATTACTTCTGTCACGTATGTTGGCAACATTTGATGTGACAACGCGGAAGGGACGCGCCGACGAGACGGCGGAGGGTAGCGGGAGCAGAGCGAGGGTAGCGAGTATTCATTGCTGTCAAGAGTGTTGTATACATTTCCTTGTGTATTGATTAATTGTCGAAAGTAAGATCTCAACCATCTGCTATCTGTCAAACTGGAGGATAAGCTAACACACCTACGCTGGGAACGGAACTCTTGCTCGTACCCGTCTCCACCCAAGATCGTATCGTACAGGAACTGTTACATATCTACCGTCAAGTGTACACACATTACTGCATTCCAATTCGAAGGATGCTGTACCTGTTGTCACCAAGGCAACAAGAAACATTTTATACCTATTCATAGCATCGTAACCTGCGCAATTCATTGTCACGGGAAAGCGTGATCACCAGGTAATCCAGCAGGAGGCGACCGTTATTTTCTAAATGTTTCTTAATATTTAGATATAACTGTGCGCGCTTCGTAAACGTGCGCATTAGATTGCGCGCATCGACGGTCGGCGAGTGCGCGCTGGCCCTCCAATCGGACCAGAGCGACGGACCTGACCTATTCCACGCGTACTTGACGACCGATACGTCAGCGTTGCAAATCGTTGCCTTTTTTTCGCTGTTTCATACAAAACACCGATTAGACTTAAAAGGATAGCATTCGTGTCACCGCCGCCGCGGCAATCACGGGCGCAAACGCACACAGCACCAGGAGCAAGCGGAAACGAACCTTATTGCTTTGCAATACGGTGTTACAGAAGCGTATTTATTGATTCTATCCACAAAACCACTTTTACAGCCCAGTCGGGGGAAAATAGTCCTTATTTGTATGGCGGTAGAGTCGCGGCGACGTGTCCGCGCGAGCGCTGCCGCTGTAAGTGGGGCGGGCGCCTTGAGAGGTACATTTACATGGAGGCGGCCTCGCGCGGTCGCTGGCCCGCCGTCCGCGGTTTCCTTCCTTCCCATCTATTAGCCTTTATTAGTTATATCTGCCAACCACTTTCTGCTACGTAAATGCGTCATATCTTATTTAACATTCTATACTGTTTAAGTATAGAGATATATTAAGAATACCCAAGCAAACACATAATATATACAGATCTTTGCGGATGAAATGGGCGCGACGTTCAAACGCAGGTGAATTGGTTTGGTTGTAACATTGAGGTCGTGGTTGAGATGATTACAAAGCACCACGAGCTTTGGGAGACAAATTGTTAAAACTAGATTACATCAATCTACCTAGAAATTATCTAGAAAGTAAGACCTAACCATTATGTTAGAGATAACATTGTCAATATATCTCATTCGGTTTGACCTTTATCGATCGGATGCAACAGGCCGTGTACCACGGGGCTAACTAAGGTAGGAACACACTGCGACACTAAAATTACTGAAAATATTTAGGCTCATTAACACTAGGAAAATTATTATGAAGGTATCCTTTTTTGTGTGGTACACCCTGCTAATCAACGAACGAGGCTCTGGCTACTACCAACCCCCATTGGGCCAGCGAAGTGTAAAATGGCGCAATTCCCCCAAATGACAGCCCCTAGTGGTCGGCGGTACCGGAGGCCATGCTGACTGTACGTGGAGATCTTTGCGGGAGGCCTATGTCCAGCTGTAGAACTCTATCGTCTGATGATGGTGATCCTTTTTTTAAACAAACACAATTTCTGCTGAAACTTAGTGTTATGAGTTGAAGTAGTAAATAGATTAGCTACATATGATCTGTTACCAGTAACTGTACCTTTCTATGAACCTCTATTTATCCCTGTTCTATATTATTAAATATGTATAAGTATCTATAAGATTATTATATTTATCCAGATCGTTATTCAAAGCGATGTGCAATCCTCGTCGAGCTCACCGCCAGTGTGGGACCACGTTAACTTTCCCCCCAGAGCCCGTTGGACTGTGAAATGGATCCTACGGACCCTGAAAAAAGCTCGCCTGCTTGCTTTGTATCAACATATACTTGACACTGGGGATGTCTTCTTTTATTTAGATAGGGAAAAATTTATTTAGTGGCATCAATATCCTGATCCTGATACAATTTGGATATAATATCTTCAATATATACTTTATTATGTTGTACTAAAGTTTAAGTTTGGAAAGCAGCCTGCGGTCCTAAACACTTTGGAAACTATTGAAGCTTAGAAGTCTTAGTAATATCACTGGTTTCAGGTCTCGAAGCCCTAATAACATGCAAAGATTACCACTTTCCAATGATTGTTGAAATTATTAGGTTTAGAAGATCTAAAATCCAAGGCTTTCAAAGCATTTAAATGCAATGTTGTGTGCAAAGTGTAAAGATCTCATACAGCTTCACATTGTTATAAGCGAGGGTATCGTTTTGTCAGTAAAGGGAACAACAGCTATCATAGTCTCCAATGGTAGGCCAGCGAGTCCGCCCGATGTTGGCTACGGCGGGTTTGTTTTGAGCTAATGGTATTGATGCAGCTGGTCGGGAGCTGGTCGCGGACGGGGAGCCGGCAATAACCAGGCGGGTTAGGTAAGGCTGGCGAGCGCGGCGCCGGCATCCTGTCCCACATACGGCGGAGGTGAACCGGTACGCTCGGTCGCCACACAAAAACAGTCGACTCTCGCTACTAGTCCTCAGCGTTAGTTCGCCGCATTCGACTAATAACCTTATTTTTCGCGCCCACTTTGGAGCTGCAATGTTGTTATGTTTAATTATGGTTCGCTATTTTAGGAGCGGCCGGAGGACCATCGCCGAGTGCCTCGACATCCCAATGCCTCTCGATCTTACGTGATTTTTGTGTGTACGCATTTTGCTCCTCAAAAATGTCAGAAGATTCGATATGTAGAGCTAAATTTTGAGATGTATCATCACCGTGTAGTTCGACGTCTTCACAGCTCCTATTAAGAGTGACTAACAGCTCTTGCATATTAAACTTCTTCGTTATGGTTGAGTTATGTATACCGATCTCAATTTACTTAGAATCGAAATAAATCGTTGATTACAGCACAATGAGACAACAATGGTGTTGTAGGACTGTAGCCTGCGAACGCGACATCGCCTGCGCCTGAGCCTGCGCCTGCGCCTGCGCCGGCGCGGCGACACGCGACACGCGAACAGACATCAGTACACGCGGCAGATTGATTTCTATTGATGCAACAATTGTCAATTAGCACGCGCTCTTGGCGTGAGTTACGAGTTCAAAGCCCTAAATGGCGCTGGAAGGTCAGGCCTCTTCGGCGGAGAGCGGCACTCGAGCTATCTACAACTATTACAGATAGACCTAGATTTGAACACGAATAACACTTGTCGTCGAAACGCAGAATCCGTCTACATAATCAAGATCTATAAGAAGGTACACTTTATTGTGGATCTTCTTATAGATAACAAAGCGCGCAGTTGGCGAAGTATTATATATATATATAATATAATTATATAATATATTGTAATTAATTATAAGTATAATATATATTATAATTAATTATAAGTATTACCGAAATAATAGTTTGTTAGCTTTAATGAAGACGTCTGCTACCAGTCTTCATTGTCAACCTTTGTTTATCCACTGCTGGATATAGGCTTTCCCCCAATGTCGTCTACCAAATGCGATCCTCAGCTTCTCGCTTCCACTTCCGACCGCCCTGATGATGTATTTGCTACCGATAAAAATAAAAAAAATCCGCTGTTTTTCAAATTTCAAAGATTTGGTGTAATTTTGGTATAAATATAAAGGTGACTCTTCGTTTGTTATTTCATTGCGAGTGAGGTTTAATTTTTACTTGCGTTAAAAGCTGACAGAGTGAGTTTCAATTTATGTATGAACACTACACATGTGGTTGCTGCAGCTCAATGTAATTCCATCATGCTAGACCAGGTCGCTTTGATCTGAATTAAGAACCCATTCGCCGAATACGTTAACAAGTGAGTAGCGCGCGCGGCGGCGGGTGTGCGTGCGCGTGTGTGTGCGCACGCCGCGCCGCGCATGCGTGCGTCCGCGTGTTGCGACACCGCCGCTCCGTGCGTTATCAAATTATGTATACGCTGCGTGCAATTTACTTACGAGAGGACAACATTTCGCCTCTTACACGCCCAGTCGCTGTCCTTGCGCGCAAATGTCACATACAAATTAACTAAACACATATACAAATGTACGAGTACGTCTACCAAGGGAAAAACAATCGGCCAATAATTAAAAGGCACTTCTTGAAGTAGGAGAGCAAACCTTTACCCACTCTCCGAAACGCTGCTTACAAATGCAGTTTAAAACTTGCTATATAAGTAAAACTCACACGGAGTAGAGGAGCAAGACAAACGATAGTTCTATTATGATTTTACATATTCATAAGAGTCAGATATTTATCATTTACTCTGACGTAGAACAAGCTAAAGAAGAAGCTCTCTCTCCCGACACACAGGACAAACCGATACATAAATAGATATCCTTTCAATAAACTGCAAAATCGGTTTGCCTGTAAGGGGTGGTTAAAAGGGAATGTTATATTTAAACGTTAATTTATTTGTTTATTAATTTATAATGAATATTTATTCTACCTGACTAAAACTGTAACAAAAGTTGTTAAATAGTTCGTAGGACACATCGGTACTGGCGGAGGACCACAAAAACCTAAACAGACTCTATACTACTGTGTTTGAATGTTAACCATTAATAGGGCCCAGTGATATCTCGCCGCTGTCAAACTAATATAGGATATGTAAGGAACTATTCTTCTTTGTAAAGCGCCTCCCCAACGAGTGAAGGTTGTAGTGTTGGCGATCAGCGTGGTACAGTCCTTTCTGTCTCTGGTCCGGCGGACCAATTCGGACGCTCCAGATATACCAGTCCATTCCCTGATAATATATTTCTCAACTATGACTTTTACCTTCTCCCCACATTTCGTTCAAAGAACTATGAGATACCATAAAACCTTTAGTTGAAATTAATGTTTGGAAACTGATTTTTATTACCTATAAATCGTATAATACTCAGAGATACTTTTGAGTGTTTTTATATCAACATTTTACAAGTAATCTGGCAATTATAACATCAGAATCTCAGAGTATGAACAAGCGTGATATCAGTTTAACTAACGAAGAAACCGATTTTTTATTTTGCCTGCACTGTTCATACATATTTCACCAACCAGATTTAGTAAAAAGGAAACATTACAAATATCCTAAACCCTACTCGGCCCATTGCCACTAGAAAGCTTTATATCTGATTCACAAATCCTAGAAACAACAACTTCCTCTCAGTCGCTAAGAATAAAGTATATTTACATAGTAATTACTATTATCTATAGACTGTGGGGTGAGTGAACCTCATCATCTTCCTCTATTCTCTGTCCGCGTGTGATCTGAATCGCTGATCTACGCGGAACAGATTTTCCTTACCGGACAAATGCATCGCGGAAGGTGCGCGCGCGTGTTCACTTCCGCCGCATCAACTCGCCAATCCGTTTAGAAACCAATAAAGTACACAGTGATGGCACCAATTTAACTGACTCCCGTTGGATGTCAGTGGATCGAGTGTGAAGCGGGTCAAGAACGTCCGTTTGGTGATTGTGATGCGGCTAGTTGAAGTTACGAGCTGCGAAGACGATCATACAACTCGCACACAAAACAAAGTCTTTATATTTGAAGTATACACGCTTTGTATATGTAGACCGCCATTTTTATTTCCACTAACAATTCCCACTTGTTGCTATAATTATTTACTTAATTATATAACAGAAGGAAAGAAGCTAATTATCGACAAACCCCAAGGTATACATATGCAATGATTAACTGCGTTGATAAAACTTCAGATGGAGCAAGAAATTGTGGCGTTCACTGGGAGAGACTTATGGCCAGCAGTGGACTGTCGCAAGGTGTTGAAGATAGCAAGAATATTAGCATAATCGTGGTACCGAAGCGGTCGATGAGCATGGTGTTAGCAGTGACTACCGTTGTAGTATTTTTGAGGAAGCGTCGAGACAAATAGGAGTAACATCAGTAGCTACAGCGCTGTTTCTAGAAAGAGCCCTATCATTAGAAAGAGTAATTATAGATCTCCTTGCAATTGGATATTTTTCGTCGAACTTATAGATCTACCTATTGATCATACTGCTATGTTATGCCTGCCATAACAACGTGGCGCAACAACCGCATTGTGCTCGCCGCCCTTGAGACATGATTTGTTGAATCTCGTCACCGCAGTAAATTCACTAGTAACAGCACCCATCAAACTGGACAACAGTAATGTACACAGTGCTGTGTTGTCGGTAGAAATAGGAGCCGCAGCGGTGGGTACTTACTCGTAGTATCTGCCTGTAGTGATAACGTAATCAGATGAACTGAGCGTGAGCGCGGTGCGTAGTTAGTTAGCCCGTATTAAATGAAAAATCGATAGTGCATTTAGAGTGCAGGAGCGTACGAGGTGCGGTGCGCGCCCTCCGCTCCCTCTCCCTCTGCGTGCCGCCGCAGCGCCGCGTGCGCGCGCGCAGCATTGCACTTGGCGCGCGCGTATGTGTGCCACGGCCGCGCCGCCGGAAAACCGCGCTCGCTTACACAACGCAGCCGCCCGCTCCGACCGCCTCGCACATATAATATTTAACAGCAAAACGTAACCACAATTCAGCCAGCTCAACATCATCATCATCGCGACTTCTCCGCACTTAACTTCGGTAATCGGTTCGACAAAATCACTCCGGTCTTATCATTTTCAACTATAACTATATTAAACCGGACCTGTTTCTTTAAATCGACAAAACTACCTCAGCTGCCTACCGGAAGCATGGTTTACGAAAATTTACCTTTCTAGGACCAACTTTGGGAACTAATAGTGACCTATTTAGACCTCATCCGAAAATACAACGTTTCTTTATATGTCACCCAACAACAGTGTTACCGCGTGAGATGTACGTCGATATGAATAAAGCATACGGATATATAAATGATAATATTGAAGATAATAAGTTATGTCTAATATGTGTTACTATTATTTCTATCAACATAATAGTAATTAAACTAAACATCAATACAACTTAGTAAAACTTGAAGAGATACAGATGAAGCTTTAAAGCTAACGATTGTGTATAAGCTCACCTCTTTGCTGAACGAAGTAAAAAGTCGACTTACCTGAAAAAATAAATAAATATGATATATAACTGCAGTAAAGTAATACATACAAAATAATATTAAATAATAATCTCCTATTAATAGCTGTTATATTAAAAAAATTGAAACTAATTAAAGAATCGGTTCAGCCAGTGCTGCGGACAGATGAACGGATAGCACTCAACTTTTGCTAGAGCGGTTAAACTATTTCAATAAGAAGTCGCTAAAATTCCTATAATTCGTTAGCGTGAAATTCACTGGGCATGCTCGGCGACGCCCACGCGTGGGCCGCCGCTAATAGAGCGTGACCGCGGGCGGAGCGCGCGCCGCGAAAAAATGGTCCACACCTTACACGCCGTGGGACTACTGACGGACAAAAACTGTCGCCAGCACCGAGCGGCGGTAGCACAGGCGGGTTCCGTACTCATTTATATGATTTATTGGTTCATACTACATGTTAACATTGTCGGCCCAGCAGTTGGATGTCCACCGCTGGACGTTGGTATTTTATATAACATTAAATAGAATCGTTATCTTTTTATATGTTTTAACATTGTAATGAGCTTCAAGAGAATAAATTGAAGGGTGGCAAACGTCCCTCACTACCACTATACCATAGATTACTTAATTATTTTTTAATTTATGCTATTAAGTGACACACCCTTACTTACGGTCCAGACACATGGTACCTCACCATCGGGCTGGTCCACCGATTAAAAGTAGCACAGCGAGCGATGGAGAGAGCTACGCTTAGCATTTTTCTAACGGACAAGATCCGAAAGGAAGAAATTCGACGGAAAACTACCAGCTCAGCCATGTCTGTCAGTGACGGCTGATGGAGGAGAAAAGTCTTGGAGTGGAGGTCACGTGCAGGACCCAGAAGTGTAGGACAAACGTCCTTCAGATGGACCGACGACATCATCAGACCAGTCGGAAACGTGTGGATGCGGGAAGCTGGGGATCACATATGGTGGATGACATTGGGGTAGGCCTATATCCAGCAGTGGATAAACAAAGGCTGATGATGGTGATGATTAAGTGACAAAACGAGCGAGACTATAACCTGATGGTAAGTAATACAACCGTCCATAACAACGTGGTGCTAGTTAATATGATATACACAACACCATATTTTTCTCGTCGCTTTTAGACACAAGATGCAATGTGTCGTTACCTCAGTAATTGCATTAGCTACAGAGCATTACAAACCGGACACAGTAATGTTTTCCCCGCTGCTATTTGTCGGCTGCAATAGAAGCTGCGGTGGCACCTATGTAGATCTACCACCAGTTTCATATATCGTATCTGCTTAACATTACATTGGGTTAACAGTGGACGTGATGCTGCGTCTGCAGCGCAGTCGAGCTGGTGATGGTTTTGTGAGCCGCTCGTAAGGTCCAGCACTAATGGCACCTTAAATCGTTTCGGCGTCCGTTCGACATGTCCGCTTTTTGCTACACCTCCTGCTGATTAACGGCGCCGAGGTCAGGTTACGCAGACGATTAATCATGATTACTATTGGAATATTAAAAAAAAGACCTCATTCACAAAAAAAACTTTGTTTACTTTATTTAACGACCTTATTAAAGATCATCCCCTTCAAATACCAAAATGTTTCATTTTTTTTCTTGACATCCTAAATACGACTTTTACTTGATAATAGGTGACAGTGACATTCAGAAGTATTTTTTATGCAATTAAGCGACGAGAGGAGCGGGACGTTCACTTGATTATAAGTGATTCGCCCGCCCATAACGTGGCGTTAATTAAATTGGTATGGACTGCACCACATTGTGCTCCCCGCCCGAGACATGAGATGTTGAGTCTTATTACCCCAGTTACACGCACTAGCTACAGAACCCTTCAAACCGGAACACAGTAATGTTCGCGCAGTACTGTATGTCGGCTGCAATAGGCATTGCGGTGGTACCTAGATGGTGTCCACCAACAAAGATCTAGCACCAGTAATAATAAATAACTATATCAACAGTAAAAAATATACCAGTTTACTGTTGGCAGAGTAGTGTGCAAACATTACTGTGTGTAAGGGTGCTGTAGTTAGTGACATTACTGCGGCAACGAGACAACATCTGACGTATTACGGCGACGACCACATAGTGTAGTGTATATCATCCTAATAAGCTCCACGTTGTTATGGACATGGATATCGCTTACCATCAAAGGTATGTTTCGTTCTTCTCATGGTGTCATGGAATAAAAATGTCGAGATGATGCACACTGCACCAGATACCACGCTCGTGGCTTCTTTACTCATGAGGCCCTTGGACACATTGAATCAGTCGTAACACTTAAGCTCATCATCGAGTGTCTTAACTAGTATTTATGCATTTAACTATTAATTAGGATTGCGTAAACTGTTATCCAGTTAATTCTTACTGTGCTACGTGTCCGCGGGGTCAATGAATTCTATTGAGCTCCACCATTAACACCGCGGAACGACCTTCGGAGGTAGATCATCATGTTTACCCAATCGAGATAATTCCATTGTCCGATTAATCTGATACAATTAGCGATTATAAGGAAAAGTGTTTGCAAATAATATTCCAAAGGAAACAAACGTTAGAAAGGGACAGGGAGACGAGCTCCTTGGGTAAACGGATAGCATACACCATAAGTGGCAGCAGGGCGCATTGGTGGAAGGACTGACGGCCGACGGGGCAGTGAGGTCCTCGAGTGGCGCCCGCGCACCGGCGCACGTGGTGTTGGGGGGAGATCTCCCAAGGTGAGAGTCGCCAGCGACCCGGGACAGATTGATGTGGAGATCTTTGGGATAGGCCTATGTCCAACAACGGACGTCTATCAGCTGATGATGATGATGATATATTGCATATATTGTGTAATGTATATATATAAGTATATAATAGACAATTCTACGTGATCTCACTGACCATCCTTACTATCTCTCACATCCTAGGTTGCCTCGTATAGAATGCCTATAGGCATTAAGTCCGCCTAATGAACCCTAAATTATTGTGCCAATAAAAATTATAAATAAATAAATAATTTTAGTAAAACCGCAGTAACTCCGTTGTTAAACTAAACTATAAATAGTAATGAGCTAATACCACGTTAGGTCCCAAGGCCATGAGACGGTGCTGTGTGACCATCCCGAGCCACACAGTCACATCGCTTAGCACTCGTCTTCAGGTGTAACCACTCCAACAATATTACAAATAAAGTTTACAGGAACGATGCTGTTAGAGCAGCTGTCGCTGCTGTGGTAAGGTGAACGTTCAACTCATGATGTCAATCATAGGTATAGTCATAGCAAAGCTGATCTATCGGTGACGTCGCAAAGGTTACAGCTGGTGGAACCGTCGCAGGAGACCGTCTAGGTACCAGCACGAAAGATACCCTGCTTCTGAGGGGAAGTCAGGGTTATGTGAGATTCTTATTCACTAAAACCCCCTCGGCGGTCTGCATCAGTGCATTCGTAGTGGCCCCGGGATCTCTTACAGAACGCACCGGTGCATCTCTACACTTTGTGTTAGTACGTCTGCGAGGAAGTCTCCTAAGCACCATCTCTGAGCCATTCGCTATACCAAGCAGGATCGCTTGCTAGCCTCCACCTGCCAAGCGCGCGAAACTCCTAGTCCCTTTTAGTCGCCTTCTAGGATAGGCACGGCTTACCTTAGTCCGCTACTACAGAGCTAACAGCTAGAAAAACCTAGCGTCTCCTTAAAATGAATTCTTATCCTAACCTAAACCACAAGCCAGACCAAATGTAGGTTGACTATAAAATGAACATTTCTTTTAAATGAATCCATTCGGTAGTGTAGTCTTCGTGGTGATGTCTGAATGTAGGTCAATCGGATGATGTCATCCGAAATTACAATAATCGCACAAAAAAACCCACAGTGACACAGGTTTCGTGGTGCTGACACATTATCCGGCCTCGGCCGATTCCCTGGTAACGTCCACATACACCGACGGGTACGCAAATAGTCGACTGATATAGCTGGAGTGCTAGAGATCGTGGGTTCGAATCAGCTATGCCATGGTGAACTGTATAGTACTGTCCGCCGTATCACTACAAATTGCTACAGAGTGTTACTGCTAATTTCATCAGCATCTTGACACTTAACCACGTCCCGTTTGTTCAGAAACTACAGCAGCTACAGTAGTCTTGCCACCAGAACCACCGACATGGCACTAACCGGTTCATAACAGGGAATTGTTTTTTAATACCTGACAGCAAACGATGCGCATGCTCATAAGAATGCGGAGTTAGGATGATATACACTACACCACATTGTGCCCGTTACCCCAGTAATTTCACTAGCTACAGCGCCCTTCAAACCGAAACACAGTGATGTTTGCACATTACTGTTTGGCGGCAGGAATAAAAGCAGCGGTGGAACCTTTATTTTTATCAAGAAGGAAATCCTCAAAAGATTCCTTACTTCTGGAAAGGAAGATAGGATTATGTGGGATTTGTACCTATCCCAATGAAACAGTACATCCTGTTTTTGGGCAAGCGTATCACTTATTATTAGGTGAGCGTTTCGTGCGTGCCGTCGCTTCGGAAAATTGTAGAAAAATGCTGTTGATCTTTGTTTAGAACAGTGCTATCTGAATTGTCTCCAGCAACAGAGACATTTTCACAGAATACAGTTTTTTTTTTTTGTTTAAGTTGGCGGAAATGCCTGCGTTTACCTGCCCTCACGAGGGCAAAGACAGGTTAAGCGGACTTGCATCGACTGAAACCCCCACGATGGTCCGCCTCGTCGCTTTATGACAGGGTCATGGGAACGCTTTTGCTCACCTCTGCGACCCCGCCAGCGCCGACCGCACAGCGCAGCCCCACCTCGGGAGGGAGGGAAGAACGCCCCTTTCCACCTCTGTAAGGGTACGCCGAAACACACAACGCGCCCTCCTTTTGGCCTCTTACAGTCACCCGGGCAACGGATTCACCCGAATCTGTCACTCGGAGGCCATGGGAGCCAAGAGAGAAAACTCTCCTGGATCCGATCTTGGGTTTCCCCGCCACCCGTTATACGGCCGCGGTGGGTTGGGAGAGCGGCGATCCCAATAACGACACTCCTCTCCCTCCGCGACTCCACCTCAGCTGCAAAGGGCAGTATAAACCCGCCCCTGCGGCCCACCGGCACGCATCCGAGGTGAGTTCACGGATCACCGGAGTCCTAACCTGCAGCGGCCGCCTCGGGCCGGTCCTACATTACGGGCCGGCCGGATGGGTTCCTCTTCCCTTCTCCGTGGGCGACCCAGCCACGGCTACTAAGCCCACCTCTACGACAAGTCGTTAGACAAGTTAGAAAAGGCTTACAGAAATCAGAGTTAGGTTAGGTTAGTTTTATTTGAAGGACCGTAGGCTCCTTTTGTGAAACTGTTATGGTACAAAAGGAGGCTGCCGATCTGGATCGAGAAAGGACAGAACCTGCTCGCAGACGAAGCCGTCGTGGCGTTAACGCGCGTTATCAGGTCGCACCGGTGAATGGTGTTCCGCGACCGTAATGGGCCTTTAGGGTTGTTGGCGGTCAGGATGGGGTTCTCATCTCCTTCTAAACGACCCTGAGGAGGACAATGGCTGGACCTGTTCTCCGATCATTGAAGTACTGACGAGGCTGGTAGGGTCTGCATAAAACAGAATCCGGGACGGGATACCAGCGTAGCGTTAGTGAGGCCGCGGTTGTGTTATGAACGTAGATCCTGTGACCTCTCCAAATACCGAAGGTGACCACGGAAGGGATTTTAGTGAGTAAAAATCTCCACATGATTCTGACTTCCCCTAAGAAGACAGAGTATTTTTTCAAAGATTTCCCTCCGAAACAAAAAAAAAGAAATTATTAATATTAGAATGTGTAAATACCATCAGAAAATAATAAATTCGAAAGGAAACCTATTCAAGACCATGTTATCACGCCTGTGGAAGTGGTTTATGTACGCGTGTGTGTGTGTGCGTGTGTGTGCGTGTGTGTGTGTGCGTGTGTGTGTGCGTATGAAACGCAGTGTGCAGCCCGCGCTGCGTTCGAGCGCCGCTGAAGTAGGACTACCAAATGTCCTTTTAATAGACAAGTAAAATGGACGCTGATCGGACTAGGATCGCCATTTTCAGCGAAATTCTGGGATTGCTCTTAAATTCTAGATTTCTTTTTTAAAAAAAATCCATAGTACGGGGAATGATTCCAACGACAGCCTTCAAGAGAAGAGCGTGTTATTCCCTCAAACGGTCGGCAACGCAGCCGCGACCCCTCTGCTGATACGACTGTCCATGGGCCAGTGATCACTTTCCACCTGGTGAACTGTTTGACCGTTTACCTACCCTTACTATAAAAAAAAAGATTTATTTGATATTAAATACGCTTGCACGTAATATCGTGGCCCTAGATAGGTTGATATACACAGCACCATATTATGCTCGTCGTTTTTATATGCAAGATGTTAGGTATCGTTACCCTAGTAATTTCTCAAGCTGCAGCGCCTCTCAAACCGAAACAAAGTAATATATGCACAGTTCTGTTTGTAAGTTGCAATAAGGGCTGCGGTGGAAACTACCTTTACAGCCTCCGGCAACGGAGACCTATTACCAGCGGTAGATGTATACTACCTCTTTTATATATAAATATAAGACCTAAGTTTCTTGCTGTCTAATAAAAAAAGATTTTATCAGCCCGTCCACTTACAGGTAAGTAACGTTACCAAGAATGCTAGAAATATTGTCTCTGCTTCCTTAGAGTGTGAGATTTTTTAAAAAAAAATTGCCTGTTATGTTTTAATACTTTACAATTTATCCCATCTCGTTTCCGTAGCGGCCCAGCGGACGCCTCCAGGTGAAATTATGTGTTTTATTTAGTTCCGGGACTAGTGTACAACTGTGGCAACCCTACACTGGGCCGATAGTTCGCGAGCAATCAACGGCTGCACGCGTGCAGCGATCAGGATGTGTGCCAGTTGCGGCGCGCGTGTGTGCATGCGTGTGCGTGCGCGTGCGCGTGCGGGTGCGGGTGCGCGGGCGCGGGCGCGGGCGCGTGTGTGCGGCGCACGGTTGTCATTGACACGGATAGGGTTGTCGCACCGCCTCAAGGAGCTGCCCGGCTCGACGGCTGCTGTACAATCGGCGGAGATAACTCTGCGCCCTTCAACTGTTCAGTTACTGCATTATTTTATATATTCAATAATCAAAAAAAAAAACATTCTCTCTTCCACTTTTTCCAGCCCTTTATTACTCATGATGATGAGATCCGTTTACTTTACTTTTCTATCCAACCGTCGTTATCAATTATTCTAATTTGTTTTGGCACTGTCTCTAGGTCTAAATCTTCCCGCGATAGAGAATCACTGTAGATGCCCTTTGCCCCATCTTGGGGCCATAGGATGCTAATGGTGCTAGGTCTTCAGTGTGAAGAGAAAACTACAGTGCCAAATTACCATTGCCTCCCAAAAGTAAACCACCGATCGTTGCAAATATTATTCTTAGCGACGAAAGATGTCGCTGTATTCATTTTAAATCACGCTATGAACATTTTCCTTGAGTGTATAAATGTCATAAATTTTATAACATGTATGTATATTAAAGTTGAAATATGCTATTACAGAAATCGATTAATTATGGTATGGAAACGGGATAGAGGAAAAATGGTATAGCATTGTATAAAAGACGACATTTGTGCGTGCGACTGTACCGGTCGCTTGCGGCGTACTTAATGTACCTTTATACGTATCACATGTGTACGGGAGTGACGTAAGAAACGTTTCCGTTACTTATTCGATACAATCACTTAAGCTGCCACTATTAAATATTTCGCAAAAATTCATCTCAATGAAAATAATAACCCTGCAACGATGCGACCACCGCTGCACAACGGCGACAGAAGCTGGCCGACAACGAAACCTTTGTCTACATGGGTCTGATCGTTTACCATCAGAGAACCGCTTCAGAATTGCAAAACAGAGAACAAGAGGAATATTCTACGAAACTATGACCAGAACCCTACTAACGCTGAATATTTGATGGTTAAGGGGTTGTTATTTAGTCGCTTTGGAAATATAACGCCAGACAGACAGACAGCAGCTCTGTAGTCACAGGCTAGTAATAATGTCGTAGAAGGCGACTAAAAGAGTCGAAGCTGCGTGTGACAGCGTATGGCTCAGCGATGGTGCCTAGGAGGGTTAGGCCCCTCCCCAGAGACGACTTAACTCAAAGTGTAGAGGAGCACCGGTGCGTTCTGTAAGAGATTCCGGAGCCTCTCCGAATGCACTGATGCAGACTATTGAAGGGGTATAATTGAGTAAGTATCTCGCATCAAACTGAGTTCACCCCAGAAGTAGATCATTCGACAGAAGCCGCGTTAGACTAATACTCTTTTTGAGTGGAGTAGGTGAAGTGGAAATTGCAGTCTGCGTCTGTGTGCGTCACATCTCCGCTGCGCTGCTCCTAACTAGGCCGGTGCAGTGCACAAACATCAGATAACGCACGGAGAGACATCTCACACAAACATCTGATGCGTACAGATGTAAACATATCGTGTTGCACGCGCGTAAGGCGGGGTGCACGCTGGAGGCGAAGCCGTTGCTGGTGACTTCGGGAATTAACCTTCATATATATTAACAAAGATGCTGGTGGTATCTAGACGGTCTCTGATAACAGACTGTTTAGATACCACCACAGCGCGTATTGCAGCCGACGAACAGTAGTGTGTTCTGGTTTGAAAGGCGCTGTCACATCACATCATCAGCCAATAGATATCCACTGTTGGACATAGGCCTCACCCAATATGGGTGGATTTTGGCCATTTCCCATCATGATGGTCCAATGCGGGTTAGTGGGAGCCAGAGCCACGTTTGTTAACTAGCAGGGTGCACCGCGAGCAGGTGAGCTTGGCTTAGGTCCTGTGCGGGACCCTTTATACCCCATAAGGCGCTGTAGCTAGCATAATTACTGGGGTAACGACACTCAAAATCTTATATCGAAGGTGACGAGCGCAATGTGGTTCGGTAGACATGATCCTAACTAGCGCCACGTTATAATGAACATGGGCATCACTTACCATCAAGTGAAATGTTCTTCTCATCGAAATCAATCAAGTCATTAAAAAAAATGTAACGACTTCCGCTTTGTGACATCACGATCCCAACTAACTATAATGAGGGGAGTAATTAATCTAGAGCTTCTAAAGAGGAGAACCTGCTAGATTAGCAGGACATTCAACTGGTAATGGATAAGAAATGTTCAGACTGCACCACAGCACCTATATTGTCTGTTATGTGCTCGTTACTGGTAGACGGAAGAAATGGAAACTGTGGACGTAGCTAACGGGGCAGACGCGAGTAAGGAACATGTTACTGATAAGTGTAGACAGATGGTTACATGATGATAGATGGAAGTTGGAGGAGCTGTGTTAGGTTAGTAATATCGTTACGTCTTTAGGAATAGGTATTTCCAATAAAGTATGAGGAATGAACTAAATCGTTGTGGAACAGCCCCACGCTGGTCGCTACGCGGCGGCGGCGGCGAGGTGGTGCCCCGCTAACTGGCTCCAAGGCGACATCGCGCGGATGCACGCACTTGCTCGTAACGCACTCGCTTATCAAATAGTCACAACATTATTTCTAAGCATATGTCCTAGGTTTTTAATAAATGAAAATGTAAGGAAGCAATTTTAAATTCTATGCATGATCAATGATGCTGAGATAAATCAGGTAATTGTAACTCTAGTTGTGATATTTTTTTCGTTTCACATACTTCAGTAAGATCGAGTAGATATGAACAATTCATCATCATCATAATCATCAGCATCTAGACGTCCCCTGCTGGACGTAGGCCTCTTCCAAAGATCTCCACATCGATTGATCCTATACTGCCCGCAAAACCGTCAGGCAATAGGTGGTGTCGTTTGTAGAGATTCATATCGGGGGATGTAAGGGGTTCCGCATAACAACTCGACGGACCAAAGCCAACCACATCTGACCGTGGTGCATCCTGCTAATCAACAAATGAGGCTTTCGCTTCCACCAATATTAGGCAAGCTTGGTGGGAAAAGACCCAAAACATTTCAATATGAATATGAACGGTTAGTATGCAATAATTGTGGTAACGAGTGATGACGCCCGTAGGAGTGCATCTGTGAAACATTTTAAACATGCAACCTGACCTTTACGTGCTTTCCGTCTGCAGGCACATTCTATTCAAAACACCAACATTTATGATCGTTTATTATGCGTACGGACCGCTGCGCGCGGATCGAGAACTTTCCTCCTTTATTTACACGATTAGCTGAAACGTGCGCGGTGGTAGTGCTGGGGGCGGCGGGGGGGCGGCGGGGTGAGCGCGCGCGCGCCGCGTCTCGTGTGACATAACAGCCGCGCACGCACACAGCGACGCCGGCACGCAGCGCCAACCGGGTCACGGTCCACGCGCACACGCGCACGCGCACCCATTGCGGATGTTCGCGGATGAACGGGCGGATTTCGTACAACATCTTCGCAGATGGAGACTAGCAAACATATCCTTAGAATTAACGTACATCACGACATTTAACTCTATTTTCCGTATTTAAGTTTACTTGATAGATACATTACGTAAGCGTTGCACACAGCAGTCGGGATTGCGACACACAACCCCTCTTCGACACTGTCATGTTTGGATTAGTGTTCGTCGTCGACAGATCGCAATGACGACACCCCCTCCGCGTAAACATCAGGAGCATCCAATTCTCCAATACACTCTTTAAAAAGTGCTACCGTAGTTCCCCCTCACGTACTAATAATTGGATTGGATGTTCTGATAATTACAAACATTGCTCAATGTCTATGTAATGTGGCCGCGGCTGTAAAACCTCCTTTGTTAATAACGTACTGCCAACGAGGAGCTGGAACAGATTGGAAAAAACCAACGCGTACGACGTGGCGGCGGCGCGCGGGCCGGGGGCGGCGGACCTGTGCATGCGCATAGCATTATGGAGAACTACTGGGTCAAGGGAGTGCAGGAATCGGATTAGCCATTACCGGGTGCTGTACTGGCGGCGCAGCTGTCGCTGTGTACGGTGCGGCGGGCGGCGGGCGGCGGGTTGGGGCGGGGCGCGTGTGTGCTTGCGGCAGGTCAGTGCGGCGCGCGGGCGGGCGGGCGGCCAGCGCCATCTGTCGCCGTGCAATCCCAATCCCCACTGCCACACGAAAAGCTACCTTAACGCGCGCTGACGAGATCCCAGCGGCTAGGTATATTGCCTAAGCTAACCCAACTTCCCATTACCTTAACTTGAACCGGACCTGACGAATTCTTTTGGTTATATACTTCCGCCAAAACCATTTAATGAAAGAATGATTAATTTTATTATTATTCACGAAATCCTTTTTTTCTTCAGAAATTGTGACTGAAGCAGCAAAAACCTCAGCCACTACGTAGCTCGTGAGGAACACACACCGCCGGTGACAGATAAATTTTTCTCATCGCGCATAAATACTAATAAGTGAACTATAAAAAAAGGCGACTACTACCATTTCTTAGCACAATACCAAGGACAGCCACCCGATGAGGCGGTAAAGTCCCCGAGTGGCGCCCGCCTACCGTTAGACGAGGTGTTGGGAGGCCTCCCACAAGGTGGACCGAAAATCTGGTGAGAGTCGCCAACAACGCAGGACAGATTGATGTGGAGATCTTTGGGGGAGGCCTTTGTCCATCAGAGGACGTCTATCGCCAGATGATGATGATGAAACACAGAAATAACAACTGTTGATTTACTAAATAAGGAAAACCACATTGGATGCGCGGGCGCAGCGCGCTGCGCGGAATTCATAAACAGCTCCGTTTGCGAAACATCAAATTTTTTTTCGTTTCTACTCCACGCGACCTTCACAAACACGTTCGGCTTGCGAGGAATAGTCTCGGTGATGGTGTCATCGTAACCTGATTATCGTCTCCATATTCCCAGGGTATTAATAAACGAACCGAGAGATACTCGCTCGGAGAGAGAGTAAACATCACGCTCCTCGGTGTGTTTGATGATTGATATAGTTCTGCTTTGAATTCCTCGTTGAGTTTCATCATCATCATCATCATCAGCCGATATACGTCCACAGCTGGACATAGGCCTTCCCCAAAGATCTCCAAATACAGTCAGCATGGCCTCCGGTATCGCTGGGCAATAAAGGTTGTCATAAGTAGGGGTTCATGTGAGCCATTTCCCACTACGCGGCCCAATGCGGGTCGGTGGGAGCCAGAGCCTCGTTTGTTGATTAGCAGAGTGCACCGCGAGCAGGTGAGGTTGGCTATGGTGAAGTGAGTTGATGTGCGGGACCCCTTGGAGGATTATTAAAAAAGAGGTACCGAAGAACAAGAGTTCCACCGAAGTACCTTCCATTATTGCAGCGGACATGATGATTGTTAATTTAGCCATTAAAAGAATGACGGAAGACCTTCAACATGAATCACCTCACTGTTATTTCGGTTGGAAGGGTGCAGGAGCTGGTGATTTTACTGCAGCGAGCAGACGCATCGACGCAGGCTGGGCAGCCGCGAGTGCAAGTGAGTCAGTCGGTCGGTAACCGGGTCACACCACCACCACCTTGACCCGCTGCGCCACATAGATTTCTATGTTATTTAAGCGTTACCGGGAACTCGGCCGCCTCCAGGAAACGCGGTGGCGGGTCTGATGACGTCCAGCGTTTTGTTATGTTTTCCTTTTGACCTATATACCTAAGTTTATTTTGGTTTTAATCTATTCCAATTATTTTACTTAATAATCTAAGCACTTGAAGTTATGAACTTCTTTTGTGGGTATGAAGCCGTAACTTCCTCCAGTGTGATGGAGAATGTACTGCTGAGCAAGATAGAAGAACGATAATGAACGGTCTTTCTAATACTCCCACTGCTGGTACTTGTGGACATCTCTCACTGGCGGAGTCAAAAGCATTTATGATCACAATGGCCAAGAGGGTTGGATACTGGAGTCATCGGTCTCGCCACGATGTGCTCCTTCACCAGAAACTCAAGCATTACAGCTTGATTAAGAGGAGAAGAGTTCGGTGACATATTGCTACTGTGTGGGGTAGTATACGAAAGTTCGTTGTCATGGTCACCATAGGATTGTAGCTAGTAAAAGAGAATATATCCTGTGCTGCAGTTACTCACATTTTAGGTGAAGGTAAGATAACTTAAGGAGTAGATACGTTATGTTTTTTGTGTGTTCACTTGCTCGTTCACAAAAAGCAAAAAGCTTTTTTTGCAGTTCATCCCCCGGGGGATGCTGCGGCTGCACCCGCGGCGAGATCAACTAAATTAGAACCACTTGAAAATTATCTATATCTTCACTCCGCTGTAGTTTTACTGCTGTGTAATCAACACTTGTATCCGACTACCGAGTTCAGGAAGTGATTAGACAAGTGACACGTTCACTCGATAATAAGTGATGCACCCGGCTATAATAACGTAGCGCTAGTTAGGATAGTATACACAGCACCAAATTGCGTTTATCGCTCGAGACAACATTTTGTCCGTTACCCCAGTACACTAGCTACAACGCCCTTCAAACCGGAACACAGTAATGTTTACGCTGAGACCTACCATCTATAACACCAGCAGTTGCCTCTGTTACCAGAAACCGTGTAGTTATCACCGCAGCGGCTACTGCAGACGACAAACAGTGTGTATGTGTACTGTGGTTCCGGTTTGAAGGGTGCTGTAGCCGGTGAAAATGTAATTACAAGATTTTATATCGAGACGAGCACAATGTGGTGCGTATGACCCTAACCAACTCCAAGTTCGCTGTATGCCCTATAAATGGTGTCACACATTGGTAACCACCAAGTTTGGAAGTCAACCGTACCATCATCCTCGTTCGTAACTTATAAATAACTTAACTAAATCGTGTAACTGCGTGTAATATGGTGAGACATGTGTATAACTTGACAGTTGCCTTATTTACATCATCATCAGCCGATAGACGTCCACTGCTGGACATAGCCCTCACCCCTTGGGTGGACCCTTGTCCACACATCGATCGGTCCTGAGCTGCCTCCATCGCCGGCAACCAGGGGCCGTCGTTTGTAGGGATTCATACGGGGGGGGGGGAGGAGGGTAGAGGGTGAGTTGAGCCAGTTTCCACCACGCTGGCCCGATGCGGATTGACGGTAGCCAGAGCCTCGTTTATTGATTAGCAGGGTGCACCATAACCAGGTGAGGTTGGCTTGGGTCCCGTGAGTCGTTGTGCGGAACCCGTTACACCCCATTAAAACATTTTCACCTATGAATAACAGATTACGACCTATGTAGAGACTCATCACGATATCTCTGGAACCATAAGGTCTGGACATTTGAAATTTGATAGGAACATTCCTTTTGCCAAGTGTAGATCAGCTAATAATAGATTTTACGAAATTTCCGCAAGGGTAGTTGCTAGGGTGTTACGGTCAGCAAATCGGGCGGGGACAGCTAGTATATATATCGGAGATATCCATAGATTCATTATCTCATCACGAGATCTTCGAAACTATTAGATGTGAACACTCAAAATTTGGTAGAGACATTGCTTCTGCTGTTTAGAAGTCAACGGAAAAAGGATTTTCTAAAATTCCTCCCCTAAACAAAGTTGCGCGGGTGTTACGGCAGCGAAGCGGGCGGGGACAGCTAGTACTGACACTGACATGAATGCTAGAAATGGTTATATTAATTACTATATTTTCCGTAGCAAGGTACACACTTTGTACTTCAATTGTCAATCAATCCAAATCAAATCAGAATCATTGTTTGATGTCTCCGAGCGAGTTCCCCTTCAAGAACTGCATATCTATATCTAGATGTATCTAGATATCGCCTACCATTGATGCTAGAATATTGAAACATCAAATAGCGTTAGATATCTGCTTTCGTAATTCCAGCCAAGGAAAGCCTCCGCCGCGCGGGAGAGTGGCGGCGCTTTCACTTCCGGCCGACGGGGCACCGGGCCGCGACTTTACTGCACATGCAGTAACATATAAAACAGTCTTCGTACTATACCCTAAAGCGTAGGGAAGGTATAATTTTTAAATATTGAAGAACACAGCATCACGGTATCACTGTTGGTAGTGTCCCTGTTGCTGCAGACCGTCTAGGTACTACCGCAGCTCCTACTGCAGCCGACACACAGTAATGTGCGGACACTACTGTGATCCGGTTTGAAGGGCAATATCTCCGATAGACACTAACACTACGCTGGTGCTCTGTACTAAAGTAAACTTCATCTATACAATGTGGCCTTTTATTTATTTATTTATGTTTATAATAGAGACGGATCACTCTTGACGGAGATCAACTACCTGATCTACTTCTGCAGCAGTGTATAGAGGTAACCAACGAGTCCGTTGGAATTAATGAAGCCCACCTTTTAGTTCCAACATTGGGGAAGGCCTAACAGCAGTGGATAAATAGAGACTGATAATGATGATGATCATATTATATCTTTAAGCAACTAACGCAATACTACGTAGTGTAAACATCTTAGCTTCTCATTTTTAAAGGCAAGTTATATTTCCTTTGACGTAGTACTGTAACAGGTCTTACATAATCATTACCATCATTATAATATCAGCTGTCGTAATTATAATGACTCCTGCTTCACCTGATTAGGAATGGTGTTGTAGTCTACGATGGTAAAACTAAAGTTAGCAGCATTTAATTACTTCACGATATTCGTTATTATTAATGAATTTAAGAAGAGGAGGAAGAGGAAGGAAGATGTGTTAGAAGGTAATAGAGTAATTAGACCTTGCGGTAATCTCCAATACAAAGGAGCTTGACTGATTTAATACTACATTGTTCCCATTTAAAACTTTTAAGTTGATAGTCCGATGAACAGATAAGATTTCAAACTTTACTACATCTAAGTAAATGTTACTCTCAAACAACAATATTTATATTTGGCACCATACTGACGACTCGGTTGTCTTCAAGTATATAGAAATGAATGTTGGCGTTATTATAGTGTATTGCATCATAAATATAATGATTGGACGGAAATACATTAGTACGCTGCATTAGGTCGGCTCAGACTATTAGTTTACATTTATGTACGTATAAAAAGTGCATGTGCAAGTAAACGCGGCACCGTTCGACTCTCTTGCAGCGCTATCGCTAGACATCGGTATAACTTTCTCGCGGTAAAAGCGGCGGATCGCGAAAGGAAAATCGCTGCCACTTCCTCGAGCGGAAACTAAAAGTGGATTCTAATCGCGGGAGAAAACTGCATTCGCTAGCTGCACCGTGCGCGCTGCAGTGCATTTAGATTCAGAGCGTATGCAGCGACGTCTGTTGTTAGGGAAAGCTACTATAAATGCACGAATATACAACAGCGACATCTATTACTGGTATATACAACCGGCTGAACAGAATTTGTTAAAACATTTCCGCGGAGCGCCGCTAGATGGCGCTGTTATTAAGTATATGAAACTTATTATAAACAGATGTACAGAGTATAATAGAGCTTACCTTTACCTCCGCCTGCATCGTGCACCTGCGGCTTCCCGCTCGGCACCCGCTGCATCGGCGACGCGTTCCCGTAGCTCATGCCCGTCCCGTTGTAGTCCGTGCTCATCGGCTCCTGTTTGATGCCGCTGGACGTCGCGGCCAGTTTCTCCGCCAGCAGCGGGTTGGCGGACGCGATGTTGTATCGCCCGTTACTGATATTGTTCACCACCGCATTGTTGATGGCACTGGTGCCCGATCTCAACAGTTGCTGGAGACGCTGTTGCCCGTTGTTGGGCAGAGCAAGTTGAGCTTGCTGGTAGTAAGGGCCCTGTATTTGGCTTCCGGATGCCGGGGATATGTTGTTGTTTTCTTCTTGCTGAAAACATGAATTGAAAATTATGTAAAATATTGACACATCACAAACGAACAGATAACCTACGTTATTAGAAATGGACGCTATTAAAGTTGTTGAACTGAATCTCATTCCGGAAGTACATCTGCAAGCTTGTTACAAAATGACAGCGTGGTAGGTAACCTCACAAAAGTATCAATTTAACAAACGCACCTTAATCTCTATCGGCGGCACGGTGGTTGCAGTAGAGTTGGTGAGGTCGGTGAAGAACGTATCGAAGTTGTCGAAGGCGGTCTCCCCGAGCTGCTTCAGTATGTCGTCCGGGTCGTCCGCGTCCGCCTCCGCGAGGCCTACAATGTTGCTCAGCTCGGCCTGCGAGAGTTCGCCGAGGGAAGTGGCCATCTGCTGCAGCGCGGCCGCCTGCCCGCCGCCGGTCACTGCGTCCTGTAAAGTAACCAAACACACAAATTCTATTAAACAAGCAGCGACGCGCGAATCGAAGAACGATTTCTTGGTGACACTTCCATACTGTGCCATAAACATGAAACGCTCCACACTGCGCTCGTCTCCATTAAGCATAAGCTTTTAAATGACGATGTCCTAGTAAAATCGGCACACAGTGATGGCGAGCAACTAGATCGTGTTTCATTTAAATACGAACCTGCAGGCAATTGGAGAGGTCGACCATCCTGCCCTCATTCTCGGCTGCCCACCACTCGTCTTCAATAAATGGCATCGCCAGCGCCGGGCCCGTCGGCGCTTGCGTCCCCGCCACCTTGCCGCGGCTGGTTAACGCCAGGAGGCGCTGTCCCCGTCGCACTAACACTAGCACACGCGTACGGCCCACTTACAACTACTAGTGAAAACACTAAGTTTAAATTCGATTAAAACGTTTGGCAGCGTTTCGGACGGATCGTTCATTATTCGATGGAAACGGCGGCGGCGTCGCTTAGGTACTACGTCGGTCGGAACACATGGTGCTTGGCGGCGGCGGCCTGCACCGGCCTGGCCTGCCCTGCCCTGGCCTCCACGTGGCCCGCTCCTGGCACGTGCCAGGTTACCTCACGCCGCTCGACCCACTTCGCTTCGGCAGCGTCCTGCGGAGATACAAGGCGTAGGCTTTCACGTCTTTAAAACATTGCAGGTTATTGCCACAGCCACGGCCTGATCAAAGCCAG
This sequence comes from Ornithoptera alexandrae, assembly GCA_029030555.1. Taxonomy (NCBI): domain Eukaryota; kingdom Metazoa; phylum Arthropoda; class Insecta; order Lepidoptera; family Papilionidae; genus Ornithoptera; species Ornithoptera alexandrae. The sequence continues at coordinate 361,997 of JARDVY010000069.1, read as the reverse complement.
CAACCTTTTTGCAAATAATATAAACAATAATAGATTAGAATAAAAAGGAAACGCAGGCCATGGCCATGAGTTGTTCAACACCATCGCTTCTAAATATCACTTCTTATCATCATCATCATCATCAGCCGATAGACATCTACTACTGGACATAGGTCTCTCTCATATATCTCCATATCGAAGAGTTAATTGAGTGGAATGGGGTCGTAACCCACCACACTGGCTCTGCGGATTGGTGGGTGGTCAGAGCCTCGTCTGTTCATCAGGGTGCACCGCGTGCAGGCGAGGTTGACTTAGGTTCCGTAAGATGTTGGGCGGAACCACTTACACCGTCAAATGTAATATATTAAATATATATATATTGATTTAAATCCATAAGTTAATTAAGTTATTGATGTTGAGAATATGTACAAGAGACAAGAAGGGATTCTATATACTTAGAGACATTTCCTTAATGAATCTGATGACGTCTGCCGAACACCAAAAAAATTCTGGTAATCATTTCTTAGAGTAAAAATCCATTGTTAGGACAGGACATGCGTTTACCGAGCGGGTAATTAAGTAATTAGTTACGTGATATAGTAGAATAGTTTATACTTTGTTACTATAAGTATGGTAAGGGCGGCAGTGCCCCGAAGTCACCTGGCGATGTCCCGGCTTGCGTGGAACCTGCGCCGCTGCGGCATAGATGCGGCCATCCAACGCGTCGCGCGCGCACACCTCGCCCTGCCGGCAGACCAGACCCGCCCCCATTAATGACTTGACCAACTTAAGGCACTAAACACGAATGTAGGCATTATTGATGAACGAGTATTCAGTCATAATAATACTCGTACGAGGAGTCGGAGGAGTCGAGAAGTCTATCTGACCACAATCCTAGCGTTACCATAAGCGAAGTACGTACCGTCTGGGTAGGTACCACCGCAGGGCCTACTGCTGCCGACACACAGTACTGGGCGGACATTACTGTGATCCGGTTTGAAGGACCAATAGCTATTACTGGTGGTAGTGTCTCTGTTGCAGAGACCGTCTACGTACCATCGCAGCGCCTACTGCAGTCGATAAACAGTACTGTGTAAATATTAGTGTTCCGGTTTAAAGTGCGCAGTAGCTAGTGAAAGCTAGTAAAAAAAATTACTGAAGTAACGAGACTGAATATCTCATGTCTCAAAGCGACTAGCACAATGTAGTGTAGTGTATATCATCCTAACTAGGGCCACGTAGCTATCATCGTTTCGCTGGTGTCGTCACTTCATAAAATAAAAAAATGGAAATTATCGATTAAGTCGCTCTTGAAGCTTATTACCGTCAGCCTGAGCCTGTGTCTACGACAGCATAAGTTAGATGTGATGATAACCAACATTATCTTTCCACATTTAGACTAAGGGTGAAGAAGTATGTAGAAAACCCGAAGATTTTTTTTTCCGCAAGGGTTTATATATGGACAAATATAATACCCCTCATTGTTTAAGCATCAGCAGCTGTGGTGGCGGTGGTCTAGCTTATCATCAGTGTAAACGGACTGCAAACTCGACGCGTTTCTTTCATTCCTCTCCATTAAATTTTCAATGAAATAGTAATGACTATAAAGAAATTAAAACTCCACTCTCAATCGTTAACTAACTACAATGAGCGGAAGTAATTGCGGCGGCGCATACAAAATAGAATCGGATCGCTCCAGTGTGGTAAAAACCTAACAATGCAAACATTTATTCCCTCCATCTCGGCCGGCGCCGCCGTGGCCATAGACAAAACGAAATTATACTTTTGTTTTCCTAATGCTTCCTATGCGTACACACTTTCTTTGTTTTTATTACACGCGTTATGTATTTGTATCACTTTCATTTGTATTTGTAATTGTAATAGAAATATTTACTACATTATTAGTACATATACCTCGTTATATATAACATGATCATTTTGACAGGTCACGCATATGAAATTTCGTTTATTTTTTTAGTTATGTAATAAATTATTGTCATACTTTATAGAATGTTGCCGCCAACTTTGTGTAGTGACACGCATAAAGAACAAGCACAGACTATCAAAAATCACTTTAGAAGTAAAATAATCGATAAAAAATTACATTTCATCTACGTTATATTATTTTATGCAATTTTTTATTTTCAAAGAAATACTTTACATAGTTATACCAAAAAATTGTAATTTAAAAAAAAATTGTACATTTATCTAATTAAAAAAATATCCGTAAGAGAACTCTCGACACATAAATAATCCACTTAAAAACTAAGGATAGCAACATAAATAAATTGTTAATTATGATTCGAACATACAGCATAATTGTGTAATTATCGATATCAAGTTCTATAAACATAACAATCGATAATCGAATACTTTCATTGATGATTATACACTACTCCAATCCTTACTGTGACCCGCCAAAACTCTCAAGGTATATTGTTCTTTTGTTTTAGTACTATCTTTTATTCCCGGAGAATGTGAAACAGGTTGTTTATAAATTCAAACAGTCACTAAAAATGGTTTATTTTAAACACTTAATCGTGTGCGGTAATCTAAGTTAACTTACGCGAAGCTTGAAATATTGAATACTACGCAAACACGTTACCAATAAAGTGCGATGAGGATATGTCAATATGATAAAGAGCATCGGAGGAAAGTGAAATGAAAATGGCTAACTCGATGGGATCGTTGGGTCGGGCGCCGTGTCGCCGTCACCGTCGCCGTGGCAACGGGCGCACGTGTACGCCACCCCCGTTACCATGGCGACGGCGCACCCAGCAGAATGTTTTGAGAGACTCGATGAAACTTGCTGTTGCAGTTATATCATTTCTAATTAATTTTTGACTAAATTATAATTATTTCGAGACACTGTTTCTAGCACCGGCGGGAGGTGTCTTTTGCTGGAGACCGTCTACGTAGGTACCACCGCAGCGTCTATTGCAGCCGACAGACAGAACTGTGCAAGCTTTACTGTTTTCCGGTTTGAAGGACTTAACGTCTTATGTCTCAAGGCAAAGAGCACAAAGTGGTGTAATATATATTATCATGGTTAGAACCATGTGGTTATGGTCAGGCATGTCACTTACCATCAAGTGAACATCCCGCTCGTCTTGTCGGTTCGTATAAAAAAAATGCTAGGCATGTTTGCGAGTTTACCTTCTAGGACGATGTTAGAAAATATGTAGCCTGCAGGTTGACTGTAGGTAAAAGTAGCTTATGTTTTTTAATCTAAGCTTAAACTCGACTTCATAAGGTATTAAGTGTCAACCAGACCGAAGATGGTGACCGGTAATATTTCAGCTCTTATAGGTCGACCGACAGAACACAGCGATGCTGTAAAAGATTTGCCATATGAGCGTAGTTTAGATTTTGGAGATGTAAGCGCTTGCAAGTCGTTTCAACTCTTACAGCTCATATGATACTGGGCTCGTGGACCCCGATCCACGGCCTGTTTAAGCGTAGTAGATAGTCTGACAGATTCGGAAGAACCTTACCGCCAACCATACTTCACGACACGTGGCTCAGGAACTGAACCAGCCACCAGAACAAACGTTACGGAGGCTGGTACTCACTTTGAAAATTAATTTAAATGTTATTTGTGCAAACTACCAAAACAACTATTTGCACAACAGTGGATATTTAAGGGCAAGCGAGGTTGCTGCGTGTGTGTGTATGTGTGTTTGGTGTGTTGCGTTACGCAACCAGTTGTAATGGGATGCTGCCTACAACGTGCTCTGTATCACTCGCACAGTTTCTTTATTATATAATATTTTCTATCAAATGTAATACAGTTTTTCCATAATATATTGTTTAATGTCTCCACAAATTGTTATCAAATATTTAAACGATCTTTTATCGATATATCTTACTTGTTAGACGTATTTGAAAGTAATGAAATAATTTGTATTAAGTTATCTTCTTAAACAATCTATATTAAATCCAATAGATAATGGATTTTTTCTGCTAAATAATGTAACAATCTGCAAATTACAAAGCAATTACATAACCTTTAAAACCAGTTACTTTATAATTTGTTATTCTACAGCGGAGTTTTCCCCGGTAAAATGTTTATGAGATTAATTCGTTGAGTTCGACCTCGGCTCGCCCACTTCCTGCTGCATGCTACTCCGAGGACCTTGGGAGTCGGCGCAGCAATGTCAATGATCAACATCTCGCTAATGACCAGTTTATACAAACGTATTACTCATATAAATATGCACGGAGTTTAAATGAAATAGTCAAGAACGTTCTCATATCGATTTTTTTTAATATTATCGCATTATTAAGGATTCATTAAAAATTATTGATATTGAAGCTTGGTGGAGCGCAGGACCGATCGCTGTGGAGATCTTTCAGAGGCCTATGTCCAGCAGTGTACATCTCTCGGCTGATGATGATGTTGGCTGAAGCTTCAACAATGAATTATCTGAAGAAATTTAAATATATACAAAAGTGACTTTTTGTTTTTTTCATTTATTTACACAATATAACACGACCGTATGCGTTTCGTCGTTTGTAAATGACCCTATGATTAATGTTTTGAACTTAACTTTTTTGGTGGTATACTTTAAAAATTGTTTACATGGATAAAATCGATTGCGAAATATTATTCTATACAAATTAGACGTTATAATTTGAATATTTTGAAAATTAAAAATATAGTAAAAAGCGCCACCTACACACGACACGGTGAATCACGTCCTTACTCACGACGTAAACACTGCGACTGCCGATTGTGAAGTTAAGTGTAATTAATGATGATTTTATACTTGGAAGAAATAAAATACATATTTTAAAGCTAGAAGGAAGCGCCTTTAACATATTATCACGACATAAACATTTATTAATGAGTTATAACATCAAAATTATTATCTCTTACAAAACATATGTTTATAATTTAATTCAACTCATGTAATAAAGCTAATTAAAAAACGTGGTATCTCAGTATTTTTTGATGTTTCGAGTTTGTGTTGTTAAGATGTCTGTGTTACGTTAATACAAAAGATGTGAAACGAAACGTATATGTAATGTTGTGACAGCACTTGTCAATCCTCTATAAATTCAAACCTATATGCTGTTTATTTTCATGTAATTTGACTACATCTGTACAATGTCAGACAATTCTTCTACATCAGAATCGGAAGTAAGCGCGTGTAGTTCAAAGTTCGATCCTATGAAAACTTTGTACTCTAGTAAATCTAAAGTGCCGGTAGGGGGTGCGCCTATGTATGATAGTGTTCAACAGTATGAAGCCTCGCTGAAAAAAGAGAATGTTGTTATAGCGGTTGGAAATACTGCATTAGTTAAAAAAATTAAAGAAGAGAAGGAAAGGAAAAAGTTAGATCAGGCTAGAGAGTTAGAGGAGAAGAACAGGCAACGCTTTGCGCAATATGAAGGTGAGGTTATGTTTATGCAATTTATAAACAGGTACTCGTAATAGTGGCGATACTATCCGTTGAGCTTTCGTGATCCATTAATCTTAGTATAACAATTTCTCCATTGTCATATCTGTGCTCGCAAGGAAAAACAATTGGACCATATATGTATGTGCGAACGCAGCATAACACTCAATCCCTAAGTGTCAACAAAAATACAATAATATTATATTTTAATCAATTTGTTTTTGACACTATATTTTAAAAAAAAATAAAATTATACCAGTATTATGTAGGATGAAAAATGTTATATGTATAGTAATTTAAAATTATTTAGTATTTTAATATTAATGCATTAATTCTATATAATTATAATAATGCAATAATGAAGGTTACAATTATAATTACGATCATAAATATAATTAACTGGTTGGAGGATGTTTCAAATTTATGACAAAAAAAATATTAATAACATAAATTAATTTAATAGCTTTGTGGTACATCAGATGTTGAAACAGTAATTTAAGGTTTAAGTTTCTATTTTAATAAAATCACTAGATAAAAGTTATTTCCAAAATAAATAGAAAGGTAGGTGATGATGCGCACACTTCTCCACATTTAGAAACTAACCAGATCCTTATATACTTTTAAGAAATGTTAATTTTAGCCTGCTCAATTCCTTTGCGAATCTCAGCTTGTATGATTTGAGCGTTTATCTCTTTAATGAGCAAGTGTACTTTGCATGGATAATTTTTATTCAAAAGCTTGTTTTATATATGGCTATAAACTCTAAAATACATTAATTTTAATTAGTGTTATTTTTATAGTTAACAATTACAGACCTATTAAAATTTGTTTATTTGAATATTATTTATCTGTTTACCCTTGGCATCGGACCTTGATTTCTGACCAAAACAGCAGTTTATTGATATGATTGATTTGATATAAACATTTGATAGCAATTGAAGGTCACACATTGAGTGTTGATTGTATTAACACTGCCTATAAATTGCTTGTGTATGTTATATAACTAGGAAGTATTGCTGATAAGGAGATTCAGTACATTTGTGTATCATACACAAACATAATAACTCAGTTTGCCCAATGATAAGTCATTAATGTGGTACATATTCTTTACACTTTACACTGTAATATGGATACTTTGGTTCAATTTGCACAAAAGTATATAAATAACAGTTACAATTTTAGTGTTGTTGTTTTGTCTATGTTTCTACATAGATGGAAATTTCTTATATATATATATATATATATATATATATATATATATATATATATATATATAAAAGAGATATGTGATAATGGTACATATGTTGGTAGTGAAAGATGACTGAACTTTTTCTGATTTTGTGAAACCTGAACACATTGGGAGTTGGTTTTAATACATTTGAATACATGTAACTGTTCATCAAAGCCTCTTTGAATATGCATATATATGCAATACATTACATACATATAAAATGGATGGATTGGCGTGCAGCGTGATGGATATAAAACTGTATTAGGGAAATTTGGTGATGAAAAAGTGAATGAAAATGGAAAGAGTCTGCTTGAGGTCTGTTTGGAGTGGAATCTTGTAACAAACACAATATTTCACCACAAAAAGATCCACATGTACACAAGAAAAGAAGGAAATCAGTAAAGTATGATTAATTTTTTAATGGTCGATAGGAGATTGAGAAAGAAAGTGCTAGACACTAGGGTATGCCGCGGCACTGCCGTCGACACTGATCACTTTCTGGTGATGTACCGAATAAGGGGGATCTTTAAATGATAGTGGCATCGTGTTCGGGAAACCTTTAGTACCTTTAGTACTAGAAAGAGTGAAAGTCGAGGTTTTGTAATATAATGAAATGAGAGAGAAGTATAAGAGTAAATTGATTAGAAGGAACGTGTGAGGTTGAAGAGTTATGGAAGTTAATCAAGGATGGAGTCGTATAAGTGATGTGGTGTGAGTAAATGAAGAAAAGGAAGTATGTTGAAGACTGTAAGTGCAGAAGTATGGAAGGCTGTGTCTGAAAAGAGGGAAAGCAATGCAGGCAGGATTGATTGGCAGCAGAAGCTAATCAAAGAATGGACAAGGAAGCAATAGAAGATGCACAAAATGTGAAGAATGAGTATAAAATATGTAAGAACGCAAAAAAGGATGTGGTGGAAAGAAAATGAATGATAGCGATGAATTTGAAAGAAGGTTATCTGATGACTTCCGGACGAACATTAAGTTCTTCTGGAAGTCCATAAGAACAGCCAGAGCTAATAATATGCAAGCTCACTTGGCAAAATCAGGAACCATGATGAAAATTTTGTGGCAGGTGAAGAATGTATTCTAAAGAGGTGGAAGGAATATGTTTAAAGTTTATTCGAGAAAGAGGATATGGAAGTGCTGAACTCCATAAGGGGCCAATCTGAGAGTGAGGATGAAAGTAGTATTAGTATGAAAGAGGTTTTTAGATGCAATGAATAGTATGAAGTTGGGTAAGGCTGCAGGATATGATGGGATTACGGTCGAGATGCTGAGAGCTGGACAGGGTGTGGTAGCTAGTCAGTTATATTGCCTTTTCGACCTTTTGTTGGAGGAGCGGCAAAGTGCCAGATGACTGGTGCAAAGCCGTAATCGTTCCGGTGTACTCGTATAAAGGAAAAGGGTCGCAGCAAGACTAATAACTACCGTGACAATAGCTTACTGAGCGTCGTCGGCAATCTGAATGCAAACATACTGATTGAAAGAGTGATGAATGAAACTGAAGAGAAGATTGGGGATGTACAAGCAGGATTTAGGAGAGGAACCGGACGCACGGACCAGGTCTTCTCCTTACGTAGCATAGCCGAAATGTTTGGCACATAACCGAAAGGTCTATTTCGTATTCGTGGATTTGGAAAAGACCTATGACAGAGTGGTGAGGAATGAATTGTGGTCCATATTGTCTGTTTATGGGGTAACCAGCACGCTGATACGAGCACTGAAATCACTTTATGAGGGTTCTAGTGCTTGTGTCAGGATAAACGGGGCTTACTCAGACTGGTTTGGCATCCAGAAAGGTGTTAAATAGCGATGTGTGGATTCGCCGTAGCTGTTTAACTTGGTTATAGACAATTGCTTGAAAGATTTAAAAGATAGTAAGTATGGACTAAGAATAAATAAGTTGATCATCAAATGCCTCCTGTACTCCGATGATCAAGTTTTATTATCATCATCGGAGAGGGAGTTGCAAGCGATGGCAGACATAGTGCATGGTGCTTTAACAAGCAAAGGAATGAAAGTGAATGTAAGCAAGACGAAAGTAATAGTACATTTACTTAACAAATTTCTTGTATTTTTAGGGTAAGTCGAATTTTGATAACTTCTATGCAAGAATGACTTTTTTTTCTAAATGCAGCTAGTTAGAAATATTACGTTTGCTTTTCTCAATAATTGTTATTATTATTATATACATTTTTCTCAGTTCATAAATCGTGAATCAATTTCTTGGATAACCAATGCCTTTTTCCAGAAACGATATGATTCAACTGCTTCTGTAGGTGACCGCTCACCTTGTAACACGGAGGTTCGATTCCGGTTTGATGGTGGTTGGGTTTTTCGAACCGGCTGATGTTTTACCTCTGTGTCTACATAATCAGCGACCATAATAATACTGCCAACGACATATACTAGCCAGAGGATTTCAGTTAAGCACGCTGCATCACGTTAAGTGTAGTTTAAGAGAAGAACCAACATGGTTATTACTAAGACTATTGCGCTTTAGTGCCGATACGTGCGTAAGGTTCACCTGATGGTAATTGATGCGCCTGCCCATAACCTGGCGCTATTTAGAATGAAACAGCTCCACATTGTGCTCGCCGCTTTCAGACATAAGATGTCGAGTCTCAGTTACCGCAGTAAGTTCACTAGCTACAACGTCTTTGAAACCAGAGCATAGTAATATGTGATATATAGTAATATAAGAGTTTGGCGTCCTCATTTTGCCGTATATAGTTTGAGGCTGGAGTGAATTCAAAAGAGGTATCTTTGGTACCTTGCTAGAAGCATCGGCAGAACTGATAGAGGGTTTTCGTACACTGATACACTCGACTGCTCTAGGTTAACATCTTTAGATAGTCGTAGAGATAAAATTGACTGCTCCTCACTTCTACCAAACTTCAATATTAGGGTTCCTATTGGAATTCCTAGATGTGTGATTACTCCTCTGTCGCCGCCACTGCGGAGATCCGTGCTTGGTAGCAACTCTCCAATTTTCAGGCTATGCAAGCTGTTAAACTGCTGCAGTAAATTTGTCGACATCCATACGACGAACTCATTGTATACATTTCGTAGTGTTGCGCTGCTGCAGACCTGGCCCTTTTACTGCTTTATGACTGCAACTACTTTCGCTCTTTGCCCTGACCTATCTCAGCCATAAACAGTGAGCATAATTAGTATATGCTGTGTCTACTTCTTAACGATCATGCAGTAAGATTTTCTTGTTTAAATTCTTCGTATATTCTAGTCAATGTTGTAATGTCTCTGATTAATTGTAGAACTAATAAATAAATATATATCTGCACACTACTAAATAGAAGTCGTTACCTAGACAGTGGCCGGTAACAGATCTACCATCAGTAAACGGACTTCTCTGTCTTATAAAGAATATCGATAGAACCATAACTTTCTTTACATCGTGAAGAAATGAATGATTACGCTGTTATCTAACGCTCGTAACACCCCCGGGGCGGTGGTGCGGCTGTGTCGGTGGGGCGGTGGGGCGGCGGGTCGGTGGGGTGGTGGGGTGTGGGGTCGGCGCGGGTCGCTCTAGGCCGCGTTCAACGCACGCGGCACTGTGTCACTGCAGGCCGACGACCTTACACACGGGGGTTGCCAGGTTGCAAGCTATCGCCCGCATTCATACCGTCTGGGTGGCTAAGTTATGACAATGGAAACTCACCCTTATTTCTCAACACTTAAAGTCCCTTATCCATAATATCAATACGCCTCTATATCCTCCTATAAAAATATAATTAATTGAAGCAATCACATGGTGCTCAATAACTTATCGCTCAATAGTATTGGAAATATTATCATACATTTAACACTCACGTCACCTAACATTGAGTAAGCTGATAATACGATATCTTCCAAAACTATAATCTTCGATTTCATTTCATATCGATTTAGTTTGTTTACTCTTCAATCGGCTAAAGCTTTGGCCATTTTCCGGTATTAGAGTTCTATCTTTACTGATAGCAGGTCTTGCTAGACACGGTCTAGGTAGGCACCAACTCGACTATTTCTTCAAACAGTGATTTGAAAACATTACTGCGTGTATTTAAGGTGTAGTACAGCTCCAATTACTGCGGTAACGATATTTAACTTCTAATGTCTCAAGGCGATGAACCTTGCAACTAGCGCCACTTTGTTATGGGCAGGCGTATCAGTTTACCTTCAGGTCGTCGTCCCCGTCTCTACGTAACTTTGTAAAATAAAAAAAAATATGTAGTATATGTATAATATGATAAGTCGTTATAAAGTTTCGAATAGCTAATTTCATGCTATGGTTATGCCGTTGAGCACAATCCTCGTGGAATTGAGAAAATCTGCGGCTTCACAAGAGCTGCTGCTTGCTACTGTGCGAATGTAATATATAGCTTAATGAGGAGTGACAAGAACTTGTGCACCACAAATGGAATGATTACGTAGCTTCAGGATTATTACTCTCGCTTCCTCACTATAAGGATACGTAAGGGGAGGGTGATCGTGCCCTGGTCGCAGCCGACGTGGTGCCGGGTTGATTTGCATAGTGCCCGTGACCCGGTACCTCGGCCGGCCTTGCCGTATTACGTGAAACTTATTTCTTTCCCTATTTCTCTATTTGCTGGATCAGTGTACTTTTAGAATATAATCAGAATCTAGTACACTACTTCGGGCATATATTGTAATACTGATGATATATAGCATAATTGATTTGGTCGATTTCCGCTTGGATTAAGTATAAGTATACTCATTGCAATGTTGAGTATGGTACTTTCGATGTGTGGGACGGACAAGGATCATCGTCATCATTATCAGCCGACACATATCCACTGCTGGACATTGACCCCTCCCAAAGATCTCCACATCGATCGGTTTTATGCTGTCCGCATCCAGCACCTTGCAGTCAGCGTAGCCTCCGGTATCGCGTGCCACTAGGTGCCGTCATTTGTGGGGTTTCATATTGGTGGAGTTGGACCATTTCCCACCACGCTGGCCCGATGCGGGTTGACGGGAGTCAGAGCCTCGTTTGTTGATTAGCAGGCTGCACCACGGGCCGGTGAGGTTGGCTTGGGTCCTGTGAGTAGTTGTGCGGGACCCTTTACAACCCCAACCATAGACTATGTTCGGCGTATTCTTAAAAGAGACCAAGAGGAAACAACTTTTGAAAAATTGGCAGCAGGGGTGGTGAGTTCAGGAAATATCTTCAAATATAGTGAAGACTGTGATTGTAGATAGATATATAGATAGATAGAACTTTACTATCAAAGAATACAATGTATTTGTATGACTCTTAATCAAAGACCAAGATATGACTTCTATTGAACAGGAATCTATAAATTGTTCTTCTCTTACTAGCTTCCTCTCAGAATACCAATTTAGAAAGAAAACTACGCGAGTTTTAAAGGTCGTAGACTCTCGAGAGAAGGAAGCTTGGAGAAAAACGATACCTGCTTTGTTTTACAAAGATCACCTCTAGATGTTGCATCAAACTTCTGTTGTGCTTTCTCCGATGGCAAGGACAGATTCGCTGCTACACAAAAGAAAGGAAGCGAGTGTGTGTTACTGCTGTGATATGTTCATAAAAGTGTACTATTTATGCGGTCATGCAATCGCGTGCACGCGCCGATTGTTTTCCGGGTAATTTGACAGAAATGGTGCGGGAAAGTTAAACCGCCATCGGTAGCCGACCAGCTGCGCGGCTGGCACCAGCCTCTGACGCTGCACTCCGGAACGTTTGCGCAACGAGCGGTGTCTTTGCGAAATTGGACCCTAAATAGACAAACGGTACTGCTCTGCAATTCCGTGGACGGTGTCTGTATCATATCTCTCGATCTTCACGATCATGTGCTGTGCATTGCACCAATATAAAGTTATTTTAGTAGTTAATAAATATATATCATACATTGGAAGATGCAAAGGCCCAAATAATTTCGATACATTGTCATCGTCATCATTGGCCGATAGAAGTCCACTCCTCCTCCATATGAACCCAACCACGATCGGGTAGGGGTTCATATAGGTGGATTTGGGCCATTTCCCACCACGTTAGCACAATGCGGGTTAAGTGAGAAGAAACAATCTATTAAAGACAATACGAGACAAGATGATATATCAGAATTTTATCGGACCTATGCAAAATGACGAGCCGCATTGCCGGTTTGAGGTTGCAGTGTGAGTGATAACGTTCCTGTTATTTCATCGATTGCAGCAGCATCAGTGTAACGCAGCGCAGTGAGGTGATTGGTGCGGAGGGGTGCGGGTGCGCGCGCGCCGTCTCCGTACAGGTTTATCGTGTCATCTAGATATGAAATTGCGATGGATAAATGGATGGAGTCGAGTTCGCCCGGCGGCTTTCTCGTGCGGCCTCTCTTGCATAACCGCTTTCCACGAGGCATGCCGTCCCACTTGCACGGCGCGCCGTCCAGATATTCGCAGGTTCATCGCCGGGCAGGACGTTGCCCGCTTTTTGCGTATGGATTTTTGAAGACGCACCTTTACTGGGCCGCCGCGCGCGCGCAGTTAATATTTATAATCATCATTCACGACCTGTTCGTGCGCGGTGCCAGTTTTTGTGTCGCTTTCAGCGGAGGGTAATTTAAACATTTTTTTGTGACGGAGATTATTTCGAAAATGTTTGAATTGTCCGATTGTTCTGTTCTGTTCTGTTCTGTTTTGTTTTGTTTATTAGCGGAATTAGCGGAGCGGATAGGGAGCAATGCGCCGCGTGCGCGCTCGGCGGCGACGTACTCGCTCTTATCTTATTGCCATACTTATCTGTGTCATTGCTTATGTACATTACTTTAAGTAAGGTGCTATTATTAACTTGTTAGGGACATTTGTAAATACTACGGGACACGCCGTGTTCGATTCGGCAACTGAGCGGGCGCGTTGACGTAACGCGCGGAACGGAACGCAAACGGAAGTGATGCAACAGCGTTTCGGCGCGCATCTGTGTAAACATGGCGGGCGCTGGTTTCTGAATGGCGGGCGGCGTTTCCCGCGCGGCCGGCCGACGACCCCGCCGCGGTCAGCGCCCGGGGATAGCGCAGTGAAAGTAATTCGCGATCGGCCGCCGTCTCCACCACCGGCACCGCCGCCACCGCCTGCACCGCCTGCACTCCGCATTCTACTGCTACTCACATTATTTAATCATTCGTTTTATTGATATAAATTTCATAATACAACCTATCCTGCACAGCGCTATCAAGGATTTTGGTCTCATTAGCTCATTAATTTAAAGTATATGTTTTGCTCATGACTTAATACGACTTCTATTCTTTAAAGCTAATAACCCATACTTCTTCGCTTCTTCTCAGTCGCCAACTATTCATATTTATATTGTAATTCTTCGCTCCTATCGTTTTTAACAGACGGTTAACCATTTTTTTAATGTATATATTATACAGTATTGATATATTTGTTATTTACTTGATTTCCATTATATTATACTTCGGCTGACGTAGTAGATGACAAGATAAATAAGTTACGTCACGTCGGCATTCCGTGTTCGTCACGGAGGTGATGGAACTACTGCGACGTGCATTTCTCAAATAAAAACTCCCAGGATATCAAGCTCCCAGGATATGAATCTATTTTCTGTGTATAGTTCTTGATGATATTTTTGTTCCCATATAAGACTGCCACGGCCGTCAATTGCGACAGCGCGTTGTTGACCAGCGCGGGCACATTCAGCTCGTCAGTTTCACTTTCCTCGCAATTAATTTGTTGCATTTGAATTTTCGCGTGCACCGTGAACTGATTGCGAAACGCGATAATTCTTACTTTTGGATTTGCACAACGAAAGTGCTCTGTCATGGATCGTAATTCCGATGACTCACCGAGCTTTCCAACGCCGACTCTTCAACACGAGCGGGTGAATATTGAGATGACGGTCACACTGCGAGGCGACGAGACGAGCGAGACGTTCTTCTGGTGGTAAGTGCCTACCTATAACAATAAGGCGCCTGAAAGGATGTTCACAAAGCACTTCATTGCACTGGTAGCTCCCGACATATGATGTTAAGTCTCTTTACTCCAGTAACTTAACTAGCAACAGCTCCGTTATTTAAAGTTATTGTAAACAATTTTAGAATAATAATACCTAAAATATTCACTTCCGGTACCATAATAAATATTGTATGAGGTGAAACTTAATAACATATACTTTACACAGGTCTCGTCCCAAGGAGGCCGCCGCCAAGTAGAACGACGAACAATGTCCTGGCCCGTATAGAGAAAATGGACGGACCCCTCGCGGTGCTGAAGAGTTGCGTGGACCAGAGACTGCGGGTCAAGGTGCGTGTCATTGCCGTATAAAAAATCGTTGGGTGAATAAAACTCTTCCCGCAGTGAGATCAGCGTGTCTTTGTGAATACCTAAGTAGCTTTTACTCTATTGTCTATTGAATAAAATCTGTGACTAGTGGGGTTTGTGTTTGTTTGCGTTCAAGGTGGATCAATGGATGCACCGTCCTCGTCGCGGTCGCTCCACCGTCGTCTCGTATGCAGGGTATGAAGGCGCTGCCATTATATTTACAGTTGTAAATCTAATTCGGCCGCCGACTGCAGGTCCCCGGCGCGTGTTCCGGGTTGGCGGCCTGCCAGGCGCGCACATACGATGCACAAAAGGCCCCAATCCCTCCCCTCTCCCTCCTCCGTCCACAATTATGACAGCCGAAACTGTACACGGTTTCAGCGGGCCAGCGCCGGCAGGAACTTCAGTGCTGCTGCAGGAACTGTACACTCTCATTTCAATAAGATAACGCTTTGTTGCGTGTTGACGTGTGGCCTGCGGTGTTTCGTTATCAACAGTTCCATGGATGATATTTGAATATCAATTTCATCACTATTCTTGGTGAAGACGTTGCAACTGCATCAAGAAACTTTATAAAAAAAGCGCTAAAACATTTTTCCATTGGTATAAAAAGTTCGTAGCTTAAATAAGCTGAACTACTAATCTATATATTAGGTCCTTACATATGAAATTAACGTTTTGTCGCACTGACCACTTTGATCTGAGATATCTCCTGTTTGATCAACAATTCCAAATTCAAATTTGTAAATTCATTTAGCTGCTACATTTGAGTTTTGGAAACAGTCATTCATTTGTTTTTTACTCTATTATTTTTCCTTTGGCGTCCCCGGACCTTGCCCCAACAGATTACCATTATTTCCGGAATTTGGACAACTCCTTACAAGGAAAAAAATTCAACTCCGCAGTCCAAACCGTCTTCAAAGAGTTTATTGATTCTCGCTCCCATGATTTTTTTAGTTATGGAATCAAAGAACTACCTATGAGATGGCAAAAGTACATAGATAACAACGCGATGCATACTTTGATTAATTAAATATATTTTACAAAAAAAAATACTTTATATTCCTTCCGTACAAAACGCCAATTTCATATGTAAGGGCTACTACATATTATATATGTAAGAGATTTCCACCTATGTAAAGATTCATCATGACGTCTCTGGAAGCATACGGCCTGTAGACTTGAAATTTGATAGGAATACTTCTTATGTCGAGTATAGGTCAGCTCAGAACGGATTTTACAAAACTCCTTCCTCAAGTGAAGTTGCGGGGGTTTTACGACCAGCAAAGCGGACGAGGAACAGCTGATAATCAAAATTATGTGATTTAACGAGAGTGTTGTAAATATTGTATAGGACATTTAATTC
Organism: Ornithoptera alexandrae; assembly: GCA_029030555.1. Taxonomy (NCBI): domain Eukaryota; kingdom Metazoa; phylum Arthropoda; class Insecta; order Lepidoptera; family Papilionidae; genus Ornithoptera; species Ornithoptera alexandrae. The sequence goes on along the minus strand of JARDVY010000069.1, from coordinate 345,721 downwards.
ATGTATAACATTTTACCATGTTCGTTACACATCTTAATAGTGAGAACAATTTTATAAGAGAATTAAGGCAGACCGTTCCCAAGATGATCACCATGTTATGATCAGAAATTCAGATCAGGTCCCGCACAGAGATATCGTGATGAGTCTCTACATAGGTCTTAATCTGTTATTCATAGGTGAAAATGTTTTAATGGGGTGTAACGGGTTCCGCACAACGACTCACGGGACCCAAGCCAACCTCACCTGGTTATGGTGCACCCTGCTAATCAATAAACGAGATGAAAAACTACTGCTTTCTGCTATGATAAGGAATTTAATAGTTTTAAACAACGGTGTATTACTAGAAAGTTATCTCTTTATTTATTGCGAATATGTTATGCGGCAATATGTTGATAACATGAATCAAAGTAAACTGGATGATTAAAGACCTGATGGAGCGACAACATGCGTAGTAGGTTTTACTCAAAAGAGGATCATGTCCAACAGTCAATTTAAGCAGACTAATGCCAAGCCATCAGCTACCTTCGTGATATGCCGACACAAAGTATCATATCCACATCAGTGTCTAAGGTTGTCCCGTAAGAAGTAAAATTAAGTTGACGCAAAGTGTAAATAAAACGCGTAGTTGATTTTGAGACGATACCATTAAAGTTATAATTAATGACCTAATTAATGCCGATGTAGAGGAAGCGACCCTTGGCGCAGCAGAAATACTCAGCCAATAGAGGATAATTGAGCTAATTGCAGCGGCCTTAAGTATACAAACGTGTCCGTCTGCGTCATACGGCTCACTCTCAAAAAAACATCGTGCAGATATATTCAATTACTTATTTAAATGTATGGGTTCCTCTTTATGCTCAGATGATAGTTTTACAGCTTCCGTTTGTCTTGCACCATGGTTTATAGTTTCAATTAAAATGCAAATCAATTTCCAACCGCAGTCACTACAAAGTTAAGGAGTGGAGCAAAGATTGCGTCCATCAATACTTTGGTGTATCAAGCATCAGTATAGAGGATCAAGCGTAAAGTGTAGACAGTGTTCTCGTGATTAGGCCAGCATAATTAGTAGGTTAATGAGAGGTTTCATCCTAGACGACCAGGTTATAATCGCGATTTGATGCTATGTCCGTTTTATCAGCCTTTCAACCTATTATTGTTCACTGCTAAACATAGGCCTACTCTTTGCATTTCCAGCGCGACCAGTGATGCGACCATCGCCTATTTCCAAGATATCTTCATCAGGTTGTCGGTTCATCTAACGATTTTTTATCGATCCACAAACTGTGTCCTTCTTTATCCTTTTAAAATATCTGTGGTCCGTTCATCGGGCTTCAATAGCAAGCGAATGTTTATCAGCTCTGGGATGTAATGTGGACAAAGAAGTATCACGAATAAAAGGCAGTCGACGGTAAAACGTGTTGCTTGTAAAATGATTCATAGAGTTGAAATAAAGAAATTTCGTTGCACAACGTGGAGTGTCGCTGGAAGCGCGCGCCGCGTTGAGTCATGTGGTGGGCCCAGGAAGAGCCTTGCGCCGCGTGCCACTCGCAGCCCAGCGTCGGAAGGTTAACTGGTCTCTGCATCTTGCTTCTGTATACCCGTCACATTCATTATTAATCCTGTTCTTTTTCTCGTTTTAAACGGTATGTTCTCGACGATTATTATCATCCGTTGTCTCCATACGCACGTTCGATTCTTTATCTTTATTATATCTCTTTTTTCATATAAATTTCAGGGACAAAATCTTCGATTTTGTTTTTAACAAAAAACTTGATTTAATTTATGAGACATTTTCATTTGTTCTTCGCCTGTTCATGGATATATCTACCATTTTTGGCTCTCAGTTCATATATTCCAATTCGAAATTCCAGAATTTATAATTTTTTGTTGACTGGTCTACAAAATGAGCTAGAAGATAGTAAAGTCTGACTCCCATTTTATATCATTTACAAGTTAACACTTTTATCCGGGAGAACTTATCCGTTTATAAAAATATGTCATATAGATATCCACTCTAGAAATCACGGATATCAATATTCAGCAAGAAGCCTTCAATCTAAAAGGCGAGTGTTGTAAATTGTACGCGCTGGTCCGGTGGTTACAGGTCTGTGTATGAAATTAGAGCTTCTTCCGGACGGATGAGTCTATTTTAATTCTTGTCATTTCTTTTATTCTACGAAGCGACGAGAAGAGCGGGACGTTCACATGATAGTAAGTGACACGTCTGCCCATAACATCGGGGCGTTAGTTATAATAATATACATTGTACCACATTGCGCTCGTTGCCGTAATAAGTACACTAGCTACAACGCCCTTCAAATTAGAACACAGTAATGTTTGCACACTACTGTGTGGCGGTAGAAATAGTCTTCTCTTTTTCATTTGGAAGGTGATGAGGGATGTTTTTATATATGTTAGTAAAACGGTAGTAATAATGCGTCTACAATTTTTCCAATTGCCGACGAGCCCTGCGAGCTGAACGCAGAGGAAGAGTTGTTTATGCGTGCGCGTGTGCGTGCGTGCGCATGCGCGCCGGGCCCTGCGCCGGACACACAGCGGCGGCGCGACCGCGAAGGCCCCGGGCGTCGCGGCGGCCGGGGCGCACACTGTCATTACTATATGTTACACGGCATGCGTGATGCGCGTGCGTGTACCGTCGCCACCGCAAATTATAATAAATAATTAAATAAATAAAAGTTGCAATGATTTCCTCTACGAAGTCATAATTAAACTCTTAATTATCCCAATACTGGGTCTCGGGCTCTAAACACAGCATCAATGATATATATCCTCCACGCTGGCCAAATGTGGATCGAGGAAAGTTGCATCTCGACGAAATCTATTGTGCTTTCAACGTATTTCTTCACGATGTTTCCTTCGCTGGAAGCCCAACCTCAAAGGAAACACACTTCGATCAGACCTATAGTATACCACAAACGGATCTATCACAGCTTTAAAGCTTTTTCGCTTGTACAACCTGCCGAATTAAGCAATTTCATTCGTTTTTATATCTGCTGGATCAGTTTTTCTCATCTTGTATATAGTAAAATCTAAATAAATGGAGAAGTAACGGGAAGTACATATCCTATAGACAAATGATTTTGATGTGGACTAATCTTCTTTTGACTTATAAGTATCCTTTACCTCCTTTCATTACCTACGGCCTTGCGTGTAGTCACGTTTACGAACTTTCTATAGTCTCCAGCAAGAGACTTACCCCTATTAACTGCTTTCGGGTGCTGGTCTGTTATAAAACGATCAGTTTTATCGTTTAAATAACTTTGTATGTTTTGTATGCTCTACAGGTAACTTCTCGTTAAGAGTTTAGATTTCCTTCTAACCTTGTTCGGTCAAAATAGATTTCGTGATATCAAATGATAAGCGATCCTTTTGTCGGTGACAATGTGATGCTAGTTCGCTCGGTATACAACGTATCAGATTAGGGTCGTTGCTTTAAGAGATTTGAACTGGTTACCCCAGTAATCTGATTAGCTACAGCACGCTCCAAACGGAACAAAGTGATGTTGGCTGTTTACCGGCCGAATAAGCCCTGAGGTGGTACCTGGATATTTTCTCGCAGCAGAGACCAACCAACAGTTACAATTGGCCTGTTTGAATAGTAACGTCTAAATGAACCGGTCGTAGCTGTGTTCTTCTTTTTAGTATTAAATAATGATGTATCTCTTCTAGTACGCAGCGCTTTCAACGGTTTTCCTATCATGAGAGTGGATTGATTTCACTGTTTTGCCAACCGTGCGCAGCGGCGGGACCTTGTTGTGATGTCAGTTATCTCATGGCCATTTTCCTCCGTGCGCATGCGTGCGCGCGCGCGCGGTTTCGTGTGTGTGCGTGTGGAGCGCACACGCGAGCGCGCGCCGCGCAAGGGCCGGCTAGGACGGATCGTGCGCGCCGCGGGTACTTCCTCGTTGATTTAATCCATCTATCAGCCATTAGTTTGTTTCAGCTGTACCGGCGCGCACCGGCTCGCCTTGGCGCCGAATCGGGCACCTCAATAGATAATTGATCGCCGCTGGTAACCCTGAAATACTTCGATACGCGCCGTGCGCTATGTTGTCTCTATTTAAGTTTTATTTTCATACGCTTTCAACCAACCAACCCAATCGATCAATCAATCGCGGTTCGACTTTTAGCTCAGTTTTGTACCTAAGGTACGGTTTGTACACGTTTCACAAATGTATAAGTGAAGTTCATAGTACTAGACTTAAAGGACATTTAAATTTAATGAGTGTCCTTAAAATGAAGCATTGACTTAAAAGAAGTCTATAAATGTTTTATGTCGTTGTTAAAACATTACGTGGTAAATTTAGAAGATTATCAAAGCTGTTCGTGAGAGTTTGGAACCTTGGAAACATTAATATCTATCAACCACCTCTTTAAACACTGCGTGTCGTAAAATGTGACTAAGGTAGGAACAACTCCAGGAAAAGCTTTCCCTGTTACTCATACTAACCTATAGTACTGCACTTGCGAGATGGGCTCCTCAACAGGTGTTTATGTACAACAGTACATTGTAGTTTATGAAGATGATGATGATGATGTGTCAAACCCAACAATGTCAAGATGGTGAAGAAGTGGAATTGTATTTGTTATATACCGTAATGTACAATAGATCTGACCATTCTACGAGCCAGCGAGAAAGAGAGCATGAGAGTCGATCTACTTAGCTGGGATATGCCAGTTAGCGAGAAACAGCGTTGAAGCAAATTTATAGCAAGGTCGTCAATATTGACGATTCATAAATTACTTATAAAAGCTACGCTACAATACAAAATCACAAAGCTTTAAAAATATATTGCAGTATTTTCCCGTGCCCCTTTTTATGTCTTGCATGATTTAACATGAATTTTCGAGTGTTATTTTCCTTGTGTCGTTCATTTTTTCTTAACTGGTGACACTGGTACAGTAGGTGGCGAGCCAGCTCACCCCGAATCGTAAACCGTAGCAAGGTCGCCTACATTCGAAGTGCGGTTAAAAAAAAACGCCTCCGTATCGCTTGTGTATGCTAGGATATATTTTTTTACCCGTATTATGCCTCGTCGCACGGTCTGTATGGGGCATGGTCTAAAATTATATTACTTATATTAAGATAGCATAATGTATTTTGAATGCGCAATTCAACGATCGTACATACGCGCAAGTTTCGTAAGAAAAGTACAAGTACGTCAGGGAACGTACAGTGCTTAACGTGGTGCCGCGTCCGTAAATTATTCCCCGGCCGACGTCGCGGCGCGAAGCCAAGATAAGTATGGAAATAAGGAACCAAAATGTACTTACAGCTCTTTAAAAGCCCTCGACTTATCGTGCGGCCGGCAGGATCAATTGCGTCTCGCCGTCACCTGTAAATTTAATAAACTGCGTTAAAAGGTATTCAAGGAGATTCATCTCAAGGAGATTCTTCATGAGCATTAAAGGAGACAGTGACGACAAAAACACGGTTCTATACAAAAAGAGCGTCAAGCATGTGACTAACGTTACACGAAAGCGACAATGACGTCTCCTTCGGCCGTTTATGTAGATATGTGTGTGTTGTTACGGCTCACGATACGATTCCCATTACGAGTAACTTCGTTATCACATCAATTATCTTCAAGGATTCTCTTGAAAAGTAACGTACCCTTACGATAAATTTATGGCTTCAATAATCATTTAGCTCTGAAGTACGTAGCGAAGGTATGATGCATTCGGCCTCGCGGGTAAACAGACGCTAGATAGCGCTAGACAAAGACGATGCGAGGTCATGAGCGTAGCCTTGCGCGGGTGCGCGCGCGCACGCTTCCGCCTGTCGACGCCCGCCGCGCGCTCGCCGGCACTCGCCGCGCACTCGCCGCCCGACCGCCGCACGGGGCGGACGCGCGTGCGCCGCGGCTCTCGTCCCACTCAGCGACACGGCGCTCCGCAAGGTTTCAATTAAACTAACACGCAATTCTATCGTGCCTAGTTATCATTAATTTAAAATATATTTTTAAAGCAATTAATACGCGAGTCGCCTTGAACATTATTATTTTTAATTAAATATAATAATTACTGTTCGTTACTCTTCTTCACTATAACACATCCGTCCACGCGATCGCTTCGCAACAGACGCACTCGGGTGATTTCACCTCGCGCGGCGAGCGGGCGCCACGACCTGCCCTCACTCTGCCCCCCCTCCCCTCCGTCAACGAGAACCACCATCAGCTCCACCCCGCCGCGGCGCAAGGTGCGCTGCCGGTAGTTGCAAGCAAAGAGTGTGCATTACCATCGGTACCTGCACGGGTACATGCACCCACTCCGAACACCACTCTTAACATAAATGATACAAAAAAAAATATCTTACTCCTTATGGCTTTATTTTATTATACATAACAATATATTCCTCGTTATCTATTTAAATCTCTTATCGAGGCAGCTTCCGGTTATATGTATTGTATTTTGGAGATCCATGTCATGGTTTTATACCTTCCCTGGTGTTTCTACCAATGTGCCTCTTCCAGTTGCCGTATTTGCAGCGGTGCCTCGCCGGCGTGATATTAAACTTATGAAACAATTAAAGTATTTAAATAATATTCCCTTGGAATTACTGAAAGCTGTATTTGAGCATTACGTACGCGGTCTCGTATTTTAATATTAAACGCGGGTTGCGTTGATTGTGCGCAAATTTATTGCGTCTGCGCCGTACATTGGTACAGCTAACAGCGTCCCATCTCATGTCGTTATTAATTATCAACAGACTTGATCCGCGGTTTCATTGTGCAAAACAAATGCCTCATATATGAAAGAGTACTCTTGAAGTAATAGATAATATTTTTGTAACTGACTTTACTAAATAAGGATTTTACTGTTTGTGCTTTTTCACAAGGTCGTTCATTCTTTTTGGCCCGGAAGTGACTGGCATACACGGTGTGCCATTATCATTAAGAGTATAGCAGCCTCCAAAAGCTTTAATGAAAACAAAGGAATGGATGGCAGTAATTCCGTTGTCTAGACAACCGTCCTAATCAAAGTATTACGCAGCGGCCTCGACGGTGCGCTTCCTGATGCACTCCTCGTACGCGATATATACGTACTAGGTTAGAGGCGCGATAAGCATATTACGTATATATACTAGGACAGAGGGCTTGTCTGCTCCGTACCAGCGCTTGGATTACGTGCGTGCACAGGTTACTCGATAAGGAATCATAAAGGTCATTACAACCAAAACATGTCCAAATCGGGTAACCAGATGCCGTAAAGATTAAACTTGCACACCGGAAGTGCTAGCTAGACGCGCTGACATGCTGCGAAACGAAAACATTCGCCACTACCACTGCACCTATTAAGTGTCCAAATTTGTTCACACAAAGAGCAATGAACAAATTGAACGATAGGGGATTACACGCAGACTAAAACGTGTCACTTATCATTTCCTGAATTATAACTGACGCTTCACAACTTTGTCATTACGATAACGAAAAACAGTCTATTAAACGTCATATGCTTCATCAACATCATCATGAATTGGCACACGTCTACAGCTGGACCTAGGCCTCCGCCAAACACTTCCATATTTCAAAGTCCTCGTCAAATACATTACAATATCTATTTTCCAATGATTAAAATCACGTATATCTTTAAGGCATATCCGGCAGTGAACTACCACGGGCTGTTGATGATAGTGACGATGATATACTTAGTAAATTTTTATATTAACCTGTAAATTACTTTACGAATTTTCGTCTGACGGTTAAAAATATGTAACACCATTAAAGTACTGTAGACTCGCCTGCACAAAGTTTTTTGTACAAATTAATAACGATGTGGTATTAAACTAGTCTCCAGCAGGAGACAGCCGTGGTGCAGTGTAAATATTCTTGATGATCCAAAATTATAATGGACGGGCGTAGTTTCATTTACCATGTTGGGAACAATCGCTGAGTGCCACTTGACTCGAGTAGCGCAAGACACGGTTTTGTGGGTTACATTAGAAGAAACATGTCCAACAGTGGACGTCCATCGGTTAGGACGACGATGATGAACGTCTGTACTTCTCGTGAATATTTGATAACGAAAAACAAATATATAACAACGGACAGATAACGCCGCCAGCACAATACTAGTTTATTATAAACTATTTATCATCGACAACTGTTTGTCTAAGTTCATATCTTAACTAGGAAGTTTACACAAGACCTTCGTTTTTCTAGTTCCTGCTCAACCCTGCGGTATTTTAGAACGAGTATAGAATTTTTAACTGCGTTTTTCCTACTAAAAAAAAAACTAACTTAGCGTTTCTGTAATTTGTTGTAATCGTGACGGCCGAAATGCAGTTTCAAAATGTATACGAGCGAGTCAGCGAGGACACGCGGAAACTTGCCTTTAAAAATCTGCATGCGAAAAAGCTATTATCATAAAAATATGTAAACTTAACATTACAGTTCTTTTTTTTTGTATTTCTTAAAAAAATAATCTAAAAAAGTCATAATTTTCTTTGTCGGTCGTCATTACCGCCGCTGCAGAAATCTGATGGAAGTCTAGCTCGCAGCGCGACAGGGAAGGCTGAACTTTTGGAACGCTCTGTTTGCTGCTAATTTAATTTTAAACAACGGAGGAGCTGTACTACCTACCATACGGACATGCAGCTATTCCATGCCGGAAGTTCGGATAACACAGAAAGAAGTCAGACGTGAGCTAAAGTCTCTGGACGTAAAAAAGCCGAGTGGGGGCCGGACTGTACTCCAGTAGTGGTACTAAAACAATGTGTCCCTGAATTGTGTTCAATATTAACGCGCCTTTTCTCACTTTCCTACATAATTATAAAGGGCAGTTCCGTCTTCGTGGAAGAGCGCTAATGTCCAACCCATATCTAAAAGAGGTTATAGATCTGACCCGGCAAATTACAAACCAATTGCTATTACCTCTCTCCTCTCCAAGGTGCTTGAACGTGTAATCAACAAACAACTTCTCAAATACCTTGAACAGTTTATTAGGCGACCCCAGTACGGTTTTCGTAATGGTAGCTTCACTGGTGATCTTCTAGTGTACCTTACACATCGCTGGGCGTTAGCCATTGAGAGTCAAGGAGAGGCTTTACCAGTGAGTTTGGATATAGCCAAGGCATTCGGTCGGGTCTGGCATCGCGGTCTTCTTATGAAGTTACCATCGTATGGACTCCCGGACAGACTATGTCAGTGGATTAGTAGCTTTTTGTCCTGCAGAAGCATAAGAGCCGTCGTTGACGGCAGCAGCTCTATTAACATGGACATAAATGCAGGTGTCCCACAAGCCTCTGTGCTGTCGCTAACGCTATTTTTACTTCATGTAAATGATATGCTGTCAATTGACGGCATTAATTACTATGCGGATGACAGCGTCGACAACACCTGCTACACGAGCCGTAGTAACGTCCCTCAGACTGCTGTAGAGGAAAGTCGAAAGAAACTTTTGTCAGAAATTGAGTTAACACTTGCCAGTGTGGGGTCGCCTCAATTTAGTTCATTTTAATCCATCCAAGACACAAGATTGCGCGTTCACTACTAAGAAAACTCCTTTTATTGTAGCTCCTCAGTTCCAGAATAGATCTCTGACCATCTCAAGAAGCATTGGGACTTTAGGCATCGAAATCTCCAGTAACATCCAGTACCGAGGGCACTTAAAAGACGAGGTAAAGCTGGCATCTAAAAAGCTCGGTGTAATTAACAGGTCGAAGCAATACTTCACTTCGGAGCAAAGGCTATATAAAGCGCAAATCCGGCCACACATGGTGTATTGCTCTCATCTTTGAGAGGGAGCACCTAGATGTCAGCTGTGACCTTTAGACTCGGTGCAAAACAAACCTGTCAGAATTACCGACTACTCTTTGCTGACGCACGGTATTGAAACTCTTGGTTTTAGGAGAGATTATGCGTCCCTGTGTGTGTTCTACCGCCTCTATAACGCGATGTGTTCTGATGAGCTGTTCGACATGATGCCGACGGCCACATTTCATCATCGCACCGCTCGTCATCGGCAGGGAATTCATCCTCATACCCTTGAACCGGAGTGGTCACGTACAGTCTGGTTCCAGAGATGTTTTTTCACAAGAACACTCAAAATGTGGAACGAGATACCTGTCAAAGTTTTCCCTAGGAACTACAATATGAAGTTCTTCAAAAAGGGCGTGAAAAGGTTTTTGCATAGTCGGCAACTCGCCCACTGCTACCTCTGGTGTTACTGGCGGTCCTAGGCTGCGGTTACCGCTCAACATCAGGCGGGCCGCATGCCTGTTTGCCACTTAAGTGATATTAAAAAAACTTCATCAAAGATATAGCGGAGATCCAAAACGATTTCACTAATTGGAATTTATGATGGGAGTTTAGATAAATATAATATTGAAAGATTGTCTTTACTATAAATTTAATTCTATCGGTGACTGCATCCGCAAAATCAGGTGTATTGGACATATTTAATATAAATTTTGAAAATTGTAAGATTTACATGCGCCTTTTTCTCCACCGCGTATGTTATTTGTAGAATCTTCGGTAGTTAATGAACGTACATATATAATAGTCAATTATTCTTTCTCTACCCTTAACCAATATCCCCTCCAACGGGTTCTCGCCTTGTCGTGGCGGAGGGACTTAGTAACCGTGATGCGGAACACGGTGAAGCTAAGTGGAACCCACCCGGCCGTCCCGCGGCGAAGGGCTGGCCGAAGCGGCAGCTCCAGGTTCGAGCACCGGTTGGGATAACTGGAGCTCACCGGAGCGGCCAGGGGCCGCAGGGGCGGCTGTGTGCTGCCCTAGCGGCCGGCTGCAGGGGCGGTTTCATACCGCCCTTCGTAGCCGAGGTGGGGTTGCGGAGGGAGTACCCACTGCGGCCAACCGGTGTCGTACCGGCGATGCGGCGGCGGTGGGGCCGCGGAGGAAGAGTGCCGGTATTGAGATGCGCCGTTCTCCCTATCATCCGCGGCCGTTGACAGGTAGCGGCGGGTCTAACATCTCTCCACCGTCGGGAGCAGGGAGAGGTTTTCTCCAGTGGTTCCCATGGCCTCTGGGCGACAGGTTCGGGGGAACCGGTCGCCCGCACACGCTTGAGGTCGAGGAGGGGGCGCGCTGCATGTTCCGGCGCGCCCTGGAAAGGGAGGGTTTATCCCTCCCTTTCCAGGGCTGCGCAAGCGGCCAGCGCCGGCAGGGTCGCGGTTGAGTGCATGCGTTCCCGTGACCCTGCCATCATGGCGACGAGGCGGAACATCGTGGGGATTTTAGTCGGTGCAAATCCGACATAACCCGTCCTCGCCCCCGCAAGGACGAGTATGCGTAGGGATTTACCCTACGTAAAAAAAAAAAAAACTTTTAGCCAATATGTACGATTCTTGAGGGTAGTTTAATGAAAATTAATATTAGGTGAGTGCCGATTAAAAACTTTTTAAGTAGTTAAATTTAAACAGAAATATAATTTTTCTATAGAGAATTTTTCATAATCTTAGTTAACTTTAGTCGTATCGTCTACAGTGTAAACGAATAGAGATACGCTCTGGACATATAGGAAAATCAAAATAAAGATGTACACTTTTATATTTACAAATCATAAATCCTTTTTTAAGTTGGTGCTCACCTCGAGTCCGAAAATTACTATTATCATACATGTATAATGAATTAAGTGACGAAACGAGCCGGACGTTCTTCTAGTAAGTAATATGCTTACACAAAGTGGCGCTATTTAAGTGACACTGAGTGTGTGTATTATGATGATATACATTACAACATATGTTCCCATCCCATTTCATGACTCAATATGGATATTGAGTCATAAAAAATATATTGAGACTTGGAAGTAACGTGTGCTCAAAAAAGAAGAGGAGAACACCTAGAACCTAAAACACCCAGAAATAATTTAATTGATTATCTAGCGCTTGCTTCAAACCGAAATATAGTGAAGCCTGAATGCTGCTTGGCTGCTGATATAAGAGCTGCGATGGAACCACCTGATAGATACCTACCAGTAATAAATGACACGGTTGGTGATTGATGATTCATGGTTATACGGACTAGATCGCAATGTGGACTTGTGGTGATGTATCGCGGCTGCTCACTGCACTAAATTACGATGCTGGGGGCGTCGCCTTCACTTTCGCCGCAATCACGGGCCAGCTGTTCGTAACAAGCAATAACATCGGAGTCATCGACGGTTACGATCATTCAGTCGTATCTCGGATTATCGCTTAGTATTTATTTGTTTATCGTTCCCCGAAAGCCGACGATAGCCTGAGATTATCTCATTTTGATTCTGTTATCTCTAGATATCCTGTATCGGGCCACTTTAAAATAGATTCGTACAAACGGAGGTGTTGCGGCAAACTTCGGCTGATCGTATAACTGCGCGCCGGCGGTTTATGTTAATCAAATGAATATTTCTCTCGACTGATGCTGACATCAACGTAGAGTATGATAAAGCACGATCGTCTAAGGATAACATGCGCCGGGCCTTAGACAACATTTTTTTCGTTATTTATCACATTTGTGTGGTGAAGCTGAAGGTGAGCGGCGCTCGGCGTCGCTTGCAACTGGCTTTTTGTGGGGTGACGTCACAGCCGCAGCCATTGCCGCCGGAAAAAATCCTGGCCTCGTAAATTTTATGAAGCGGAGACATTGACCTTTACCCACAAAGTTGGGACCGAGACCTTGGCTCTAGATTCGTTCACGTCGCCCACTTATCACTTATTTGTTGCTTTTTTATCTCGCGATAAAGGGCTCGGCCTCGCGGTCTATCTGCCGAAGGTCTGCCCGTTTGATTCCGGTATTTTTTTTGGCTTCGGTTCTGCGTCGCCAAATGTTCCGCCTTCGTAGGCGGTTTCCTTCCTCATTGGTTTTAGATGCACGGTGCATTTTTATTGTTGCGAAGGTCGCAGTCATTGTTCTGATCGCAGCGAACTGAACGCGCTAAGTAGGAGCCGCCGACTGTTTCTTAAAGTTTTCAACATTTCATTTCAATTCCGGGGCGAGATTCAAGAAACTAATTCATGTTATTCTATTTAACTGTTTTTTTCGAGTTCTAGAAACAAAAAAGTGTAGGCTATGTATCATCTGAATGTAGTTACGTATTGTTTATAATTTTAAATAATATCTCACGGTCCATTTCGAGTGTGGTAGATTTTAGGAATAGATGGATAAAAATTACAAACGTAGAACAAATACTACGCCCATAATAACGCTGTAAATCACAGTTTTTATCCATGTTAAATACAAAACTAAAAAGTAGCGAAGTTTTAAAATAGCTTTAGGGGATTTGTAACAAGATTGAAGTAATTAAGAAGACGGTCGTCAAGCTCGAGAATAGCAGTCTTCCTTCTGGTATGACATTTATAAACTTCTATATTAAAATGTATAACGAAATTTAAAAATGTACAATAGGTTTACAAACAACTAAAATGGCGATGGACACGGATCGAACGACATGAACGAAAATTATTACGACCTATACTTAAGAGATAAAAAAAAGAAAAAGTAGACAGAGTAGTAAGGTGATATGAAGAAAGTTGCTGGTCCACAACAATTTCGGAAAGCCAAGGAGAGACGCGCGTGGAAATTTTTTGAGGAGACATTTATCGGAAGAGTTTTTCTTATATTATCACGTCTTTTTTCCCAGTAGGATTAGGCAGAGGCCAATACAACACCTACTTTTCGCCAGATGTGGTCAGATAAGGTCCCATGTAACAGGGCGCGAGCCTGTTGCCACTTTACTGGGGCCACCACACACACACAAAGATAATTTCAGTATGCAGGTTTCCTCGCGATGATTTCCATCACCGTTTGTATTTCGCTGCTGTAACTAAAGTTCACAAATGTACATAACTTGAATATTAAGTCATGGGTACACGCCGAGATCCGAACCCGCTACCTACGGAATGAAAGCCGCACGTTCCAACCATTAGGCCAGCGAGCTACTCGCTGCGAGCTGTTGGAAGAGAACATACATTATTAAAAAAACAAAGTATGTAGAAGTATTAGGTGGGGTTCGGGATCTTTAGTAAATGACAACGCACGCAGCAATATCAGCACTATATTGATAGCAGAGTAATCCAAAGTACTGAGTAAGTTACTAAGTACAGCAATATTACGAAGATCCAGGGAGATCCAGTTGATGGATACAGTTGTATAATTCGTGATAGGCTACTGTCTCGATACTTGGTATTACGAAGATCCAGTTAATGGATACAATTGTATACTCCGTAATGAATTGTTAGCCGAAGGCAATATACATAAAAATGTACGAACGTTGTATCTACAAGGAAGGATAAAAAAGTAATGAGAATGAGATAGAATATAATGACTATTAATAACTTAGTAAAATATTATTCTACATAGTCTCCGAGTATCTCTACACACCGAGTCCCAGCGCTTTTCCGAAGCTTCAAATCCTTTAAAAAAAAAGTTTGCTCTTGGTCCTGCAAAAAGCTCTCGACGGCATCCTTCACCTCGTTATCTTTTTCGTCCCTGTTTCCTTAAGTACTCTTTCAATTTGGGGAACAAATAAAAATCGGTAGGCGCCAGATCTGGTGAATAAGTGTGGTGGTCAACCAATTCAAAGCCAACTTGCTGAATGGCAGTCATCGCAACTGCCGACCTGTGCGCAGGTGCATTGTCGTGATGAAACAGCACGCCCCTTCGAAGTTTCTCTCTCCTTTTCTCTTTGATGGCATTCCTCAACTTGGGAATTAAAGTTGCATAATATTGGCCTGCAATAGTGGTTCCACGCTCCAGGTAATCAATCAACAATATCCCTTCTGAGTCCCAAAATATTGACGCCATAACCTTGCCAGCCGATGCCACGACGCGAAACTTCTTCGGAGTCGGTGATAATGGCTGTTTCCATTGCGAAGATTGCTCTTTTGATTCGGGATCAAAATGATGGACCCAAGTTTCGTCCATTGTTACGAAACGAGACAAAAGTTTTCAGAATCTTCTTGAAACTTGTCCGACAATATCTTCGAAACGTCAAGTCGTTTTGTTTCTGAGTGTCGGTTGACATTCTCGGCACCCATCTTGCGGAGACTTTTCTCACATTCAAAGATTGTTTCAATATGGATTGAATACTTCCATATGAAATATCCGTTTCTTGAATTAAGTATCGGATGGTAACTCTTCGATCGCTCAATACAATTTTCTAGACTTTTGCAACATTTTCTTGGGTGACTGACGTCGATGGACGTGCTGACGGCCGCAACGATGTTCGTCTTCCGTGCTCGTTCTCCCCACTCGAAATTGAGAAGCCCACCTTGCGACAGTGGAATACGGCGGAGCAGACTCTCCTAATGTTGCCTCCAGATCGCAATGAATCTCTTGCGACGTTGACTTTATTAAACAGAGTTATTTAATAACCGCTCGCGCTTCGTTTCTTTTCAGTTTCGAGAACACGTTCCGACACGAAGCCAACAAATGACTACATTCAGAAAAAAACAAAACAGAATCGGAAATTTTTTTCTTTATCAATATTACAAACATGTATCTGAGCTATGCCAGTGTATTTAATTTCTTTGACCAAGGAGTATGTACGTCGTTCTCACTACTTTTTGATCCCTCCTCGTGTTTGCGTTATGGTAGATGAAAGCGCGATCTATTATTTGTGGTGGCGCCATCTGCGCAGTTCTTTAAAAACTTCTTGTTAAAGTTACAGTTTATACATAAACATTTACTTTAAGTACAGATATTCACACCGGCTGTGATATGTTCAATTAAATTAAAGCACAAATATCGTTTGTTCTCTTTTAATGAATTGTTTGTAATTAGCGTGAAGCGTATTAAAGTGTTTATTACAAAAACTCGAAAAAAATGTTTTTATAAGAATTATTTAACAGCTTTTCGCTGTTGATTCAGTGAAAAGCTAGTATAATTAATTCTCAAAGGAAACATTAATATTTTATTATTCTCATCTCGAGCGGTACATGTCGAGGTGAGTGCGGGAGGAGCATTAAGCTTTATTAGTCATTGCGTCGTTGTATAAGTCATCCTTCGAGATTTTTGGCTTCGACCTGTTAAATAACATAAAGTTAATTCTACTTTACTTATCAGGCAGTGTGTCAATGTAAAATGAACTTACTAAAGAAGGTGCAGCAAGGAGCTATGTTAATTGTGGAGAATCTTGTGAAGCCGCGTGGATCTAGTGTATTCTAGTAGGCAAATAAATATATTCATGAGACCTTTACACTGCCTTTATACTTTGTAGTACGTGCGGTTTGTTTCGGATCCGAAACAAGAGAAAGAGAGAAATAATGAAAACTAATGAAGGCGAAAATTTCGTACAGAACAAATAAAGAAACAAAAATGGCAGATGCTCAAGAACTTTCTTCCAGTTCATAGATCATGTGCTTCGCTCCGATTTAAGGTTTTTTCCATCGATGGTCACCAGTGGCAAAAAGTGCGGAAACCACGGTCTGCGAGTTCCTAACCACTGTAAAGGCGCTCCATTCTTATAGATTTTAGTTCATTGCCAAGATTTTAGATCATCTCTAGTTTTGTGTGCGAGATCGATAAAAAGCTCAAGGCAATAGGTCACCAGCGGTATTTAAAACTTTTTGCAAGCTTTTTATTTTAAATCTTGTCACGAGGAATAATTAAGCAAAAAATTTTATCGAGGCTTAAACAAAACCATTGCCAAATTTCTACATTTGTTAAGTTAAATATTTCAACTATATTCTTTATTTATTCATATGGTAAGAAAAATCGAAAGACATCATTAATATAAAATCTCCTTGAACGTATTTACAGATCTGTAATTATTAACGACATAACATTTAGTAATATGAATGAGAAGGAAATGCGCTCCGATGTGTTGGAGCCTCCACCGGAACCGCCGGCGACTTCGCGACTTGATTATGTACACGAGTTGTGTAACATCGTCGGACTGTTGAAGCAGCAGAAGGTCGACGCGGACGTTGAAACGATCGACGTACTATGTAGAGGGGCGGATAGTATCTATTCTATCAATTGACCGTGAGGGACAGAAAAACACGGCGACAGACAAAAAGCACAGGCAGGTGACCGTGACCATGGCACACCGAAACTGAGAGTGGCGGATCTAGAGCAATGCGCTTGCGCAACCATACGCGCGGCGTAGCTGTCGTGTGCGTTACACGACCCGCAAGTACTGACGGAGCCGAGCTATGTACATCGTGTGTAACGTGTGATATTATTATACTCGTGTAACATTTTGTATAAACTTTGTATTACGGTAGTCCATATCTACAATGGTAAAATGTGATAAATGAATATATATCTATAATTAAGTTTTAATACATTAAATGGGCCTTTTAAACGATATTTTATGTTAATATAAAATTTCACCTGCGCCAATATTAAACGACAGCGAATTGTGTCTGTGCAAACACACGAACGCTCTTATGTGCAATTGGTAATATTCGTTATGTCACATGTTCCTGCGTTAGTTTGCATCTAGATACATCATTCCAACCGAAGGCAGTTCATATAAATGATAAGAGTGCTGGGTTTAGATTAGATGTATAAAAGATGAAAGAGAAGGATTAGTTCGATACGAGGAAAGTGAGCGATCTCTATCATACATTAGTTATGTAACTTACATAGTTTTCTATACGAATGTGATACCGAATTGAACTTTTTGCTAATGATATTTGTAAATTTAATTGAAGTTGTAATATTTATCGTATGTACGTTCGTGAGAGAAGTCGGCGAAGAGATCAAAGAGTAGACGCTGGTCGCAGCAATCGGCGCACATGAATGTTTCAAACGTGTCGTCGCCGCCTGAATGTTGAATGCAGGCTGCAGCGGCGCGGCGGCCGCGTCATGCCTTCACCACAGCCGAGCTTCCGCGTATTCCGTTCACTTTCACTGCGACCGACACGGGGAACGGCCTGCTTAGCTGTCGCTGCTTCATCTGACCGTTCCGCCGCTCCAAACTAGCTTCAATCGCAAACACCTTAAAGAGCAAATTACGAGCGCATCGGTTCAGCTCGTTCTATTGCCGCCAGTTTTGGAAATTATCAGATTTGGCTTCAATCTCGAGAGTTGTAGAGTCGGTTTTGGTATGCGGCCGACTAGGAAACGGCCTTGAAGGACGCGTACGTTTGCTAGATATTTACTTTCTATAGCGGTCAACGGTCACCGTCCGTGTCTGAGATTTCGATTTTAATTTGTCTGAGCCAGTGGTTTATATTAAGATATGAAAAATAAATCTTTGCTACTCCCGTATCGTACCAGCGTACGAGTATAAACCGATCGCTCTACATGTAATATTACAGAGTAACTCTTACATTTCTATCTGAATTAGATTTATCGATGAGATATTTACATTCGCCGTCGTCACTATAATCGAATCGAGATTAAGCTTTTATTAATCACTTTGTACTTATACACAAATATCATAATTGTGTTATCTCTTTTACACATGCGTAGCTAATCGAGCTCTGTTTATGAAGTGGGAGCTTTTCCTGAACTGTCCTTTCCCAATGCTTACCGGTTCCGAGAGATGGTATCGTCTCGATCCTCTATTTAATATTCTGTCCTGTAATCTATGATGTAATAGACCTTAAATCGTTCGATTTGTGTCGGTGAGTTTTATTATCGCTCAACACTTGATCATTTTCAAGTTTTTTAATGTTGTTAAGTTCTCATACTAGAAACATGCCGATTTTAACATCATCATCATCATCAGCCGATAGACGTCCACTGCTGGACATAGGCCTCCCCCACATAGGGTTCCCGCGATTTGATATTAATCAAAATATTTAACAATAGTAAAACTTGTAATATTATATATGGACACATGTTAATAAAAAATATATTGCCAGGTTTGTATAATTTTGTTTAATCGCATATAAATGTCCGAGTTTAGACGATTGACCTTGTCCGTGTTGAAATACGCGTAGATTTATGAAGCCTGTTCGAGTTTCGGTTTAAACAAATTTAGATGTGATTAATCTTGAGATGACGAGTGACTATGCGTCATCTTAACACGATAAAGTCCTCAAGGATCGTCAAATTTATTTTCACGTCTTCAAACGTTGTTTAGGGATTGTGTGCAAATTACTATAGTTACCACAAGGGACAACCTTGGGGCCACTGGCTTTTAGCTTTCAGGTTTTGCACGTTGCCACACACAACACTTCGGTGCTTCCGACTAAGGTACGAGTGGATATGGATCTACCTTATACTCATGGTAGGTGAAGGGACAATAGCTGTATAGCGCAACATAACCCGCGGATAAGTTAACTTTCGCAAACTGGCGGCCTTATAACGTAATTGTAATGTTTTAGGCGCGTAACTTTTACTTGTGACGCCGCTGCGTCCGCGTTACAACGAAATATGTCTTGTGTATTTATTTTAACTATGGATCGTTTGTTACTTAGCGTTCATTTCTTTGTCTTGTTCATTATTTTAAAGGAACAATAAATGCGAATCATTTTCGCGTGGAAGAAGGATGTATAAATATGTAAGGAGCAAAATTACTATTAGTCTGAGAGATGAAGATATATGTTTATGGGATTGTTATTAGGACGAGGCGATATTCGTCTATATTTGGGCTAGGTGTTCTGAACATATCGCAGTTGGAAATATTCGTGTTTTTTAACGGGCCTGCGTCTTGTTGTGGGGAGGCGTGACGAAGTTCGGTAACTAACGGAAAGTAACGATTGTAAAGCGGCGGGCGCGCGTCTCCTGCACTTTCACTCTCCGCTGGTGAGGTCTACGTGACCTGCACAAACCCACAGTGCCCGTGGTTATACATTCGATCATTTGGGACATTTCTACATTCATGCCCATCCCAACTTTTTACACTGGTGGCAGATTTAGGTAAGTATTACCGCAGCGCTTAATTCCACCAAAACATAGAGCTATATTACTATGTCTCTGTTTGAAGGGTGTTAAAGCTAGTAAAATTATAAGACTAAGAAGATGTACAAATTACAACTCATATTGAAGATGTTATAAAACAAATAGTGACGCGTTAAATGTTTCCACGAAAACTAAACACTAATTCATAACTTATTTAGCTCTGATAATAACGTACAATAAACACTGAAATTTACATCAAGCAAAACTAGATTGGACTAAGGTTAGATTGGACAAGTTGTACAAAATCAAAGTGAAGTGATCTTGAAATGGTGTAAAATCACAAACTACAATCAATAAGCAGTTTCGATCAAATTATATTAGTCTTCAGCCATTAGGTTTCTAAACTTTTTCTCGGGTCCTACATTTTTTTGACGTCTAATATTATCGTTTTAAACCTATAATTAAGTGTAAAATTTACGCAAATCTTTAATGTCTGATAACTTTGATGATGATCTTTAACGCATACAACTTCTGGTGACTAGCTTTTAGATCTGAAAGCGATCATTACAATTTCTAGTGTTGTGGTAACTAGGTACCCATTACAGCGCTACCCAACGTGCACAATACCGCGATGTCTTTATAATCAATATAAAATAACTTTTACTTTCACTTTTCATGCATTTCGTTTAAGTAATTAGTTAATTAATATTAATATTTAATGTCGAGGAGTATTTTATAACATAGCCATCCTCCAACTCGCGTCAATGGTTTCAGTCACTGGCTACCCTTGTCCAGCTCGGAGCGCGGGGTTTTTACCGACTCATTTTCCCATCTTCTTGTGAGTCCTCTTGTCCTTGCACCATCGCAGGGATAACAGAGGATCATCGCATAGCGACACGCTGCTTGCTGTCGCGAATCATATGTCTGAGCGCACTTCTTTCTTCCTTGCCCGTTACTGTCTTTTTAGTTTTTGCCTCAGATGTTTTGTTAGGTCTAGCATCCGTGCTTTTAAGTGTTGTATAAAAAAATTTATACTTAATGTCTAGTATTTTTTATAGTTTCCATGATATTTACGAGTTTGCTATGTGATCGATATCGTATTAGAGTCACGTCAAACCGCTTTGTAAACCGTTCAGGATGAGCAGAGCAACCTTCGGGCGCAGTATTATAAAGGTAATAGATTTTCCTTCCGTTCGACTTGTAATAATCCTGGTGCAATCTAGCTTCTATAATCAGCCGCAACCATAGTCGTTGTTCAGGCAAATTTAACTCTTGCCACTTCTTGATTAAGTTCATATTATTGGATGATGAAATCTTTTAAGCAATTCTATTGTCAACGGCTTATTAGAATACTTTCATTTGTAGCAAGAGTTTGTAATAAATACTGTAGAGATGATGAGTTCCAGTAACTAACCATACTATATGTGCAAAAGGTTATGTGATAAAAATTAGCGAAAGATATAATGAAACATGATACTTGTAAACAGGTTGCGAGATCTATGGGTTTAACTGCATACATAAACATCTGCGAATTTGTTATTTTAATAATATACGCCTTCAGATAACCTATCAATGAAGTAGGAGTTTATAACAGTTGAATGCCAAGGAATGTTCAGTAACATAGTGTTTACCCTTGAATTTGACACATACACAGCCCTCGCTATTTCCAATATTACTGATCTATCTAAACCGGAACACTACAATTTATACACACTAGACCGTCTGAAATATTAAATTTTGAAACCTACTTCAGAATTAGATACACCTATTATATACATATTAGATTTACCTACAAGACAGCTTCGTCTACTAACCACGGATCTCTCTGTAGATCCCGACGAATATATATACATAATAAAAATGTATATGTTCTTTACCTAAATATTTATAATTCAGTTTTTAGTTTCATGGTAAAGTACAGTTTTAACTGTACTAGCAATTTTAACTCCAACGTCAAACGTATGACAGTTTTTCACGCATATTCGCGCCCTATTCGCGTCGTATGATTCCTTAGAGTACATCACGTTTCCAGTTTTCAATTGGTACGCAACGTTAAGGCCAAGAGTCTGCTGGCGTCACGACTTCCTGGTACTAAAATAGTGATACTATTAGAGCGCGCAGATATCAAACCGATGTCACGGCACGGGACTCTTGGCTCGGTGATATCAAGGTGAAGGGCGCTGGGTGCTGCGCCATTGCGTAATATCAACATCTAATTGAGATATAAATGCCGTACCGTGTCATGTGATTAGTTTGAAATTATCTTGTTACTTCTACATTTGCAATATTCATAACATTTTTCGCATTTATTTAAGGATATCTGACGAAGCATCCACGACATATAATAAAAACCATAGAGTACATAGCGACGTGTTCTTCAAGTACAGGAGACCACAGCGTGCAAATTAGAATGTTTACATGACAACCAAATTAATAATCTTTGACGTTTTAGTGATTTAGAGTAATTTTGAAGAAATTATCGAAATACAGTTACAAATCTGTACAAACAGGGAATCGGTAAACTGAATGAATGGAACATTTGCAAGTTTGTGATGAATGTGAACTACGCATATATATGTATGTTTCTGTGAATATATTTCCGGCATTGTAATGTATTTTGAATGTCCGAACCAACGAATACAATTTTCTTTGTTTACTTATTTCATTGATCAAACAAAGATAGTCGGTAAGGTGATCATAATAAAAAAAGATATAATGTTGTTAAAATTTATAACAACAAAGAAATTAGGGTAAAATTATGAGCTTTGAGCGCAGCAGTAGTATGTTGAGCTGTTTTACAATAGATGCGATATGCGATTTGAATCTTCCTATGTATCGAGCGTCCATTATTGATATTGATTGGTGTTTATGTTCGCGACTTGTCGCACCCAATGAGTGCGCCTCCTGCCCCTCCGCGTCTCATCAAGACCTATTACAACTTGAACCGTAGGACCGCGACAGAACAAGACCAATATTCATATAGGCTATTAATAGATGGGTAATATAGAAGTGCAACGTTGCTCCATTAACCGATCAGTTAAAAGTAATCGAGCATCGAACCCAATTCGTTACTAGTTTATTCCAACTGCCGTGTTTTCAAGTATTTATAATATTAATAACAGATTATTATCACACGTCACAACGACAAGATTGCTATTATGGTCATCTGCCAACAATAACGTCATGTATTTATAAATTAGAATGCTAATACAGCACCATATTGGGGTTTAACTTTGGGACTAATAATTCAAGTCGCAGTACCACACCACATTAGTTGTGTACTGTGCAAAGCGGCACACTTGTTAGTAATTTCGGGTTTGTATTATTTAAAGAAGATAATAGAGAATGTAGTGATACACAGCTAGATAAGCGTCGGATAGGTGAAAAGACAGAAATCATGTAATCCACTCTCTTAAATAAATATAGAACGGTTTACGCTAACGATATACATCTAAACAAAAATGAAGGTGGCTTAACTTACATAACTGTCAACAACTACATAACTACTCAAGTTTTACAATATTTCAATAGTATTGCTTATTAAATTCTTGGAATGAACGTATAACACGTGAAACCTTTATTTAATATAGACTAAGAACTGTTACGACGTGTCAAAGTTCTGATAAACAAACTCCTTTGTGTATAGAAATTGAAAGAACCTTTCGCAAGTAGGAAAAGTAAACACGGGCGAGGTAAACAAATACATTCATATAATAATTCTAAGGCGGGTTTGCGATAAACAAAAATAAAGGCGTTAAGTAAACAGCGGTCAGCCGCGACTCCGCTTTCAATCAAACAAACAAATAAATAAATAAATAAATCAATCCACTTCAGCCGCTGTCCGCCGACTTCGACACAAGACTTCGGTACAAACAAAACAACCAGCACAATGCGCACAATAGCGCACACGGCTCTTCAGCTCTACCCTAATGTCCAGATTAGAACTGTACAATAATTGTTTGTGACCTTTGTTATCTGAATTTCAACTGATTCGAGATTTGTCTAATTATCTCCAGTCTATATAGTGGGCGTATCTTAAACGAGGTACGTTGCGGCGCCTACATCAATCATCGAGCATTACATGTGCAAACTCTAGTGCTTTGATTTGTATGTAAGCTATGTAAACATCCTAAGACTAGATTAATATCTAACAGTTTTACTATTCAACATCAGTTTAACGTATCACATTTTAAAGTGTGTTGTAAGTTTAGTGTCATTATCACAATTTTGATTAGTTACTGAATTTGTTCTTATATGTATAAAGAAATCAAACAGAAACTTCGAGCACCTCTAGTCTTCTAGTGTATCGGTTTCCTGTCTTCCAATTATTTCAATTACACCGCATCGTCATAGAGGCGGTGGCGTGCCTTCACCTGCATCACACTCGATGCAATTGAGCTCGCCCGCCCGCCGGCGATTACTAAATTGGCTGCATCAATGCTCTTCCTGCAGTAGCTCTGGTCCCACGTCTGCGTACTGCGTCGTGGCTACAAACGCAACAACACCTCGATCTCGAGATGCATTCTGTTCCACAACGTGATAAGGATATAATCGTTTATGCGATGAGTTTAACCCGCGCGTCCGTCGCATCAAAAGCTATCTCAACTGTTGTATGTCGCTCATGCGAGGGTATGGGTTAGATCACTAAAGGATTCTATCTTCTAGTTATTTTAAAACTTGTAGTACCGGTAGGTAACAACTGAGCGGATTGTTTGCTGCACTTTTATAAGTGTGCGTAAATTTGGCTGCAGTTTTACAACATTGATGTTTGCCATAAATCTGATAAAAGAATCTGTGTTCGGATCTTGTGATCAGCGACGTAAGGAGGTAAGTGCCGATGGGTGAGTACGTTTCGCGGTTCAGATTTAGCGGGGCACAAGGTTGAGTTTGCGGCCGACGGGGCGGCGGACGAGGCTGCCCGCCGTCAAGTGCAGATATTGGAGCAGTGCCCTCACGATCGCGCCGCCTCCGACCTTGCGCGGGAACAACTTTCCACCCGGAACACAGCGACGCCATTTTTATATATTAGCGCCGCGTCGCGATTGAATTTTACGCGTTGTACCCTTATCCGGACCTTGGTTTTGTAATATTCGCTCACAGTAATGCCTGCGGCGGTCGTTTCCATTATTGTAAAAGTTTGCCAGCAGATTATTTATTTACGATTCTCTATAAATAAACAATAATGTAATTGTTATCGTTGCAATCTGTACTACCACCTTGTCGTTCTAGCAAAGGCGATGACTTAAAAACATTCTGCTCTGTGATCGCTCGACAGGTATTTGTGGGTAGCGATCACGTACAAAAGAAATGCTGTTTTTATATGAATAAGAAAATAAAACAAAATAAAAAAACAAGAAGTAGACGAATGGTGGGATGATTGATTATTTATTTGAATTATCCACCGTTAAATTACGGATGTCGCGTTAAGTGTTTTTATATTTAATTGAGTCTAAATAAAACAACAATTCTTCCATAAAGAGTCCATGTGCTTGCCACTTACCATTGTTTAGAAATAATGGCGATGTTTCATTCTATAACCCCATTATACACAGTGCTTCGTTTGCATTAAGTAGAAATATAATTAAAGCAAAATTTATGCGTCGAACACCCCCACTGATAACTTTTCTCATTCTTTACATTTACAGATATCGAAATTAAAATGACACCCTTAATTTTAAATCGACTATTAGTTCTTGCATTTCTAGACTGGAAAGTGAAAAGTGTCAAGTCTAAGGCTCTCGAGTTTCAGCCTAAGCATCAACAAAATTTCCAGACAGATGTGAATTATTACAAATATACCTTTTATAAAAAAAAAACTACAGCGAATTTAATCTGATTGCTGTTAAAGCGTTTCAATGACGAAGTTCTTGTCTATACTAGAGAGTGGTATCCATTAGACTGATCTCTTCATCAGGAGACATCTCCAGGTGTTTGAGAATCCGAAGACGGAGTTAGAGAGTTATTCCGGTGCCGTTTTTCAGCGTGAAAACATCACATCTATATATAAAGTTGTGGAGATCGTCGGGACCTTGGCCGGGTGGGTGCTTACGAATTGAGCGGGCCTGGTGCGAGGCCGTCGCGTGCACGCCGGTGTGTATGTGTTCACGTATGTCTGCGTGCTTACGTGTGGTGTTTGGCGTCGGGCTGATTGAATTATAGGTCGGTACGGATAAACGAATTTATCTGTCCTTGACATATTAAGCCAGTTTGCGATACATTGAACGGCGCGCCCAATTAGTCCGCACTTTGCGAATTGTTACATTGAACCGTTGTTCTAAGAGTAAATTGTTACACGTGAAATGAGAATTGTTCAACAAGCAAGCAAGAACATTTATTACATATAGTTTAATTAGGAAATTGGTACCTTCTAAACTAATACTAACACTAAATAATTTTCACTGATATTTGCTGGTGATGCAAATCAATAGGTTTCAGTTGATTGTAGAATCCAAAAGAAATGCTTCATATTATTGAATTCTTGGGTACAAATATTCATAGTAACTAAACATACATTTACTTAATTAGTTAACTTGTAAATTTTGTCTAAAGAAAATTTTAGATATTCTAAAATCTCATATAATCATTTCAGTGAGGTCAGAGTTTAATCCTCGGACATGGATACGCCTCGACGTTCAAGGTTGTACAGTGGCACCGTGGACTTTAAAGTGACATCAAGTTAAGGATAAGTTGGCCTCTTTCCGTTACAATATTTGGAATGGTTATTCATTGAAGGGCCTCGGTGGTCGGTAATTTTCCACTACTCGAGTGCGGCGGTTTTTTTCCATTCAAATTCAGGGCGTCGTCGCCGCTATCTAGGACTATGAGTGTTTAACTTTTTACTATGCTATAAACTGAATTAATTTATACAGTTAATTAATTATTTGAATTAACCACTGGAGACAGCGTATGATTTTGGACCGTAGTAGCTAGTTTCAATAGTTGATCAGTTTTAACTGCGATGACCATCATCCAACAAAACGGGTGATTTGTGACAATTTGATAATTCTGTTATAAATTGCAACTCACCAGGCTGTTGTTTGGCATCTTGCAGCAATGGAAGCCCTGTTTACATCTGAACACATGGGGTGTGTGACGTCGTCCGCATAGCACTGTCTACCTGGAACAAATGGACGGAAGTTTAGACTAGTTACTTTTGTTACTTACATATCTACTTAAGAACCCATACCCGTCTGGGATATGAATATGTATTATGTTGTGTAGGGTTGTGTAAACATCCTAAGCTAAAACTTCATCAACCTGTTTGGTCGGAGTGTAATGTGAGTTAGTAAGCGACGGTCGCGTATATATATATATATAAGTACCACTTCTTGACACTTGACATTTGTGGTGATTAACAAGCTTAACTTAGTAATGCTTATACTTATTCCATTTATTTCTTTTTACAATATATTTGAAGTTTCTCGATTGATTTAAACCTTTTCTCGTTTAATTATTATCATTGCCATAAAGCGATATTCCGTCATTGTGCTCAATTCGAGTGTCTGTACATATAAGGCTTTATAGATTCTTTAAAGTGAATATGGAATTGCTTTTGCCAGCCTGTAAATAGCTATAGTGTGTGACGTCACAGGGGCTACTCCTCCGTCATCGTACGGTGCACGCAAGGGAGGCACATAAGACAGGTAAAGGGACGGTCACTGTCCGCGGAGCCACCGCCTCGAGAATACGCCTTGCGATGTAAACATTAGCGGTGTTGCGCCGCGCGGCGCCCTGGGAACTCCTCTACGCGTGGGCCCGTAGAAATTTAACTATAATATTCTATGGGTTGCTGCTGTATCCGAGCGGAAGTAAAATCCATATTTCGTAATAATAACATGCGATATATCCGATTTGGATCATTTCGTAACTAATTCTGTTGCTGGAGAATTTGTGTATCCAAAAAACACCATTGTTTTTGGATTCAAGTACGACGAACTCTTCTCTAATATGTTTATAGTCAGTGAAACGTTCAAGTTTAAGATCGTTGACCAAAGTGATAACACTTTGTTAAATGAATAAGTTAGATTAATCTTTCAGATTAGGATACTGGTTAACTAACAAAGATATTTAATGTTCTATATTTTCGTTTGAATTGAATGTTTCCATTGGGGACTCCTAAAGGCGGTGTGGTTTCCTCTTTGCTCCCGCGCCGGTGGTTTCTCCCCGTGACGTATTTGATCCCGTTATAGATCGCACGCTGCGACGTGCACTATAATGAAGTAATCGCCCAGTCGACTAAGACTGATAAATGCATGCACTTGTTAATGAATGAATTTTATGCAAGCTCCTTTTACGGGACATTTTTCTTTTATAATTACCACGGTCGGCGCGTTGGGGATATTTCCGGTTGCAATGCTTTAACGGTACATGTGATGTCTACTATTGATATCGCTTTAATATAGGATTTGCCTTCTGTTCAAGTATCCATGTACGAAGAGTTTCTTTTTAAATAATGGTTTCAAGTCGTTCCTTCTGGACTTTGTTTTAGGTGCCATTATAAGGAATCCAAGGAAAACGTGCACCACCCGGCAGACAGGGCAAGAAATGGTTTGACGACATAAAGGAATGTATCAGGTTTAAATACCATCAGTTAAAAACAATAGCTGAGGATCGAATTGGTTTTCTCAATGTGATGATGTGATGATGATAATGATAACGAAATGTCCAATGATGACATTTGATGAGGTTATCTCATCGTCGTTAATTTTGGTAAGGACGTTACTGGTAGAAGATACTCCGTGGAATATTAGTTCACGAAACACGTGAGCGCGCACGTGTGATGGAGAGCGGTTATCTGAACGACCACACTTCTGCAGGTGATAACGCGGAGCGCGGCGAGCATGCGCGGCGTGCTGCACGCGACCCTCGTCGCCTTCGACAAGCAGTGGAACCTCGCCCTCACCGACGTCCTGGAGATCTGGAACAGGAAATCGGCGAAGAAGAGGAAGATACCGCCCTGTATGGGTACGTACTTTTTTTGACAAGCAATAATGTATCCACTACTGGTGGTAGGCTGCTGTTGCCTGAGACTATCTAGGTAGTTATCACCGCAGCGCCTATTGCAAACAGTAGTGTGGAAACATTACTGTGTACTGGTTTGAAGGGAGCTATAGCTAGTGTAATTACTAGATTACGAGTCATAACATCTTATATCTGGAGGCGACGAGCACAATGTGGTGCAGTGTAAAGTAACCTAACTAGCACTACGTTGTAATGGACAGGCGTATTACTTACCATCAGGTGGGTGTCTCGCTCGTCTCGTCATTAGCAAGCAGCTCATCTAATGATAAATGACCCACAGCTTCGTATTAGTTCTTATGGAAGCAGTGCAGCTGGGGGAGATGTAGTGGTGGGGAAGGTTTCAATAGCTAAGAGGAATGTGTACTTGTCGACAGGCACACCAGTCCCGAGAGGTACCGCGGCAACCATATCCCGCGTGCCTGCCGTGACGGAGGTTCCTCTGGGCAAGGGGCTGTGGGAGTGCACCCGGCACATACCGCAGCTGATGGTGCGCGGCGAGCACGTGGTGCTGGTGAACGTCGTCGAACGATGATGGACGAGAGTGCGATATGGAACTTATTGTTGTAAAACTTTTCTCCCATCATTGCTATCATACTCCTCATAGTAAAGAGATGTGACGTATGAATGATGTACTTGATTTACTGAAATTATTTATATAGTTACTTGTTACTCCTGAATAGTAGTTCTTTGTGTTATGGTTAAAACCAAAATATTATAATTTTTGGTTAAGTAAAATGCTAAGTAATACATATGTTTTCATTCCCATGAAGACGGTAGCTTCACTGATAACGCATCAGGTAACAGGTCCGATGCCCGTGTACATCATTAAGGTCTGAT
This sequence comes from Ornithoptera alexandrae, assembly GCA_029030555.1. NCBI lineage: Eukaryota > Metazoa > Arthropoda > Insecta > Lepidoptera > Papilionidae > Ornithoptera > Ornithoptera alexandrae. The sequence continues at coordinate 316,103 of JARDVY010000069.1, read as the reverse complement.
CTTATTTACAATATTAATACGAGTATAAATATTGACAATCGGTGTGGAGATTTTTGCGAGAAGCCTGTGGGTTGATGATGAAACATCGCACCCCATGACTGGTTGATAAAAAATAATTGATCCTACTTATGTCAGAGCTATCATGCCTATCACATCCTCCTCCGCAAATCGAATCCCTCATGGCCGTGTCTATTACCAACCATCACTCTTGTCCTCATGATGTATCGACATCTCGTCCTGTCTCCATCTACTCGGAGAGCATCGTTGACTCTAAAGTCGAATGTGTTGCGGTCAAACCAATCTATCACATATCAAAACCTTATATGCTGTACAGCATCAATCCGCCACGAGATGTGTGCGAGTATACAAACAGTTACATTATCGTCAACAATTAGTTAATTAATAAGTAATTACTGAACGCTTCTTTCATATAAAAAATAATCTGGATTTCCGGTATTTAATAATTATTTCAGATTTGAAGGTTTTTGTTCCAGTAAAGGTACAGTAATGAGGATACCATTATCCAAATTACGTAGGAAGTGTTCTGAGTGCTATTCGATTATTGTTTTAGGTTTATAATAAGGCCTACCTAGAAGTATTGAAGTAGTACTAAGGCTATTGAATTCAGTAATTTTATTTTCAATTCAATATATATATATATATGTGTGTGTGTATATATATATTAAAAGACCATGACGTCATAGTATTTGTTGTCTTGTATTGGATTCGATTCTAAAATAAAGTTTTTTCCAGATCAAATCCGTATTCTTTGTATTCCATACAATCCTTGTTGGTACTGTTTAAGAATTCCTGCACAATAACTCGCGGGATCCAAGCCAGCCTCACCTGCCCGTGGTGCACCCTGCTAATCAACAAACGAGGCTCTGGCTCCCAACATTCCGCATTGGGCCAGCTTGGTGCGAAATGGCCCGAATCCGTTCATATGATTCCTACCCGATCGATGTGGGAAGTTTTTAGCGAGGTCTATGACCAGCAGTGGACGTCTATCGGCTGATGATGATGATGATGATGAAAATCCCGGCTTTGTTTTCCATACATTTGCCTTTATTGTGTTTATAGAATTTCAGTAATTTATACTGAAGATGACGCTTGTTGTGTGTAGAGTATATTGTTTTCGCACCCCCGGCGCGGTGGGCGCGATTGGCCGTCGGCCAGGGTGCGTCGCACCCGCTCCGTCGTCAGCGCCGGCCGTTGTCACTAATCGAACCCGCTAATAAAAATAGACAGATAATTCATCACCAAACCTTCGTCCATCCGCGCTACTAAATTATCTGTAAGACGTTTCCAAATAGATATAATACTAGATGAGACGGAGTCGTTACAGTTTAGTTTATAAAACCATCGTATATATCGCCGCGAAGGGTAGGTTGGATCCCAAGTGAGCTTCAGCTTTGATTTTCTTATAAGAAAAGACCTCGAGTCCCAGTAGTGGAGAAAATCAACATAGTTTTGGTTTTTATTTTTAAAAAATTCCAAATGAACGTAATAAAGATGAACTGTCAAAACTATTCCACTCTGTCGCTTTAAAGAGCTGGTAGGAAATGAACCGTCATGTTTGGCGCGCCTGGGGCTGGCGAATTTACAGCCACGCCACCGGGTAGAGATCGGAGCGTTTTTAGCTTTTTTTTTTCAAAATTCGCGATTCGGATTTCGAGGCGCGACGGCGTGAAAGCACGCGATAAGTCGGCGGGAGAGCGCGGGGTCGACGCACGGCCGGCGGTCACCAGCGGGAGCGACGCCCGGGGAGACCAGCGCGAGGAGCAGCGCGGGGACCTGCGCGGGGACCAGCGCGGGGACCGCCGCGCGGTGGAAATGGGAAAACAATTGTTAGGAACAATGCGCGCGCCGGCCGCTCTTCCGCGTACAGGCGCGAGCGCAGCGGCTTTAAGGGGGACCGTTTCCCTTTGTAACACACGGCCACAGCAAGCGGCCATTTTAATATATATTTAACAATTTAATAACAAATACGAAGCAGAACTTGCTCATAAAGTTCCCATAGTAAATCATAATAAAAATCTCCTTTTCATCAAGTACACAATGATCAGTTCATATCACTGCACGTATCAAAATTTCAAACCCAATTTGTGACCTCGTTGGCAAATTTACCAGCATTGAAAATGAGGTCAATCGTAAGGTGCTCAACGCGTACATACCTCTATGTGTGACCACCAACAACTTATCACGGTGTGATCGAATCTCGATGACCTTTTCGCCGTTGAACAAATACCTTGATGTAAACGTCATAGAAATTTGAAACTATCACAATACTGCGCCGACGCTTCTAAATTATTGCTATGTAGTATGCAGCTCGTCTTCAAGATCATCGAAGCCATTATTCTAAGTAGACCTTCACGCGGAATTGATATAAACATAACATAATAAACGTATCACATTTTCGTTCATAAATAAACAATGCGGAAATGAGGAAGTATCGGATAAATCTGGACCGAAATGGTCAAATGCTCTTGAACTTTGCACCGTCCGTAACACGGGCTCCGAGTCACAACATATGAGATCATGTTTTATAATAAACAGAGTACTTAAAGGTTCCCACTGCTGGGACTCGGAACCTTCTGTAACGAGAAGAAAAGGTCATTTATAATATATGGATATGGACTTGTTAGATTTTACTAATGTGTTGCCAAATGTTTTAAATATATCTAAAGATGATAATGGTTTTAGAGAAGTGCGTTTCACTATCCATTTTCCATATTACATTTAACCTCCGACACAAAAAGGAGAGTGTTTAAAGAATGTTATATATATATATATATATATATAATTACGTCCAAAATACCTCTAAATGTCGATGATATAAATATATACTACGAGCAATCATTAAAACAACCTTTCGATTTTGTTGACTATGCGCTCTCCTAATTTTAAATGTGTTACCGTAGTAATTTCACTGGCCGCAGCGCCCCTCAAACCGGAACGTATATTTCTTTGGTGTTAGACAACGTCAGGATAAAAGCTACTTTATGATATATATTACATTTTTGCAAGTATTTTAGGTCAAATATGTATGTACGAGGTTAGATGAATCTCTCACTAGTATTTCATTTAGTATGAAGACGGATGATCCGGATGGCGGATGCCGCGCCGCCGCCTGCCGCCGCGCGGTGTATATAAATAGGCGAATTGCCCAACCGGACGATGCACCGCACCCACAGGCCTGGTGCCACCAAAACTGAACATTTCATTATAAGATTCATCTTAAACAAATCAAAATAAACAAACGGGTACTATTCATAATCTAACGTTCCTACTGCTGGATCCGTTTCAAAAGGAGAGAAGCCGAAACCATTTATCCACTATGCCATGTTGATGCCATGATAGCTGTAGTCCCTGGAATGTATCAGTTTCCTCACGTCGTTTTCCTTCACTGGAAGCTAAAACTCTATTGAGTTTGAACCCATGCCTCCTCAAAACATAAGCTGCCACCTCACAAACTGAACTATCAATTTTTCAATATGCTTTGCACAGATCAATGCAAAATCAAGCGGTCAAATAGAGAATAGCGGACAAGTTGAACTTTAAAAAAAATGTGACGGTTTGATACGGGGATGTAGATTTCATGGTGGGGGACAACGTGCTTTGGTTAAGGGGTTCAAACATTAGCCGGAAATGCAAAAACCCCAGCTACAGACATTAGAATGAGGTAGATGTAGATGATAATAAATCAGATGTACAAGAATGTGATCACTGATGCTGTGCGATTAGTTATTGCAGGCATAGGACGTTATTTACCGTCTAGACTTCTTCATTAATATTATAGCAAAACGCTCACGGTGCAGCTTCAACTTAAATAAAATCAATAGGATTTGTTATTACCAAGTATTTGCATCACATTTACTTCATTAGTAATCCCACAGTACTGACGCCTGACCGGGAATAGAACTGGAGACCAGTTTTAAATATTTTGATACTTGAATAGTGGAGATAATGTAACAGGGGTTCCGAAAAGGTGGAACGATTATTTGGTGAAAGTGGATTTAGATCTGGATATGTGTGGAGATGTTTGGAGGAGGATCATAGCTGGCAACAGGCATTGACGATGAAATTTTAAATATAAGTTTTGTTGCAAATAAATTTTCTGAAATCGTTTGTATGTATTGTAAAATTCATTTTTACTTATATCTAGAGAAGAACGCAGATTCCTTGGATGTAAGAGGCAATGAACCGGTCTAGCTGGAAATCGATTGGAAGAGTTCAGTGATAGGTTCAAATGTTGATGATCACAATTTGGTTGTTACTTCAACATACGTTTTATTTCATAACATTATACTTAATAAATCGCAATTAGGTTAACAAAAGCAACTTAGTATGTTTTCGCAAATAAAGCTATTTCCCTTTACTTTACTATTTGCACATTGAGCGAATAATTGACAACATTTAATATAAACAATGAAATCGAAGCCTGACCCAGTTTGCGTCGGTGGTGGTGGTGACACGGAAACAAAACGCGAACTCTGCTTCGTTACAACAACAAATATTATTGCTGGTTTGCAATTTGACAAATGTGCACCCTATGAACAATTGTTTGTTGTGTTATATTGGTGTTTGAACATTAATAGTGCATCTGTAACATCTAATGTCTTACAAATTTACGAGCACCTTTGGGAGTTATTAAAATTATATATCATCATCATCATCATCATTATCAGCTGACAGAAGTCCACTGCTGGACATAGGCCTCCTCTAAAGAGATTCACATTGATCGATCCTGCGCTGCCCGCATCCAGCTGATTCCCGCAACCTTCACTAGATCGTCGGACCATCTGGTGGGGTTTGCCAACACTACGGCTTCCGGTACGCGGTCGTCATTCGAGGACTTTGGTGCCCCATCAGCTCTCAGTCTATCGAGCGATGTGTTCTACCCATTGCCACTTGAGGCTAGCAATCTTTTGGAGATTATGTATACTCGTATACAGATTTAAATCATATAGATTTTCTATTCATCACCATCATTATCAGTAATAATAGGATTTCGCAAGGATCTACATTAATAAGTGGTGCGCCGCCATTTTGAAAGTATTTCTCTTTGCTTTAGTACAAGAGTTATCTATATATATAAGAGATTTCCACGTAAAATCTTTGGAATGGAAGTCTGGAGACTTGAAATTTGGTAAGAATATTCGTTTTGCCGAGTATAGATCAGTTATGAATGGCCTTTACAAATTTTCTTCATCAAAGGGAATGGTGAAGGTGTTGATAACGAGTCGACCCTGGATAATATTTTTGACAAATTTCAAGTCTAGATTTCAAATCTAATTCTATGTGACGACCAGCAAAGCGGGTGGGGAATATCTAGTAATATATACAAAGGTGATGATAAAAATATTTGGATTAAAGTGGGTTTTCATACCTTCGGCGTTACAAGACCTTGTACTCGTGATCATTTGATAATTTTAGATGATTTCATTGCTCCAGCGGGGCGAGTTGGGAGTCTCGGCATGTACAGGCGCAGGTTTGCAGCATTTTTATTAGGAACAAGTGTAGTCGAAGGCAAACGTGCACGCAGCAAGCAGCCACACGGACAGGCGAACGCGGCGGTAAGGCTAACGAGTCGACGCGGCGACACTTCCGCAATGTACATAATAAATGCACAATAACGCGGCGGCAGCCCAATGCCGACCGCTGATCTTATACGGGCCTGCCCTTGATCGTGTGAACTCTGACGTATGCATCATTTCACCTCCCCGAGGGGAAATTACCTCCCTGTCATACCTCCGGCCTACCGCAGCCAACTTTCGTCTAAGTGGCAGTCGCCATTTATATATTCGTGTGTCTACGTCGCGTGACTCGATGTGGAGATCTTTTGGTTCCGTCTATGGGCTGATGATGATGATGATGTCTATATCTTATTACTTCTTTATCACAACGGAATGAGGTATACGTTATGTTTAAAGTGATGAAGTTATCTATATATATATATATATATTTTTCTCATTTGGTAGCAATATTCCTTTTACCGAGTATAGGGCAGCTAAGAACAGATTTTACGTAATGTCACCCCCAAACGAGATTGCGGGGGTGTTAATGCAAACAAAGCGGGCGGGGAAGAACTAGTAGAATATGTGGTAGATGACAGACTCGCGACTTGAGATTAAGATTAAGAAAAGCGATTTCATATCAATTTGTAAGTAAACTATTATTTTATAATTCGTCCACCTTAAATCGTATTCATATAGGGTGTTAGGGGTCCGCGCAACAACAAACGAGACCTAAGCCAATATCATCAGTTCAGTGCACCCTACTAATCAACAAACGAGGCTCTGGCTCCCACTATCCCCATTGGGCTAGCGTGCTGGGAAAGAACCCAAAACCCCTTTGCAAACGGTGGTTCCTAGTGTCCGGCGATACCGGAGGCTGTGCTGTCTCGTAAAGTCGCGGGTAGCCGCTAGAGGACCGATCAACATGAAGATCTTGGGGCCAGGTCTATGTCCAGCAGTAGACGTCTTTACACTGATTGATTGATTGAAATTATTATATCTGAAATACGTGATCACCTTCATCCATCACACTTTCCTTTTTTCATTTCTTTTGTATTAGGTCCTTATATATGAAATTGGCGTTTTGTACGGGAGGAATATAAAGTCAATTTCTTTTTTTATAAAATACATTGAATTAATCAAATTATGCACCTTTGTTATCTATGCACTTTTGGCATGTCATCAGGTAGTTCATTGATCCCATTATTAAAAAACCATGGGGGCGAGAATCAATAAACTCCTTGAAGGCGGTTTGAACTGCTGCATCGGGATTGAATATTTTTCCTTCTAAAAAGTTGTCCAAATTCCGGAAAAAATGGTAATCTGATGAGGCAAGATCCGGGGAGTACGGTCGCAGACATTCCAATTGTAGCTCATCTAACTTAGTGGTTGTTTGTTTTGCAGTGTGTGGTGGTGGTGGTGTTGCGTTGTCGTGAAGCAGCAGTGGCCTAGAGCGACTGATCAATCTCGGTTGTTTAGCAGCTAGTTCTTCCTTCATGGTCTGCAGTTGCTGACAATAGATATCTGCCGTAATCGTTTGTACCGATTTTAGAAAGCTGCAGTGAACGACACCGGCGCTAGTCCACTAAACACAAGTAACTTTTTCTGAGACAATTTTCGTTTAGGGCCGGATTTGGCTGGATGTCTAGGGTTCAGCCATTGCGACGAGCGCTTCCGGTTATCGTACAGTATCCTCTTTACATCACAAGTAATTAGTCGATTTAAAATCCTTTCATCATTGTCTCGGCTGAGCAAAGTAACACAGCAGCAGCAGTCGGCGCGTGTTCGCAAGTTCGATTCACTCAATGCATGAGGTACCCATCCTTCAAGTTGTTTTACTTTCCCGATTTGCTTCAAGTGGATTAATACAGTTCTGTCACTTACCCCGAAGCCTGCAGCTATCTCTGAAGTGCTTTGTGATGGATCTGCTTCCACAATAGCTTTTAATTCTTCATTTTCCACTTTGGTCTCCGGCCAGCCACAGTGTTGATTCTGAAGGTCGAAATTTCTTTTGCGACACCAGCGCCGTACACATCATGAATCCTTCGAGCTGTTCCTGCAGCACTGGTACTGGTGCCGCGGTAGAACTCGTACTCGTAAATATACCGATATTTCATGTTTTCCATTGTGCGGTAATTAGCGACGCCAAAGAAAAAATAATGAGTAAAAAAACAAATGAATGACTGTTTCCAAAACTCAAATGTACCAGCTAAATGTATTTATAAATTTGAATTTGGAATTCTTAACCAAACAGGAGATATCTCGGATGAAAGCGTTCAGTACGACGAAACGCTAATTTCATATGTAAGGACCTAATATAACATTTACTTAACTTAAAATTAGTTTCTGTTGCTTTCACTATTTGTATTAGAGGTTTTTTAACAACGTTGTAGTTTAAATTCACTGTATGTTGAGTGTTGACGCCCCGCTGCGGGTTAACATCACGGAGCGTTGGTTAGACGGGCGGAAACGGAGCGGCGTGGAGCCGGCCCGCGCGCGCGCGCTTTACTCTTTTTGTATTCGTTCTTGCGGCTAAGTTGGGAGCGGCCTGACCCATTTACTGGGAATAGACTCGCCCGCGGGCGCACGCGCCGCACCATCTCCGTCTCCTCGCCACACACACTGCAGCAGCGAACACGGACCTGATAATTGTTAACTCGTACGCCTTCTACCGGAGACGACCTGAACTGGTACTGCCACATCCTCTCACAACGGTTGGTACAACATTGCTGTATTACCTCTCTGTGTAGATTAAGTAGGTACCACCGCAGCGACTATTGGAGACAGACGGCAATGTCCAAACATTACTGTGTTCTGGTTTGAAGGACGCTTTAGATTTTACGATGAAGTGACGAGACAAGGAAGACTTACGAGCAGGAAGTTCACCTGATATTAATTAATAAGCTTGCCCATAACATAGTGGCGCTAGTTAGAATGATACTGCACCGCATTGCGCTCGACACCTTGAAACATGAGATATTGAATCCTGTTACCCCAGTAGTTTCATTACAACGCCCTTCAAGCTGGAACGCAGTAATTTCGCACAGTAATTTTTGTCGGCTGCAACAGGAGCTACGGTTGTACCTAGCTAGACGGTCTTCGGCAACAGAGATCTACCACCAGTAAGTAACTAGTGAAATTACTTGGGTAATAAAGGTCAATATTTGAAGCCTCAACGCGACGAGCATAATCTGATGTAGTGTATATTATCCTAACTAGCGCCGCTTTGTTTTGGACAGGCCACTTACCATAAAAGTTTAAAATGAAAAAAAAAAGGTTGTTTCGCGATCTACGAGAAATGTGATGCAGTGTAAACAACTCAATTAGCGTGTTACCGTCCCATTGGAAGCCCCTTCGCAGTACGATAGTTTCAGTTTTAACCTGAACAGTCAATTTACTTTGCCCACCGTGATGTTTACTGTACACTGCGTGCCGCTCGATCAGATCCGATTATATCCGGTTGAAGTTCGAGTAAAACAGATTACAAGCGATAATTACTAATTCAAACAAAGGTGATCGCGATTGTGTAAGTCTCCGAAGGAAATCAGCTCACGTGACACGGTAGCTTGACCAGAACTGGTACTGGTATATGAAAAAAGGAAATATATCAATCAATATATTTACTATACATCAATCCTTCCTACAGCACGGTACTCTTATTCTATTTCATGTCCCTCGTATAACACGTGTTTTTTTTTAAACTATCAAGCGACTAGACGAGTGGCACCTTCGTCTGATAATAAGTGATACGTACCTGCCTATAACAACGTGGTGCTAGTTAGAATCATATACATTGGACCAAATAGCGCTGGCCTTGAAGCATATGATGTTAAGTCGCGTTACTTCAGTAATTTGACTAGCTACAGCGCCCGTCAAACCGGAACACAATAATGTTTGTAAAGTAGCGCCACGTTTTTATGGGCAGACGTATCACTTACCATTACGTGAAGGTGCCGCTCGTCGCTTCGTTAAATAAAAAAAAATCCTATATGGATAGATATTGTTTTCGTTTCTATTTAAATGTTTAATTAGTAAATGAATGCGTCTTTATTTATTACGGCAACACCTTAATAATTTAGTTTTGACGAATGTTGTCCAGCCGTGGACGTCTATCGGCTGGTGATGATGATGCCAGGGTAAACCAAAACTATTAAGTCATTAAGTTTTTGTTGAATATAGAAGGATCTAAAAGGTTTATGTTATGACAAATTATGATAAAAGAAAAACTACAGAACACCCTCCGTGAAGTTAATAAATTAATAATTATTAGTTTGTAAATAATAACTATGCTAATAGAAAAACTATCAGAAAAATTAAAAAAAAAACTGCAGAAAATTTTTGGAAAAAAGATCGTATTTAACATCACTCAATTTCAATAACGTTTCAATATCAAAACAGAAAAAAAACCACTATCGTACGCAAGTACTTGCAAATTAACATACAACCTTCGGCAGCCCGCTGCGGACAAAGGACTGCCTCGAAATTTTCATTATGGCAACACAAAAAACGCGCGCCAAACTGACAGGTGACAGTTGACAGTGACAGATCGCGCCGGGCGGCCTTTAATGGCGCGAAATAGACGTCCGTGACATTCGGCACGGCGGCGGGCCCACTGCACTCCGCGCGCGACCTCTTACTAGCCCACGCGTGGGCGCGGAAGTAACTGCAGCAGTGACGATCTGCGGTAGAAGCTTACAGCTTAGCGTCGTCATCAAACAGACTATACACGGGTTCGGTTGTGTGATAAATTCCGGTTTCGTTTTACACAGTGATATTTCTCGTGTAATTACATACTCGTACTATGTATGAAAGCAGTGGTGCAGTGTTTGCCATCCTGACCAGCTCCGAATGGCGATGAGTAATCGCATCGCACGGTGAAGTCGACTAAAACAGAAGCAAGATTGCGTAGGAAGACCACGTCTTACAACCGGTCGACGCGACCGCCGCGTTCGAGGCGAATCCGCCGGCCCAACAAACTATACAACAGATTTATGTCGCATACACTTAGATATATCCGTAAAAGCATTAAGTGTGAGTTAAGTGGCGGTATGACTTAACTGGTCGTCGCTCGCTCGCCGGTTACATAACTCGCATTTAACTATTATCCACTCTCGCTTTTTCTGCGCACGCATCGACGCTACGCTCGGCGTTCGCACGAAAACGTATAGATTTGAATGTTAATCTGTTTACTACTCTCTCTCTCTCTCTCACTCTCTCACTCTCGCGCGCGGATCGTTCCCTTATGTCTGAGGATCGTAATTATTGCTAGGGTTGCTGTCTAGAGCGAGGACGATCTGCTTCCACCGGTTCCTGTCTAGCGCAACTCTTACGATTGTATAGAATTTAGACGACAATGAGTCCTTAATGTGATCGGTCCATCTGGTTGGTGCTCGACCGAATGATCTTTTACCTTCGGTTTACTTCTACTATATACAATAAAATCAAGGAATAAATTTAATTTACTATTATATAATTACCTATATATTTTAGATTTCCACCTATTTAGGGACTCATCACGATATAATTGGAACCATAAGGCCTGGAGGTATGACATTTTGGTAGGAGTATTCCTTCTGCCAAGTGTACGGCAGCTTAGGCAGCTTACGAAAAAAAAAATGAATCCATCCTTCTTCTTCGTCGGTATCACTCTTGACAAAGTGGTCGTGGTCATCACTTTAGGTATTGGTCGCAAGCTTAACAAATACGTTGCCATTCCTCTCTGATGGTCGCTTTCCTAGTGCATTCATGTAGTGGCAAACGATGATGAGTATTCATTTTAAGAGAACTTAAAATAACGATCAGGCTCTCCTTAGTATGCCAAAAAAAAACTGGCAACTTATACCGGCAAGTCATGGGTTCTCCAATGGGCTGTCTCGCGAGGTATCACATTTTGGGGAAACTAGAAGTCAGATGAGTTCAAGGAAGAGCACCGACCACTTGAATGGAAACTGTTCGAAAGGCAGTATACACCGTGCGGTCCACTCTGCATATGACCAGCTTACAACGAATTTTTGCAAAATTCCTTCCCTAAAGCGAATTGCGGGGGTGTGACGGCCAGCAAAGCGGACGGGGTGCAGCTAATATTTTTTAAGACCGGATTCGTTTTTCTAACCTAACCGCGATACTTCAGTCTGAAGAAGACACCTCAAGATTATGAGTTTTGGTCAATTTTGTAATTAATTAAAGATATTGATAAAATGGTATAAATATGCATCAGCTCTTACAAGAGTGTAAGTGAAACATAAATCGCCGTCTACGGCTAGGGTGCAACCACCTTATCGAGTTCTTTGTCCGCTTTCACCAACACTTCCTGCCATCTGATTGATACACGGCACCTCGCCGTTTGCAGTTCCACAAGTTTTTCAGTGACTATATAAATCAACATACACGATACGTCCGCGTACTTATTTGTTGTGTGAAAATTGGTAAAAAATGGATTATTTAAACATTTAGGATTTGTTGCTATTGCTGCTGTGTAAGTCCTCGCACAGATGGTAGCGGAAGGACAGACTCGTTTCAGAAGAATACTCAAATTGTGGAACGAGGTACCTGTCGAGGTTTTTCCTAGGAGCTACAATATGAAGTTCTTCAAAAAGGGCGTGAAAAGGTTTTTGCATAGTCGGCAACACGCCCAGTGCTACCTCTGGTGTTACTGGCGCTCCTAGGCTGCGGTTACCGCTCAACATCAGGCGGGCACCTAAGTGATTTAACAAAATCTAACAACAATAAGTTTAGTGAACAAAATGACTGAGATTTATCTTAAGTGATACCTTAAGCTAATTACCCCATAATTGACATAATTGGATTGGATATAACCATAACAGAAATTACTGACGTAAGAGCTTTGTCTTGTCGTGGCAAGAATTAAAGACCTGTGTTAGACAGAGGTCTTTAATTCGCGCGTGGTGCCAGTGATGCCTGATGGAACCGAGACGTGACTGTTTGCAGTGGGCCTGGTGAAAAGGCTTTATGTCGCACAGAGAGCAATGGATAGGGTTATGCTCGGCTAATAAGGAGATCCGCAGGAGAACTAAGGACAACAATACAGTCGCAAGAGATTGCTAGTCTCAAGTGGCAATGGACAGCACACATTGCTCAAAGGACTGACAGCCGATGGGGCACCAAGGGCCGAGAATTGCGTCTGCGTACCGGAAGACGTAGCGTTGGCAGGCCCCTCCTGGTAAAGGTTGCGAGAAGTACCTGGATGCGGGCAGCGCAAGATTGGAATTGAATCAGATTGCAATACCGTGTGAAGCTTTTTAGTCGGTTGGAGTCCGACACTACCGTTACCGATTTTTGGTTCCCTGGTGTGAATTCCCCATTAGCATTTTGTTACACACGTTAATAAAAAAAAAACAGAACGTATGACCAAGTGGCTCATACTACACCATGTTATGGACCAAAGTTCTGATTTTTTTCTGAAAGGTATATTTGGTATCGTGTGACTAACGACGGGATTGGTGTTAAACAAGTGCAACGAAATTTAGACGTTTATATTTGTGTTTGCAAAGAGACGTGCGGGACGTTCAACTGATGGTAAGTGATACTGCCTGTCCGTTACAAAGTAGTGCTAGTTAGGTTACTATACACTGCACCATATTACGCTCATCGACCTGTCACATGTTTAGTGTCGTTATCGCAGTGAACACAGCTACACCGTCCTTCAGACCGGATGTAATGTTTGCAACTGTCTGTGGGCTGCAATAGGAGCTGCGGTGGTACGTACCTAGATGGTATTTTGCAGTAGAACCTACCAGCAGTGTGTCATTATAGGAAATATAAGTACGGCGTTAAATGAAACACAGGAATAGGTCGGCGAATGCCATCGCATAGGTGTTTGCCCGTGCACAACAGCGCTGAGGTTGAGTTGAGCGCGTAACAAGGCCCGCCGTCGTGTAATACTACGTAACAGCAGCACAACGCGTCCCACCGCGAACGCGAGCGCGTTGCGCTGCGGCTGCGCCGGGGCCGGTGCGCCTGCGCAGTGAAAGTACTTTCGCGCGCCCGCCGCGCCGGTCGTCGACTCGGCGCGCGAGCGAGACGGCGAGCCGCGCTCGAGCGGGACGCGCGCACCTCTGTGAGGAAAGCCGCGAAAAGCGCGGTGGGTGCGCGCAGGGGGGGCGCTGGGGGCGTGCGGCGCGAAAGTTAGTCCACCAGGAAATTGATCCGATCGTAAAGTTGGGAGCGAGGGATTTTTACGCGTTCACCTTTACGGCACCCCATAAAGGTTTTATCGTTTGCATTGCACACTAGCCCAGCCGAGCCAAGCCGAGCCGTAATTATATGTACCGGATTTCCTTAAAGCGTTACCGAAACATCGATACAATCTATTCAAAATGATTTAACTGATGATAGATCTTCGTTGCCAGTGAGCAACTAGGAAGGTACCACCTCAGCTCCTATTTCTGGCGCCAAACTTTGTTGTGTTCCAGATTGTAGTTAGTAAAATTACTGGTGTAACAAGACTTAACGTCCGATGTGTCAAGGCGGCGACAGCAATGTGGTGCTGTGCATAGCATCCAAACTAGCGCCACATTGTTATGAGCGGGCGCATCACTTAACATCAAGTGAACGTCCCGCCAGTCACGTTCACAATTCAACGAGAGAACCAGGCCGTTCGCCTGATGGAATAGTTGTAGAAAACATTGAGCCACCTTCAAGCCGGCGGTTTAGTTCCATTATACGTGCTGCTGTGATCTGTATGCGTACGGAATATGTTAATGATTTTTATGTCATTTAAAAAAATAACTTCATTTTCATTTTAAGTAGAAGCCATAGACAAGATGTAAATTTTAAGTAACACTTAAGTGTAACGTTGATATACGGAAAGTTGTTGTGTAACAGATCGGCGAAAAGTAACGACGTTGAATTCCTCCGCTCGCGATAGATGTTCATCTGTTTAAAAATACTTTACTACGATGAAATTTAACTGCTTACCACCACCACCACCACCACTACCACCAGCCGATAGACGTCCACTGCTAGACATAGGCCTCCCCTAAAGATCCCTACATCCTGTGCCGCCCACATCACCGAGCACCCGAAACCGTCATTTGTAGGGTTTGATATGGAGGGATTTGGGCCACTTACCGCCACGCTGGCCCATTGCGCATTAAGGGGAGCCAGAGCCTCGTTTGTTGATTAGCAGGATGCACCACGAGCTGGTGAGGTTGGTTTTGGGTCCGTGAGTTGTTGTGTGGGACCTCTTACATCTCTTCTTGTCAAACCACCACATGTCAAAACACCATTCGATCTGGGACATGGTATCGAGTTAACCTTTAGCGGCGGATATGAACGATGCAATCTTACGTACGCGACTTCCGGCAAGAGAGACCTCCCACTACGACAATATGAAGTAGTTATTTAATTCTGGCTCTTCATTTTTATCTATGATGCTCTAACACTTCTTATTGGGACCTTCACTTGGACCTCAATGGTGTTAAGAAATAATGAGGCAGTATACTCCGACTCTCATATGTGTACTCCAAGTCAGATGTATTGTTATACTCGTAGCAGCAGACTTACATTGTTAGGATGGCATGTAGCCCCGAAGTCGAATAAACCAAACTATTTCCGTGGTCAAATAGGGAGATAGCCCAAATCCCCCATGTAAACCCCTACAAACGACGGCCCCTGATGCCCGGCAATGCAGGCAGCGCAGGACCGATCGATGGTGAATCTTTGAGAGATGCCTGTCTCCAGCAGTGGACGTTTATGGGCTGATGATGATGATGATACATTTGGTCCAGGAATCAAACCGGAGAGCTGTGTTACAAGGGAACCGATTAATTACTGTGCTACAAAGGCAATTAACCTATTTAACATATAGGTTTACCGTCTTGGCCGTCTAGGTAAGTACCACTGCAGCCGACAAAGAGTACTATGTTCCGGTTAGAAGGCCGCTGTAGCTAGTCAAATCACTGGGGGTAACGAAACTTAAAATCTTACGTCTGTCGCGACGAGCGCAACGTCGTGCCGTGTATCTTATTCTAACTAGCGCCACGTTGTTATGGACGGGGGTATCACTTATTATCAAGTGAACGTCTTGCTTGCCGCTTTATAGAAATAAAAAAAAATGTATACAGTATTATTATTCATTCACGAAAACTATATTGCTAGAGACAAGACAGTATTGAATCCCTCGCGAGGTGCAGCGCGGCTTCGCTCGTGGGGGTGCAAGTACAGTTGTCTATGGAATTTTAAGCGTTTTCCGCGTCTCAACTATATAAATAAAATGAGGGCCGACACCAGCCTGCGTGTCATCCTATTGCGCCAGCACATACTGATGCACAGTTTGATAGCAGATGGTATTTAAAAACCACATGCGATCACTGTCCTGTTCAATAACGACGCTGAGAAATTTTTTATCTACCCATTTGTAATGCATAATGGGATAAAAAAACTCATCAGTCAACCACCCACCTGATCATGCTGGTGGTTTCCTGTTTACATATTTACAAGGTGAAAGGTAACAGGTGTAAAGATCTGTAGGGTGTAAAGTATAGCTCGTGTCCTATCTATCTATGTATGGAATACACCATACAGAAACAATGCTTCTGGAGTTATTCATTTTTTAAAAAAATTTCTAGAAAAAATTCGATGATTTTATTTTATACTTATTTCTACACAAATTTTAATGTAATAATTATTGTTTTGTTAAATTAGAATAATAATCATCACTTAGAGAGTAAAACTTTTAAATTAGGTTCTTTGAAAGTCGTTACAGTCAAAACTAAGGCGTCTTACTTACAATTTTTTTAATCTAAAAATAAAATTTTATTTAATAAAAAATACGTATAAAGCACATAAATAAGTACCCGACTTCGATACCTATCCGACAAGGTATAAGGAATTATGTAGTTTCTAAATTGAAAAAAAAAACACTTTAGATAGTGAGTCAGTAGGACAGTTCTTAATTCTGAATAGTTTTTCTTTTTCATAACAAATTTAATTTCAATTGCGGATTACGGTAATGAAGAATACGCTCACATTTTCTATTGTTTAAATATCAGCTACGTTATCCAAATCGTCACCTACCAAGTCGTTGCTGCGGGATATAGCAACACGTCAGGGAACCTGGCAGCGTTCAACAGAGGCGACATGGCGCAGGCAGGCCACGCATCTACGATACTGAAGAGGAAGAAGGAATCATAGACGATTTTGTTATAGACCCGACTACGTCAACCAGGGTCGTGGCAAGATTGCTGGGTTTAACAAAATGGTAAGTTTGGTTTACTGCGCGTACGGCAAGTCTCTACCACTACCAACACCGGTCCAGGCCCCGGAGGAAGGGGACCCTGCAAGGAGGTTAGACTTCTGCCGTTTTATGCCATATGGGGACTTAGAAGATAATAATTTTCTCACCAAAATATTGTGGACTGATGAATCGAAGTTTGACAGAGACAACATAACAAATTTTCATAACAGTCATTATTGGGCTATGCGAGGTGAAAATCCCCACGTGATTAGAGAAGGAGCTCAACAGCGAAGATTCTCCGTAAACGTATGGATGGGCGGATAATTAATACTTATTTGATAGGCCCAATCTTCTTGCCCAACAATTTAAATGAGGATACGTACGAAGATTTTCTTCGAAATCATTTTTTAAATTATGTGCAGGATATACCATTGGAAACCAGAAGAGAAATGGTATTCCAGCATGACGGTGGTCCCGCCCATTTTCGTTTCGGCGTAAGACAGTGGTTAGACACTACTCTCCCTCAGCGATAGATTCGCTGAGGCGGACCAACACCGCGGCCCGCAAGGTGCCCTGCTTTAGCACCTTGCGATTATTACTTATGGGGTCACATGAGATCTTTAGTGTACACAACACCAATTAACTCGGTAGTAGATCTAAAGTCACGCATCATCGTCGCTGCTGACAGAATAAGAGCACAGCTCACAGGGCGAGTCACTGGAGCTGACTTAAGGAAAAGGCTTCGTGTTTGTATCAGGAGTCACGGCTGTCAGTTTGAGCAAAAATGTTTTTTTTTTAATTTTAGGAACTTTATGTAATTCCTTATACCTTGTCGGATAGATATTGAAGTGAGGTACTTATTTATATGCTTTGTACGTATTTTTTATAAATAAAAATTTATTTTAATATTAAATAAAAATGTAAGTATGACGCCTTATTTTTTACTGTCACGACTTTCAAAGAAACTAATTTAAAAGTTTTAGCCTCTAAGTGATGATTATTAATATAATTTAATAAAACAATGATTAAACAATAATTATTACACTAAAATTAGTGTACAAATAAGTATGAAATAAAATCATCGAATTTTTTCCTAGAAAATAAATAACTGCAGAACCATTATTTTTGTATGGGGGTATCCCATACATAGATAGATAGGACACGAGCTATACTTTAGCTCCTCCACATTTTTACACCTGTTACCTTCATATAAATCTCTACTCGGTTAAAGTAGGAATCTTTGAGGAATGCCTGTATCCAGCAGTGGACGTCTGCCGGCTGATGATGACAGACAATGCCCGAATTCGACCTCGAAGTTAATTAACGCCTAACGAGATTGTTCTGTAGTGTGACTGCAAGCTCTCGTGAATTTCGCCATCTCATGCGCACAAATTATCTATGGTTTGGTGCACGAACAAGATGGAGGTGAGCGCGGGAAAAGAAATTTTCAATTAAATTTAAGTCATACACATCGTTTTCATTATACTTTTATTATAAATTTTGACGATCTGGCGACGATCGCGGGAAGCCGCTGGATGTGGGCAGCGCAGGACCAATCATTTCAAATTTCTTTGGGGGAGGCCTGTATCCAACAGTGGACGTCTATCGCCTAATGATAATGATGATAAATAAATTGTATTCAATGAGATCTATCCACGTTATGCACATGAAAAGATTTATTTATCGTGTGAATCTACATATATATAATGGAAATTCCGTTTCGTTTGTTCTCTAATCACGTGAAAACTAGTGAATGTAACGATATGGGAACATCAGCATTGGACTATTTATTTATACGATATTTATTTTTTGAATTTCATAGATGCTTCATCGATTTATTTCTAATCGACTTTTATAAACGTGTCCATTCCATATTAATTATACGGTTGCCATAGTAACGGTTGCCGTAGAAAATCCTATTGTATATCACGGCTAGTAAAGCGAGCAGGGAACATATAGTATTATATATATATATATATATACATATATATATATATATATATATAAACATTTCAAACATTGAAAGCAATTACTTACGAGAAAACTTTGATTATGTTTTATATTTTTTTGGAAAAAAAAATGTATAACTGTTACGTAATTTATTATAATGAAGTTATTTAATAGCAACATGTAATAATAATATACAAACGTTTACGTAAACGTTTGCTCGGGCTGTACGAACCTGATCGTTTGCCTTTTGTTTTTGTGGACATAACGAGTTGCCCGTTGGCGGCAGTAACCTGATGCTGCAGTGAACACGGCGGTGTTGGATTTAACCGTGCCGCTGAGAGTGAAAGTCCATTAAATTCGGCTCCAGCTAGGCTCGTTACCGCGGCTGCGGTTACGATAACAATCAAGTCGTTTGTCTTTCAACATCACCCGAAATGAGCCTACGCCGAAGATTATATGAGGGGATTTGGGCCATCTCCCACCAAGCAAGCGGGTTATGCAGGTTGGCAGGAGCCAAGGCTTATTTGTCGCCTAGCTGGGTGCACCACGAGCAGGTGAGGTTGGCTTGGATCCCGTGAGTTGTTGTGCGGGACCCCTTACGTTTATTTTTTTTTTATCCAAGAAACGATGAGACGTGCAACACATTCATTCACCTGCAGATAAGTGAAAGCATATACACTGCACCACATTGAGCTCATCGCCTTAGGACATAAAATATTGAGTCTCGATGCCCCAGTAATCGAACCGGAACAGAGTAATGTTCTTACAGTACTGTCTGTCGGCTGCAATAGTCGGTGCTGCGCTGGTACCTATCCAGACGGTCTGCAGCAACAGAGACACTACCACCAGTTAAAGAATTTTAAAGTACCATTCATGGTGTCGAGATTACAAAATGCTCTCAGTGGACAATTGGCGAATTTTGAACATGAGATCTCAGGCACGTATACTGCAAGTTAACACAAATAGACATTAGTAACTTAAACTTTTACCGGAAAGCGCAGCTGTGCTACATCCCCACTAAGTGGATAGACGATATTAAAAGAATTGTTTACAGTCCACTGGACTCAGACAGCGTAAGGTCGTGCTCTGTGGAGCACGTTACAAGAGACCAAGTCCAATGGTGGACGACGTCCATCAGTTGGAATGATGAATGATTTTTCTTAATGATATTACACTTATCAACGTGTAATCAGCATAATCGTTCATGTATGACGACTGTGGATCTCCACCATAATTCAAAAGGTCAGCAGCCATCTCCGCGATCACTGTACATCCTGATATGAATTGATGAATTGTGGCGGTCGCTGTGTGCCCGCAGCTTGCGGAGCGCGCTGCCACGAGCCGGCACGACTGCTGCCCCACCCCCTAACCACCCTCCCGCGCCCTCTATCGATTCGCTTCACTAGCGGGAGGGAGCGTCTACGTCAATGCATAGCTGCGTGTAGCGGGACAAATATTTACAGTATCGTGACCTCCTGAACACCAGCCGTTGCGCAAATGTTTACGTAAAGTTTCGACGTTTCACTGGTTCCTTGCAGTGTATTTGTCATTGTCAGTGCTCACAAGGATCAGGCGTGCACCTTAAGGATCGAGGAAATAAGTTTTTATAAATGGAATTGTTATAGTTTAAAAATATAATATTATTAAACCACTTCCTGAGAAAAAAAAACATTAACTCTTACCAGCTATTCCCAGCGCGTTTGGAGGCCGTAATACCCTTTGGGGAAGGGAATTTGTAAAATCCATTCTCAGCTACCCTCCAAATGGCAGAAGCAATATCTCTACTACATTTTGAGTGACGTCTATTGGAGACGGAGGTTTTGCGATGAGGGTACTTTTTAACTGAACAATAAACACAGTTATTTATTACTGTACCAGGAATAATTAAATGCTTATTAGAATTTATTATTTGTTGTTGTTATCATCATCATCATCATCAGCCTATAGATTTCCACTGTTGGTTATATCTGCCATAAGAACACTAAATGGGAGATGAGCTGCGTATCGGAGTGCTTTAAACGTGGCGATAATTTTCTATAAGAAACTATCTAAATATGACTTAAAGCTTAATATTAAGATAAATAATAAACTTTGACCTACATTTTTAATTATGGTTAAACTGTCAAGGTCAACTTTAATTTTACTTAATTAGATATTATAGTTTGACATACTCGCTAGAAAACTAAAATAATTAATATCATATATGATTTCTATCAACTTTTACATGTCAAGTTATTCTACAGTTTCTCACTTAGGTTAACTTAAGAGACATGTGGATGGAACACCGCGTAGCATCGTCCCTGAGCCGTAGCAATGTACTGCCGCAGCGAGTACTACCATTCATAGCGCTCGATACGCGAACCCTCGCTACGTCGTGGGCGGGCGGTTCGTATCAATGGACCCCTACCCCCACACGACACAACGCTCGCATAACCAACTTATATACAACTTTGAATCGTAATGATCGATAAAGATCATCAGTCATTACTGGTAATTTAAAGACATTATCGCATATTACACATTTTCGCAATGTATGAATCATTCTAGTATAACATAATACTCGAGTAAATCTTATCTGTACAGTGATTGTATTTATGTATATTATTAAGTAACAAACGTCACCAAAGGTCCAATAAACCACTACGTATTATTTTAATGATTTTCTTAATGTTCAATATTTACACTACTTACTTTTATTTAATTAGTTATAGCTTAGCAAGGTGAATTTGTTTAGCGGCATCAAACATCGGAGAGTAAAAGTATTTGTTTTACTGTTAGGTGAAGAAGATACGATCGTTACCGATTCGTGTTACCGGTTTTTATTTTCCGTTTAATATTGATATTATAAACGTATTACGATTTGTTAAGAAATGTTATCTTAAAATCGATATTATCAACATTATTTCAATTTGATAACAATTGTTACCTTAAAATCGATATTATCAACATTGTTTCGATTTGATAACAATTGTTACCTTAAAATCGATATTATCAACATTGTTTCGATTTGATAAAAAATTTTTACTTTAACGAGAAAACATCTTTTCCTGTTCATAATGAATATAAATTCAATACATCATTAATCTGTAAAGTAGGTACTTATTGTGTAAATCTATCCGTGACGAATTCGGGGGACATTTAAGAATTCAGGAGAGGGACGAAGGGGCGAGCGAGGGGTTGGGGTGTCGCGGCACGTGTAGCGTTGCCCGGCAACCACGTACTATTGCCACCCACGCCGACAACCAATAAAGCGATGTTCTAAGAAAATTTGTACCCAACAACAAATCTTCTTATTCGGAATCAGAATTCAATAAACAAGTGGTAGCGAGGGGGCCGTAGCGCCCCGTAACGTCGCTGAAATAAATATTATTCAGAGAGATAGGTGGGTGAAAATTTTGTTAAAGCCTCTTTGATAAGGACCCTTCTCTTAGTAGCAAAGGTAAACTTCAGTATTTTATTTTACCCTGCGGAGCTACGACATAAATGAGACGTCAACCAAATGATAAATAATACATCTGCCCAAAACAACGTCGCGCTAGTTAAGATGATATACTCAGCACCACATTATACTCATTATTTAAGTAATATCACTAGCTACAACGCCCGTCAAACCGGAACACAGTAATGTTTGTGCAGTACTGTTTATTGGCTGCAATAGGAACTGCGGTGGGAGCCAGCACATACCAGTAGAAATAATACTGAGGATCGCCAAATAAAGTCCCATTGACTCGAAGGTGAATTTTCGTAGCATTGCTACGCCGTAGCTCATTTAATAAATGTGTGTAACAAATTTTCTTCACACATCAGCGATTAGAGCAGTTAACTTTGATCTGTGTATAACAATAGGATAGTAGTTAAAATGTTTACACAACACCACAGTCCGCTTGTAGACTTCTGGTCGGTATACTGGTGGTACCGTCTAGGTAGGTCCCACCGCCTCACGAACCGGTTCCCGCCTTGTCGTGGCGATGAGGCTCAGTAGCCGTGGCTTGATCACCCACGGTGTAGCTAAGAGAAATCTACACAGCCAGTTCAACTTGGCCGCTGCAGTTGAGCTTGGATGTGTGGCGGTGGTCTGCTGGGGCAGGCTTGTACTGAGAGAAGTGTCAGTATTGCGATTCGCCGTTCTCCTTATCCTCCGCGGCCGTACAATGATTGGTGGCGGGCCGAAGACCAGATCCGCTGAAGAGAGGCGAGAGAGTTTTTTCTCTTAGTTTCCGTGGTTTCTGGATGACGTATCCGAAGAGATCCATTACCCAGATGACGGAGAGAGCGCGTTTTTATAGAAGTGACAATGAGAGGTTGTCTCCCGGATATAGAATTGCGTGGTGTAGCTGGTGGAAACATGGACGTGTGCATAAGCGTTTCCATGGGCCCGCCCGGACGAAGGTGGAACTTCATAGGGGTTTTAGTCGGTGCAAGTCCGACATAACCTGTTTTCGCCATCATGAGTGCAGGTTTACGGAAGCATTTCCACCAGGTAAAACAAAAAAAAGTTAGATACCACCACAACCGACGAATAGTGCTGTGCAAACATTACTGTGTAGTCCTTGAAGGGTACATTTTTATGGGCAGGCGTAACATTTACCATCAGGTGAACGTCTCCTCGGTTCGTTACAAAGTAGTTTTCTAATAGCAGCTCGTGTCCATGAATGCGATACTGTATGACGGAAGAAGCACGAGAGGAACTGTCCGTTGGCGTTACGTAACAGTTCAGCTGCTGCAGGACCCGCCGCTCTTAGGAAAGTAGAATCTATGAATATATTTAAATAATCACATAACTCATACATTATCTTATTAATTCATTATTAGCCGATAGAAGTCCACTGTTGGACACAGGCCTCCACCAAAGATTCCCACATCGATCGGGTAGGGATTCATATAGGGGGATTTCGGCAATTCATTACCACGCTGGCCCAATACGGGTTGGTCGGAGCCAGAACCTCGTTGGATGATTAGCAGGTTGCACTACGAGCAGGTGACGTTGGCTTAGGTGCCGTAAGTTGTTGTGCCAGAACCCTTGCACCGCCATTAATTATAGTTCGAATTTACCGTTTTATTTTATTCTACGAAGCGACGAAACTAGCGGGACATTCACCTGATGTTATGTGATACTCCTGTCTATAAGATCGTGGCGCTAGTTAGGGTTATATACTACACCACATACTCACCGTGAGACAAAGATCTTAAGCCTCGATACCACAGTAACTTCTTTAGCAGTAGCGCCCTTCAGTCCGGAACAATACTAATGTTTCCATACTAACGTTTGTCGGCTGCAATAGGCGCTGCGGAAGTACTCACCTAGACGGTTACCGGCAAACACAGTATACAGCACGTCCGATAGCTAGATGACCTTTGGACTCTGAATCTTGTTATATACCAGTAGTATGAGAATATTTATACTAAACACCATTCAACGCCGTCATTTATGGACACCTTTTTTCTTGTATACAAATTAATTACATAATAATATATACGCAATACTTTAATAATATATATATATATATATAACCTCTCTCCTCGGAGCAATGTCTAAAACGTCTAGAACTTTCTGTCGGGTCTTTCACTGACACAGATGATGTTACATTGCGTAACTTAAGCTACTTATGTATAGAAACAATCTTACATAAACAAATTTTTTTTAACTTTTAACATGTGGCGTTACTGTATATCGACTCAATGAGGATACTGAACATCTACTTGCAAATTAACTAAATAAATATTCAGTACGACAGACAAAGTATAAGTTACTATTGAAGAAATGTCAAGTAGGCACCACGTCAGGTGCCTAAAAACTAGCCAAAAAATATTCAGGTGTTTCATTATGAACTTGTAAACGATCAGGGTTATTCCACCCTCCATATTTTAAAATAGATTTTTTAAACCAGTTCAAAGCAAAAGGTGAAGAGAAGTTGCAAGGTGTGCTGAGTAAACCCACTTTTATTCAATGGGATATGTTCTTATACTATTGCATACCTTTATATATTACACAGGGATGTAAGGGGTCCCGCACAACAACTCATAGGACCCAAGCCCACCCCATCTGCTCGTGGTACACCCTGCTAATCAACAAAAGATGCTCTGGCTTCCACCTACCCGCATTGGGCCAGCGTTGTGGGAAATGGCCCAATTCCCCCCCATATGAACCCCTATATACGACAGCCTCCAATGCCCAGCGATACTAAAGGCCATGCTGTCTATATGTGGAGATTTTTGGGGGAGCCCTATGTCCAGCTGTTGCCGTCTGTCGACTGATGATGTCGATGACTATTACTTTTTAGTTAGTAATGAATATATTGTAATTAATATGTAGGTAGTTAATAGTCGAACACATTTGTTATTCTGTATTCTCTATTCTCTATTCTGTATTCTGTATTCTGTAAGGTATAATACGAGTACAATAGAGCGATGTCAAGTGCGCGTACTTGCTCGGCGTATCCCGCTCGTCACGATATCCTTATCGGAGACCTTACTGAAGCACCTCGGGGCCACCACGCGCACCACATCCATTACACGCATTCTCATTGACACGTCGGCGCGCACGCGAGACATTTCCATGCACTCTCTGTAGTGCCCACCGTGTGACCTAACTCAGGCTCTAATTGTAGATAGACAAGAAAGTTTCGACCTTCGATTGAGATGCACGGACATCTGTTCGCATTAAAAGCATATTAACGCGAAGCGGCGCGCGCGTCCCACTGACCCACATTCGGAGGATACGAGTTTAATTGATAAACTGAACCGAAACTGCGGCGCGGCGCAGCAGCGTGGTACAGCATCACGCCGGCGGTGGCACGGCTCCGTACAGCATATGCACTGTGCTAGATAAGCTGGTCTATTCGCGCAGTAGATGCGACGTAACATTCTTCTAAAAACAACAGAACCAGGCAGGTGGGGTTGGGCGTCGGGGAGGTGGATGTCGCATCGTGTTCGCATTTGCAATAGTGGAAATGCAGAAATAGCGCGGGGCGGCGGGTGGCGGGCGGCGGGCGGCGCGGCGGCGTGCGCGGTGCGCCGGCGCGCTTATTTTTATACCGCAGTGACCTCAGTTCATGAATGTAGTGCCAATGTCACCGTATCTGGGTCTATGTCAGGCGGTCGCGTTCGGCCTTAGCGCCGACCGCCTCCGGAGACCACTCCGCGGCCTTATATGGACGTTTCGCCGGACGTGGTGCGCTTTGTAGTCGCCGATCGCAGCGCCGGCACGAGGCTCCTATTCGGCTGAACGTGCACGTGGCGAGCATGCTCGGCGCGGACGCTCGGCGCGCACGCTCGGCGCGCACAGGACCCCGCCGTCGCAAGCGTTCCGATTCTTTCGTTGCGTTAGATACGCGCTTTTGGGTCACGGCGGTTCTGCAATAGGCTGAACGAAAAAGGCTAAACTTATTATTGTAATTATATATATTTAAACTCCGCGCGGCAACTTGCATAATGCTTAATTTCTATTAAAGTGCGTTTGCGGAGTTGCGTTGGTACGAATTAAAGAAAGAAAAAAAAAAACAAAATACTCATTGTTTCATTTAATTAATTCCAAAGTCGTCCGTCAAGGTCGTACGCCGTCAAGTCAAATATAAAGTTGATAAAAGCGGTCCGCCGCCGATGTGGAGATCTGTTTTTTTCCTACGCTGAACATTATCAACTAGTAACCCAATTACTGGGCGGCAGTGCGCCGCCACCACCGCCACCACCGCCACCACCGCCATCACCGCCATCACCGGCACCACCGCCACCACCGGGTACACCCGCGCGAACGGTGCGCAACGAGGCCGCCGTTAGGTTCGTACCGGTGTCGTAACTAACGTGTACGTTTCGTTTCGTTTCACGTTAGATTGGTGCGTCGCACTCGCTTTAATGTCGGATCACGTTTGTGGAGCCGCGCGCGCGGTGCGGGCGCGCGGCGGCGGCCGTGAGCGTAACCTTGCTAGCGGCGTCCCGGTCGCACGCGCGCGCCCGCCGCTATACCCGTCCCGCTCTAGACGAACGTAGCCGGTGCCGGGTGCCACTACCGGATTCCGATTCGACGTACCGACCGCTAAACAAATTAAACCATCGCTCCTCTATATATTTCACTACTTATTCTGCTGTTTGTTTATTTAAATTATAGCCCTTAGAGCCGACTTCGGCTGCACGTGGCCTTGGACAAACGTTTATTTATATCGACTACATTACAGCCTGCCATGGTATGTGCTCCGGTGTAATTTATACAGTACATCATCAGCCGATAGGCGCAGGTCCGCCCTACACACGTATTTCATAACCGACAATCGTGTAAAATAAATAACATATTTAAACACAGCCAAACAAAATATATCAAAATGATCTGTGTTTAACAGAAGTTAGAATGTTGCCAATCACCTGCCACACTGATGATTGTAACTTTTTTCATTTGTAAGTAACTACTTTACTAGTACTTACATATCGAGTCAAAACCGAATCAACATAATTGATATGGTGGTAATTAAGGATAAAAAAATAATGTTCCTGTTCTTCATTGTTCGATGATAAATTAACGTAGTTACAATTAAAGCGAACCTCGCTTTGGTACCTGGTCGCTTCACATGGTGGAATGAAATGAATATGGAAAAAAACTTGGCAACACTTTTTGCATGTCAGTAATTATACTTGCATTGTATTTGTTGACAAGGACGTTGACCCAAAAATGTAGAAGATAAATTTAACGTCAGACGGAAGATATTTGCGGAAGTCTTCTCGTAGTCCTGACCAAAGATTTGAACGTCTAGGATATCAGCCGGTTAGTTTGGAGTAACTCTCCAAGTATCCAATGCATGTATGATAAGAAAAGATCTCATTTACATGATCTTAATTGAACAACGTCCTGCAATCAGATTGTAACTAAATAAACAGTATCCATCCATTCTTTGGGAAAGACTTGTGTCTAGCAGGTTAATGATAATATCTTTTTATTGGAGATATCTAGACATTATCTATTTGTTCATCTGCGCCGGTCAGCTGATGGTTATGATAAATTGTTACGACCGCCCGGAACAACGCGACTACAGTTAAAATGAAGATTACACCACATTGTGCTCATCGCTCAAGATGTTATGTCTCCGACCCCAGTAATTTTATTAACTACAAGTTCAAATGGAACTGCTTCTGCGGCAGTTTCTACCGGAACAATGTCTGGTGCAGGAATAAGTTATATATACGAACGCGTTATTAACTTGAACAATGAAATTTTGAAGTGATTTGGAGTACGTTGATGCATGATGGTGCATGTTGTGAAACTGATGCAGCTCCTCAGCGCAGCTATTGTTTGTAAGGTAAACGGTTAAAATGCGCAGTTGCCGTCGCGAACTGTGACATTTCGCAATCGTCCCGCCCCGGATATTGTTGCCAGTCAGCCAATTCAAAAACAATAACCGGTCCAAATACTCAGCACCAATTATAAATACATAAGTTTACATCACATATTGATATTGATCAATTGATTTAACAAAAACAAACCGAATTGTTGTTGTATGTTGTATATATAGCATATATATATATATATATATATATATATATATATATATATAGCAGACATCCCAAGACTCATCGATTCATCATGAAATCTCCGAAACTATTGGAAGTAAACACTCAAATTTGGTCGAGGTATTGCCTCTGGCGTATAGAGGTCAGCTAAGAATGGATTATACAAAATTTCCTCGAAAGGGAGTTGCGAAGGTGCTATAACCAACAGACCTGGCGGAACTGGTGGGCAACAGCTGGTTATCATATATAAATAAAAAAACGAAATCGTTTTACGATAACCGGCATAGACAAATATTTCTGGAAAACAATTTTGTTTGAACGGGAGAGATTTCATTAGAATTTCATCTAAGACCATTATAGCGAACCTATTGCATAAAAAATCTTTGTAAAGTTAGATTTTACTGTTAAGTTGGAATAATTTAGATCAGATTTCGCAAGTAGATATACTTTTTATGGTCGTGATGAAAGATCTTCGTTTTGCCTTATAGTTTCATTCTAGTTACATACTCAAATTAGCTACTAAACATAGACGCAATGGAGGAAACGAGAAGAGGGTAGGTGAACAAAATACCATGGAAACAGCTCAAGCCAATAGTTATTTAGTAGTCTCAAAAGACGAAAAAGCCCGGATTGGCCGTTAACCTACCGATCTATCTAGCTCAAGTGTTCTTGGAGGTATACCGAAGCACACGATCTACTTGAGCTCCAAGCAACAGACTGGCAAAAATCGAAACCTATTTGGGTATCTACATTAGAGTAGTAAAGGGAAAGAATAGAAGATTTAACAAAACATTTACTAATTAAGGATGACGATTCGAGATTTTTTCAGTCTTCTTAATGGATGGAACACAGTAAAATTTGCACAGTACTGTCTGTCGGCTGCAATAGACGCTGCGGTGGTACCTACGTAGACGGTCTGCAGCAGAAATCTGTGACTACCAATTCTTCCGCATATAAATACTTATTATACAACCGAGAAATACTTATATAAATGTTTAAATTTTAATGTTTGCGAAATGGTGATCGTATTCAAATGAATAATGCATAGCTTACTGCTCCCTGCGCCCGACTGCGGTTCAGCGCCGCGCGAAAACATTCTAATACACCAAAAAAGGTCTCAAATATACTCTCCACTTCTAACGTTTCTATTGCCTCTGATGGTAAGTCTTTTACCGGAGGGACTGTCTTTGTTGGAACCGTCCACCTCGACGCCTATTGTTAAACTAGTGTGTAATGTACACTGGTGGTAATTCTCTGTTGCCGGAGACTGTCTAGGTAAGTACCGCTGCAGCTCCTGTTGCAGCCGACAATCAGTACTTTGATAGGAGCTTTAGCTAGGGGAATTAGTGGGGTATCAATTATATCCCAAAGCGATGAACGTAATATGGTGCAGTGTCTAACATCCTAATTAGTGTCACGTTGTTATTGGTTGGTGTATCATTTACCATTAGGTCAACGTCTCCTCGTGTCGTTGCTTTGCTGAATATAACAAAAAATGCAAGGAGTAGGAACACTTGTTTGAGACCTAATAGATTACAACCATCCAACTTACCTTTGCAAACGAAGACACGCCTGGCGCTGTCTTGTGTCAGAGGCCGTGACTCGCTTTGGGTCGCTGCACCAGAGGAGTAAGTAAGTAACCTACACTTATCTGGCCACAAAACTGAAATAGTGTTTCAATTAACACCGTGACCGTAGTTTTTATTCGATGACTAAGCATCATAAAGCGATGTAAAATTAAAAGATTCAAGACTCTAAAATGATGACCATTAGAAGAACATAAAACTGAACAGCGGACTGGTTGTTTGTTCTACACCTTTCTTTCGCATAGAAAATATGGCTATTTTATAGTGGTGATGTTATTTAGAGCTGCGCCGGGTGCGGTTTACAAACGCCAAGTCAGAGCCGGGCCTAAGCCGTCGCGGCGTCGGCGGAGACCTTCGAGCGCCTACCTGAACAGCGCGCGGCCCTCGAATCAATTTATTTAAACTTAACCTACTGATCATGACACACATTCAGCGATTACGCGCCGGGCGCCCGTGCCCGTACGCGCCTCAATACCGCGCCGACCATCGCACCGCACACTTTCGGCTGCATGTATGCACATGGGGCACAGCTTACACCAGCACACGACTACAGCAGCCTGCTCCCCGGCGGAACCCATGCAAACGGTCGGCCCTACGAACCGCCGGGACGCCGTGATTTAACATGCGCCCCAGCCGTGCGACACAACACAGCCAGGAATAACCCAACAATAAGAAACAAGTAGTTGTATTTTTTTAAACGGCTCAATAAAAATAATAACGTTAAAATTGATTCGGCGAAGGCGGAAAGAGTGGACGCCAGATAGAGGCAAGGCCAGCCGTCAAGGTCCTAGCGGCGATCACCGCGCGGATGTGAACCCTATCGCGCCGGGGTAGAGTCCGCGGCACCAGCAGCGGCCGCGCCGCGCTGCGCTGCAGCACAATGAGGTGGTCACTTTAAATGCAACATTTTTCAGTAATAGTTAGAGATCAAGGTCACCGAGCGTTGACGTGCGCGACGTGACGCGTACAGCCGTCAACGCGGTCGGAGGGCAGTGGAAGTCATCTCCATTGCATTACCAACTCGGAGAATCCGTACACTGTACACACATAAACAAACATTTTCTTAACTATTTCATTACTGATTATTTCTAACAAATCACACTTAATAGATAATGATCAGTTCAGTTGCACAATAACTGATTTTATAGTTATTTATTCGATGAAGTGACAAGACGAGCAACATGTTCACCTGATGGTATACCCGTCTCCATGACAATGTAGCGCTATTCAAGAGGGAATACACCGCATCACATGTCGTCGTTTTGAGACAAGATGAGTCTCCTTATCCCAATAATTTCACTATCAACAGCGCCCTTCAAACCGAGACAAATAATTGAAATTTCAATAGACACATTGGAACTGGATAATCCTTGTGAAGATGCATCAACGGCACTGGATTTACTGGGAAATTAATATTATCAGTATCATTTGATTGTAAGAACTAATATAATGAGAAAGAGGATCTAAATGAACAAATGGATCTTTTGATGTCACAGGCATAGCCTGATATTGGAGACTCCATCGAAGAGTTTGTTCAAAGGAACTACAAATGTGGTTGCTTTTCAGTTTACATCTTTACTAAAGAGTTAGAAAATCTAAATGTTTTTTAGCAGCGATAGGAATGAGGAGACAGAAAAGTTTTATACGCACATCGATAATGACTGCAGTGATGTTTGGCCGGATGCCGCATAAATTATCATTAGTGTCCCGATCAGCGATCGTTGCAGAGGCGGCGGAGCTGTCTGCAGGTAATTAGTACAAATAGCAAGAACAACACACATTTTAATTGCTCGACACTTCCGCGGACTGTATGTAGGAGGAGCAGCGAAACGTTATTAAAATAGATTAAACACTGCAACAACTTTGAAGTGTGGCAATGTTCAGTTCAGATTTCTAAAAAATTCAAAGAAACCTCATAAAATTTCACACCGAACAAATATTTGAAATGTTTCTATATGAATCTCTCAGTATAAATATATTAATATATAAAATAATAGCTTTGCAATGATATATATGATACCTTGTTCCGACCTAAAGATAAATTATAATAGATCACTATGGGACACTGTGGCATTAAATCGACAGAACGGATGAAGTGAAACAATGAAATATAAAAAAATCTATTGAGATATTCGGTAAGCACTTAATTCCTGTCTCATGTAAAGCCTTAAGTCTGTCATCAGTTAAACTGTGAAAGGCCTAAAAGCCTAGTGTTTCGTAACGAGGTGTTGTATTGGCTTCGTTACTAGGTCAAAATTGCAAGCGGAGACAGAATGGAAAATTTTGTAATAGGTGTTTAGGTAAAGTCACGCTTGAGACCTAAGGTTTATTGTAATTGTTTATGAAGAATACGAGACCTAATCGGAGAGGCGATCCAAGGGAACGACTCGTGGTGTTGCCCAAACGACGCGGTGCAGCACCAGAAGTGGGTCACGGATGCGCGCGCTAGTTCCACAGCTCGCTAGATGAATAACGTATGAAGCTAGATATTTATGGTAATGTAATAATACCTAATTAATGGCGTGTCTATTTTCATAACAGGTTGAGGTTTTGATTTTTTTTATAATAAATTTAATAATTACTTGATCTCCGACCGTTTCGCTGGCCGTAATATAAAATTAGACTTAAATCTGTCTGAAATATTCCTTGTGAGCGACCGCAACCGCAAATGGCTGTCTATTCCAACCGTTACCATAGCAACCGCATAAATGATACCAAACGAAAATGTATAGAAGTTAATTACAAATTAAATCATGGGAGTTCTATGAAATTCAAAATCAACAGGCTATAACGATCTACAAATCATTCTGCGTTGAATGCTCGTGTTCCAACGTCGACTACGTTCACTAGTTTTCACGTGATTGACGAATAAACCAGACCAATTTTCATTGTGTGTATATATACAGATAATTGTTTTGTCAAGATATTTTAAAGTATGTCGAGTGAAATCGAAATTCGGGTGGGAGTAGTAAAACGTATTGTTCGCAAGGAAGTGTACGCTATCGCGGGTATCTACGGGTCCGGGGCGGCATGCAGCGGGCCGGGAGCGGGGCGGGAGCGCTATCAAAGTGGGCCAAGGTTACCGTGGGCGCGGGCTGGCGGCCAGCTCATCGCGACCTCCGCGATAGTGCGGCGGGCGGCGAGCAGCGGGCGGCGGGCGGCGGGGCGGACCCTCGCCGGCCAGCGTTCGGGGGGACGACGGCTGCCGAAAGTTGGCCGAAGGTTGCCGAGCGGCGCCCGCTCAGCGACAGCTTGCCCCGCTCGATTTAAACTATTTACTTCATTAAAACAACGGCGGATTAATGACATCATTGAGTGCAAGTGGCGATGTCACAACTGAATGACAGCATTTCCCATTCGATGACAGTTAATTCCGGTTCCGGTTCCGGTTACCATTCGATGACAGTTTTTGTAACAAAAAGCAAAACTTGAAGTTCCCCATGCTATGCATCAAAAAGCCCTATGTTGTTCCATTTCCGTCGGTTATGTTTAAAATCCCCCCCATAAGGTAGACCGACAATAATGTAAAGATCGCCGGAAATCGTTAGATGCGGACAGCGCAGGATCGATTGAAGTAGATATCTTTAAGGGAGACTTATCTTCTGCAGTGGACGGTTGCTGATGGTCATATCTTAATAAAGAACAAAATCTTGATTGTGATTCTTAGGCTTATCAGTAACGATGATGTTTTAGGATTTTCATACATTACTATGTTACTACAAAGTTATTTCTCATTTGGAAGGAACGGGTGAAGCTGGTAGCATGGCCGATGGTGAGGGACATGTTTTGCTGACAACAATTTAATTTTCCCTGAGCTACAATTTTAATACGGCAAGGTTTCCACACCGAACCTATGATAAGGAAGTGGTGATTTACTTACAATGACCGTATGGAGAAAGACAATGATATATGGAGAAAAAATATTCATCATCATTATCAGTCGATAGACGTCCGCTGTTGAACATAGGCTTCTCCCAAAGATCTCCATATCGATCGGTCCACCAGACAGGTCGGTAGAGTCAGGCATTAAGGGGCCGACGTTTCTAGGACTTCAATTGGGGGATTTGGGCCATTCCCCACCACGCTGGCCTAGTGCGGGTTTATGGGATAAAAGATTAATGATCCTTTATACACTTGAGGATGTTATGTAGAAGGAATTGGGAACGATTCGTCTAGTCGCTAATTTCCCAACTCCGCGACGAACTAGACAAAGATATTTCTACTTCTCTCTTCATTAATAGCTGTCGCTGTTAGTACGCGAGCTAGGCAATATCCCCGCCGATGTCCTTACTGCCTTTCACAAGATTGTTTACTACTTGAATAAGAGCATTGATAAATAACGTTTCGCCGGCCGCCGTTGCTCAACTTGATCAGGGCACACGTGTACAGATTAGTCAGTATTTATGTACGCACAGACAATCCAGTTCTGACAATCCACCCACATAAAAGGGTTACGAGTGATAGAACAGTGACATATACATCCCACCACAATAGAACCTTAGAGAAGTTTCTATCCCTTAAAGAAAAAACCGAAGAAATGTTTATCCAAAGGTTTTGTGGACCGTTAACAATTGAGAATATTTACTGCGGCCAATTTTATGAGATGTCGTAAAAGCGCGATAAAAATGTAAAAGAACGATTTAACCTTTCTCACCGGCAACCCTTCAGTGAGGGGCGGTAATAAATAAACTGTTGTAAAATTAACAAACCGTCTATTCATAAGGACTCTTTGTTCAATTGACGGTTACACTTGTCGTCGAAATACACCCTCGGTGTTGTTACAACATATAAATAAATAACTTGCCGCTTTTGTTAATGGAAAATATATACATATTATATGTATATATTATATTATCGGTAGACGTAGCGTTGGGAAGCTTCCCACAAGGTGGACCGACAGTCTGCTGAGAATCGCGGGAACTCTCAATGTGGAGATCTTTGGATGAGGCAGGCCTATGTTCAGCAGTGGACGTCTGTCGGCTGATTATGTTGATACAGTTCTATAACTGGATAACAGCTGAAAAATTTTAAAACTCCATAGTATTTTAGATAACTTAATGGGATTACTTATTCATACTAGCATTGTAGATTTCTTCAACTGAACCCTAAAATATAAAATCAGCTGTGTCATTACTCCAGTTAAAAACAAGGAGGGAGGTCTCGTTTTCCACATGTCTAAGTACGTTATTTAAAGGGTGAAGGCTGCTTATTAATCCAACTTTAGGAATTAAAAGAAACCTTCAATAATTTATGTATATTACAAATTTCACTGTTGCACCGTTACGTTTGAGTTGTTGCTTACTTACTGCAACTTTAGCAGTAATCTATTATAAATACATGTTGCTACAAATCAATTATTTCATATTGATCTTTATTGATGATCTTCGTGCACTCCATTGTGCGGGAATCCTAGTGATACGTTACTGCGAAACGTTAATACAGAGCTCGGCGCGTGCGCACGCGAGTCGCGCCCACAATGGCACCGGATAAAACAAATCTCATTGTTCCATTTTTTTCGCTATTTACTAGTATTGTTTGTTCATTTTCTAGAAATATGATTCGCGAAAGAAATAATGAAACGGAAGGCGTAAACATTTTGTAAACAAATAATAGTTAAAGATTGCACTGCGATTTGCATTCAATGGTTACGACACAGGAGATATTGTTTTTATGCAATGTCGTGCAAGATACAGTATATAGTAAGTATATCCAATATATATTATATGTTACTCATTATAACAAATGAATCGATTCCTTAATCGATCTGTTATTTACATGCCAATGCATCTCGTCGCGAATAAAGTTTTGAGAGTGTGTTCGTGTAAGCGCCTCTAAAATTTATTCTAAAAGATTCTGAATAACGGTTTTTAATGAGGCCTGTTATTCGTATGGAGCAGGTAAACGAACAGAACTCGTCTGTCACGCGCCCCACGCCGGCTGTCCTCGATCATTTACCGCTTAGATATATTTAAAAAAAAAGTCACTAAATCAAAATGTCCATAGCCGCACAATCGCCGCTTCAAATTTTCCCGGCAATTTGGTCAACGGTATCAAGGTTACGGTATAGAGGTGTAAGAGGTTCCTTCTGCACAACAACTCACGGCACCCAAGTCAACTTTATCTGCACTTGGAGCACCCTGCTAATCCAGTGTGGTGGAAAATGGCCCAAATTCTGCTATATGAACTCCTACACACCCATGGTGCCTGCCATTATCGGAAGAAAAGCGGACTGTGACGGACGTTGGCAAGCGGAACCAGAGCAGCGCAGAATTCATCCATGTGAGGATGTTTGGGTGAGGCCTACGTCCAGCACTAGACGTCTATCGGCTGATGATCAAGATTCCGTACCTATGTACAATTTACTTGCTGTGATACATTTCTTGTTTGTAAAGAACGTCGGATTATCTTAAAGATACGTATAACCTCACCGAAGCCCCCAAAGCTATCGACTGCATCGATTTATATTTAACCCTGGCAATATTACAGTTGTGATACCTTTCATCATCAGCCGATATACGACCATTGCTGTACATAGGCCTCCCAATGATTCCCACGTGGATCGGTCCTGTGCTGATCGTATCGGCGGGTACTAAGAGCCGTCGGTTATAAGTTGTACAATTGAGGGATTTGGGTCATTTCGCACCACGCTGGCCCAATGCGAGTTAATGTTAGCCAAAACCTGGTTTGTCGATTAGCAGGGTCCACCGCGAGCAGGTGAGGTTGGCTTGGGTCAGATGAGTTGTTGCGCGGGACCCCTTACACCCTTTACAATTAGTTAATAACGCATCACAACAACGGGAACTTTGTTACCGAACGAGATTCATTCAAAATAATTATACGGAAAGAAAACGCGGATAAACAAAATAGATTCATCTGATGTTAAGTGATACATTTGCCCATAACACTGTCGCGCTAGTTAAAATGATATACACTGCACCACAACGCGCTCGTCGCAGTGTGGTGCAGGTGCAGTAATTTCACTAGCTACAACGCCCTTCAAACCAGATCACAGTAATATTTGCACAATACCGTTTGTGGGCTGCAATAGGCGCAGCGGTGGTACCTCTCTAGACGGTCTATAACATCAGAGACAGTACCAGCAGTAAATAAGAAAAAATAAAACCAATTGGTGTTTTCTTTGGATATAAATATTGACAGGTCTGTCAAACGAAGGCGGCAATCGTCGGCCATGTTTGAAAAGAGACAAAAAGGCGCGCGTTTGTTTGTCTATGATTCACGGCGGTCCGCATGCGCGGTGCGCGGTGCGCGGCGCGGGGTGCGTGGGGCGCGGTGCGCGGGCGCATCGCGCGATGTGTGTCAAGGAGACGCGTATTGGAGAAAAATTTGCGGACCTTGGCGCCGCTAGATTAGAATTAGGACTGTCCGACTTATTTATTTTATTACGTGGGCTTTTTGTTTATGCGGGGAGCTTTATAAAAAAAGATTCAACACTCTGGATCCGTTACAACGTTGACCTCGGACGAGTTTTTTTTTTTTTAATATAAATAACGTACGAATAAAGGAAACAGATAATGATTATTATAAATTAAAAGATACTATCGCGATCAAAACCTGTAAGCACGCATATCCTTTACTAATATTATAAGATTTCACATAATTATTAAATGTCTGTTATTAACTGTACTAATAAAATCTTTTGGGCAAAGATCCAAAATAAATGTATATCTATTGATTTATTTGTCAAACTAACTGCGTAAAGGCAAGTGCAAGTGCGCTTTGAACAAAATAGATCTTTTTGCCATTTACGACCATGACATACATATGTGTGTAAAAATCTTATTTGTACAGTTGTATAATGATTTCCGTTTCCAACGTTTAATTAATGATAGTGGAACAATTTTCCAAAATGTTTCGTCATCATCATTATCAGCTTTTGTTTATCCATTGCTGGATACAGGCCTTCCCCAATGACTTCCACCAAATGCGATCCTCAGCTTCTCGCATCCAACCACCGACCGCTCTGATGTTGTCGTCAGTCCATCTGGAGGGAGAGCGTGCTGCACTTCTGCGACCTGCACGCGGGCCTACACTCTACGACTTTTCTCCCCCATCGGCCGACACTGACACGACAGACATGACCGGCCCACTGCCACTTTGCAGATTTTGAGAGCCACGTCGACAATTTTAATTATCCGTCAAATTTCTATCTTTTTCTATAAAACAAATATTTCCAACAGTTGTAAATTTCTAGACCAATTTACTGCATTCATAATTACAACAAAATCGATATTGATCGTAATCGATTTTTATTCCAATAATACAAAAGCTACAGTAGAAACAGGTGGTATTTATAAAACAAAACGTGTAATGTTTAATTACGCCTGTCACACTTAGTTTGAGGTGATCGCCCCGGTTCTAGCGATGTATTTATAATACAGCTAAACAAATATACCATCGAACGATTTGTTTGCGGATTCGTTTCAAACGGACTGACGTAGCGCTCTCCGACGTCCATACAGCCGTTACTGAACACAGGTTTGAAGGGCGCTGTGCATAGTGAAACTACTAAAGTTGTGCGACAAGTCGCGTTACGTAACAGCATTATTATGCTATTTAGATATTACATATTCAGCAACCATCATGCAAACTGTCTGATAGTGTAGCTTAGAAAATACTCAATAGTATTACAGAAAGTGTTATAAGATTCATCCTCATCATCAGCCGATATACGTCCACTGTTGGACATAGGCCTCCCCCAAAGATCTCCAAGTACAGTCAGCATGGCCTCCGGTACCGCCAGGCACTAGGGGCTATCGTTTATAGATTTATATGGAGCAGATTTGGCCCATTTTCCACCACGCTGGCCCAATGCGAGTTGGTGGGCGCCAGAGCCTAGTTTATTGATTAGCAGGGTGCACCACGAGCAGGCGAGGTTGGCTTGGGTCCCGTGAGTTGTTGTGCGGGACCCCCTACACCCCTTACACACCACCACTCTAATTAAAAAAGTTTATGAACAATGCGTTTAGTTCAGACTATTCGGTACGCTGTCGATATCTTATCAACATCTCTCTTTTTGACTGTACCTAAGTAATATCCACGTAAACCACTCCAAACTTGGCGCACGCAATATTTAACTTATAAGTGAAGAATTTTATGGTAATCGATATCTGACGATAAGCTTTTGTGAGGTTCACAAAAGAAATTATAAACAACTTAAAATTGTGTTTACACGCTATTGTTACCATACACCTCCATGGCCTCCTGTCTCTATTTTTAATCTGGAGTATTCGCCACGAAAATTTTATAGCAAAGTGCACTGAACCCGCCGCCATCACTTACGTAAATCATCTCGAATGTAATCATACAGCTTCCCTATATTAAACAAAATTCCAATGTACATATTAAGCTTTTCATGAGTGATAAGTTAGGCAGATACTGTCGTACCGTGGCACCTAATAGTCAAACATTGTGTTCCGGATTGAAGGGCGCTGTAGCTATTGTAATTAAAGTGGTAACGAAAATCCACATGTTTTGTGTCAGATGACGAGCGCAATGTGATACTGTGTATATCATTCTAACTTGCTTCACTAACCACCAGGTGAACGTCGTCTCCGTCTGGTCGCTTTGTTTACTATTAATAAAAAAGAAGTCATTTAAATTACTGGAGTAACAAAACTTATACGACACAGTTATGGGCCAGCATAATGCTTCGTAGATTAAAGGAAAGTTACAGAATATTAATATTAGTTTCTGCTAAATATTAATAGGCTGAATGGTAAAATTACCATTCTTTTCAAAAAAAAAAAACGACGATTACGTTATCGAGCGGCGCGTGCAATCGGAGCTATGCATTTTAAGTGAACAAAAACTTTCATCGCACGCGCCTCCAGCGCAGATGTAACAAGATTGTAACGAATGAAAGAAAGAAAGAAAGAAAGAAAGAATGAAAAAAAACAAAGAAAGAACGAAAGAAAACATAAACACAAATAGACTGCGTAACGCGACTGCTGTGACGTCCGCCGGCGTGCTTTCACTTTTGGCGGGAGCGGGGCGCACGGGCGCGCGCGCGGGGCGCCGGCGGGGCGGCGCGGTGCGGCGCGGGGAGCGGGGCGCGCTCTCACGCGGAAGCCATTTTGATTTATCACTTCATTAACCTGATCAATTACATTTAAACATTTCAGGTGCGCGTAACGCCGACGCCGTTTGATTCGTTTTGCATTAACATAAACAATTAACGATTTATTGTAATTAAAACTACAGTGTTGCACTCGCTCTATTAATTACTATTGTTCGTACCGTATTCATTTTCATATTAAAGCCTAAATGTATTGTAATATGAAAAGGCGGCCCTCTGGCGCAGTGGTTAAAGCTTGCCCGGCGAAACGCAAGTCATCGGTTCTGTTCCGGATTTTATTTAACAGCATTCCCGGAATGCTTTTCAGGAATAAGTTTTTTCATTTAATTCTTTTGTTTTATTCGCAATCCCGTCTTCGCTTCTATTCTTAACATTTTCTCCTTACCTTTCCGTCTAATCCTTTTTCTGTAGCAGTCGTCGCCTCTCAGCCTTCGCCACATTTCTTATTCTATTACTTTCCATTCTGTTCCGGGGCTACATTTTGTGAAGTTGGATTCGCGGTGAGATTGATTCGAGCAGTCTGCCGCCATAACAATATTGTTAAAAAAGAAATGGAGGTTAAGTGTTAGCAGATATAAAAATGTGTTAAAACTTTAAGAAATATTCCAATCAATCTAAGTTTTTAATTAAGTTACGGACGGCGTGCGTTTATGTCGAATTTTATAGAATCGTAGCTGTTAACAAGTGAAAGTGATTCCGATCCGGCGACGACACGCGATGCGATCGTTCATTTTACCAGAGACCATCAATCGAAAGTCG
The DNA here is from genome assembly GCA_029030555.1 of Ornithoptera alexandrae. Classification (NCBI taxonomy): domain Eukaryota; kingdom Metazoa; phylum Arthropoda; class Insecta; order Lepidoptera; family Papilionidae; genus Ornithoptera; species Ornithoptera alexandrae. The sequence continues at coordinate 275,504 of JARDVY010000069.1, read as the reverse complement.
ATGACGTCACACACTCTTGATTTCGTACCACCGACTCCTCGGGCGGGCTCGGTGAAGTCTCGAGTGTGGTGCACGTTACGGTCTGGTCTATCCTATCATAGCTCATAACACCGAATCGGTCTTCGCATTTACCATAGCAACGAGTGATTAATAAACAACCGTCTCACGTTGCCACTGTTGGGACGCGTGGCCTTCATTTACAAGGAGCCCGTCATAGCTCCACCATTGACTAAGTGCCAATTATTACATGTCACATATCCATGAGTTTTGCTTCACCTTCAACAAATACTTAGACAAATACATACTCATACTCGTTTATTTGATCACACAGTACATGTATAAACAATTTTTTTTAAAAAAGCAAAAGTTGACTACCACGGCGTGGAAAACGCACAATTTTACAACTACCACTTGATTTTTAGTGTGTGTTTGTTTGTGACGTAAATAACATCAGTTATACAGCACCTGTAGATCATATGGATTATGCTGTATTTTCTTGAGAATGAGGTATGGGATCACGGAGTACTTGTATAATTATTACTGGTTTCTAAACATTTAACAGTTAATTCATAAATTATATTTTGTTAATAATTCTGCTGAAATTATAACATAAATATTCTTCTATTATTTATAGCTATGTTTATGACAACAAAAGTTGGTAACACTCGAGTTAAAGTTAGCGGAGCTGTGATGATTTCCGGCGTTACGTTTCTCTCGATATGAAACACAGCGATGTGAGAAAAGAATCATTTATACGAATCTAAAATAACATTGGATATGTTTCGAATCCTTGAATTGAACATAACTTAATTATTAAGCATCTCAATAGTTTTTAATGATAAATTTCCTGAAGGTTGCTTACAGTAAGGCAAGCGGCACAATACGAATAATTGATAAACAGACAGACACGGTGAACGAAATAACTTTATTACATAATTATGAACAAAAACTAAAAATGGCCATTTGTATTTAATACCACAGAACCGTACACTTGTTTACCATCGAAACTGCCAGAACTTTCTATTGTCATGGTATTTAATAGAGCCACGACTCAAGCGTTCATAATATAATAAATTAGTACATACAGACGGGGTGTAAGGGCTCCAGCACAACAACTCACGGAACCCAAACCAACTTCACACGCTCATGCTGCACCTTCCTAATCAATAAACGAGACTGGCTCGCGCCAACCCGCATTGGGTCAGCGTGATGGGAAATGGCCCAAATCCCCTACATAAACGCTTACATACGACAGCCTGTAGTGCCCGGCGGTACCGGTGATCATGCTGACTGTATATCGAGATCTTTGGGGGAGGCCGATGCCCAACAGTGGACGTCTATCGGCTGATTATGATAATGAATCTTTGTAATTTCTTGTATAACAAAATATAATAATTGTTATTAAGATATGGTCCATTGCGAATTACACATAGTTTGTGTTTATCTTCTTGTACTTTTACAATTTCTCTTAACTATCCCACATTAAAACATCATATACAAAAATTAATAAAATTTAAATATATCATATATCGAGATATTCACAGGGAGATAGCTGAAGATGTAAACCACTACTTGAACCACTTCAAGGACATTGAATTCGGATTAAGTTTGATCCGGTTGTGCTAAGAACTGGTGTTACTAATCTCGCTATTGTTAATATAAATGGAATAAGTAAACACTATCACAAAGGCTACCGGGTTCATCTATTACAATGTACAACTAATTATTTATCTCTATAAGTACATACGCAGAGAGATGTACAACCTTGATGCTCGTCGTAAACAGCCTCCTGGCCTTGTGCGCGCGATCAGGAAACGTACGGAAAATGTAATAAAGTACAATAACACAAAAACATTAACGACTATTGTAAACAGACCTATCCGAAGTTCACACTTCTAAAACACACACACACATACACCCACACACACACACAGGCACAGACACTTCAATGAAATATTCAGCAATAATACTATTTAGCTCGCGGGTACCAGAGAACCGCGAGCCTCGAGTCCGATGAAGCTGCAATAGTTGCCAATAGAACTAGCGGAGCAAACTTCATCATAAAAAAAGGAATGTTATCTTGGATTAGTCTAACAAGCAAAGGTGCTGAGAGTACTGTTAAGTTTTTTCTTGCGTTAACCTCATCATCATTATCAGTCGCAAGACATCAACATCTCAGCATAGAGCTCTCTAAGGATTTATACACCTACTGGTTTAATACGACCTCATTGTCATTAAAGTAGAAAAGTCATAGAAGCAATTAATTAAAGTTACAGTCACTCTCTATTTTTCTCAACTGCATAAGAATTTCACTTCTATGATCTATAAGGCGGGTACTGTTTGGAGGCTTCCCGCAAGGTGGGCCGACAATCTGGTGAGAATCGCGAGAAGCCACTAGGTGCGGGCACCACAGGATCTATCGCAGTGGAGATCTTTCTAGGTGTCCAGTTGTGGACGTTTATCGGCTGATGATAATGATGATGATCTATAAGAACCTGTGTGTCCTGAAGTACTCTGTAAGATAACCTGTGTGTCACAAGTTTGCGAAGCGAAGCGACGAGGCGAGCGGGACGTGTACCCGATTTTAAGTGATACATCTTCCGATAACAACGTGGCGCTAGGATGATATACACTGCACCACTTCGTACTCTTCGCGTTGAGACATAAAATGTTAAGTCTTGTTACCGCAGTACACTAACTACAGCTCCCTTCGAACCGGAACATTGTAATATTTGCCCACTACTGTTTGGCAGCAGAACTGGAGCTGCAGTGGATTTAATGTATAATAAATACCCATCGATGTGGAAATCTTAGGGGGAGGCCTATATCCTCCAGCAGTGAACGTCTGTCTATCGGCTGATGATGATGATTATGATGAAATAGTCTCCAGCCCCATTTATTATTTATGAAAATAACTAAGTGTTCCCCGCTCGGTCTGCTGGCTGTAACACCCCCGCTACTCCCTTTGGGGAAGGAATTTTCTAAAATCCATTGTTAGCTGACCTCTAAATAGCAGAAGCAATGTCGCCACCAAATTTTGAATGTTTACGTGTAATAGTTTCAGAGATCTCGTGATGAGACAACGAATCGCAAAAAAAATACCTTACTTCCTGATATCACAATGATTGCTACAAGTAATTATATTTGCCATAGCTTTTTACAATAACAGACACTAAAATACTCCAGTGTGAGAAATATTACTGTCACTTGCATTTAATATTAAAAAGTAAGAAAAAAAAATTTGAGTTCATTCTACTAGTAAGACTCTAAAAGACGCAAATTCTGTAGGCATCTGAAGCTAGATCTAAATTTTTACAAATCTTGGTTTAGTAAAGCTCGTTGCAACGAGAATATCCGAAAGCAAGAAAGAATATTATGCATACAAAGCTGACAATCTTGATTTAATCCAAAACTTTGAATCACACGATAATCATTTTTTAATGCTTTTGATATGAAAACACATGAATAGTAATAAATTGTCTACATAATCATGATTTAGAAAGCCCTGTTTATAATTACAAAATATGTATAAAAATGTTCGGATAAGGTAAGCTTTGAGTAAAAGTTCCATTATCTAAGCACGGGTTCCCATTACCATTGACATTATATAATTATATATCTGAAATCTGAAAATAATGTATAGGAAATACTAAAATCCGTACTGTTACTAAATAACATATAAATTATGTAATTAATAAATTATGCATATGGATATGGTATGGCTATTCATGTTGAAGATTAAAAATATAAACAAAGTTCGCAGACAAAAGAGCGGGAAAAAGCAAAAGATCAAAAATGTAAATTTAATAACCGCGTGTAAATTCGTTATCTGTTGTAAAGTGCTAGCCTCAATAAATATGATAAGTGCAAAATACGCTGTTCTATTTTATAATACATTAAACATATTTATAGATAACTAACTACACGGCAAATGTTTACTTAAGTTTACCATTTTTTCATATTAATATTTCACAACGAGAAATGTTTTATTATTGCGAGTTTTATAAGGTGTATAGAGGCGGGTAAAGTTTAGGAGGGATACTCACCGTATCCAAAACGCAATCCAAAAGTTCACTGATCCGTCCACATGCACATAAAAATAAAATCAATCATAAAACATACAAACAATTAAGTTTGATATGGTGGAGAGGTAATATTCGATGCACTGTGTACCACTCGTGTCACTGTCAAATTTCCACACACGATCGCATGCAAGGAGCGGGCGCGGGTCGCGCGGTGAAACGTGGTACGACACGTGTGCACGACGCGGCGGTCCGCGAGTCACTGAACCGGCGGCGCGGTGCGGCGCGACGCGGCACGGCACGGCACGGCGCGGCGCGGCGCGGCGCGACGCGGCCCGCCGCCCGCCGCCTGCCGCCCGCCGCCCGCTCGCGTATTTTCGTTCGTCCCAAACTAAATGTTATCATCAACCAAAACCCTGAAATGGATGTGCATTTGAAAATCAGGTCAGCCGCTGCCCCCGGCCACCAACCGCTAACAGCCAGCGATCGCAACGTGCACTCCACTCCCTCACTTATATTTCTTATGTTAACATCCTTCTATTACACTAAAAAAAAAATATCGAACCATATTTTATTTACCCGCCAAACATTTCGGTGGGGACGGTTTAAAAATAGAACGCGAATTGTGCGCCACTCTAACATTCCGAAATGAAAACCGTAAAAGTATAACTTTACGGTTTCAAATTCCGGGGGTTGTGACAGGCGATACACCCCTAAGTAACAATTTTATTAATATCATGATCATGTACTCACGTTCATTGACGGTAAGCCTCTGTTAAAACCGTTTACGTAGGTACCTCCGCAGCGCCTACTGTAGCCGACAGTAATGTGCAAACATTACTGTGTTTCGGTTTGAAGGGCGGTGTAGCTAGTGAAATTACTGAGGTAATGAGACTCAACATTTTATGTCACAGGCGTTAATCGCGATGTGGTGCTGTGTATTCCGTCCTGACTAGCGTCACATTATTATAAGCAGATATATAACTTACCATGGGCTGAACGTCACGCTTACCTCGTTCCTCCATTCGAGGGTTCCGGAAGAACTGCTCGATGTTATTCTGTGACCCCTGCGCATTATTTCGGAAGTGATTGGAATAGTTTTTAGTCGGTTGGAGTCTGACACTTTCTCGTTACCGACCTTTCTGGTACCGGGGTGTGAGACCGTTAGCATTTTGTTACAAACGTTAATAACAAAAAAAACCCTTGTTCCTCCATCGACAAAAAATAATCAAGGTTTCTGTTTCACCATCAGCCCATTACCTCCACAATTGAACATACGCCTCCCCCGAAAATCTTATCGCCCTTTCCCTCTCATTACTGTATATAATAATCATAATGACGTCAGGAGATCGCTTCCGAAAACGAAGACAAACGATAGTACTACTGATGACACCTTTGATGATGGAACGGAAAAACAATGGAACCTGATTAAAAAAAAGGCTCGAGCTCGCAATCTAAGTGCTCCGTGGCGCTATGATGAGATAATGTTCAAATTGAAACCGAACACGTCGGGCTCCCGCCGCGGCCGCGCGTGCGTCGATCCGAGATCCCAGCATCAGCCGTTTTAGATTTTGTGGTTCATTGCCGGTTATGTTTTTAGTTAAGTGATGTATTTTTATGGAAAGTGTCGTTTCATTTAGCTGCGCTAACGTGATGGAGCGTAACTAATGCTAATAAAACATTTTAAAAATATGATTTTTTTAATCAGGATCGATTGTTTTTCCGCGCCATTATCGAAGGTGTCATCAGCACTATGCTCCGTGTTCGTCTTCGGCAGCGGCCTCCTAACGTCCAGTATTGTTATTTAATAGCGTTATAAAACCAAGTTACTTTAATTTTTTTTTATTGTTTTAAACAATACTTAACGACTTTTTATATACAAACATAAACTGCAGTTTTATTATAATTACAGTTCTGGTTAATCTGCAATAGTTAACAATTTTTTTATAGTTAAAATGCACTTTAAAATAAGTACTATATAAGTTAATTAAGAAAACTTGTTATATAATATTATAAATTATTAATTTTTCATTGTTATTATCTTTTCACCTCTTTCTCTCTTCCTCTCTTCTATTCAAGCTTAGATTTTATTAATAATATTATCAGATAAACAATCTTACAGTCTATTTATGTGAAGATGAGAAAACTTTCATCTGGCAATATTAATTACACCATGTTCCCTAAAAGGTGAAGGTAGGCCGTAGGAGGGATCAGACAATTATTGTTATAATATATAATGTGTTACACTGTCCCCTGACTGTCCCTGCTTAGATGGTTCGGCCATATAGAAAGAACGGATGAAAGAACGTTAATGAAAGAGGTGTACAAGGTAAGAATGATTGGACAAATCGGTGCAGGTCGACCTGGGCGGACATATTCTTATCAAATCGAAGATATCCTAAAGAAAGGCCGGGTTAAGAGTACTAGCAACCGACGAGCATGCATGAAGACGCTCATGAAAATGGAGGAAGCGAGAGAGGTGTGCCAGGATCGTAGCAAGTGGAGAGAAGTGGTCTCTGCCTACTCCACTGGGAATGAGGCGTGATACATATGTACGTATGTATATACACTGTCCCACTGGATTGTAAGGAGTAACGCACAACAACTCACGAGACCCAAGCCAACCTCACCTGCTCGTGGTGCATCCTGCTAATTAACAAACGAGGCTCTGGCTCCCGCCAACCTGCATTGGACCAGCGTGATAGAAAATGGTTCAAATCCCCCCATATGAATCCTAACAGCGTCAACCCTTAGTGTCCAGCGATGCCGGCGGCCATGCTGACTGTATGTGGAGATCTTTACGGGAGGACTATGTCCAGCAGTGGACGTCTATCGGTTGATGATGATGATGAAATACTGTCCCTTTAAGAGGAGCGTTATATATATTGTATGGTATTACGCAGCAGTGGGTAGAGCTACGGTGGTTATCACACCACCTGCCCGAACTCATGCCACCAGTATAAGTATTTTTAATATATTCACATAATTCAAGAATTGTCATAATTGTAACTAAATATATGAGCCCTTGATTTGGAAAGTGGTGTAACTCATATATTTCTTATTTTCCTATGGATTATTTTATTTTACTAGGATTTGAAATTAAATAACCGTTAAAATAGTTTTTTATAATTTTTGACTAATGCCACTTTCATAATCAAGGGCTCATATAATTAAAAGTACACAATGAGCATAATTAGTAATACTACAATATTGTGTACGGCAAGCGGCGGCGGCTATACTTTAACACACAAATTTAATAGTTAGGAGGAAACCGTTCGCGGTTGCCTTCAAATATATATATAATAGAAATCATTTGGTTTTCGTACGAATGTGTATGCAAAACTGCAATAAATTATTAATGAGTATCCGCCGGAACGGTAAGAAACAGTTTTTTCCCTCTGTATTTACATTCTTTGTGAGCTGAGCAAACGTTACTTTCCAAAACCATCTCCATACTAAACGACGTCACATTATAAATATACACTTAATATATTACTGATTTTAAACTAACTGTATACAAAATTTACAAGCGGTTGCCGATTAATGAAGAGTGCAGGAGATGGTGAAACATGCGCATCAGTTGATCGGGTACACTGCACCGCACATTTCCGCCGCCGAAGAATAACGTGAAAACTTTGCTGTAAGGGGAACCGTTTGAAAGTCGCTGTAGCGAGTGGAACTATAGCAAAGAAGTAGTTCAATATTATTATGGACTTATTATCAGATCGACATCCTGCTTGATCATTTATTTTGTAGTTAATTAAAAAAAAATTTAGCTACAAAATCATTCCTTAAATTTCTTGTATACTGTATACCTTGTGAGACCTACCGATGCAAACAATGGCAGATGGGACTCCCAAAACATGTAAAATAATAACAGCAAACGGGATGAAATAATCATCAGACATCATCATCGCCGTCTGTTGATATTCAGAGCTGAAACGAGGCTTCTCCGGAAGACGGTAATTGCTGTATTCACCTCGCTTTGCATGTGGGTTAGTGAGCGTTGTACATTTGTGGAGGTCACAGGAAAGCCGCTGTTTCAATCGCGCATACACTGAGGATGGTGGATGGTGACGAGGATGGTCTCCATCATGGAGACATTGTTGATAAAATATGATAAAAGAGCAAGTAGTTCGCTAAACTTGGCTCTTTCAAAGTGAAATATAGCTATGCTTTCTTTTTAGTGTAGTTAATTGGAATGGATGGGAGGCGAGGACAGCCTCTGCCGCCAGCGAGGTCGAAGCGTGGGAGTAGGCGTCACAAGGTCAGCTCTTACTTCTTCTACGCAGTATACGGTGACAAAGCGACATATACTAGGAAGTCGTCTTTGTCAGAGACGACTTACAATACTCTTATCGCAATGACCCTTGCTGTGTCAAAAAGATGACCAAGAGGGAAGACCATCCCGCACTGCAAGTGAGTAGACCAAACTCCATCGCAATTCTTAAAGCTTATATTTAGCCGAGGACAGGATGGATAAAATTAAGAATGAGTATACTAGAGGAAGTCTGAAAGTTGCTCCAGTGAGAGAGAAATTGAGGAGCAAGAGGTTAGCATGGTACAGGCATGTTATGCGGAGGGATGAAGGACATATAACAAATAAAGTAATGAGAATAAATGTGGATGGTAATAAGGGTAGAGGAAGACCGAAGAAAGTGTGGATGGATTGTGTGAAAGATGACATGTGTAAGAAGAGTGTGAATTCAGATGTGACGGCTGATAGAGCGATATGGTAGAGAAGTACAGACTGTGCCGAGCCCACATAACTGGGAAAAGGCCAGGAGAAGAGGACGAGGAGTATTCCTACATCATTTTATATACAATTATTTACGTAAAGATTAAAATATTGAAATATGAGCAACGCTCAATGAAGGCTATGTCTTTGTATTGTTGCTGTTTATAGTTAACTATAAAGATGTGATAATAGTTAATTGTCGGGTTTGCGGTGCGTACATAATATTTGGTGAGAAAAAAAATCATAGTAAATTTTATGTCAATGTCATAACATTGAGTTTGCATTGTTTTAGAGGCGCCAAGAAATATCATTTCCCGTGGTAAGGTAAACCATCTAAATGCCTCCCCCTCCCCAAATCGTATTACTCTTGGCCGTGATTACCTCCACCCATCACTCTGTTGTCCTCGTGATGTTTCGCCATCTCATCCTATCTCCGGCTACTAGGAGAGCAACGTAGACTGTGGAGTCCAGTGTGTAATTGCGGATCTGGTCTGGTCAGACCAACGCACTGGACTGTGGCTCCGTGGCCATCCTCCTTCCACTTTGCCAGTAACTACAAGTTTTTCAAGGTTGTCTCCGTCTTCTCTGACATTGTGTCCGAAGCACTCTAAGATTTGCTTGAGGCAGATAAAAGGGGGCCTTGTTTTTATTTTGAGCTTGGCTAGTATCGATGCGTTGATCCGGAATGCAGTCCATGGGATCCGGAGAACTTTCTCTAGCACCAAATTTCGAAAGTGTCAATCCTTTTGCGGTCTACTGATCTTAGAGTCCACTTATCAGCCACGTATAAGAAAATGGTCACGAGTTTGATCTTCGTCTTACGAATACCGTAGTCTCTCGGATATAACGTAATGAACTTTATTTCTCCTAGTCCCAGCAGTGGGCCAGTGTTTATGTTATTTAGAATCAGTGGCCGTGCAGTGCCCTCCTTCTACAGAACCGTTCACGGTCCTCGGCCGTGATGATATACACAAAATAAGGAATTAAAATTTTAAAAATATGTAAAATGTTTTAGTTAAGCGCAAATAATCGATTTGTATACTCACGGCCGCGCGTTCGCTTCCTGGTCTGAAACCTGTAGACCTCCGAGCGGAGATTTCGAGCTGAGGCTGCGCATTCGACGGAAGGTCGTCTCGTACCGCACGCTGTGCAGGGTCTGTGTCCGAAATATCAAATCGGCTAGTGGCAATGTTAAGGCAGAGTCAACAGCACTCCTTAAATATATAACCAGGTTTATTCTGGATCAGTGCTATTAAACACTTATCCCTGGATGATATTTCTGCTCACCATCAGGATTTAAAAGGACCAAGAAGATTATACCGTTGAAATTTATTTTTGACTTTTAATGGTTTAGCTTCGAAATATGTTCTCAAGAGAAAATCTACTTTGTTTTGGGAGATAAATCTTCAGGAAGTTACGCTGGATCCTGAAACAAGTCTAGAACTTGCGCTAAAACTTCTTCGGTGGTCTTCCACAACGCTTGGAGAGATGACGACATCTCCGTTATCTCCATCCCTATACTGTTATAACTCACTCCGGGAAAAGAACTGAAATCGTTAAGAAATCTCAGGAACTTCGTCGATATTGATTTTTTAGAGAATTCGATTATTTTTTTAATTCGCTATAAACATTTTAATTGGTTTATTAATTGCATAAAAAGTAAGTAAACGAGAATTAATTTGCAAAGGACACACGGAACACGTCACTTCCTGAAGTCGCTGGACGCCCTCAGCAGTGACATTGGGACCTTTCCCGTCACCACGCGGACCCTGGGCCTGCGAGAGCTCGACAATGGCCGCGCCGTATGGTTAGCAATGAGCTACAAATTTTTATCAATAAGACTACACTGCCTCTACAAATATTTGTCAAAGATTTATAGATGACCTAGACGACTTATCTATATGAAAAGAATCTATTTAGCTATTTGAAACGAACCTAACACTAATATAGACTTAGGTATAGCAAAAAATAATAAAATGTACACATAGATGTACATAGAGTGTTATACTTGTAGCATCCCTTATTACGTTTACGTTTGAGGGGTTGGACGTAATACACGTGGAAGGGTGTGTGGATGAGCCTGCAGAGAGAAGTTGGGAAGTTTATCGCTCCACCGTCCCCGGCCAAGGCCGTGCCAAACTGCCAAAGGTCCAGCCGAGGTCGCGCCGTGTGAACTTTGCCGTTTGCGCTGGCTAGGTTAGTGGCGAGGTTGCGTTCACGATATTTACATTTTCAAATCGGATAATTACCTACTCGTAAAAATAAATGTTAAGCCTCCCCCAAAACTGCAGGGTGTAATGTTTGTATAAAAAAAAAACATTTAAACACTACAGCTTGTACCAAGGATGTTATAACATTTTAATTTATTACTGTATTTAGACTCCCACCAACCAGCATTAGGCCAGTGTGGTGGGATATGGCTCAAGTCCCTCCCCCCCCCCCTATATGAACCTCTAATAACAACGGCCTCTGGTGCACGGCGATGCGAGCAGCGCAGGACTGACCGATGTGGGGATCTATGAGGGAGGCCTATGTCCAGCAGTGGACGTCTATCGAGTGATGATGATGATGATGATGACTATATTTAGGTAAAAAGCTTTTATTTTTTTATATCAAAATGTTAGGCCCTGACTACAATCCTATTTGGTGTTAACGTGGTGATGTGCTCTGAGGTAGTACTCGTAAAGCGCAATTGCCTGGTCAAAGCCTATTCAAGAAGACACCCACGTCGTATTTGGATAAGAACACCAGCGCCGACAGTTGTTCCAATCCTTTGCTGTTCTTATGAAGATCGAGGAGCTAAAGCTGTTTGTTTGCAATCTGGGGATGTTAAGGGCTGAGGGACTGGAAAATTATATTATGTAATTCTAGTTCATACTCTTCGAAATGTATCGTATAGACCACAGCGAGACGACCGTGTTGAAAACTAGTTTAGTGCGTGTGTTGCTATGGAAACTCTAATATTATACTCAAGTAGATATCTACCACCAGCCTTTGAACGACTGTATATATATATATATATATATACATGTAATATTCCTTTCTTTCGAAGGTAAGGAAACAGCAGGCAGCTGCATATCATCGTATGTTATTTGATAAACAGAAATATTTCTTTTTGGTGTCAAGCCTCTTCATATCTGAAGACTCCCATTTAATAACATCAGTGAAAAATATCTATTTCCCTGTCTTCTTCTTAAGATGCTTCTCCAACTAATGAATGTTGGCGGCCAGTTCATGACATTGCGCCCGGCCTCTTGCGATGCGGATCAGTTAGGCGGCACTCGCGACCCCGGTCCTTTCCCTGACGTTACGCAGCCACGATCAGTGCTCCATGTACAACAGTTTAATTATTGGTTAATCTGGCGAACTCCGGCAGTGCGTTATAGACGCGATATCGTAACGACATCGCCGGCCAGTCTTAGTAAACGCACACCTTAACCGCAGCCGCTCCGTACCTGGCTAACGTTACTCCTTCACACGGATGGCGATGGGAACTGCCATTTGAATGGAAAAACATTTCTAATAACGTCCTTTGTTCTTTTACATAAACCATAGAAGACGAAATTCTTCGCTCAGAAAGAGAAAGCAAAGAAAGCCTAATCGCGTGCTGATATCGTATTAGGAGAACGAAAGATATGCAAGCAAACAGTCATACGAGGGTGTTGTTTAGGACATTCAGAGACCATGTGAGTCGAAGCACATTCACCATCATCACACCCACGAAGCTGTCCATAATCCTCAGATAAACAAGATGAACAGTTGTGGTAATATCTAATGCTTGGATAAAACTTACCTGTAACTAATTGTGTCTTGCACCAGTTCTATTGCCAGGACTCCACCGTCCGCACAGTTCTTCCATCCTTGATATTAAAAACTAATATTTTTTTACAGTATCACTATGAAATCTGAAAAACAAATTGTCAAAGCTAATGCAGTGAGGAGAGGAGCAAGACATTTACTGGATAGTATCGTTACTCCAGTAATTTCTCATTACCCAAATAACATTTGAACATTAATTTTTAGATGATGCGATGGTAAGATAAATTGATTCCAGCATCGGGGAACTACCAGCAGTAATTTTAGCTACTGCTGCATCTTGAAGTGAAGTACCTTTAAGGATGATGTAAATATAGCTTTAGGAAGCGGAAAAGGGACGACTAACGATGTTCAGGTTTTTCTATATATCATTATCGTCTCCTCTTCGTATGGATGTTACCGCATCCTCTACTCTACCGCTGTATACTCAGACTGGATAATATGGGGACTGGACTCCATGTTGTATAACTGCAGTCTAGATCTGCAAAGAAATATAATGTGTAGACAGAAAGAATCAGAGAGAAACTTGTTCCTTCTTATTCTACATTTTTCGTTCTTTCTTGCTTCAGTCGTACCCGAGGTACGGTACTTCAGAATTACCCCTTAGTCGCTGGCTCACACTCCTGAACATGGGATACGTATCCCGCCGTATAGACTCGAAGGGAGAACATGTTTCGACTTCAATACTTTCCATACGAAATCCAATCCTCCTTATTTTGTATAGACAACCTCCTTATTCTCACGGAGACAAAAGAGCCTTTGTCTTGTCATCATCATGAGGTGCCTTCTTCTAACTGAAGTTATACGGTCAGATTGAGAAAAGTAAACCGGTTTTCAACTGATTTAGATTCAGTCTATTCCTTTATATAATCAAACCATTTCTTCCTCTGCCTAGCAGGCGCAGGTTTTCCGGGATCTTTTCCCTCCGGAATATACCTTGGGAACTCATAAGGGTAGACGTTCCTGCGTACATATGACTGTTTCTGATGAGTATTTCCAGTTACATACAACTGTATATCACATGAAAGCCGACTTACGCCGTTAATATCGGAAGGAGTTAAGGCGTAAGGGATGTAAGGGGTCCCGCGCAACAACTCACTGGATCCAAGCCAACCTCACTTGCTCGTGGTGTACCCTGCTAATCAACTAACAAGGTTCTGGCTGTCGCCAACTCGCAATGGGCCAGCGTGGTGGGGAATGGCCCAAATCCTCCCATATGAACCCGCCATGTAAACTGTATGTGGAGGTGTTTGGGGGAGGCCTATGTCCAATTGTGGACGTCTATCGGCTGATGATGATAAGGCGGTACATCGGGGTATTACTGCTGTATGTTTTTTTAATCTATAATCAATCGATAGTGAGGCATGACTAGGATTCATTTGTTGAGACGTGGTCAACGTTTGAATTGTATCGCATTAAACACTCGCGCGCACTTTCCCTTTCGGTCGTTCACATGCGGCGCGCCCGCACGCATGCGCTGTGCGAAAACACAAAAAGACAATAGTGGTTCTTCCTTAATACCATATCTATTATAAATAACTTATTTCTTAAAATTTCTGACAGCATATTACTACTTCTCCGATTGTAAGTCTGTTGCGGGGACCGTGTAGCAAGCTACAACCGCAGCTATGTCTCCTGCCGCACAATAGTCTGTAACAACTTTATTACAGTTTCAAAGGCCCTCACTAATTCCACTAATCTTAGTGGAATTCTTGAGGTAATGAGACATCGTCTTACGTCTGAAATAGACGAGCACAATATCTGTCTCTTTAAGTCGATTCCTCAATGCTAAGGGTCGTTACTCCTTATCGATAACCTGTTAACGTGTCAACGATAGATGTTACGCCAATCACTTCTTCTTCACCTGATCAGTCCAACGTTTTGGGTAACGACAATTTTCTCCAAGTCATTTCTCAGTTTTCTGGTAATATGACCGAAAAACTCAAGTGTCCTACGCAGACAGATGGTTGTAAGGCGCACTTGGATATGGAGCTGTGTTAAAATGAAGACGTTTGTACTATACTCTGTCCAGGATACGTCCAGCACCACATTTCAAAGGTGTCTATTCTCTTGTGATCGGCAGCCTTTATATAGCACAATATTGTGCAAAGGTTAGCTCACCATTAGTTTAGTTTGGTCGGTAAAAATAAATTGAATGAAAACGTTACGGCTAATCATTATCATCAGCCAAGTCACCCAGTGCTGAATTTAGACCTTCCTTAAATATGTCCACGCCGATCAAATACGCTTTGACTACATTAAGTGACCTGAAATCTACACCAGATCGCCAATCCACACTGAGCTCCACACACGCATATGGTTTAATATTGATGAATACAGACCAGTATTTTAATAAAGAATCATCCCCCTTTCATCATCATTATCATCAGCCAATAGACGTTCACTGCTGGACACAGGTCTCCCCAAAGGTCTTCACATACAGTCAGCATGGCCTCCAGTGCCGCTGGGCACTAGGGACTGTCGTATGTAGGGATTCATATGGAGGGGATTTGGGCCATTTCCCACCACGCTGGCCCAATGCGGGTTGACGGGAATCAGAGCCTCATTTGTTGATTAGCAGGCTACACCACGAGCAGGTGAGGTTGGCTTGGGTCCCGTGAGTTGTAGTGCGAGACTCCTTACATAACTATCCCGAATGGAAATCATAAGTTTATTTTTAAGTATACATAAGCACAGAAAATTTGGTTATGATGTTATCTTACACGAATTCTGTGTGCACGGCGCCGTGTAGACGGCCACGCGTGCGCTATATAGTGGTGATTGCCTTGCATTCTGAAGTCTGCGAATCTCCTGCAAAACCTAGATCCGAAGAGTCATAGCTTTATTACCTTAGAATATATGCGATGACCGATGATGGATTTCCAGTCAGTCGGATATTTAAATTCCTCATCATCAACTAAGAGACTGAACATTGACATTGCTTCAGAGTTCAATTGTGAACGACATTTCACACAAACATATACATAAACATATGTATATATAGATAGATATATATAAGTGGTAATTTCTGTCGGTAAGGTCGGCCGGTTCGCTTAAATGTCACAGGAAGTGAAACTGAAATCGTCACATAAATCTGCTTAAGGAGACTTTAAGCTACCAAGCAATAGTCGACTAAAATAAGCTACTTAATTAAGTCATAATTAAATGGACATCATTAAGTATAAATATATATACATTAATAGGGGGTTTTGAGGTCTAAGGGGTCCTGCATAAATAACAACTTATGGGACCCAAGTCAACCTCACCTGCTGTTGGTGCATCCTGCTAATCAATAAACGAGGTGCTGGCTCCCATCAATTCAAATTGGGCCAGCGTGGTAAGAAAAGCCCCAAATCGCCCCAATATGTATCTTTACAGACGACGACTCATACTGCCTGGCGGTGTAGCGGAGAACACAAGATGGCCAGATCTATGGAAAAGGCCTATGTCCAGTAGTGGACGTCTAGCTGATGCTGATGATATATATATATATATATATATATATATATATATATATAAGTTATAAACCACCCTTACAAGTGGAGATACTTACATTGAAGTCGAAATTAAAGAATAAATTGTTACTTAGGTGCTTGCAATTTCATTACTTATTAAAAACTTAATTCTCATTTGTTATACTTAACCTGAAGATATCTTCACTCTACTCCAATGGAGGTACAACTTAACGTGGACTTAGATCGTAATAGAACTAACCTTTATAACTAAAGAGACATTGTGTTCACAGGACCAGCAATAGTTAGGTTTAAAGTTAAATTTCGTGACTAGTTAACTAGTTTGGGGTTAACTAGGTGTAAGGGGTTTTGGGACCCAACCTAACCTCACCTGCTCGTGGTGCAGCCTGCTAATCAACATGTGAGGCTCTGGCTCCCGCCAACTCATATTGGAACAGAGTGGTGGGAAACGGCCCAAATCTCCCCATATGAATCCCTATCTGATCGTGTGGAAATCTTTGGGGGAAGCCTTTGTCCAGCAGTGGATAACTTTACTCTATAGCAGGTCTGAAATGTTCGAAATGCTTAATATATCTTTGAACATGAACAATTTCCATCAGCTCGCCTTCAAACTGACTAACACTTAATCAGAATCGGTTCAGCCGTTTAGCAGCTCACGTGTCACAAGTGCTGGCGGTAAGTTGGAGTTCAAATCCAATTCCTTCTTAGGAAAAAGGAGAGACGGATTTTATAACAGTTGTATAAATATAGAAGATGGTGCTGGATAAAATCAGCAGCCTTTTGCGTCAAAACAGCCTTCCACGATGTGGACAGGCTCGAGGTCTGACGTAGTCCATAATGCATGAGGCTCGTCACCGCCCTCCCCTCACGACATTTTAATACATATTCATGAGGAATCTTCGATCCGGAGCACAGATGCCTCCGTTTAAAGGAACATAAACGTCCATCTCCTTGCAGATGAACGTGGACCAGCGTCTCCAGTTGCAATTTGTCTCTTGAAGCAAAACACATTTATCGCCACAGAGGTTCACTGCTGGACGTAGGCCTCCCCCAAAGATTCCCACATCGATCATATAGGGATTCATATAGAGAGACTTGGGCCATTTCCCACCATGCTGGCCCAATGAGGGTTGGAGGAACCAGAGCGTCGTCTGTTGATTAGCAGGGAGCACCAAAAACAGGTAAGGTTGGCTTGGGTCTTATGAATTGTTGTGCCGGAACCCTTACACCTTTAAGACGAAAAATGCATTATGAAGGGACACTGACGTTCGCGTGACATAAAAGGTCCCAGGGTTGGTCCGTGAGTATAAAGAAACATTCTTGGAATGGAAGAACAGGAACAGTAACTATTTTCCGCTAACAAAACATTATTATCCTCATCAGCCTCGTGATGGAATCATCATTGGGAATGCTCTGTTTTGCTGCACGAGCTGGTCACTTCTCTAGCGCCGTCCGGTTTCGATGTCGTTGAATGCATTTCAACAGAATTTAAGCGCACCCGAAGTATAGGTTGCGAAGTTGGGACGCTTGCAGCGAGACTTTCACCTAGGAGGGGAGGGCCCCTCGCCAGCTCCACCAACCCCTTTGTCCTGCAGTTTGCGTAACGGCCAGTGCAAGCGGCTTGAAACTGCATTGTCGTTACAAATAACTTTAGACGCGACATTGCATCGCCTTGAGACATAAGATGTTGAGTCTCTTTACTTCATTACACTAGCTACAGCGTCCTTCACACCGGAAAACAGTATGCTCTTATCTAGACGGTCTCCGAAGACGTATCACCAGTACTTATTTATTATTCATCATTTCTATAATTTTTCTCGTGGAGGTATAGTTTTAGTTAGGGGGTGCAAGGGTTCCCTCACAATAACTCATGGGACTCAAGCCAACCTCACCTGCTCGTGGTGCACCCTGCTAAACAACAAACGAGGCTCTGGCTCGCACCAACCCGCACTGGGCCAGCGTGGTAAGAAATGGTCCAAATCCCACCCTATGGACTCCTACATATGACCGTCCCTAATGACGAGCGGTGCCGGATGCCTTGCTGACTGCAGCGCAGGACCGATCGATGTCGAGATATTTGGAGGAGACCTATATCCAGCGGTGGACGTCTATCGGCTGATGATGATGATGAAGTACAGCTTCCGGTAGCGATCGTAATATATCTAAATTTCAGAAGGTAACAGTGTTGCCAGCGCTGCTGCTGCTCGCGCTCCAAATGCCAACTTTCATAAGTGACGTGATCCACGCTTTAGCAACCTTTGACCAAAACTCTTAACACTCGCTTTAGAAGACATTCTCAACTTTAGTATTATAACTGTTATGTATGTTTTTGCTTTAAACTATATTATATTATAACATTATGTTGTGCGCTTTCTATTAAGTTACGATCACCTTACCATAAGCAATCCCTTCTTTTCAAAATGGAGGTTAATAGTAGCTGCTTAACTGGTGGTTGTGCCTCTGTTGGTGAACACCGTCTAGGTAGGTACCACCGCAGCGCTGTTGCAGCCGACAAACAGTACTGTGCAAATATTACTGTGATCCGGTTTGATGGACGCTGTAGCTAGTGAAAGTACTGGGGTAATGCAAATCGACACGAATCGAGATTTTCAGCAGAGATCTCTACGAAGCGGTGAGCCGCGATGGAACCGAGCTGAAGTTTTCAGCTGTGCAGTGTGTTCAGCGCGAGTATCGAACGGACGGGACCGCACACGATGTATTCGCGCGTTAACGCCTTTCCAACGCAATCGCAAAAAGCCTGCGCGCACGCACACATACGTACGCCAACGTCGTATAGGAGGGCGCGCGCGCGTGTGCGCCAACGGAGCGAGCTTACATAACACTGAGCGAGAGTGCATTCACTCTGACGGGGAGGGGGAGCGGCGGCGCGGAGGCGCGGGGAGGGGGGCGGTGTGTGATAGGTGCAGCGGAGAAATGCATCGCTGCACCGCCGGTACAATGTGATTTAATGTGGATTAACTTTTTTTTTCTTTAATTACTTCACCGCGATGTTTTAACGAGTTACATTATGTATCAAGTTTGCGTAAGCTATATCACACACACACACACACGTATAAATCTTTCTTCTTCTTAAAGTGCCTCTCCAGCTGACGCTTGGGGATCAGTGTGGTACAGTCCATCCTGTCTCTGGATCGGCGGAACAATTCGGACGCCCAGATATGCCATTCCATTCTCTGATATTCCTCGACCATGACTTTTTCCTTCTCCCCACCTTTCGTTTTCAGGAACTTTATCATTACATATAAATAATTACATATAAACACTGAAAGAGTACAACAGTAACTCATCTTGCATCTGGATGTAGACCTGGATGGAACTCTGGATGTGGAAGTGCATTGCAGCATCACATTCAGCAGGATCTAACAATGTAGTTCAGATGTAACGTCTCGATTTGCTTCAACCATTCACACAAAATCTCACTTAATAATTGTACTTAGTAACTTAAACTTAATTAAGCTTGAAAAGACATTAACTTATTAATTTGTTATAAACATATACATTTGTTTAATGTAAAATATTATATTAGGGGAGAGAAAGATTTTTTAATCTATCACAGATCTGTGTAGGATGAATGGAGAGTAGCGTCATATCATCACTCTCAATAACTGTTACCGATAAGTAATTCCACTATCATCATCAACCGATAAATGCCCACTGCTGGACATAACCCTCTCTCATAGATCTCCACACCGATCTTGCACTGCTGCCATCGGGCGGCTTCCCGCTACCTCTTCAATTCCAATAGTGCAGAATTTGTCATGATTATGAACATTATCAGCATTGATAATATCCTCAAACTTGAAATAAAAAAAAATCATCCTTCTCGCGATTTGTTTTAAACAGCAGGACACGCAGACATTTCCATTTCCATCCCTGATACATTAAGATACATTTCCTGTATTCTGCACGGTGTTAAATCTGATAGCATCTCTTAACAGTTACAACCAGAGATGTTAAAGGATATAAGAAATTGGTGCAGCTGATGTGTACTCCGAAACCGAGCTTTGACGCGGAGCATGAGAACAAAGTGAGCTGCTGGAAGAGTTTACATTCAGCTCACTCCGTTTCCGTCCGAAAGTGCTACTGTTCGTATATAGTCAGCGGCCGCGACCTGGCCGAAGCGCTCTCCATAAGAAACTCGCGCTTCCGCCTCGCACCGCGCGCTCCTTGCACACACACTACACGTATACATACATACATACATACATACATACATACATACACACACGTACGTACACGTACAAAGCTATTACAAAACGTATACAATGAAGTATAACATATGTATATATATATATATATATATATATATATATATATATATATACATATTGTTAATGCAATTGGTATATGCGATGAGAAACAAACCTAAGTAGACGTGTACTCATTCCCCGTAAATCTCCATACATATAGCGAAAAGAATATATTTTAACAAGTACATATATTTCCCAAAACAATATTTTTTTTTGGGAATATATTATATATATGTGTAATAATAAAAAAAACTCATCCGTTTTCGGGAGTGGTTTAATATTAAAAAAAAAAAAATTTAATTCATTTCCGTTATTACTTCAGCAGTTGCGTTAAGACCATGAATTGTGTATATTGAAAAATAAAAAAAACACTTTAATACTAAAAACGCTCTAAAAACCTAACTTGATAAAATGAATTGTTATAGTGAAGTTACTTAATCGTGAAACTTTCGTATAAGACCTAAGATAAGTTTAACTAAAAGTTTACACTTTGGGAACTTGTGAGATATTTTACAGGAATAAAAAAATAGGGTAGTTTTTTCCGAAACGTAAACATTACTGACTTTTTTTTATTCTACGAGACGAGCACCTGATGGTAAGTGATACGCTTGCCCATAACAACGTGATGCTAGTTGGGATGCTGCACTACGTTGCGCTCGTCGCCTGAGACATAACATGTTGAGTTTCATTACCCCAGTACATTCACTAGCTACAGCGTCCTTCAAACCGGAACACAGTAACGTTACCTACCAAGATGGTGTATAGCAATAGAGACCTACCACCAGTATGACCTTCCATTACGGACGTAAACAGAAGTTAGGGCCCGCGTTAGCCTGGAGCGACCTAGTACTCACCCAAGGAGTACCTGAATGCACTGTGAATAAATCTATGGATTTACTTTCATTTAGTGCATAACTGAGCGATCCGATCGCGAGGACCTTTCTCCGCGAGGCTGGAGCTTTCGAGCGCGCGGTCGGTGCAGCGCGCGCGCACTCCGCCGCTGTGTGCGCGCGCTCACACCCACACACACACACACATACACACACACGCGCACACACACGCGCACACTTTCACTTGGCGAACTATTCCTAAGGCCATTTCACAATGGATCATTTATAAAAAAAAATATATCAGCTATTAGTTAAATAATACATTAGCTATCGTAGCTAGCATCGTGATTGGCGGAGCCTGCTCATCCCTAACACTCCAGCTCTTATCTTTACAATATGAAAAGGGAGTTGCAAACCAAACTTTTTTTGTATTCAACAACGTAACGATACCAGCTAGACGTTCACGTGATGGTAAGTGATACGTTTGTCTATAACGAAGTTCCACTAGTTAGGATGATAGCTTCACCACATTGTGTCCGTCGCCTTGACGCATATGTCTAGTGTCTTTACCGCCGTAATGTCAATAGCTATAGCGTCCTTCAAACCGGAACACAGTAATGTTTGCACACTAGTCTGTCGGCTGCAATAAGCGCTGCAGTGTCACTACAGGTCGCCCGGAATCTAATCACGTACCAGTTGCTGCAGGTAGTCAGCTGTAAAGCCGCAGCGATTCAAATAAATATATTGTACAGCTCCTAGACAAGCCGCAAGTGTGAACGCGCCCCGCGATATCTATTAGAAGCTTGCGCGTGTTTGCGTGTGCGCGTGCGCGTGCGCGGGATTGCACCGCCTGCGTGTGTGCGTCTAACGCTTCGGTTACGTGATATCTCACATAGAGATGTTATTGCAATGCGACAATTATATTTCATAATCATAAATAATTGGATAATATCCATTATGAAAGCACACAATTCTTTCAGGAGAATTATTTAGTTTATGGTAGAGACTTCAAAGTCCATGGCATCAGTTTCAGTTCCACTCTTGTCCTGAAACCAATCATACTGAAGACAACCAAAGTTGGTACTATAGGAGGACAATTTTGGAAAATCATTCATACAGCTGCACCACATATATTATTAATGATTGAACAAAGGATACTGCCTCTTAACACGGATATAATTTTGGATATCCGGCTCAAAGGACCAACAAGCAAAACATTCGTAACAATTATATGTAATATTCTCCTTATTAATTCTTTATTAGATGGCTTTTACGTTTACATTCCATTTACATTTTTTTTAACAATTTCTCAGCTTCTTACCCTGGTTTCTTTTATAAACCTTCCGCATGATTAACAGAAATGTCTTAATCAGTTGATTACAATCTTCTGTGTTGTTCTTCCTTGATTTATCTATAGTATACCTCTGCGTATATGTTATCGCTATCTACATCACGCCGTTATCAGGGCGGACTCTGTCCGAACTGCAAGTCATGACTTAATCCAATTTCAATGTTGCTTAAATAACAAACGAACAGACAATTGGTGGAGCGAGCGCCAAGTGTCCGTACTTTATAACTTCCTTAATAATACTCCGTCAGATGATGCTGAACTGGTCCGTGCGACTCGGCGATACGGTTTTCGTATGAAGCGGCAGTAAAAGAGAGTGTATCGAGTAATAAATAAATTTATTGCACGCATCAAGCGGATTGATGGCGATACTTTTAGTAAAAAAAGTGAACAAATCGTTCATCTGTTGGTGAGTGATACGTTTGCTTTAAACTTGTTTGGGGTTATCTATAACATATATATATATATATATATATATATATATATATACACGTCCTCATGATCTATTGCCAACATTGCGTCAACTTTGTGGTACGAGTACTTTTGGAAGTGAAACCTCTTTCGAGGACTGTATGAAACGAAAACGTGTAACGATAAGTAACAGGAAATGTAATCAATGTATAATGATATGAAATAAATCGCAGTCAACAGAAATCAGTTGCTTTGTGTGTCTCTCTCCCTGTCTTTCTCTCTCTCTCTCTCTCCTCTCTCTCTTTCTCTGTGTATATGTTTTCACTTCCACAGTATATTTGCTTACAAATAAACCGAAACAAACTCTTGCTTCTACCGCGTGTCACACTATACTCCATATTCATTTATAACCTATACATATATATAATAAAAATGGTTTTTTTTGTTCGTCAATCACTTGAAAACTAGTGACCGTATCGACACTTGATTATGAGCATTAGACGCGTAATGATTTGTAGATTGTTATAGGATACACATTTTTTGAGTTTCATAGATTCTTCAGCATTTTATTTCTAATTAAGTTTTATAAACATTTTTATTTGGTATTATTTATGCGGTTGCTATAGTAACGGTTGCTATGAAAAGTCAGCCAGCGAAACGGGTGGGGTGGGAACAGTTAATATATTTATAAAGAAATTTCCACTTATGTGGTGACTCATCACGACATCTGTGGAGCCATAAAGCGTGGAGTCTTGAACTTTGGTAGGAATATTCCTTTTGCGGAGTATGGTGCAGCTAAGAACGGATGTTACAAAATGTCACCCCAAAGGGTGTTGCGGGGGTGTTACAGCCAGCAAAGCAAACCGCTAGTATATTATGAGCATACTCTTTATGTCACAATGCGTCCAAGAAAAATAGTGATCAACCTGAAGATATTAGTGGTTAGATTGTCATTATCATTATCAGCTGACATACGTCCACTGCTGGACACAGGTCCTCTCTAAAGATCTCCACATCGATCGATCCTGCATGCCCGCATCGTCGGACCACCTGGTTGCTAGCCTGACAACACTACGTCTTCCGATAAACGGTCGCCATTCGAGGAGCTTGGCACCATCCGTTGCAGTGTGTACAGAATTAATTAAAAAAAAAATGTATGTTTATTTTCTACGGAAGGACTGAGGTGACGGATGTCCAGGTGTCACAGCCATCACGGTCTGGTGGTGCGGTAGAACTTTACAATTGTTATTTGTTGTCTGATCTAGAACTAGCTCACTGCGTCTTGATGAACTTCTCTTTGATTTAATTAATGATAGGATGCCGAGAAGGATGCGTTGCCCATCCATCAGCTCTGTTGAAATGAGGATGTTTATCAATTGCAATATCCTCACGAATCGTCCTTGGTGTGCATCGGTGTTATTTTTCGGGGATTTGTGCTTCATCAGAACTGACCTGTGAACGTTGGTTTTATTAAATGTGTAACGTTCGAGCATCTGTCAATTGGATAATTTAACATCAACTCTATGAGGGACGGCTGCAGCGGCGCGGGGCGGCGCGGGGCGGCGCGGGGCGGGAGCTGCGGCGCGGGGCGACGCGGGGTGGCTGCGGGGCGGGTGCGGCGCGGCGGTTCGTTCGGCACAATGCGCCGCAAAGACGTTCGTTGCTCCCGCGCCGGTCATCGACTCTTTCACCGGCGCACACACGCGAGCGTGCGCTTTCGATGGCACCGCGAACCGACCGACACACACACACAACACACACACGCACACGCACATACACACACACACACACACAGGCACACCCACACCGCCCGCTACAATTAATGAACAATAAAAAAATCGCGTGTGTCCGATAGTTTCTATTGCTCATCGTCGAGTTTAGCGATAAACGCCAATAAAACTACCATTCATCGCGCGGAGCCTCCGGAGCTGCGCAGCGCGCATGCGCCGCCGCGGACCAGCACGAAGTCCATCAGGGATATAAACTAATTTAAACTTTAAGTAGCGACAAGATTTCTGATGGAACAATTGACTCTAACTTCAACAGCAAATAATAAAGTTTCAATGAGAAGTTAAGATCAAGTCTGGACCTTCTAGGTAGGTACCACCGCAGCATCTATTGCAGCCGACAGACAGTACTGTGATCCGGTTTGAAGGACCAATAGCTATTACTGGTGGTAATGTTTCTGTTGCTATAAACCGTCGAGGTAGAAACCACCGCAGCGCCTATTACAACCGACACACAATAGTGTGCGGACATCACTGTGATCCGGTTTGAAGGGTGCTGCAGCCTATTATATTATGTCTCAAGACGACATGCACAATGTTGTGGAGTGTAATCTATCATCACGTTCACGGGCAAGGACAATTACATCAGGTAAACATTTGGCTCATCTCACTTCCTCGTATAAGAGACTCACCGCGCCACCCCATCCGTTCGCCAAGCGTGGTTCAATTGACCAGAATTGGGGATGTTCTGAACTGAATAATGATAAGCGGAAATAATGTAAAGTTAAGAAGATATATTCTGTATCTTGGTCAGACTGGACATGGTGGTGATGAGCAGATGTATCCAAATTAGAAGACCACCATCAGCAGTAGTCTTAACTAACAGTAGACCTATTCTAATCTAGTAGGTACGTATGCGTGCTAGGTATTTATAGAAGCTGCTTAATACTAGGTCGCTTAGCGAGCAATTCGGAGACCTTAAGGCCAGCTGAACTCATATTCAGCCTACATTCAGTTTAAACTGGGGCGGCTGGGAAATGTACTGAGCTGGCACATCCGCACCAGCTGACGCAGCAGCACGCAGCAAGTGCGTGGAAGCAGCCGCGGAACGCAACTTAGTCATAACTTAATGCATACGCATGTCGCCTTAAAGTTATACCTAAACATAACAGCCTGCACTTAAACTGCAGTGACAGTAATAAAAAAAAACGTTCATTACTTCAACGTATTTTGTATACGTGGAAGCGAGGAGACGCGTGAGACGTTCACCTGATATTAAGTGATACGAGCCATTACAAGGTCGCGCTAGTTAGGATATCACGCACCACATTGCGCTCGTCGCTTCGATACATACGATTAGGAATCTCATTACTTAAGTAATTTCACTAGCTATAACGCCCTTCAAACCGGAACACGGTAATGTTTGCACAGTACTGTCTGTGGGCTGCGGTGCTACCTACCTGCGAATATACCAATAATCACTGCTGCAATACAGCACCAGGACAAGGCTTCAGGAAACCTTCACGATGCAGACACGGAGGTTACATCTAGATTCAATATCTATTCTTAACTCACTTTTGTTTTATTAAAAATACTGATGGTAGGTCTCTGCTGCTAGACTAAGGCATTCCCTACATTACTGTAATCCGGTTTGAAGGGCGTTATAGTTACTATTGCTGGTAGGTCTCTGCTGCCACAGACCGTCTAAGTAGGTACCTCCGCAACGCCTATTGCAGCCGTCTAATATTAGTGACTAAACATTACTGTGATCCGGTTTGAAGGGCGTTATAGTTACTACTGCTGGTAGGTCTCTGCTGCCACAGACCGTCTAAGTAGGTACCTCCGCAACGCCTATTGCAGCCGTCTAATATTAGTGACTAAACATTACTGTGATCCGGTTTGAAGAGAACTGTAGCTAGTAAGATTACTGGGGTAACGAGACTCCATATCTTATGTGTCAAGGCGACGAGCGCAATAGGATGCAGCGTTTATTAACTGTCATGTTATTCTAACTAGCGCCACGTTGTTACGGGCGGGCGTATCACTTACCATCAGGTGAACGTCGCGCCCGTCCGGTCGCTTCGTCGATACATATATAAAACGTGTAGAAGCTGCAGGAGGCGTCCAGGCCTTCCACATTCAGATCACGACTGCTGTGACACATGTCACGAGGATGACGTATTCATGACATCAGCCGCGGCTTTCCCTCGCCAGCAGCGACTCTCCATTTGTTATGATTGGCGTTAACTAACCACACGTTCAGTTCCATCATAGATTCAGGGTCAAAGCCACAAACACAACCATGTAATACTTAATTATTATTTTTTTTAATCAGTTCATTGCCAAGTTTAACTTAACGTACTATAAGTAAGTGATCATCGTTAGGTGCCTTCAAACTGGAATTTGGCGATCAGATTGGGAAAATCAATTCGATCCTCAGCTATTCTTTTTAACTCATGGTATTCAAACCCGGTCCACACATTTTCCAGGATCCTCGCTCTCCAGGATAAACCTTGGGAACTCGTAAAGGGACCCTCTTTATGAGTTCTCAAAGAAAAGACACGATAAGCTACTATTTCATGCTGGAGACAAGCTGTTCATCATCATCAGCCGATAGACGTCCACTGCCAGACGTAAGCCTCCACCGAACACCTCCACACCGGTTTGTCCTACCTACACCGCCCGCAGCCAGATGTTTCCTGTTGGATCCCCCATATGAACCTTTACAAACAACAGCCCCTTCTACTGGAGGCCATTTTGACTGCAATGCCCGGGCAGTACTCTAACAACCCCTAAATTGTGAGACAATTATTGTACACCCGTCGCGAAGACACCATTTGTTGGTCATCTGTATTGTTTAAGATTTTCATTTAAATTACTTGTTCCTCTCTACTCAACTATTCTGATAGTTTCTACATAGTAACGCTCTGCGTGTCCACTACAGCAATGTGATCAGGACGATGATGGCATCGCTGGTCTGGTGCATCGCTTCGGATATGTCTGCTGAGGCTCGCACTGCATCCCTCAGGAAACGATGCTGCGTCGTGATGTTGCATTCCGCAACTCTTCCAGCACCGTCTTGATTGCACTGATCTTCTTCACGTCGATCCTCGTCAAATGGAGAACCATTATTGTTTTTATTTTGATATTTTCTTTTATTTCTAAATTGTTTAATTTAAGGATTTTTATATTTTTTCGATTCGGTCCGAAATATATGTTTATTTACTATAACATAGTATAATATGGGGTGTAAAGGGTTCCGCACAACATCTTACCAAGCCCAAGTCAAGCTCACTTGGACGCGGTGCACCCTGCTGAAATATAGACGAGGCTCTGAACACCCACCAACCTGCACGGGGTTACCGTTGTGGGCCAAGGCCCAATTCCTCTCAATGAATTCTGTGGAGATTTTTGCGGGAGGCCTATGTCCAGCAGTGGACGTCTATTTGCTGATGATGACTACAACATTGTCAATACATCATATCTTATTGTATGACAAAGTAAATTTTTTTTGTAAAGATCCGAGATGAGTAACACATCATTTCGTAGTGAGTACGACTGTCAACCACAAAATGGCGTTAGTTAGGATGGTGTACACAGCAACATCGTGCTCGTCGCCTTGACACATACTCGTAAGGCGTGGGTCTCGTTACTTCAGTTATTTCATTAATTGCAATGCCTTTTAAACTGGAACAAAGTACTTTACTCGTACTAATAATATATGTAGTTAGGAGAATAACTTGAAGTAAATGTAAATGATCTTTGTAGTGGAAGATCCAGAGAGATCCAGTTGTATACTTCGCCACAGGATGTCTCGACTCTTGGTATTATTAGGAAGATTCAGAGATGGATGCAGTTGTATACTCCGTAACAACTTAATGACCAAAGGCAATTTACACGAAGATGTACGATCCATATAAGCATATTGCGCTATGACAAACGAGATCGTGATCTATTGTCCGCGGCGGCGCCATCTGTTGGGTTGTTTAAAAAGTACTTCTTACAAAATGTAATAATTGTAACCTACCATCTAGTAACCTACCACTACTTTTTTTAATGCATTAAGCTATCAGACGAACGGGATGTCCAGCTGATGCTATGTGATACGGCCTCCCATGACAACGTGGCCCTAGTTAGCATGATATATACTGCACCTCATTGTGCACGCCGCACGAGACATAAGATTACCCCAGTAATTACTTTAGCTACGGACGCAGTAGTGGAACGCAGTAATGTTTGCGCTCTTCTGTTTATCGGCTGCAATTGTATCTTCACAATTTACGTAACTGTACTTTTGTGATAAATTAGCCCAAACGAAATAAAATATAGCATTTCGTTTTGTATGTATTGTTATGAGCGTCACGCGGCACCACAGATTAAATATTAAATTCAACAACAACAAGCGTATTATCTGCGGGCGCGGGCGCGGGCGCGGCCTTCCTTCACTTCAGTAGGCGCGCTTCGCGTGACGAAGAGTGACAGCGGCGCGGCGACGTAGCGGCGCGGCGGCGCGGAGACGCGGTTACGTGGCTGCTCCTCGTGCAACCACGACAAACCCTGAAAACTGCTTCCATTTCGTATAAATTAAATATTGTTCATTATTAAATCCCTAATAAATACAATAACTAATATTTTTTTGTTGCCTAATATTTATAACAATAAAGCAAAAAATAAAATATGCTGCCCCTTGCAGCCGAGATGCAGCCGAGATGCAGTCGCGGAGGGAATACCCTCTGCGACTAACCGGTGTCGCACCGTTGTTGCGGCTCCGGTGGGGCCGCGAGGGTAGAGGCATGTCGGTATTGCGATGCGCCGTTCTCCAAATCCTCCACGGCCGTTAACGGGTAGCGGCGGGCCCAACATCTCTCCGCCGCAGGGAGCCGGCAGAGTTTTCTTTCTCACCCGCGCTACTGCAGGAAGCCGAGGAGGAGGCGCGCTGTATATTCCGGCGTGCCCCTGATGAGAAGGAAAGAGAGGGCTCAACCCTCCCTCCCAAGGTGGGACTGCGTAAATAGCCAGCGCCGGCGGTGTCGCGGATGGTGCGAAAGCGATCCCGTAACCCCCCCCCCCCCATCAGGCGACGAGGACGAATATCGTGGGGGTTTTAGTCGGTGCAAGTCCGGCATAACCTGTCCTACCCCCGCGAGGACGGATATGCGCAGGCTTTTCCCCCACGTTAATCAAAAAAAACTACTAAAACTTCACGGTGATTGACCTCAGTCCGTAGCGAAGGGTCCCCAGAGTCTCCTACAGAACACAGGTGCGCCACTATGACTGCAAGGGCGGCTTTATGCCCTTTGCGGCCAGGCTGCAGGGGCAGTCGCGGAAAGAGTACCCTCTGCGACTCCCCTCAACGGGTTCCCGCCTTGTCGTGACGGAAGGGCTTAGTAACCGTGGACCGACACACGGTAAAGCAAAGTGGAACCCACCCGGCCGGCCCGCGGCTAAGGACCGGCCGAAGCGGCTACTCCAGGTTCGAGCACCGGTTGGATAACTGGAGCCCACCGGAGCGGCCGGGGGTTACAGGAGCGGCTTTATACTGCCCTTTGCGGCAAGGCTGCAGGGACGGTTTCATACTACCCCTTGCAGCCGAGGCGGAGTCGCGGAGGGAGTACCCTCTGCAATTAACGAGTATCACACCGACGATGCGGTGGCGGTGGCGCCGCGGGGGAAGAGGAATGTCAGTATTGTAATGCGCCGTTCTCCCAATCGGTTAACGGGTAGCAACTCTCCTCCGCGGGGAGCCGGAAGAGGTTTTCTCCCGTGGCTCCCATGGCTTCTGCGCGACGGGTTCGGTAGAACCCGTTGCTCGCGCGACTGCAGGAGGTCGAGGAAGGGGCGCGTTGTATGTTCCGGCGCGCCCTGGAAAGGGAGGGTTTATCCCTCCCTCCTGTGGTGGGGCTGCGAAAGCTGCCAGCGCCGGTAGGGTCGCGGATGGTGCAAAAGCGTTCCCGTGACCCTGCCATCAGGCGACGAGTTGGAACATCGTGGAGGTTTTAGTCGGTGCAAGTCCAACATAACCCGTCCTTGCCCCCGCAAGGACGAGGATGCGCAAGCATTTCCCCCACGTTAAACAAAACAAAACAAAAACGCCTGCACATGTTCAACCACATCACACGGAGTTTAGTAACTCTCCTCTTCGCTCTACTACGACGAACACGAGATCAACTCTTATTTTCCGTCCACCTTGGCCTCAATGGGCAATGAGAGTCTCCAACGCCCAAAAGCCCAAAAATGCAAAGATTCTTTTAATTGCCTGTCACGACAGGCACGGCATATTCTAGACTCCATTTTTGATATCGCGTTTAGGGGTTAGTTGGATAAGTTCTACCCCCAGCAGCGGGTTTCTATCGGCTGGTAAGTGGTCACGGTTTGCGAATTCGATAATATATTTAACAAGAAACTTAATCTCCTTACTTAGAATACAAAATATATCTCACAAGAGTTAGAAACTGACCTCCAAAGCTAAAATTACAATGGCAATGAATACAACATTGCGAAAATTCAAGCTGCGCTCCCTTGAGATCCAACAAAAGACCGAAGCATTGAAACGCGATCCAAAAAAGAGATCTAAAAAAAAAATTTCGCGCCATGAAAAGCATTCGGATTTCTTTCTCGGCGCGATCTGGGTCGAGCGTTCTGCCGCACCAGAAGCGGCAGCTCGCCACCTCACCTTCGATTTCGGCGGGGAAATGCACATGGAGCTGAAAACTAATGAAAAGCGTACAGAACAACGCACGAGCGCTGTTGCGTACATACGCCCCAGATAACGCTGATCCAAGGCCGGCTTTACAATTAATATAGAACCTTCAGGTGTTGAGTAGGCGAGGGGTGAATTTATCTAAAGGGTGTTAAGGGAACCGCACAACAACTCACGTGACTCAAACCAATCTCATCTGCTCGTGGTGCAGCCTGCTAATCAACAAAGGAGGCTCTGGCTCCCGGTAACCCGCTTTGAGTCAGCACGGTGAGAAATAGCATAAATCCCCCCCTTATAAACTCCTACAGACAACGAGCCCTAATGCCTGGCAGTTCAGGAAGCCATGCTGACTGCAAAGAAGGAGTGGACATTTTTGGTAGAGGATGTCTATGGGCTGATGATAAATATATCTAACATTATTTTTAGTCTGTAAATGAGGCTTACAGAGGAGAATAAATGCAGTTCTTCTGGTTGTTATTAGTTCTGCCATTTTCTTTAAAACTTCTTACTGCAATTCTATAAAAAGATAATGTTTTTCTTTTTAAATCAAACTCCTCGATAACGGGGGGCGCGTGCAAAAACTGCGATTTATAAACGCCGTAGACCAGCGGACGCCAAACTTTCCGCCCTCACGGACCAGCACGTTCAGAATTTAACTAACCAATAGCATTTTTAAGTGTTAATGAACTTTATAAGAAATGTGGTCTGAGTAGACAAAATGTCCAATAAAAGTAATAGCCGCATCCAAATTATGTACGCTTTGCTCAATGAATCCTGAAACAGGACGCGATGAGTATACTCCACATTATCTGGAGACCGGCGAAATTTAAATGTACACTTTAATTAGGTTACAGCTGCGGGTATGTGCACTGTACAGGTAAGTTAACTTCCGGTTCTTATGATACAATCGTCTTAAGGACCGGCGATAAATTTATTTCGTATAATATTTTTTTGTACTTTGGCGAGCGCTGCTGCTGATAATTAAATCGTAGCGATATCGGGCATTCGTCATAACATCGAACAGCATTCGCGAAACGTTTAGAAACATTTGTTGTCATAATTGTTGTTGCGGCGCGGGAGGGGAGAGGTGGGTGCGCGGGCGCAGGCGCGGGCGCGGGCTCTTACGCGGCGGCCTCAGTTGGCGGCCATCGCCGCTGTTTATGTATTTATTTAATTTATAATTTACATGACCCAGTACACGAGAGCTCGTTAAATACTCTCCAAAGATTATTTAAGGATGCAAGTGCTGTGACGCAACGGAGTCCGGCCGTCATCCAAGATCACAAAAAACTGAAACTAAGTGCCGAATACTCGAAACGTATCCTCGGTGCATCTCGCGCGTTATCTCCAAAGTATTTTCGTGCACGGCCCGTGTGATTCGTTTGCGTTTTAAGTTTATCCAACAATAGTAAGGTCACGGATTGTTTCATTGTTTTTTAAATAATCACACTCGTACACGGCGGAGTGTGCAGGGTTCCGGCGGAGCGCGCGAGAGTCGATACCTGGCAAGGTCAACAGCCAATGATAGCCTTGACTATGCTCCGACCGAAAACCGAGCATCGTGCGGGCCAAAACATTAATATTTTTATACAACATTGCCTTCGGCGAGCCTCGGCGCATCCGTTGCGGAATTCATAACGCACTCACTAATTCGGCGCTCGTTGCGGAGGTCGCGGCGCATCAACATCTATAAACGTCTTACGCGGGCTGACTAACAAACGCGAACAACTGGATGTTACACCTTTGCTTCTCCTACTGCAGGAACCGAGACAAAGTAAATGTCATCGATACAAACGTTAGAAGTAGTGGAAGTAGTGCACGGAGCGGCGAGGCGGCGAGGCGGCGGGCGTTGCGCAAGTGTGCAAATGTAAGGAGTTTTGCCGCGTGTATTATTTATTGATTGTTGAAAAACAATGGCGGGCACTCGCTGGCAGTGAGTCAGTGGGTCAAGGGTGCGCCGGCCTGGTTACGCAGCGCAGCGCCGCGCCGAAATTCGCGGGTGTACCAGTTGCTAACCTCTACGGGCGGAGGGGCCACCGGCGCTATCAGCGCATTAATCTACCTATTTACTGTTTAAGTTGCGGTTGCCTCTCCATTTTGAAATAACGAGTAATCATCGTTTAAACATAAATTATTCATTACGCATACAATCCAATTCACAAGTTACAACTTGTATTTCTATAAAGTCGGCTATTTATACTTGAACATGAAGGTATTTATATCTAGCTGGTAAATAAAAATATCCACGATAGTTTTATACGTGAGATTTATCTCGAATCATACACCAAAGAGAGAAAGAGATAGCACTGTTGCCCTCGCAGAAAAATAATAAAACTAATATTGGATTGCCAACAATGTATTAATAAACGTATAAAGCAATTTAAAATTTATTGATAATTAATAGTCTGCTGTAAATTGAATTTAATCTGATACGTGTTATTGATATTGACTTAACTACAACGGCTATGTAGAGTGGTGTGAGTACATTGGCGAGGCCCGCCGCGGCATTGGACATGTTCGCTACGTGAGCCAAGTTTAAGGCTGATTAGTTCTTGAATGGCCATCGGCAAGTGTCGTGTGAACGCGTGACGCCCGCTGCGGCCGCGATCAATGTTGCACTACAACAAATATTATTCAAATTCACAACACTCACTCTTTAATAATAACCTATCTGAAATATAAATTAAACATCTTATTGGAGTTTTGTGTGTCTTACAAAGAATATCTTCGCAAAATACACTCTGTTTTTGAGGAGAAGGAAATATAATTGGCATAAGAGATCTCCAGATATCTTGCTCAACCAAATACTAACCCTCAACATTTGATCTAAATATATCCTGTACAGACCTTGCTGTGTTATTATGAAGCTCCCAGAATCTTTATAATATAAATAAAATTAAGTTTACTTCCGTAACAATTTTTTAAAATAAATATTTATAATATAATTTTAATTGACTATCTGTCACAAGAAGTCTGATTTTGCTAATATTAATTTATAATAGCTTTGCTAATATTAATTAAGTTGAAAATTAAACTATGAATTTTTATTTCATTCCATTTCAGGTGACAAGTGATATTAGTTCAGCTATTGCAACACTCATCACATAATAATCATAATAAGTTTTATAACAATTGGAATCGAGAAAATTATAGCTCCAGTGTCTATGGATTACAATCATAGACAACGGTAGAAGCAATGCGCGCGATTTTTTAAACAATTTATGAAAAGTAAAACCTTTTTGAGTTTAAATTATAAATATTCATTATGTTATTAACACATTTTTTATATTACTTTATCGAAAATTCTTGAATACTTATAAATCGAAATGTTCCAATGTATCCGTTTCTAGCAGTACTAATGAACAAATAACAATTATGTATCAAAGTAGCAATAACTATGATACACTATGTTCCATTTCCTTTTTATCAATAAATACTCTGCTTACTTATAATAAAATTAATCGTTTATCTGTAAAATAACTACTAAATAGAACATTTATATTTTATTTTATGACTGACGCCATCTGTGTTTGGGTAATAGAACTATATCCTCGCCATGGTAAATAAACATATCGAATTAACAGAAAATAGTAAAGGTATCTAAATAGTCAAATATGGATGAAACAGAGAAGAAAATTCCAGTTCTCTGCGTTGGACCGAAAGGATCAGGGAAAACGACGCTTCTGAAGAAACTACAGGGCGGTGAAGGCATAGATTACACTTACAGCCCCGTGCCCACCGTCGGAACTAATATTTTTGATATAGACTATGTAAATAAACAGGGTAAGAAACAAGTTTTGTCTATCAGAGAAATCGGCGGAGAAATGGTAACACTATGGAGTAATTATTTGGATGGAGTTGAGAAGGTAAGATTACAAAGTAATTTAATGCTAGCTTTTATTAGTTCGTGCTAACATAACTTATACTATGGGTTAATGATGCGCTTGCTCACAACAATGTGGCTCATGTTGGAAGTTTATACAGCATCACATTATGTTGTGTCTCGTTGTGTCAGTAATATATTCATCATTTACAGCGCACTTGCAGTTCTACCGAAAAGATCTACAGCAATTGAGACGCCTTCCACCTATCCAAATATATCGAGATTTAGTACATAACATCTGTGTTACCTTCAATTCTTACTGTTACAGGTAATTTTTGTGGTCGATACATCAAATTTATGCCAAATATCTGCAGCCGCGGTCATGCTTTATACTCTCTTGGCGGAACCGAAACTTCGAAGATCGAAGGTAAAACCAAAATCAGAGTATGTATAGTAAAAAACATGATGGTATTAATATGTTTGCTTCATATGATTGACTAAATTACACCCTTCGGGATCCTCGCAATCCAGAATTGGACATAAAAGGGCTTATAAAATATAAATGTTGTTTCTACACATCATTGTTTCCTCAGTTCATGTTAGTGTTGAGCAAAATGGACGCCGCATACCGCCAGATGCGCAACGAGGCACTGCTGATGCTGCAGCACTCGCGGCTCACCTCAGAATTGCACAACGGCCCGACCGTGCTGGAGGCCTCGCCGCTCACTGGCGAAGGCCTGGATGACTTGCGGACGTTCTTAGGCGACACCAGAAAGCATGAAACCGCATAAATAAATAACATTAGAGAACACGTATAGGCATAAATAAATAAATACATATGTTTAAAATTAAAATATAAATATACAAGTAACATACATTATTCCACGATTGAAGAAATTGCTAGTAATTATATTCAATGTTATATACATAACATTTAATATAATTTAATAAATTAAATATTATGTATATAACATTGAATATAATTAATAGCAGTTTTTTCAATTATATATGATTAATAATGATTTAGTCAATGCTAAATTTATTATTTCATAAACAAAACATATTTTTTTTATGTACAAAAATAACATACGCCTTATTTCTTTGTATAAATTTAATTAAATTTCATTCAAAAATTATTCTTTTAAAATTCAATTAACATAAATGTTAATATAAACAAAAATGTTACAATAGATATAAAAAAATTATTACTCTATGATTATTCAACATTGCAGTTAAAAATTTTGGAGGCGCCTGCAATACCTATTTTTTTATTAACTTCATTAGAGAAATAATCAAGTTAAAGAAGTTTTTTCTTATAATTTGGCAATAAATAACCATGTTTCGTAAGAAAGTAAAATTTTCTGGTTTTAAATTTACTGTCAAAATGGCTGTATGGGCATTAAACGTTTGCCTAGTTCAAATAAGACGAGTTGAACGAAGATATGTTTAATGCTTATTTCTGTTTAATTCAAAGATTGTTACTTTATTACCAATAAAAATTCTCTTGTTTTTTTTTTATAATGGATATAACAAAATTATGTCGCAGTTGTATGAAAGAAGTAGCTTCGTGGGAAAAAGAAAACTTCGATGTGCGAGCCGTGGAAATGTTTTGTTACTGTACAAATGTTGAGGTAATTAATATACATAACACCATTGGGTTTATTTATTAATGTTATGATCTAACAAAAGATATCTTTATAAAAATTTGGTATGTAAACAAGAACGAATTAAAGAAATTATATGAAGTAATTACTGTTTTACATGTTTTCAGAATTGTAACTGACGAAAGATATAAATTTAAAAATATGTCGTCGTCCGTTTTATGCACAGTAGTTAATTTATTATCTATCTTAAATTTTAATAATTACTATAATAAAAATTCCTGAAACATCAAAGACTTTCGGGTATGAATTTACATAAATTTTTGCAGATAAAAGAAGAAGACAAATTGCCAAAACAGTTCTGCTATGATTGCATTATTAAAATTGAGTCATCATACACATTCATCAAAGAAGCTCAAAATGTTAATGTAACATTGAAAAACATGGTCTCAAGAAGTGAAACAAGTGTTATTGTTGAGTTAGAAAACTGTGCAAAATTACTTGAAGCAACATCAGCACGAAGAAGCCATTTAAAACTGACCCTTCCTGATTACAAATTGTGTAGCACCTTCGATAACTCAAATGAAAAGGTTTTGGATAATAATAATGAATCTGATATTACTCCTGCCAATAAACAATCATTAGATCCTGTAGCTGATACCACTCATGAAAAACCTGTTACCAACAAAAAAGTGAAAGACAAGGATGTGAATAATTCGGAAAGTGTGAAAAAAAATATCTGTACAATTTGTAGAAAGGGTTTTGTGTCAAAAGTGTGGTTCTCTAAACATATGGAGAAAGAGCATTCTGAACAAAAATATAGCTGTACATATTGTACTAAAAGTATGTATGATGATAGTATAGCGAGATATATTCATTTTCCTGCAATTGAAGTAATGTATGTTCATATGTTTTTTCTTTCTTTGTATAACATTTTACTAGGTATCAAGTATTTTTTTTTTGTGGAATTTAAACTTTTAATTCATTTCAAATCTTTGTTTTATTATAGCCATTAAAGTTACCTTTATAAGTACATTCCTTGTAAGTAAACTTTTGCATTATAAATATAAATCTCAGCTTTCAGCAAAGCTAGTCAGCTAAGTTACCACTCTGCCACACATTCTGAAGAGCGCAAGTTCAGCTGCGGCACCTGTGGAAAGCAGTATAAACAACAGAAGCAGTTGAAAGTCCATGCACGTACACACTCTGATGAGCGGCCATATGCTTGTGATAAATGTGAGAAGAGGTTTGTATATTTTACAATAATTTTCTAGAGGTTAGGATGTTTACACTGCACAGCATTGACACTCAATTTTTACATGTTACACCTGAAGAACAGAAATAAGCACTATCACTTATGGCAGTAACTATAATGAGGGATACCTACAACTAACAATCAAATCTGGAATTCTTCCAGAAGTGTCATTCTGTTTGCACTGTAATCATTATTGTATATTTCTTTATGCAGGTTCAAACTGAAGAGTGTGCTAAAATGTCACATGAAAGTGCATGACGGGCAGAAGCAGTACCTGTGCAGCTACTGCGGCTGGGCATTTGCACAGGGTAAGCGATGCCTATAAAAGCCCAACGCAAATGAGTGGTGAGCTTGTAATACTTTGATGTCTTCATGTCAGCGGGCAACTTGTCGGTGCACGTGCGGCGACACACGGGCGTGCCTCCGCCCGGACCTTCGTGTCGCGTCCGCGCTGCCCCCCGGGCCTTGCTGTGCGCGCACTGCTCGCAGCGCTGTCGTGACTCTAGCGCGCTGGTGAGCTTCCACATTGATACATTTATGTCCCGCCAAAACCAGATCGAAACCTACATAGCTATCTAAGTAGCTTCTAGACCGAAGCAATAAGTGCCTAAAATGCATATGCATACTAAGCATGTCTTGAATGGCTTCTACGACATGAAGTTTTCTGCTGTTCTTCTGAATGTACTAATAATTCTGTAAATGAATATTTAAATGATATAAAGTAACTTAATATTTACTGTCGCTATGTGATGACATAGTACTAACTTACCTATCCTAACTTTATTCGCTGATGATGTTAGGCGCTTGGTATTCATATTGACTTATGAATCTGGGCTTATGAATTATCCATGGCTTGTTATGACCTATTCTAACTATAATAAATGTTAGTTATTATGTAATACTTATTAATGTGTGTGTGCGTGTGTATGGGGAGCAGGCGCGGCACACGCGCACGCACACAGGTGAGCTGCCGTACCGCTGCTCCAGCTGCCCGCGCGCCTTCGCGGACAGCTGGAAGCGCAAGACGCACCTGATGCGCGCACACCGAGTCGCGCTGCACGACATACCGCGCATGCGCCGCGACGGCACGCCGCTGCACCCGCACTACAGTTGCTGAATCCCATCATCCCTTTTACTATACATATCCACAGAAAGAAAACAAATCGCTACGGCAAGTAACTTTTGCTAAAAGTTCCTGCCCCCTCTCCTGTGTGCTGTGACATACCTTCTACTGTCCATTACAGCTTTGCAGTTTCCATCCTCTCTCAATTCATAAATTCCTCCCTCCATAGTTTTATTCCCCTTGTTTATTTATTAATATATATGTTTTAATGTCATATTTTTTTTTATTATTTATTAATGTTTAATACATCCCTTTCTTTCTACTTACAACTAGTAAGTGTACCGTCTAAAGTTAACTGGTAGGGAATTAGGTTAAGGTCACCCATACTACACTGTTTCCGTTTTTTTTGTTAATGTTTATCTATTTTTTTTTAACAGCCAATTTACATACCCACTGTTGGGGCACAGGCCTACCCTCAATATGAAGGCGATGGGCCATAGTCATCGCGCGGGCCCAATGCGGATTAGTGACTATATCTATAAAGTACAACCGATACCCATGCACTATATATTATATCTTTTAAAGTATTAGTATAGTATATAAATAGTCCTGATGAATAGTATATAATAGATCCTGTTGTATTTAATGAATATAAACTGCATTAACTACGGGAACTGAATCAACGATAAAATTAAATCACTTTCTCTATTAAAGATGACGGCTTAGTTTGTAAGAGCATTGGTGCCGGCTGCACGTCTCCAGGAGTAGGAGTGCGCAAATTCGATTTCCATTGAGCCTCAGTTTCCGAACATCGTGAGGAAACCAACATGCAAGTATAACAGCTTTAGTCGACTACTGAAATTCATCGACCGGCATTTAAGCAACGTCAAGGATAAAAGGTCTCTCTTTGTGGGTGAATACCCAAACGCCCAGCTGTGGGAATGATAAGTGGGCTGTTTATTATTACCTTTAATATTATATATAATTTACCCAACTTCCTATAGTAATTAAAACAGAATTATAAAATACAAACACTTCTTAGATGTGGCAATGTAATAACATGGAAGGACGGCCATGTTAGTGTAACATACAAACTGTATCTTCTTACCATAACAGCGCCATGGAAGGCATGTTGCTGTGGTGTTGCCACAGAAAACGAAATAATAAATGTTGTAATGTTGATTTATTGTTTCAATTCATAAAAGTGTCAACAGTTAATGTTCAATAGAAAAATGTGATTTCCAATACACAAACAGTGAAGTTTTAAAATTATTTGATAAATATTTAAAAATTGTTCATTTTATAACTAAACTCTTGATCTAATTCAATCCTCATAACAGTATCACATAGCCAGTAGTGATAACCTTTGTCTATTAAATACCAGAAAGTAGACATTGTCTATGGTTTTTATAATAAATTGTTATATAATATTTATAATCATTGCTTATGAAAAACTTCAATAAGTACAACAGCGCTAAAGCTTTCTAGATAATATAAAACTAGTATCAAAGTTTATAACGAACCAATTATTTTTGTGTCAACAAGACATTTTTTTTATGCTTTTATGTTCGCTAAAGTTATTAAAATAAAAAAAATAAATATGTGCTTTAGAATGAATATTTATACAACATTATTTAGTGATATAATGAAAATTAAAAAAATAAAATATCTGAAATGATTATTTCCAATAAAATCCTGAAAAATATGGAACACAAACTATCAAGATGTACACAACACCAACCAATAATATTGATCTACCCGCATTAAGGTTATATACGAAACTTCAGACTGTGACCTGAACATTTTGCACTATGTTGGACCACTCGACTTTCGATGGCACCAAGTAGAAAGCCGGCGCCACTTTCTGTCCGCATGGACACTTGCAACCTGAATGAAGAATAGAAAAGAATTTACGCATCTCTCATGCTCATGGTTGGAGATGATTTTTTTTAAATATTAATAAAGTAGTCAAAGGATAAAATAAATTCTAGTAACTTTTGCGTTCAACTAACCCATGATCCAGCTAAAACTGCCGATCTTATTTTGGCACTTGGGGCAATGCAGCTTGCCGTGCGGCTCGCTGGTGACGCCCCGCATCCAGCTCATCGGCTCCACGAACCACACGAGTCGGCAGCAACGCTCGTCGGCGCGCGCCGCCACGCTGGCGTCCACCAGGTTACACTCGCTGTACCCGTCCAACATCTGCCAACCACTAATTACCTGTCCAAATGTCATGTGACAGTTCTCACTGATGGCTCTCCTACTGAAGGGAATATGGTTGAAACAGGCTTAGTTTCTGCTACTCACTGAAATTCGGTTCTGAGGTCACCTAAGTAAAATTTTAATGATGGTTAAGGTTCTTTTGTACCCACCACCTAAATAGAGTCAAACTGGCTTTTATAGCATTACTCCAGTCTTCAGTCATATGAGAATGATCATCTAATCTTGTCGCTTAACAGGAGGATAAAACACCCAAATGAGTTCCCCAGTATCCATTTCTGCCACCAAACTGAGATGGGCAAACTCTACAGTATTCCAGCTCGAATATCACTGTAACTATTCTTCATGTCTCTTATGTCAACATATCACTTACCATTCACTTGATATCGGTTTTGGTCACATATAAGACAGGATTATAAACAATATTTAACAAATTACCTGACTTGAACCTTCATCACAATCATGCACATTGTTCTCCTGGCCCGAATAGTTGGAATCACTTGGCTCCTCGCACTCCACATTGTTCTGATCCATTATCTGACAAGCAAGGCTCTTTAGCTTCTCAATTAACAACTGTCCATTTTCAGCGCAGTTCAGTCCAGTCAATTTGCTCGGTGGCGGCCTAATGCCCTTCTTGGCCAGCTCCACCTTGACTTGCTTAGGTAGGTGCGGTATAATGTTGTTCTGGCTGGCGACAATGCGGCGGCACCTCCTACAGCGATACACAATGGGATCGGGTCGCTCCCTCACAAGACCAGGATCCGGTTTTATAAGGTCAGCAAATAGTTGTGGAATTATTTTAACTGAAACAATTGATTCATTCACTTGATATACTTAGTACACATATATTAAAATTTCGTTTTCATATGTACTCTTACAATACTTATATAACCTCTACCTTGCTTCAGCTTCTGGCCAGCCATTTTGAGCCTAAACTGCTTAAATCGGGGGTCATCTCTATTCAATCGATATTCCATATGACCAAATAACTTCAACTGAGCTACAAAACCTACATTGGGACCAATGAATCTGCGTTTGCTCTTCACCAGGCTGAATGCGTCTTCGTAGCACAAACCATATTTCTCCATTATATATCCTATAACAACAGCAGCTGATCGAGATACACCAAAGTAGCTGAAAATATTTGAAAACTTATATAATGAAGAAGTGATCGTAGGATCGCAGAAATATATAAATAAATAAAGCAACAGGTATTATCATTTTTTGTTATTTACAAACAGGACCATACCACTATATACACCATATACACTTCTGGTGGTAGGTCTGTTACCAAAGACCCTAAGTAGGTTTCAATGCAGCTCTTATTTCTACCACCAAATAGTACTGTGCAAACATAACTGTGTTCTGGATTGAAGGAAGCTGAAGGTAAAGTACTGGGATAACAAGACTTAACATCTAGTGTCTTAAGACAATGAGTGCAATGTGATGCATTGTATATCATCCTAACTCACACCAGATTAATATGGGCTGGAGTATCACTTACTATGTTAGGTGAAGATCCCACTCATTTTGTTGTTTCCTTGAGTAAAAAAAAATAACAGAAGTACAATGTAGTACTTTGTTCTATTTACTGGGGCTGCATCGATTACTTACCAATGTACTAACACAGTACCACCATTACTTATAGCTTGCTTAATGAATTGATTACTCTCTGGCAGCTGACTGATTAAGTCTTCTTTGGGTACATCAGCCACTGAAAGGTATCATTAATAATAGATTATTGCCAAAATAAACAGTTAATATAGCGATGAGGAGTTTCATAGT
This sequence comes from Ornithoptera alexandrae, assembly GCA_029030555.1. Classification (NCBI taxonomy): domain Eukaryota; kingdom Metazoa; phylum Arthropoda; class Insecta; order Lepidoptera; family Papilionidae; genus Ornithoptera; species Ornithoptera alexandrae. The sequence continues at coordinate 232,421 of JARDVY010000069.1, read as the reverse complement.
TAGCAATTGATAGTTTTCACTTGCCAAACTCAACCAGAAATATACAACACAACCAGAAAACAAAAGCAACTATATGATTTTATTTACATTATTTAATAGCTCATTACTGTAGAAAAGGAAGCCTGCCTTATGAAACCAATAAACTTTATTATTTTTATTGCTATTTAATTATATCTATAGGAATAAGTTTCTCAGCTGTATCTCAGGATTTACATAAATGTATATATTACCAAAAAAAATATACTATAAAAATTTAATCACTGCTAATATAAAATGATAATATAATTGGTCTTACAGTATAATGATCTGCTACAATATAGAAGTTGATATAAATAAAGTTTACTAACACTTTATAAATCTAAAGGTGAGGTTGGTTCTGTCCAATATAGTTCGTGGTAGTGGCACCAGGTCTATGGTTAGAATATGTGTTATCTGCAGTTTCTGCAGTGATTTGTCATCATGGGCACATGCCAGATTACCTGTACATAAAGTAGTTTAATGAATATAACTACACACATCTATATTAAAATATAAATAGTCACGTATATAAATAGTGGTAGTAATGTAAATAGCTTTTTTGTATTATATTTATTATTACCTAAGTAAAGATTATCATCAATAAGATCAACGCTGACGTCTAGATTGTCATCTTCCAAAGGGTCCTCTGTCTCTTCGGCGTGGATTTGAACTTCAGCGATTTGTTTAGCCATTTATATATCGCAACCGCAATTAGCGAAAAGAAATTATTAAAAGCTTTTTGTGTGTAATTTTTATTCGGTATTTACATAAGTTTTATCGTAAAGGGCATGTCTCTAAGGCCAATAAATAGAAGGTACTTAAGTGAAGAAAAATCAATACATGTTAAAATATGCGTAAATAATTGGCGAATACAGAATCCGTTTTTTGTAACTATTTGTATTATTTACATTTATCTACTAAAAATTAAATCCATTGTAATACATTTTTTAATATTTCATAGGTTTATTAAATAAGAATTATTTTAATCAGAAAATTGCCCGCGCAAATATTTCTAAAAATTTTGACAATGACATTTGAATAAAATTTTCTTGTTTTTCTATAAAGACAAAAGCGCAAAACTCAATACAGCTAAAATAAAAGTACAAAAAATTGCCAACGTTAACAAGTATTTTATAAATAACTAATATTACATAAATAAATATGTTTTAATATTTTATTAAGAACGGGAAAACCTTTTTTAGGTAAATAATACAAATATTAAATATAAATTATGTGATACCTTTAAAAATAATTAAGTTCAAATTCAAAACTTTTATTTCTATTTTATATTATAAATTAAAATACCAATAAACATTAAATCAATCTTTCCAAACTATGTAATATTGAAAGAGGCTCAATTACGTTGAACATTATACGATTTTTTTTAATTTAAATATGGTATTATCGATTGGCTAAGAAAAGATGAATACTTACTGCAGCCTTTAGCAGCCATTAACATAAACAACATATGTAATGAAGCGCCTATTTACGAGGCTATGCAATAGTTTATAAACTTTTCGGCATTCTAATTTAAAAGGCGCCTTAACTATTGAATTCATTGTAATTATGTAACACATCAGCTTTTACTTCTTAATTTTTAATTCAATAAAAATGAATTCTGAACATGCTTCGTACATTGTAAGTAAAAAGTTTACCTTAAAAAAATCATCAGCCAATATACAGCATTCTAAAAAACTATTTGAAAGTTTTGTCATGTAAATATATTAAAAAATAAACTTAATGGAAAACGTATAAGATACGTGTAAAAAAAGAATTTAATTTTAATCAGAAAAGTCTGATACCGCATTGCTCCCTAATTAACTTCGTTAAGCGAGGCTTGAGTATATGAAGCAACAATCGTAGCCTACATATTTTAAAAGTATTTTCCGTTAATTGATCTGATAAACAATTTTTAACACGTAAAATTGTAATTATATATTTACTGTAGATGTTATTTTAATTAAATAATTTCTTGTTATATCTTACGTCTTTCCGTATGGCTAGGTAGCCATATTTCATTATAATTATATAAATAATGATTGGTGTAAAAACTAAATAATTAAAGAAATTATTTAGGTTGATAGGTCGTTGAAAACTTTGAAGTTTATATTTCATGATTTATTTTTGTACACAACATTTTAATAGCTAACAGATCTCTAAATACATGTAATTGCATTTGCCTTCATTGAATTTAAAAAGAATATTAAGGAAAAAACTCTGTCATTATGAATACATTATGAAATAAGAAAGTGAAATTTGGGTTTCCCCAATTGAACTTGAATGTACAAAAAATGCAAACTCACTGTAAAAGTAAACCATGTTACTAAAAGTTATTTCATTATTTTATTACGAAATAATTTTTTCCGTATGTGCACATGGTTCATTAGTAATGAAACCAAAAAATTTATATAAATATAATTAAGAATGAAAAGAAGATATGTTGCTGATTATATTTAGGTTATTATTTATACAGTTGTACATAGTACATTATTATTATTTTATATCGAAATAATGTATCCAACAACCATTTTATTTATGGTTTGTGATAAAAGGCGTCAAAGGATTTCATACAACCTCCTTTATATAAAATAAATATTATTGACATATATTCAATAAATGTCATATTCATATTTATTCGCTTTTGTCTTTAGTATGGATCGTATTTGTTTTACATTTACAGAATATAAAAAAATAAGTTTATATGTAAACATACTAAGTTTCACTATGTATGTGTTATAAATATTCTATCTTAGGAGGGTTAACTGAGCCGAAGAACTTTAATATAGCTAAATAAATTTGGCCTAGATATTTAGACACTTAAATGTAAATCAAATGGTAAACCTAAAGCAACATTAAGAAAGACTATGATTCCGTTGTCATTGTTCCACTGACCGCAAAAAAAAAAATAGAAAATTATATGTTGATACTATTGTCGTAATACTATTAGCTATTCGGTATGAATTTGTTTTACGGGTTATATTTGCATTAACCGGACGTTTTTGTTTAAATATATACCAAGTGTAGGCGCGTCTTATGTACTTGTATAATATACTGGATTTTTATGTAATAAAATGGCCACTACCTTAAAGCTGTGTAGGCCTTGAAAGTACCAGTTGTATGGGGAATATATAACTGTTGTCGACGTAGATAGAATCATTCGTTTCTTAAACTAATATATTTTCCAGTCCCATATCTACAAACATTACTCTATTGCATTTTGAGAATAATAATTTTGTAGAGCTAAGTAACACACTTTTCTTTCTACATTATAATTGCATTTGAATAAACAACAAATTTCTTTCCTGCCATTTGATATTTGTTAAAAAATCATATTAAATATGAATACTTTAAAAATTGTATAATCGTTTACATCATACATGATTTTCCTTAAAATGAACTTTTTTAACGCTACAAAAGATTTGAGTAACTCTGTGTTGGTAAAATTGTATCTCCCGAACGGCTTAACCGTTTCAGATGTTTTTGTTTAAAAGCTAGCTAGCTACTAAGGTCTACACGACTATGACATAAGTGACCTGGCGGTTTATTTTCGCGTATCATTGTGTGTGTTTGCTGACGCGCGATGAGTCGGCGGTTTCCTCAGCTTGTGTAACAGCATCCCACTGCACTTTCATCTTTTGTCACGGCATAAAGTCAATGATAAATATTGCTTAATATCTAATGACGAAAATTGCGAGAATTCATATGGTTTTTTAAACGACCAATACGCATAACCTCATTTTGCAATGGTATTTACTAAAGTTTAACGTATAGTTTGTTAGTGATGCAATGTTTATTATGTAATGACGTGTCCAAGGAAGCCAGTGGAATAATATAGACGCTGTCCCCGAATTGGTTTCCATGTTGGCGCAGAAGCGATGGAAGGTACACCTTACTCCGTCGAATCATGGTCTAAGTCTTGACAGTTCGTCAGTTCCAGTGAAGCAACCTGGCGACAGGAGTGTGGTTAGCAAGACACGGTCTGCGTTACTGCCGTTGTGGGGAAATATATAATTGTTTCCCTATCTTCTAAGTCAACGCCGGAGCTAGATGCTATGTTCGCTTCAAGGGACTTGGGGACGGAAAAATTTAAGTTTTCTGGCTTGAATGGCCTTGGCGTAGAACTTGGTGAAGAATGGCAACCAAATATTCGAGATTACAATCTTAGTCGTCGCAATTTATATTCAAGCGCGAGTTCCGTATTATTTTTTATTAAAAAAATGTTGATGAGTACAAATGTAGTACGCTGGGCAGTAAACTGTGAATGTATAAAACCCTGCAGATAATCTAGTTCTATTATTAGAAGAACACAGGTTCAATTCCTACGTGGGCAGAAGGGAAGACCAGTAGCGTTTTGCCTATCTTTTTTTTTGGAAAACTAACAGTGACCTATAATGTAATTATAAAATCTATATATTATAACTAAGCACCATTTATATGTTTTCACATCTATGCACCGGTATTCATTACAGGCTTTTATTTCACCGATATAGCGTTTCGGCAAGCTCGGCCACGGGGCGCGGTGAGGAGGGGATGGAGGGGATGGAGCCGCGCGAAACCGCGTGACGTAACGCTGTTCTCGATTTCTTTGGTCGCGATTAAGAAAGACATCTGACTTCGCGGTGTTGCTCCGATTTCTGCAACCAACGCACTTTTAAGTACTGCGGTTTCGCGCGGATACTCATTACCGCACAGCTCCAAACTCAGCTTGTTTATAACATAGCAAGAGGAGCTGGACATTTACCTGGTGACAAATTACACGCCCGATGCATTAATTACATCAGTATTTTCACCTGCTACAGTACCCTAACAATAGAATAATAACGTGGGCACTCTACCGCCTCTTCTTATGGTCTCTCTTGGAACAACACTGTGCAAGCATTAACTTCAACCCAATAATTTAGCGCCAAAACAGAAACTGGGGTGGTACCAACTTAGTTTCCAGGTTTCCAGGTTCCAGGGCAAGAGGAATGGTAATAATTAATCTTAAGAACAGGAAATTAGTTGTAATGTAAATGTTTTAATTAGCAATTGCGACATTGATCGGGTTTTATTTTATTTTTATTTGTTTATGGCACAAGCAGTCAATACAAATAAACATAAGATAAGTACAGCTTATGATAATATGTAGACAAATAGTGCCCAACATTACATATGTCGCAGACCTGACAAACAAACAAATACGAAAAACAACACTGAAATGGGAGAAGTACACAACGCTATTAACATTGAATTTTATGTTTGAAAACATTCAAGGAGTTATCGAATAGTACAAAATCAGAAAAATCCTCGTTGTGTTTATTAAGACATCGCGTAAAGAAGTGATTATAAGGATAGTTTATAGTTTTAAATGAAGAGCTTTCCTTTCGAGAAATGTCTGTTTTGATCCTCCTATAAAAAGATTTTAATTCATTTTCTATTCAACTTGCAGCGTGTATCTTCGTCGGGATACAGTCGCATTCATCGTTACGTAGACCAATCTAAACAGGATAATAAATTCACGAAAAAATACGGAAGTTCACAATCACTTAGTAGTGGTATAAATCTTGTAATTCACGGCTGCGGTCAGCCCTTGCTTGTGGTGAAGACGTATCTGTATACGTGTTCATGTGTGCGCGCACGCGGTTGCGTTTACGGTTAGCAAACAGTTTTTAAAAACATTTATTTTTTATGTTGTGATGCATTTATTTTATGGAAATAATTATGAGAAATAAGACAATCAATGTATTAATAAAATATTATTAATTATTTGTCGTCATAAAAACTATCACTATCTTTGAAATCGCTGCCACTACTGGATCACCTACATTAATAACAACATTCATATTTGAGTAGATAATTACCGATTGTAGATGCTGCTTTGTATACTAATGACGCATTTGGAATAAAGCTGCAGTTGTTACCTGCATGCACTATAATAAATCAACACCCTGTACTCGATTTTTTTTTTAAATTACCTATCTTTAATTTTAGCATATTTTGTTTTGAGGCTCCAGGTATTTTGTCGGACGTGAGACGTTAGTACCTATGTCTCGTCAGTATATATAATAGGACGGCCTTCTAAACGGTACTGATGAATTTTTTTCAAATAATTGAAACGTCATAATTGTATCATGCCTTTCTTGTATCACTCGGCAGTGGTTACCGATTTGTCGACATTTGTAACCCATTTTTATAAGTAATGAACGTAAAGTGCTTACACATTCGTCAAAGCCAATTCTCTACCTCGTAACACAGTGAAGTTTTGCCAAAGTCAGAATTTCTGTGTGCTCGATATTATAGTTTTGAACCATAGTTCGAATCGCTTGCGAAACTTAAATCACAATTTTCATAATTGTTCTTCGTCTTCATGAAATTATATTCTTCTTGAAGAAATAGAACACTTTGGCGATAATTGCTCGTCCCTACAAATAAAAAGGAATAATATAAAATATTATATTTTGCACAAAAATAATCTATTTCAACACGTTACAAAACATAACCCTACCCCGCTTTGAATAACTTTGCGCTGTTTGCCGGGATTTGACATGCCGACAGTAGTTCGTGGCACGAACGCCAGTGCGCTCGCGACTGCCGCTCTGCCACGCGCGCACGCTGTCACACTGTCACACTGTCACACTGTCACACTGTCACACTGTCACACTGTGCACGTACATATTAAACCACATTCAAAGGCTGACCGCACTCGTGAATTGCAGGAACTACAATATGAGTGTCGGTTAGTTTTTATTTATTTATGCGACGGAGTTGGACTAATTTAAACACATACTTGAAGTGTGAACAAATTGCGCAGTCGGATAACTCTGAGATTTGGTTATACAAAATGTTAGTACAGGACGAACAATGCGGCGGCTTAGACCTCGTCTTTTAAACCGCCTATCAAGCTATCACATCCATGTTGGGACCCCCTGCCATAGGATTGTACACTTGATAGAAATCACAGGAAATCGTTAGGTACTGCTGGCAATGAACCAATCGTACTAGAGGTCTATTGGAGAGGCCCACCTTAGACTGGACTATAATAAGTTGAAACGATGATGTTTTCCTCAGGGGTACGTGTATGCAAATTTTAACCTATCGTAAATAAAAAAAAAGTACTTCCCTCTAATGCAATATCTATATATAGAATAAGACGGCTTGTACGGGTACGGGTGCAAGAGGTGCCACACAACAACTCACAACACCCAAGCCAACCTCACCTACTAGTGATGCACCTTGCTAATCAACAAATGAAGTGTTGGCTCCCACCAATCTGCTTTCGAGCAGCGTGGTGGGTAATGGCCTAAATCCCCCCACATGAACCCCTACAGACGTGGAAGACTTTGGGGGAATCCAATTTCCAGCACTGGACGCCTATCGGCTGATAATTATGATAATGGATAAAAACTAATATCTGGATCTCATAGTTGGTTTGAGGGTCCGGTACTTAACTTTTTTTATATAAAACTATTATATATATTTAACTTTAATTATATAAACGTTGTTTATCTACTCTAAAAACTAGTGCGTCACGAGTTCAATTTGGTTAAGTTATTTCTTAAACATTGCTTAGCATTTAAGTGAGCCGCCTACTCGATATAAAGTTCGGATAAATATTGAGTGTTAAGGTCGAAAAAAATACGGTCAGGTAACTTATTTTAGAAGGAAGGTAAACTTGTGTCTAACCTCGGGCTTAGCCGCGCATTTGCGATCACATTCCCCGGTCAAATTCAATGGAGACGTAACTAAACTGAGGACTGACTGTAATGTATATACCCAGTCCGGCCGCAAGTTCTCTTACTGCGTGAAAATGCATTGTTTGTTTTAATGAAGTAATGCAATATAATCTAAAAGTAAACCTACATATTTATTAGTCTCGGCAAAAAATAAAAAACTATTCTATTGGAAATGGAGCCACCTTTGGCTTTTATGCAGGCCTTTAATCTGTTTGGCCACGGATCACGAACCTATGGATTGACGCACTGTTTCCAAGGGAAGTTTTCACCCCTACCACTGCTTACTGCTTGCTCCAAAGATTTTTTAAGAAACTCAATGTTGCCGTGTCGTTTAGAGCAGCAGCAGGCCATGTCATCTAAAACTGACTATAATTTTAAGTCAAAAGGGTTGAGCTCTGTGCTAGGTGAGGGCCAGTGTTCAGTTCTTATAAAGTCCAGATCGTTGATTTCAAGCCAAGCCAGCCTTGTGACCAGCTACAGAGTCCTGTTGAAAAGTCCATGGTATTTTTTTAAAAAGTGTATTACTGAGAGGTTTCACGACATGATCCAAGACTGTATCTTGCTACACTTTGGCTGAAGTTTTCACTCCTTTTTCACAAAAATTTAGTTTTGAGAGTCCTTGATAAGACACGCCCACCATCACTGACCATCACTGACGCAGGATGATAACCACGTTGTACCTTTCCGACCACCACCACTTGAGCAGCTTCTTTAGAACTGTGAACGTGCACTTTACCATTTTGCTTATTGTAGTGTTCTTCAATCGTGAAATTTTTCTCATCGCTAAAGAGGATATTTCTGTGCCTTCCACCTGCCTGCTGTATCGCGACAGAAGGGGTTTTGATCGGTCCACTGTCTTTAATTGTAAAGATTGATTTAGGGCATGTCCTGTATATCGACCATGACCTGATAAGCATCGAGCACCGAGCTTCAGGTGTTGTTTTATACGATACGCGACAGAGTCCTAGCGGGAGTCTTCATTTCTCGCGATAACATTTTTTGATTTGCTCCCTAATGGGGTTCTACTAATTCTGGCTTCAGCAGCGTTAACAGCCTATGTAGTTGTAACAGCTAGTAGCACGCGGCCGCCCGTCTTTTCTGGTCTTCTTCTGGACAGAGGAAGTGTTGTTGTACCTGTTGATAATACGATATACGAACATACAGCTGATATCAAACTTTTCAAGTGTCTGGGATATGAGCGACCGGGGCGGCTCCACACCCATACCCGCTTTGTGCACGGCTATCACTGCAATCATATTTTCTTTAACACCCCCCACCCCATTCCAAATTTTAATTTGGTAATGAACACGAAAAAATAAGTGAAATCGCGCAAATTCGAAAAAAGTTTTTAAAATTATATACGTGTTCCAAATTCAAAATAATTAAAAAGTTGAAAAAACTTTGCATGTAACAGTATTTATGGACAGACTAGTTCATCATCATTAACATCTCAAACAATGGGAGTTCTCTGAATGATATAGGTATTTTGTAAAGTAACATTTCCACAAACAAATAAATACAATATAAGGTATTTTGACTAACCACTCGTGTATTTTTTATTTCCAAGTTATATCCGAAATCTCTGAAGTAATTTAGACAAGTTTTCGTCGAAGACATAGTTGAGGATTTATGTAATAAAATAGATTAAAAGTCGTGAACTTATGAATAACCCCTGATTCTGTACGATCTAACTTTTCCGACAAGCTTTGGTATTTGTCAGAAATACATAAGGTTTCCTGTCCGTAGGGGAGTATTGCCCAGAAGCTGAGGATCGCATTTGGTGGAAGACATTGGGGAACGCTTATATCTGGCAGTGGATAAACGAAGGCTGATAATGATGATGATGATGGCTTAAAGTTACCTGTAGGATCGGCTGATAATATATATTAATAACTTAATTATACTTGGACCGGCAATACAACCTCTTCTAGGTTAGACTGGTTAAACTTTCAATACGCTCGTAGATTCGGAATATTAAAAGAAAAAGTTTTTGCTGTAACGAATTTGCAATTTAAATTATTGCATCGCATTGTGTAAGAAGCTTGACGAAGGTTTTTTTTTATACCGACACTTAGAACAGTTCCGTTATGTTTATCTAGATACTCTTCACCGGGTGTTTCTTATTTATTTACAGAACTAGGCAATAGTTAGTTTTTATTTTTCCTTAGACTAACACAAAATATTAAATGAACAGGTGCTTTCATTATTGATGTTTGTCAGTGGATGTGTCTAAATAGATGTAAGTCTAGCTTATCTTTGCTTAACATGTAAATCGATCGACAGTTCTCTTACTTATAATTTCAATACTAGTTCTGATTCGAATAGTGTAGATATAACGAAACTTAGTGAAATTACTAGAATAACGACGAATAATCTCTTTCGTCTGTTTAAACATTATTACTAGCGCTTCATTGGTCATAAAATATTCTAATGATCCTTTTTTTTTAAAAAAAAAATTAATTAGTCTTTTATTTCAACCCTTCTGATTGACGCTTTAAGTAAAATAAGAGGTGACATGAAATTCTCATTAAAAGGTCTTTGTTGATTGAAATCAAAACGGTGAGAGGGTTATATTTATAGAGTTTATATTCACAGTAAAAGTTATTTCTGTTAGATTGCGAATTATCTCTTTTCCGCTTCAACAAATAGAATATCCTGTTAGAGTAATAATATCAGGGTTACATTTAACTTTAACTCAAACAGGCGGTCCCCAGCGCTATGTCGAGAGGCCGTGTGCTTGTAGATCATGTGACACAGATAAACTGTTACGTAACTTGCCTTGCTTAAAGAAAACCTAATAGGTAGAGTTGCCAGGACAAAGATTTTTATTAAGATATTCCAATATAAAGAGTGAAACTTCTTTTACTCCTTCATTCTTAATGTGTATCCTTTAAGACGGATAGAATATACTTTATTTACAATCACATTATAAACACGATATCAATAAAAAATATATTTGGCAATAAGATGTTTTTCTTATGCCTTAAAAGTCGCAAACAATTCTACGGCTTGCTTGATGTAAGCAGTTACCGTAGTCTGCGGATGCCTGTTATACTAGAGGCATCACAGTCGCATTGCCTTCCCGGGAGAAACCTTATCACGGCCTTTTTTAAAACACCCCATTTCATAGATTTCAGATAGTTCATTTCATAACTTGTTGATTTTTGGCGGAAAATTTGCCTGGAACCGGACTGTTCGTGACTAGGGCGGTTTAAAAGTATGGGGATGAATTCCCTGCCAATGGCGGACAGTACGATGGATGTTGAAAAGTTGCACATTAACTTCTAAAATGATATTACACTACGGTTTTTTTATACTATGAAGTGATGAGACAAGCATTATTGTTTCAGTAATGTTACTAGTCACAGCGCCTTTCGGAATGGAAACAAAACACAGGCACTTTATGTTTCCACGGTAACGCTGCGAAAATACGCACCGCGCGGGTTGTCAACCGAGCTGTCTCCGACAATGGAAACCTGCCAACAAGTATGTAAGATTTAACTGTACTCTTGTTTTTTTATTAAAAAGAAAACTCCATTTGTCCCCAACTTTCTCGCAAACGATCGCGGCAACAGTATTCAATTACAAAGTGTCGTTTCGCAAGGGATTTCGCATTGTCTCATTCGCGTTGCTTTACTTACACTTGATTGAGACAAAGCCAGATTCGCACGGCGCTGCCTCTCTGCCTCTCCCTCTCTGCCTCTCTGCCTCTCTGCCTCTCTGCCTCTCTGCCTCTCCGCGTTTCTTTGCCACAGATACATAAATTATAAAGTCTCACTTCTCTCTACACACAGACCAAAATTATAGACTTACCATAACTTCACCGAGTAATTTTTAAAATGAAAGAAAATACGTTTTTTTAAGAGATGGAGAATCACTCCCAAAGTATTTACATTCACAATCTCGACATAAAGGATACCTCAAACCGGAACATGGAAGTTTTTACAAATGTGTATTTGGTACAAGTACTCGAGATTGTAACAAAAAATTACGAAAACACTGTATATAACAAGATTTTATGAAAGTGAGACCAGCTGGTTAAATTAATAGTTTTACGGTTAAGTACATTTTGTAATACTTTAATGTACAATTAATCAAAGACCGGTCGCTGTGGAGATCTTTGGGAGAAGCTTGTGTCCAGCAGTGGACACCTATCGGCTGATGATTATGATGATAAATAAATCTGTTTTCCTGATGCAACAATTAATAGGACTTATTATACATCTCTCTGAATCTTTTATAAAACAATAAAAATTATATAATAATTTTGCATAAACGTATAATTGTTTGTTTCGCTTTGACTATTTTATGCAGACGGAAAACAATTATAAGGTTATATACTATTATCATTTTATTATTCTTTATGCCTCGAAACGAAACTTTTTCTGGGTCAAAGACGCAGTCAGAATTTCCAAGGCAGTTTGCACCACTTGAAGATGGACAGCCACGCGACGAAAGTCGAAACAGCAGTTAATTTTATATTATTTAAATAACCTAAGTTTTAAAGCAATTTTTTAATATTAGCATTCGTATCACAAATAGAAAATAAAATGAATTCGTAGTATGTAAAGATTTGTATTACATTTTCCTTTCAAAAGTTCTGCCACAACGCTTTACACTATTTCCTCTTATTTTGTAATTAATCGCAATACATATGTTGTTATTTTTGGACCCTATCAACTAAACTCCACACATGGAATCCTACAGCACCCAAGTAGGTACTGTCGTGTTACCAGACAAAGGTATTATAGTATCCTCTACGCCACGAAGATATTTAGCTTATGTTTTCTCTTTCTGAGGAAGATCCACGTTCAACGGTGGACTTTAATACACTGCAGTGTAAAATAGTAAGAGAAGTAGGACTATCATTTGACCTAATGAAGATGCTGTATAAACATCCTAATTAGCGCCTCGACGTTGTCGGCAGATATATCACAAAATACAATATTGCCAATGAAGCTTGTTTGTTTTATCGTATGGAAATACAATATGAGAGAGGTAGTTGTATAGTTTTATGGAAACTATACAAATTTGTTGTAATACAATGGCTGCTCTCCCGATTGTTTTTGGATTCCGGAAGTGAGCAATACAATTGAACACATATAAATACTCATAGCTGATGAACAATGGACGCCGCTCGAAGAATGCGTACAGTGTTAGTAAATAACGGATGTCGTTTTAATAACCTGTAGCAAAACCTGTAAGCAAACGCAAACGGTATTGTTGAGGTTGTATTTCAATAAAGAATAATATCTCAATCGTACATTACACTACCATCTGTACCAACAATTTCTATGAATATAGATCTCAATCATAACCATTCAAAGGATAGCACGCAATCATTGTCACAACTAAAGTACCCCCTTTTTAACAAAGAAAATAGTCAGCAAAATCAGTCCGCTCTTTAAAAGGTGTAAAATATAAAAAAATACTTGATAATATCCTTTTACAATCATTAACCGATAGACATCCCACAGCTGGACACTGGCCTTCCCTAAAAGCCTCAACACCAATCGATCCTGCGCTGCCAGCTGCTTCCGCAAACCTTCACACAGTCAGCATCACGTCCGGTAGCGCCAGGCACCATGGGCCGACGTTTATAGGGGTTCATGTGCCATTTCCCACCACGCTGGCCCAATGTGAGGTAGTGGGAGCTAGAGCCCCGTTTGTTGATTAGCAGGGTGCACCACGAGCACGTGAGGTTGGCTTGGGTCCTGTTAGTTGTTGTGCGGTCCTCAACTTCCTTTTTATTGTTAGTAAAAGACGTAAATATTTTTAAATTTAAAAGACGTTAAAACAAAAAAAAACCTGCATTATTTACTGGTAGTAAGTCTCTGTTTCAGGAGACCGTCTATATAAGTATAACCACAGCGCCTATTGCAGCTGACAATAGTACTGTGCAAAAGTTCCGGTTTGAAGGGCGCTGTAGTTAGTGTAATTACTGGCGTAACGAGACACAACACTACGTATCAAGCGACGAGCGCAATGCGGTATAGTACATATCATTCTAACCAGCGCCACGTTGTTGTAAGCGCGCGCATCACTTACCATCAGGTGAACGTCCAGCTCGTCTCGTCGCTTAATTGAATAAAAAAAACCCGTGAAGGAAAAATAAAAATAAATAAGCATAATCCACGTCATAATGAACATAATCCGTTACATAATCTGTGGGCAAGTTGTGCGCGGGAATAATAAGTTTTACGAAACCCTTATTTACGATCGTAATCCCTTTCACATATTATATAGATTTACCATAAATAACTTAAAGAAAACTACTTCAACTTAACCTCTCTCGTTGTTCGTGTAAATAAGTATAAGTAGTTAGCTTTTCAACCTGCCTGTGTTTTTATTTAAATGGAAATGTTACTGTTAAAAAAAATATACTATGAAACGACAATACGAGCGGGACGTTCACCTGATGGTAAGCGACACGCTCGCCCATAACTTATTAAATACTGGGAGACACACCATCTTAGATCTCATGGCGGCAATCACACGGCATCACCTATATATATATATATATGTGTATCATCAGCTACTTTTATGTAATATGACAAAATTAGGAGGTCTCACGGAAAGCTCTTTGGTGTCGACACTGAAACAAAACCGATGACCAAGGTCAGCAGACGGTCGGGCCGAATGTAAAGCATATGAACATACTCGACGCGAGTTACTTAACATAACAAGAGAAGTGGAGCGCGCCACCGCACGCCCTACAAGGATGCAGCTCACCTGTGCCGACAGTGAAAGTCCCTCCACAGCTCCGTAACTCCGTTATGTCAGAGCGCCGCCAGTCGCGCCGACCGTGCCGCCGCGTGCGCACCTCTGCCGAAACTAATACCAAAACATTCGAATCCGATCAGTGACGAGCCATGTGCGTGTGAATAAACAAAACTAATTTCATCTCATTTTTTTTTCGAAATGTCTCTTTTAGTGATTTTGTTGTGTGCAAGCTGCGCTCTAAGCGCCGAATTGAACTCGAGCGGTAGTAATGAAAACGCCCGCGAAGAAAAGCTCCGAAGTGCTTTGATCGACGCATTTCAAAACATCAAACAGGCGTCGGCCAAAGGCGGTATAGACGACGAGGGATCTCGCAACTCGGATCTCGTCGGGTCCATGTCACCGAATTCGAGCAAAAATGAGAGAACGCGCGAGGAGAATCTAGATGTGTTCGCCGACGACGACGGCCTGACTTTCGCCGAGGCGTTTGGCGATGTGGAGCCCGAAAGGCGGACTTCTAGCACTGAAAAGTCGCACAACGTCCAGCACATAGTTAAAACGACGAAACAAATCGAGAAGACCACTCCGAAACCGAACAAAGACGTTTTGTCGAAGCTCAGCGAGTCCATACGAAACACTTTGAACGAATCGAAACAGCAACTTAGAGCGGAAGCGACAAATCACACGGACTTTGTCAGTATAGAAAATATGTTGAGGATAATCGACGCTGAGATATTGGTGAATCAGTGGAGTGTGGTTCAGAGATCTATGAAGGGGCTTTGCAAGGAAGAGATGCAAGAGTACGTAGCAGGATTGACTCAGAACAAGCTTTGGGCTTTCAAAAGTAAGTTCTGTTTAATATTAACAATTTAAAATAGTACGTTTACATTTTTGGGAAATAATGCATTGATGTACGAAAAGATAAATAATGTTTCATCATCATCATTATCATGATTTGAACCGAGGGACGTCCAAATAAAATAACGGTTATCATATAGTAAATGAATATGTTTCCACACGGGTTGGTTACTAGAGGCTCATGGGTGTTTATCATGTAAATATGTGAAATTGATCGTGTGAAATTCGTAATTATATGGCAATTATTTGACAGCTTTTCGTCAAGCTTTCATGACTATAATCACGACGACAGGTGTCCAGCTTAACAATGGCTAACAGAAACAAAAGCTTTCATTATATTATCTGCGTCAAACGAACTAACGAAAACGTATGACTTCCCGTTAACACAATTACAAGTAACGAACTTTATATACGCATAATGTTTGCATACATCTGATGACTTAAGTCAATCATCGGCACCATTAAGTTGCGTAACGCTAAGTTGAAACACTTTAACCGGGTCGCGTCTGTTGAATAATCGGACATTAGGTTTTCTAAGTGAACGTTTCTCTTGCATTAATAACTTAAATATTACTTTATTTACATTCAAATTAAATATACACTCAGCCATTATCTAAATATATTCATAAAAAGCGGCGAACCGGACATTCACTTGGTTGCCAATGATGGAGGCTTCATTTTATTTAACAATATGATGAATTAGGATGTCGGTAAGTTCTTTATCCAGCAATTTTAGTAACGATTACAAACTAGTTAATAGCAATGTTAGCACAATAAAATTCGATGTTAAACTGCAAACAGAACTAATACCTAGACAAAAATAAATTTTTTCGATGCTGTAAAACCGGAAATAACAGACCACACTAAACGTTTATTATGCTATTGAAAGTGTTGTTACATACCCTTAAAGAACAGAACCGCAGATCTCTTCAGCCCAAATTACTGCCATAGTAAACATTTACTCCCTATACCTTCAACACGACATAGCGACGAAATGTGTTTGTTCAACAATGAACTAATTCTTGATCATAATTTCACATGAACTTAAGTGTGTATAAGGATCTATATGGTTAAGCTTATTCGCCCAGAACATTCCAACTCTCACATGTCTACAACTAGATTACAGCTACAGATTTACTATATGCGTGTGGTGTCTAGCTAGGAGATTTCGTAGCAACTTCCTCCATCCTTACTCCACTAAATGTGGCCCCGGAGTCCAACGACGAGCTTCAGTTTGAACTCTAGTTTGGTCTATTAGGAACTTGAAATGTAATATTTAACCAATGCTCCGCCAAGTGTTTCCGAGTCGTACCACGCGTTAAACAGTCAGTTGCGAAACTAACCGTCCACCATGTTTGCTTTTAGCATGGCGTCCAATAATTAGAAAGCGATGTTTGTTTCCGAATGCGTATTGTTAACGATAAATATATGCAAATATGGCCAAATAACGCTGTTATTTATATAACATAGGTGATAATTTTTTACTTTTACGCTACTGCATCAGTAAATGCTGCATACATTTTATTCGCTTTCAGGTTTACAATTAATTAGAAACGACCGTCCCGGTAGAGGTGGAGGAGGCGTCACTATCTATCTTCGCTCGCATATACCTTATACCATTGTCCAGGCTCCTCACCCTATACTGGAAGTGAAGTTGAATTTCTATTTATAGAAATAACACTCTACCACACTAAATTCATTTTTTTCCTGTTTTACCGCCCTTCTCTGACCATAGACTATTTCTCCGACTTGGAAAATCTCTTAGAAAATTTGTCCTCTCCGTATCATTATACAATTATTATCGGTGACTTCAATACTTGTCTATTAAAAATAATAGTAGGACTTCTAAACTTATATCCATTATCGAAGCAGCAAATTTGAAACTCCTCTCCACTTCTGCTACACATCGTTTTCCTAATTCTGTTCCTTCTCTTCTTGATTTAATGTTTGTGTTCTCCCTTGACCATATTGCAACACATGGGTAGCTAGCAGCTGATGCTTTCTCTTATCAAGACCTTCTTTATCTATATTACAAAGTAAAACCTCCTAAGGCTAAATCGAAAATATTACTTCAGCTTAACTTTATTGGCTTAGATTCTAAACTTCTTTTAAAAGATGCAGAACAAATTAACTGGTTTGATGTCTTGGACGCGCCTACCGTGGATGAACAAGTAGCTCTGTTTAATTCTAAACTGATACAGTTATCTGACCTTCATGCTTCTAATCGTCCAGTGCGCGTCCGTCATCTCCCTTCCCCTTGGCAGGATGATAGATAGTATTAAAAAGAAAAATCGTTTAAAATCGAAATACATAGCGGAGCCCTGTGCTGACAATAAAGAGAAATACAGAATCGCTGCCGCAACGTGTGTACAAATGCACAACGACTCCATATTCAAGAATCCGTGCAAGACCTAGACTCTTCCAAGGTTTGGAAATATCTTAAGTCATTGGGAGTTAGAAAATCAAAGTCGAACCTACCATCAAATATCGATTCCAATCTGTTAAATCAGCATTTCTCTTCTAGTCCTTGCACTGATGAGCAAGTTACGCAAACAACGCTAAAAAATCTTTCAGCTAAACCAGCTCCTGACATATTCTTGTTTAAATTTAGTCAATTGAACAACTGTGATGTTAAAAGGGCAATTTTATCTATCCACTCGGGCACCGTCGGTGTTGATTGCATTAATTGTAAAATGATAATTCCCATCCTAGATTTCATTTGTCCCATCGTTACTTCAATCTTTAACAAATCTAATAATACTTCATCCCTTCCTTCCCATTGGAAAAAAAGCCAACATAATGTCTTTCCTGAAAAAGAAAACCGTTTCTTGCCTGTCTAATTATCGTCTTATTTCTTTAATCCCGTTTCAGTCCAAGGTTCTAGAAAGTCTTAGCGATAGTATTACTACTGCTTCACTGAAAATCACCGAGGACATTCGCCATGGAATGGAAAATCAAAAATGAACAGTACTTACGTTGCTCGATTTTAGTAATGCTTTAACACCGTCGACTTTGATATCATGTTAAGTATTATTTGTTGCGCACTGTTAACATATCTCCGGTTGTTATGGGATGCTGTCATAGTCACACGTTCATAGCCAACAGCACGATCAAGTGAAGAATTATTTCTCCACTTGATTAAACTCAGTCTCCAATCCTGTTCTATTTTCATCAATTGTATAACCCACGACTTATTTTCTTCTTACCACTTGTATGCTGACGATCTCCAAATTTACACTCAAGCTTCTCCTAGTGATCCCTGTCAGGCCATTACCCCAGTAATTACACCAGCTATAGCACCTTTCAAACCGGAACACAGTAATGTTTGCACAGTACTGTTGGTCGGCTGCAATACCTACCTAGACAGGTGTCCAGCAACAAAGAGCTATCAGCAGCAATATAAATGATTACTTCATTTTATAACTTATTTATTAATTTTTTTTTGCCGATTATAATGATGGTAACTTATCAGTAAAAAAAGATAACAACTCTTTAGAATGACACCAATTCTAACTGACTTACAGTTTGCACAATCTGATATTCACAACACGGCAACTTGTTTGTTTATAAGAGAAGTGTGGTAGTGTGTTCGTGTATCAACATTGTATATCATCTAACAAAAGTATATGGAGTCGTAAGATAAGTGCGATGTTAAATTACTTTGCACAGCTTCACCATTAGCCGATAGACATCCACTGCTGGACATAGGCGTCCCTTAGAGATCTTCACATACAGTCTGCATGGCCTCCGGTACCGACGAGCATTAGAGGCTGTCGTTCGAAGAGGTTCAGATGGGAGGATTTAGGCCATTTCCCATGACGCTGGCCCATTGCGGGTTGGTGGGAGCCTAAGCCTCGTTTGTTGATTAGTAAGGTGCACCACGAGCAGGTGAGGGTCCCGTGACTTGTTGTGCGGGCCGCTACACCCCTTGTATATATAATAAACGCAAATAAAATTTAAACAACTAACAAAATATCAAATATTACTCCAAAATATGAACTTACACCAAACTAGAACGAATGGCACAGGAATGATGATATAAAATTTACTATACCAAGCGTTTAGTATAAAATACTATAGATTAATGAGTAAAATATATTACAAAATGATATATTTATATATCATCTTTTGTAGTTTGGTGTATGTTTCTTCTTATTCTTTTTTTTAGCATTTCTAATCTGTGCTACCATAAGTTGAGGGGTATATAAAAGTGTTGAAAAATATTAAAGTTATAAACAATGAGGGTAAAGAATAAATTGTAATGCTGTACCTGTCAATTGTTTTTATTCAATGAATAAAAACAAATTGACAGCATCACAAACGTACACTTCCCATAATAACATGGCGTTAGATATGGATGTTATGCACTGCACCACATTGCGCTCGTCGCCTAAGACGTAAGATGATAAATGTTGTTATCCAGTAATTTCAGTAGCTACAACGCTCTTCAAACAGGAACACAGTAATGTTGCACAGTACTGTTTGCCAGTTGCAATGGGAATCTGCCTAGATGGTGTCCGCCAATAGAGTCCTACCACCAGTAAATAACCAGTATCTTTCTGTGTAGCTAATCAAAATACAAAACAAACATTTCCCAATGTCATCTTGTGTCCTCTGGTCCGAGGAGTTGATCCTCATGCACAATTACAATAATACAGCACGGCGACCTTCAGCCCGAATTTCTACTAACACTATTTCCCAACGGCCATCTTCGCTTGCAGACGGCTCGGTTATGTAAGCGGCGGCAGCGCGCCGCTATCTACACCATGCCATCAGCTCCAGCTAACCAGCGACTCGCTGTGCAATCTCATTTGCCTCTTTATATTTTCATATTATTAATAAATACTCGTTTTACCTAGATCAGATTGAAATTAGAAGGGAGTATTGCAATCTGATTCCGCCGTTTGTTAACAGCTCTGGAAAACATAAAGCAGATTCTAATTAAAAAAAAAAATTAAACATCTAGACTTATCAGCAACAACTTCATTGATAGTTAAATAATACAAATTTATGTTAAAACTAATAGAAAGTTGGAAGAGACATTTTGAATAAAGTTTGACAACAACGCAATCTTCGCGAAATTTTCTATCTTACTCCGCCATCTATAACCGAGAGTACATAACTCTAATGTCTGATTTATAATATCCGTGGGTTTGTACCTCTTAAGACGTTCCCTTTCATTTCCTTATACCCGTCGCTCTATTTATTTCCTGTACGCGCTGAAAGTTGAGATGCATTTTTATGTAACGCTGTCGTTATGTAAAAGAAATTCATTATTGGTGTCCACTGTTTTAACATAGGCCTCTTCATATTCACCGTACAAGCCTTGCTTGACATGCAGTTCGGCGGCGATGCCTGACACGGAATATGCAAGTAAAGGTTTTATGGAAAGCCGTTCCTCTTTACCAGGATTCATTCCTTAACTGTCTTTTACAGCAAGTTTAAGACAGACTAACGATAGGAAGTTTGTAATCCGTCTCCCAAAAGAACTCACACATTTACTGAAAGAGAGAATTTTTAATCTGTTACATTTACTCTAATTTTATTTCTACATGCAATAATTGTTATTTGAATATTTAATATTGTGTATGAAATAATATATTGTCTGTAGACAGTAGACGGTTTGGGTATTTATAAATGACGACGAGGCCGTTAACGTAATATAAGAGTCTTCGCTTCACCGAAATATAAAAAAGAGAAAGTCCAAAAAGCACATTCGTGCATGTAACGCAATGACATAATTTTACTGATCGTCCGTCTCACGGATTACTGGTAATATATGAAAACCGTTGACGTGTGTATCGAGGTTACAATGTAACGTAATATTTAACAATCAAACATTAACTTAAATAGGATTCAGGGTATCATCGACTTTTAGTTTCTCGAATCTCATTCATTGGATCTTTACATATTTTTTGTTTGCTATGGACTTATAGTAAAACATAATATTACACGGTGTTAGATAATAATATGGCAGTGGTTGGTGAAGTGTGTTCATTCAGATCACTCTAACACTCATTTGGTGTCAATAGGATTTTGACCTTCTTACTCTTTAGGTAGTTTTCTTGACATTTGTCAATATTAACATTAGTATCCGGTTGTACGGCGTGAACAGTACCTGTTAAATTAATTGTACCTAACAATTGCATAACATCATTAATCAGCCGATGGATGTCAATTGCTGGACTAATCCTATCATTGAATCTATGCTAGGATATTAATAGTCATTTTCAAATGCAACATTTTATAAAATTAATCAACGAATAGGACGTGCACCTGATAGTTAAAGACACTCTTGGACTGTAAGTGCTGGTTAAAAAGACAGCACCTCAGAGCGACAACATTATAAGACGTAAAATGTAAAGCCTTTTTTATTGTAATAATTACTTTAGCGCCTTCAAACTCAAAATAGAGTAAAGTTTGCGCGATTTCCAAACGGCAGAATTGCGCGCTACCTTTATACAAATGTTCAGACAGTGGAGACTTACCGCCTGCGCTAGTTTTAATGCGTTCAGTCTTTTAAGAGATCTGAAGCATCTCCTCCGAGTCTTTCAGATAGTACGCTGCTAAAAATTATGTTCTCTCCTTCTGTGCGAGAAGCCGTAATTTCTTTATTTGTATGCGTCTGCCAAAGACAAATATACATACGTGCTTCCCGCTTTCAGTCCAATTCAATAGTTAAGTACAAAAATTGGAGATATCAAACGCACCGCGATTAAGGATAGTTACGAATTTAATGGGTCTTCTCCATCGCACTGGCTTTAAGTCATCGCAAAATAGCTCCACAGCTAACGTGTTAACAAGATTTTTTTTTCAATTAAGCAACGACACGAGCGGTGTGGTCATCTAATGGTAAGTGATACGCCCACTCATAAGACCGTGGCCATAGTAAGGTCGGTAGATATTGCACCACATGACTATCGTCGCCTGATACATAAGATATTGAGTTTCGTTACTCCAGTACACTAGCTACAGCGACCTTCAAATCGGAATATTGTAATGTTTGCACAGTACTGTCTGTCGGCTGCAACATGCGCTACGGTGGTACATACTTAGATGTTCTCCGGCAACAGAGACCTATCACCAGATGGCTTTACTGAATTTTTTTATGATTTGATGAAGAAATCTGATTATTCCTTTTTCAATAAGAATGTGTTTGTTTTGGACATTGCTTTGCCCGCACGAGCGCCGCTCGCCAAACACATTGGTCAAACACCATGTCGATGGAATGCTCAGGAAACGTACCCACTGCAAATAACGCATAGTTTGTTGTTAAGGTCGTTTATTATTATTTTAAATGTTAAATAACTAAGATTGTGAGATTTACAAACATACTTTAAGTTTATTTACTTTTTTTAATATATGTATATCCGATAAATGGTAATGACTGCGCAGGTTCCACGAAGGACTGATGATTGTCAGAGAGCACCTTGTATGGAGTCCAGGCTTAGATACGTAGGCTGCTCTACGTTCACCGTGATGATAATGATAACATCCATTAAATCTTGACTATCCTCTTTCATTTGATGCTGTTAATAACTTATTATCGAAGGCTATATTACTCAATCTGTTTATTGTAATTGTTCCCAAAGCCTAAAGAATCTAAGAGAGACCAACCACGACCACTCGGTAACTGTTCGCTGGAAGTGGAATGACCTATACTGCTCATAGATTTATTGAAAACGATTTGTAATGTATTGACATTACTTATAATTGTATAAGAGATTGTCAGAGGAAATACTTAAGAACTATTGAAATGGCAAAATAAGTTTATAACAATATTAACGAGTAAAACCAAAATAAAGAGAAAAAGAAAAGAGAGAAACCGAGGTATAGAGATAAAGATAAAAATAATAATCATGGCGTCTTACAAGGAAATTAAACAGAACAGATAAAACACGGTGTCGTGAGCGGACGGCAGTGTGTTGACTATGTGCATAAAATAGTGACAGCGAGTTTTATCCTACACCCAGCGCCATCTAGCGGACTCTAAGAGAACAACGACAGGAGCTGTAGTTATTTATTTTTATATTAAAGAATAGTCTAATTTAGTCCACAATGGTATACTCCATGTTAAATACACTGCGAAAGAATACGACAGCATAAATGATAACGTGGTTAATATATACTTATTATACAAATTATTGTTTTAACTTTCTTCGAAAGCGAGAAACGGTGACATTAACATGTGTTCTACCATTCGATGCATGTTTGTTCCCGATCAAAATGTAGCTTAACTAAGCTTTGTTTTTTTTTTAATTGTTATTCTAATGCTTAAACTCTATATCCTGTCCTTGTAAGATTTATTCTCGACTTTCATCATACATGTATCGGGGTTGTGCGCGTGATGCGAATGTAAACATTATCTTATGAAAGTAAATATACAAACATTCTTACATTCATTTGACGTGGCCTTCTCAATCCTGCAATTGGGTCAGAACGAGGATGGTGTAAATATTATTACAAATGGTTTGGCGGCATTCTAGATCTGCGAGCACCAGCGCCTTTTCCAAATTACCATTCATTTATTTATATATATATCACATAAGAGTTTGCCACCCTTTCTTTCCACCCTATTTCTTTTCCCGTGTGTAGTTGAGCTAACTATTTTACAAAGTTCCTTTACCAAAGTGAGTTTCACAGGTGTTATGGCGAGCAAAATGGGCGGGGAAGAACTAGTATATGTATATATATACTAGTTCTTCCCCGCCCATTATATATATACATATATAGGTGTATGTATATGGATTACATTTTATTATATTACATTATACATATATATATATAGGTGTATGTATATGGATATGGATATATATAGGAGATATACAGATATTCATAAACTCGTCACAAAATTTCCGAAACTGTTAAACGTAAATACTCAAAATTTAGTAGAGATATTGCTTCTGACATATAGAGGTCAGCTGAGAATGGATTTTTCAAAATGCCTTCTCCAAAGAGAGTAGGGGGTGTTACGGCTAACAAAGCGGGCGGGTAACAGATAGTCTATTAAACCACATCAAAATAATTGTATATAAACATAATATTTGAATTACCTAAATCAAAAATTTAAGTGTAAACAATTGCGAATAAGACTGTTATTAAAGTATTTTTTTAATATTTTTATAATAGTTGACTATAATTCGCAATCAGCTATATCGCCATACTACTGAATAGTTTGATGGCGACAAAATAATCTTCCACACAAAGAATGTTCCAGGAGATATATTTTTCTTTTGAATTTGAAGTCTTTTGAGTTATTTTTACGATCAGTTCTTAGCCATGTAATAACATAAAATATTTTTAGAACTAAATTATTAGCAAACCTTTCCCCGTGCTTATTAATTTCCGATATCGCTACAAACAGCCCCTTTCATAGTGTGTGTTAGTTAACAATGAGTAATAAATATTTATTGTTTATATTATTTGTCGTATTATTATATTATTTATCGTCTAACCGTAAACCATTTTGTAATAACTGTATGTTAGTTTTTTGATGTAAGGGCTAGGTGAGGGCCGAGCCCCGCGCAGGTATCCAACGAAAATGCGACAGCGGCTGCGCCCGCGCAAGTTGCCGCGGAACCCGGCGCATTTCACTCGCCATTTCTGTACACTATTTCACTACAACGTGCACGCAGTTTCACAAGTCGAATGGGGCCGGACTCGCGACCACCTCTGTAGCAATTCCGTAGAACCGACACGGATAATATAATAATGGGAATTTTTCAAGAACTTTTTTTTTATCACACTACCCATCAATCAAAGAATCCACCGGCCATGTTAATGATGTATGCGGGAAAATGGAAAGATTTTTTTCAGTACAATAAAAAAAAACGAATACCTTATAATATATAGTAGAAGTGTCCATAGGGAACACAATTATTATTGTTTCAGATTTGAGTAACTACATTTATATTGTACTTGTCGTTGAAACATCGCAAGACTTATGTCCAGCTGTGGCCGTCCATCGCCGGTTTATTCCACGTTTACATTATGTTTAGATTACTTCAAAGAGTTTCTTCAAAATATGTAATTATCAACCCGTTCCGTCTACTGGAGTAATTCGTATAATTCTTCTATTTTTGTGAAATGAATATGTTCGCCTTTAAAGGGTCAAAAACCCGACTCGGATGCCGACTTGACATTCCCCTGGAGGGCAGATGATCGATTCGGATTTAATTACAGGTTCCGACGATGAACACAATTCTGTAAACAACCAGAGCTGCTAGCTCGAGGTTTTCATGAACTTGTTGATTTATTTAATTTCCATCTAGGAGCTAAAGGTTTACATAGATTGAATAAAACCATCTTAGAGATTAATCTTTCTCCTTTTCAATCGAGGTTTATTTATATTAAACAGTCACAGTTATGATGATATAAATATTGTAGTATTAGACGTATTACCAAATTGATACGCAGATAGTCTTTTTTTAATATATCTGAACACTTATATGAACGAGTATGTGATGTGACCACGTGCACAATAGTCGAATATTTTGCTTTACGGATCTCCCTATCACTGTCGTCGGCAAAGAGACAGTAAGGTGAGATTCGAAATGTATAAACATATCGTTTTATATATTTCTCTATTATTGGCCATTTATTATAAGAGAAATGTTTTCGATGTCTTTATTATTTAACGTTGTTTAATGTCCAGTAATGCAGTTAGTAGATGCCACTGTATTAATCACAAACTATTTATCCCTATAGGCAAGATCGGAAAAACAATAAGATAGCGATCGCCTTCGCTTTGTAGATCATTGGAACATCGTCACGCTTTGCTTTATTCAAATATCTAAGGTCGCCCTTAGCGGATCAATGAAAAAACCAGTATAATAAGTGTGATTTAGACAAAGGGAAACAAATATCTTTAGAATGTAAAATAACAGATAAAGATTATTTGGTTCCAGTTACAGTTAGTGTTCATGACACTTTGCAAATTGCTAAATGAAATAATACAGAAAATCCGTTCAGTCATTTTGAGAGACCTACTGCACAGTTAAACACGTGCTTTGAAATTATAACACACCTCTTTTTCGTTGGTGGTTAACATGTTCTCTACGGGGCCATCTTCAGAAGACTTACAACCGGTGCGTTGGAGACCTATTAGACTACGGCACCGTCCTTAACCGCAGTGCGTTTTAGACCTAAAGGATCTCCAATCTTTAACTTTTTTATTAAATGCAAGAAACATGTATGTATTATATATTTATCTCTTGTAGATACAAATGAAAAAATAAATCACGTCCTCTTGCAGAGAATGAGAGAACATGATTTTGGGCGCCGCACTAGCTGAAAGACTCGTAAGCGATCTTTCAGATCTCATAAAACTCTGAAAGTGTTTAAGAGCATAAAGCTAGTAGTAGCAAGCGGCTACTTTGCGTAAGGCGAATGGCGACCGGTCCCCCGCCTTACGTAAATGATAATCACCAAAACAACGCCCCGACTTCCGTTGCATCACGGCGGATAGAGAGAGAAAACCAAAAGGTTGCCACACAAAAACCTCTAGGTCACTTCCGAAATAGAGCCTGAGTAGTAAGACATTTAATTTTTAATTAGATGTTACTTATCGCTAGTGGTAACTTACTTGCACTTAACAATCTTCACCAGCACTGTATTGCGTTCATTGTGTAAAAATGCAGACGTCGTCCCGATACTCTGGTATTTTACTAATCACAGCTCTATTTTTATATATAGTATTATTTACACATTAATATTTTCAAGTAGTAAGATAGTTGGAGATAAAGTTTAACCTGTCAGAGGGCTCAAGAGGCTGTTAGTTTTTTGAGATTATACAGCAAACTTCAGGTTACATGAGTCACACAACTCTCCCTGACTGCAGTTACACAAGGTACACTAATTTTTTTTTGTATATGTTTGTTATGGTATCGTTATGCGAAAAATTTTACTATTCCTTTACTTTTAGATTTATTTTTATTAAAAATACAGCACAATCTCATTCTCTTTTAGTTGAACATCCGTTGCCCTGCGGTAAAGTTAGACCTCAATGGAGGTAGAGATCAGTTGTCGTTTTTTCCATGTCATCTGCATATTGTATTTTTTAATTTTTTTTTTCCATGAAACGACTAAGACCGGATGTTAATCCGATGGCTTATGACATCACCAATTATAAAATGTGTTTACCTTAATATACATTACAATTAAAACATTTACCGAACAAATCTTACAGGAAATAATTACTACGAGGGTAGTCGATACTGAAAACTTAGGGTCAGCAAAAGATAAATTAGATTTATGATCATCTAAATATTTCCTTTCGTTAATTAATTCCATAGCACATTACAAATTAGTAATAAAGCAAGGAAGTTGTGCGAACCGGGACGAGAGAGACGGCAGACGTTGCGTAAGGCTGCCGGTTGGTACCCGCAGACCCTGAAGCATGAGCAGGGAACTGTTTGCATTGCGAAACGATGCGAGATCATTGTAAGATAATATTAATTTATAATAACATGATATAACTATGTTCAGCTGTGAACAGCGGTAAGCTGTACCACTGCCGATTTCTTACAATAATACAGTTTGAGCTGCACCACGGCGAAGCTTCAATTGCTGCATACATTAGCACATAATTTTAGCGTCAACTCAACCGTTATTTTTAACGTCACGTTCGCTGCTTATAGAATAGAAATTGTTAAAAGGAAATTTAATGGAAAACCTTCACTTGTAACGATGCTAAATAGGCGCTAACAGGCCTCGTGTGGCCGCTGCAACGCAACGTAACCCCTACGCGATGGTATCAGAGTCTTTATTCGTGAACCGTTACGCCACAAGGAGTAACCACCAATATCGGGCCATAGACCCCTCACAGCTTTCACAGTGAAGAAGGAATACGGTACAATGACCACTGCTCACTAGTTTTTACCGCACTGTCATTTCCTGAGTACCATTTCCGTCCAGTGGCATTCTCGTAAGCTTAACGTTGAAGTACTTTAGCTGGATATGGGATACGTTTTCACAGCCACATTAATGGACAGACTAAATCGTAATACGAAAAACAAATTATAGAATAGCCGAGTTTGAACCCTAAAATTGATTCAATGTCATAAATAAAGTTATCTGTCAAAAGTATATCATATTTTGTCTATCAATAAATCTATCAGACACGAGGTCGAAGCTAACAGCCTTCTAAAGTAAAGTCTAAAGGTTTGTAGCTTGTGTGTAATTAAAAAAAGTACATAACTAAATTATTATAGCAGCATCTAGAACAACACTATTAAAACGCATTCTGTGTATAATAATGTTTCGGAAACATAATTTCCATTAGTATTTCAGATATCGGTTTTACTTTAGAAAGAAGTGTCCACTTGTGATTGACCACGGTCTGAATATCGAAGTAATTTTAATGGATTACGGCATTATCATCATGTTCAGCTGACAGATGTCCACTGCTGGACGTAGGCCTCCCTCAAAGATCTTCACACCGATCGGTCCAGCGGTAATCCTAGCATTTTCTGTGAAATTTGAAATTTCCTATTTATATAAAAAAGCCGACTGCCTATCAACATAGCATATAGATGCTTGAATAACAAGACCTCATATATATAACTGAAATAAGCGTTTAATTGCTTTAATTTTGCTATACAGCAGTAAGATAGATCGTTTCCGGCGTCGAAAGCAATTAATAAACATGTGATGCAAGTAAAGCAGCAGCGAGTGCCCTCAGTCTCCTTTAACGACTTTCCTTTGTAAGTATCCAAAGGTGACTTGGCATTTGTCGCACTTTACTCTTACTTACTAGTTTATTGTATACTGCACGTAACTTCGTCTTAAAAGTGAGAACGATGCTTTTACAACTTAAGCAGTTTTAATTAAGAAGTTATGTGATTATCCAGCACATTCTTTATAGCTTAGTGTCGTATGAATAAAGCTGGCAGATAAATAAAATTAACTTAACTGTACTACAATTCCTAAATTACATTGCCACTACGTTTTTAACTATGTAATACTATATTTACTAAACTTACTACAGTTATATTAACTATAGTTAGTTAAGCTTGCAATACGGTATATCCCCGATTCGATTCCAGTACCTCAAATGGTGACGATTGGATTAGTGTCAGTTTTCATTGTGGATGAGAATACCTCACCATCTGCAGCCTCCTTGTCATGTAATGGTGAGATTGAGATATTGGATCCTAACGCATTGTCCACAGAAAATTATAAATAATTGGCTATATACAATTATTCATACAGTCGCGGCCACAAAGTGCTACAATTTTTTGGCGATTACCTTTGCTTAACTTTTCTGTTTCTTCACTAATTACGAATGGTTAATATAAATAATTATTTTATGCATTTGGACTACTTAAATAATCCCTAGTGCTATTTAAACTAAAGAGAGAGAAAACACCTAGAATCATCTATTCATAAACATCCCAAAATCTCTACAAAATAAACAACGACGCCTTGTCAACGGTGAGGAATGTATCTCTTTTTTTCATTTCTTTCGGAACCGGTTTGGTCATTGATCCTCTCCTTTGGACTTGACAAGCATTCCCGGCTTCTTTCTGATGAGTTGTTTTTTTTTATCGTTTCCACAAAAATGTTAGAAACTAAACCCATGATTAGTTTTCTATTTCGTTTTGTAGTCCAGCATCATTAGTGGTGAAAGATATTTTATGTCGCGTTAACTTGTGATATATCACAATAGCGAGGGTCTAAGGGACACTTAAGATTAAATTTTTTACAGATTAATTCCAAGTAAATGGATAACAAGAATTTCTTTAATCAGATCTATTCAAACTGATCTATAACCAGGTATATAAGAGAAAATATTTGCGGGAGCGGGACTAGTGTTAAGACTCTTATCGTCTTACCGTCTCTCATCAATTTCATCTTCCAAACTTTGATATATAAACACTGGCTTTTCCAGGCCCATTTTGGTGGCAGTAACACCCCCGCAACTCCGTTTGGGGAAGGAATTTTGTAAAATCCATTCTTGGCTGAACTCTTTACGGCAGATGTAATATATCTATTAAATTTTGAGTCTTTACGTTTAAAAGTTTCGGGAATTGTGTGATGAGTCAATGAATCTTTGGGTATTATATATATATATATATATATATATTCTAGTAACTTAATAAAACTACTGGAATAGCGAGACGTCTTCGTGCTAAGCAACAATTCCAAATTGGAACTGTACGAGTATAAACATCTTTAGCATGTCCAAGACACATCCCGCCCGTTTCATCCCTTTTTGAATAATCAACTTTACAATACTTAATTTCCCTATCTTAATTTGGAGAACATAGCTGTAGGCCTATAGTATGAGCAGGATTGCTTCTAGTGTGCTGTATATAGTGGAGGTGTTCATGGAGACGTCCGTCGGTGGCGGTAGTGACGCGCGGCGCGTGCGCAGTGAAAGTACAACCCGAATATACTGTTGCACAACTATTCGCTGAGTATGTAAATTGTTGGATGTTATAAATCAAAAGTTTTTTTTTATTAACAATACATCACTAGACCTCAATATTACATGATATTAACTGACTATAATGGCGAACATGGTAAGGCATTGTCCCCCTAATTATTCTAGCTCCCATTTATTAACAGTGCTCGAAAATCATCTTATAACTTGTACCACGCGCTAAAGAATGTGCAAGTGCTACCGGAGTCTATCATCACGTTTACCTGATGGTATATGATACGCCTGCCAATAACAAACTGGCATTAGTTGGAATATTATACGCTGAATCATATTAATCGTCGCCTTGAGTTCTTAAGTCTTTTCAACTAAGTAATTCTTATTAGCTACAACGCCCTTCAAACCTGAACACAGTAATATTTACACAATACTGTATGATGCTAGTAAAAAAGGCAGCGGTAGTTACCTACCTACACGGTCTCCGGCAACAGACCTACCACCAGTCACTTCAATTTCACATGATGATAAATAATGACACCGTAGATGGTGAAGTGTGCTCACTGTAAATACTCTGGCTCTCATGTGCTGACAGCTGAAGGGTTCTCGCACAACTACTCACGGGAGCCAAGCCAACCTCACGTGCTCGTGGTGCAGCGTGCTAATCAACAAACTGGGGTCTGAATTGCACTAACCCGCACTGAGCCACCGTGGTGGGAAATGGCCCAAGTCTTACCATATGAATCCCTTCCCGATTGTGTACGAGTTTATTGGGGAAGCCTATGTGCAGTGGTGGACGTCTATCGGCAGACGATGATGTGCATTACCGCAGGCGAGTATATAAAACTCTACCAGCATCTAAACTCCTCCATACGAGGTCCAAAAACTATGCAGTGACCTCCAACCTGTACTGAAACATGGGAGATGTATTTAAATTTACTCATTTCCTTAACATTTTGAAGAGTTGCTCATTTCATAGAAATTAAAATTTTGAATGCAAGATAACTTTACCGTGCAGCTTAGTGAAAACAGACAATACCCCTGCCAAGCCTTTACGTGTAGTTGCGTGTCTCGTCACGTGACACTGCGTGCCCGTCTGACACCGATTTTTTCTGTTACATTGCGTCACCACGCGTCATTATCGCCATCTCTATCACCAGTCACTCCGTGTACAACAGGAGCTGGTTATACACTAACAGAGTTAACTCTTTTTTTGAAACTAAACTATGAGAGGAGCGAGACTATCACCTGATAGTAAGTGATACGCTAGCTTATAAATGTTGCACTAGTTAGCATTATATACACGGCGCCATAATGCGTTCGTCGCTTTGAGACGTAAGATGTCTAGTCTCATTATCCAAGTGATTTCACTAGACACAGCGCCCTTCAAACCGCAGCATAGCACTGTATGCAGACTGCAATTTGTGAGCTGCAACAGCCGCTGCGGCGGTACCTACCGAAAAGGTCTACGAGAGTTTTATAGATATGTTAACTCACTCCAGTTCCAGTTCTAGTTATATTAGATCCTTAATTAAACCTGTCGTTTCTTTTTATTTGTTGACTATGTTAATAACAATAATAATGCTAAAAAATTAATAAATACGGTAATATAATTAAAAAGCTTTGTTTTATTTACATTTAAGTTTTTCTCTAATATAAATTTAAAGGTTTTCTAATGTCTACCAACTTTGTCAACTGCAAGTATACTCTACCAATAACAAGTAATGTATAATTTTTGCTTATTTACCTATAATCTGTAATTTTATAAGTATCATTTAAACAAGAAGCTATAAAAGCTATCATAATTATTAATCATAAGTTTTAAAGTGTCACTTAGTTAATGCAACTTTGAGATAAAACAAAAACAAAAATATTTGCCAACAGTGGGATTACGGTTGAGATGTATATCATAAAACTGGATGAAACCGGTTAGTCACGGTTATGTGTCACCCCGTGTTACGAAAGGCGGAGTGGTATCAGGTAGCGTTGCACCAGGTTGGGAAACGCATCACTACATCGCCATTAGGTTTCCTAAGAAGCCATCAGGCCCAAGCGATACGACGTGAGCGGAATATGGTACAGTGGCCCGCACTACTAAGCCAGTACACACATCGATATCTGCACGTCTACGTGCAAATTGGTAATAAATATAAAGAAAATAATGCAATACCATACAACAAAAAGCGATATAACCGGAAGTTTAAAACATTCTCTTCGTCTGTATACATGAGGTTCCAGGTTTCTGTTGCCGAAGACTGTCTGCCGTAACCGCAATTCTATTTCTGCCATCAAACAGCACTGTGCAAATATTACAGTAAGATAATTTGAAGGGCGCTGTAAAAGTGAAATTATGGGGTTAATACACTTATCATCTTGTGTCGAAAAGTGACAAACACAAAGTGATGCAGTGTATATCATCATAAACAGCTGGTTCCTCTTCTTAAAATTAAAATAGGAAACCTAACGAAAGGTAATGAAGCGGTGCATTTTTATGTCAATTAAAGAAGGCCATTGATTACCACAAAGTTTTTTTTGTTTAACGCAGTGAAGAGATGAGCGGGACGTTCGCTTGATTACAAGTGATACGCCGTACTTAGGGTAGTATACACAGCACCACATTGTGCTCATTGCCTTGAGACATAGAATGTTGTCTCGTTACCCCAGTAATTTGACTAACTACAACTCTCTTCAATCCGGAAAACAGTAATGTTTGCAAACTACGGTTTGGCTGCAGAAACAGGAGCTACGGTGCTAACTATCTAAGCAGTCTCCGGCGACAGAGACCTGCCACCAGTAAAAGTAAATCATAACATCCATTATTACAGAATTTACGAATGTATTCCTACTTCCTGCGGTAGAATATGAAGTAGAATTAGCAACTTAATCATGGCTGATGATTATGTAGTGTACTTCCGGTGGAGACAGTAGGGATGTAAGAACACTACAAAACGTAACAATTCAGCAACGGAGCATTAACCGGTGCGGCGGACAGCGGCTTCCTCGGAGCCGGCTACTATGATTACGGCACTCGGGAAGCAATTTACAAGAAGCCATCAAAACGCCGCGGTTTCCGTGTGCACCGACCGGAAGTGCAGTCGCCACGCCATCAGTCATCAGTCACACACCTTGAACCTTAAATACACGCCGGTTACCCTTTATCATCTCATCAATATCATTAAAGAACTGTGGTCACCAGTTTGCAAGTGAACTTTACGTTTTATTCAAAACTTGAACTTTGTTGAATTTTCGGACCTAATAATAGGTCTCAAGATATTTATTACTTTTAAACTACAGTGCAGTAAATTCTCATCAAGTACACAGGAAGACCTTTTATTATAATAATACTAATTTAACAAATGTTGAAAAAAAATTAGTAAATGCTTTAATATACCCCAGTGCGTCCTCCCCACCCTTACTTACGGCGCAGAGACATGGCACCTGACAATCGGGCTGGTCCACCGATTCAAAGTAGCACAGCGGCCGATGGAGACAGCTGTGATTGGAATTTTTCTAAAGGACAAAATCTGCAAGCTGAAGCGGCGGTGGGCCGGCCATGTCTGTCGTGTCAGTGACAGAAAAGTCCTAGCGTGAAGACCGCGTACAGGTGGACTCGCTCCAGATGGACCAACGAAATCATCAGGGCTGTCAGACGTGGGTGAATACGAGAAACTGAGGATCCCATTTGGTGGTAGACATTGGGGAAGGCTTATATCCAGGAGTAGATAAACAAAGGCTGATAATGATGATGAATCCCTGACCTCAGTGTGTAATTTTACAATTTTGTTAAATTATACTTTCAGGATGTAATTTTCAGTTCAGCCGATCGACCCTGCGTTTATGCAATTACTATCTAATTAACCAATTTAATTGCTTTTCCTTTATTATTAGTTGTTTATTTAATATATCTAGCATTTTTAGGTTATGAGGAAATATATTAGCCAAAACTTACGTACAAGTTTTTATTTTATATTGAAAACATAGATAAATATGTTTATTATTTATTAACACCGATGAATCATTAAATGGAGAGTAATTGCATACAATTTCAATGAACCTTGACATGAAAATGCCGCAAAGGCGAGCTGTCAGCGGAAGAATGGTTTTAAGAAAGTTTCGCTTTAAAGATCACAGCCTTTATTATAATTGATTCCCTATTTAGGAATTGTTCTGTATTTTTTACCTCCAAATGACAAGATGTATTATGTGTGAAATCGTCCATAACATCAGTAGGTGACCGTCTGAATCTGTTGTCGGTTTTTTTCTTGTTTGTACAATCTATCTCTGTATAAACTAACATTTGATTGTTTGTTACCAGTGGAAGACGCCAGCGGACGATACACGTCGATGTTCTACTGGGGGAACAACTACTGGACCGGGTCAGCGGAGCTGTGCCAGGTTCTCAACGACCAACATGACTCCACTCCCGCCAGGCAATATAACAGTGAGTTCACATGATCATATATTCTAGTACAGCGACACCACAAAAAGACTAAGTTTCAAGTATTGCATCGGAGAAGGTGAGTCTTCGAAAATATACCGCAGTTTCTGGAAGAAATGAGGAATGTGTAATTATTTGATTCCGTAATAAATCTCCAGAGTGGTCTTGAGCGTTTGTTTTCTGGTAAATAAATCCTATTGAAACCTAATTACTTTCGCTGCACCTAAAAAAAACTAAATAAAGTTCGAAATCAAAACCTCTGTGTCAAAAATAACCTGCACTTAGTATAGTGACCGTTGGGAACATGGAGTAGGATATGCATGCTGCAGAAGTTATGTACATATATACAGTGATAATGTCAGCTAATTAATTTTAAGTGAAGTTTGCGAGGCGGCGATTGTTTCATCGGCGTGCGGCCGGAGCGCGCCGCCCGTCACTTCTCAAGGGGGCCGCCGGCGTTGAGGACGCTGTGCGTAACTACCCCACGAGGTCATTGCCGTGGGTGCGGACCCACCAGTTACACCACGTACACTATTACTACCTACATTGTTCTAAACGTGTATTCAAATGAGCTGTCAATCATCATCTCAATGTATATGTCGGCGGGTGGCCGGGATTATCCTCAAAATCCATATTGTAACAAACTCAATGTACGGAAATAATTTGTCTATTACTGAATAAGAACTGCACAAACCGAAAGGCGGAATGACGGTGACCAACAACAGTATACCTTAGTTGTATTATCGATCGATAATATGATTATTTTTATTATTAATACAAATATAAATCTTTTTGACACTTTGTAATTATAAGAACAATATAAAATTACGATTTACTTAAAGTCTTATATATTTTGTTACAAATCGAGGTAAATACAGAAAGACGTAATAAGATATTGTTACATTAATTTTACGGTAGATGGCAGCGCCATCGAGCGTCCGCAGACAATGAAACTTAAATAAAATATATCATTTTGTAATAACAAATTAATAGTGACAGTAAAAGTGTGAGTGTGATACTACTCGCGCAACTACTCTCTTTGAAGAAGGATTTTTTTAAATCTATTCTTAGCTGAACTCTAAACACCTGAAACAAAATGTCAACCAAATTTTGAATGTTTACTTGTTATCGTTTTGGAGATATCGCGATGAATGAATGAATCCTATGGATATCAATTATACATACACTAGCTGTTTTACATGGAGGAAATGCCTGCGCATACACGTCCTCGCGGAGGCAACGACGGGTTATGTCAGACTGCGCCGAGTAAAACTCCCACGATGTTCCGCCTCATCGCCTGATGGCAGGGTCACGGGAACGCTGTCCCTCGCAACCGCGACCTTGCCGGCGCTGGCCGCTTTCGCAGCCCCACCTCAGGAGAGAGGGATGAATCATCCCTTTCCAGGGCATGCCGGAACATGCATTGCGCCCTCTCCTCGGCCTCCTGCAGTTGCACGAGGGACGGGTTCACCAGAACCCGTCGCCCAGAGGCCATGGGAGCCACGGGAGAAAATATCTCCTGGCTTCTTGCGGCGAAGAGATGTTGGACCCGCCACTACCCGTTAACGGCCGCGGAGGATAGGGGAGCGGCGCATGGCAATACCGACACTCCTTTTCTCCTGTGGACCCACCGCCGCCGCATCAACGGTGCGACACCGGTAGTTGCAAAAGGTACTCTCTCCGCGACTCCACCTCGGCTGCAAGGGGCAATATGAAACCGCCCCTGCAGCCGGCCGCAAAAGGCAGCATAAAGCCGCCCCTGCGGCCCCCAGCCGCTCCGGTGAGCTCCAGTTATCCAACCAGTGCTTGAACCCGGAGGGGCCGTTTCGTCCAACCCTTCGCCGCGGGCCGGCCGAGTGGGTTCCACTTCGCTTCACCGTGTGTAGGTCCACGGTTACTAAGCCCCTTCGGTACGACAAGGCGGGAACCCTTTGGGGGGCATACACTAGCTGTTCCCCGCCCACTTTACTAGCTATGACATCGTCGCAACTCTTTTCGGAGAAAAATTATAAAATCGATTCCTATGGCAGCTAGGAGGGGCAGAGGATGTCTTTACACAGGTGGAAATTTTCTACATATATAGATTATGAAAATTTACGGGGGGTACTAAATGATAATCATATCTAAACCAAATTATATTATCATCATCACTTTCATCAGCCATCGGCAGACCACAGGTAGACATAATAAATCTATTGAAATGGACGCTACTTGGCTCGACTTTCCGCAATACTAAATTTATATTAAAGATTAACTGATAATGTCCACTGCTGAAGATAAGTCCCAATTGGGGTGGAATGTTTTTGATGTTGGCGAGTGTAATATGTTGGTAATGGTCACAGAAATGGTTCCCAACTAGTCTTTTACGTCACACTGTCAGTAGAATGCCGATGAAGATATTTTAAGCCATCTTAAACACGTAGTTAAACTGGTAACACGCCTCTTCTTTCCGCAGTTTCCATAATGAGAATGAATGTATATTGTCGGAGTACGACTTACCAGCAACGCGGCCGGAGTGTTGCGCAGCTCGCGTTATCTAACCGCTCAGTATCCGGCGTCCGCGAGAACATTCGAGAAATGCCCCGGCACAACTCGATTTGTAATATTTAACCGAATTCATTAAAACACAGTGTTAGGTAATTGTTTAATTGTAATATCTTTAATAATCTCACCATTGAATTCTCATCCGACATCAAGCATTCTTCATTCTCTTATATTTATTTTGTTCGACCATGTTTGTCATTTATTTGTTCTTCGTTGTGATCCTCATTAACTCAACTGGAGGCAATAGAGAAGTGTTTTAATAAACAGAAGCAAATGACTAGTAAATAATAATAATAATAGTTATAAATATAAAAATTAAGTGTCTGTCTTTTCTAGAAAGCGACGGCTCGATCTTCGGAGAATGGCGCGACGATGTGTCGATGTCCGGATCCGGACCGCCATTCGCTACCGCCTTCTACAATATCCGCATGCTGGTCACCACCGACCACCACGAACTTGTTAAAACGGTATTTATATCGGTCTAAATAATTTATTTATTTTGATTACTGATTTTTTGACAGTACTTCGATCGATTTGCATATTTTGTGCGTATTACTGCATTCCACTACTTTGCCAATCGAAAAGTGCTGCGAGTCTGTGCGCTATACTGCCCAAGGGAAAGTGTCTGGTTTCAAATATTCCAGTTCCAGAAGGTAAATATTCTTTTATTGATCCCATTAATAAATAGTTAATTCCTTATGATGGTATACAGCGTCGCACGTTGCACCTGGGGCTGTGCTTACCCCGCTCCTGCTCACGGGAGCAGGTCGGCGCACTGCTGGACGCCGTGCACTCCCCGCTGCTGCGGCACACGGTGGTGGCGGTGCGCTCGCCACAGCACGGCGGGTATACCTACATGGGAGACCCCACATTCCAGGTTCTGCTGTGAGTTATACACAAATTTATCGGCTAAGCTTTTTATTTAAACGATTTAGATGATGTTTAATATGATAGTTTGCATTTATTTCAATTAAAACAAATCTTAACATACGCTTTATTGTTCCAGCGGTGTATGTTGCATTGTGGGTACTCTGCTAGTGAGCGCAACAGTCTACGACATGCGCCTAGGGCGCGCGGTGCGCAGGCGCAGGCGTCGCGCCGCAAACATGGCCGCCGACAGCGGCAGCAGCACCGACCACAAGCTCGACATCAGCACACTCGACGCGATCTCGCATGGAGCAGGTAGATGTTTATAGCAAAAGAATAATAAACATCTATTATGTTGAATAGGAAGCACTAAACACGAGTAGGAAGCAAAGAGAGGTTCATAATAAGGAAATATGCGATGAACAATGAATATGAGATAAATTGTTGATCCTGTATATCGCTCCTGTTACAGCCTCTTCTAACCCCTTGATGAAATTATAAACAGACGATTGTCGAAACCGTTACAATGACCTGTTGTTCAAAAGCTCTGGCTGACTAAATGACCCGGATTACCGACGTTAGGTAGCTAGACTTCCAGTGTTCTGCCGAACACATTGAGGACAGCGCGCTCAGGGATTGCACGATTTGACACTGCTGTCAGTCTTTTACCATCGGACGTATACACACGGCAGACCTTCATTCCTTCGTTATTGATATTCTGTCCATTAGGACAAAAAGTCTTTTTGTCTTTCATATTGTGAACAACTAAGAATTGGAACCATCTGTCGTCATCAGTGTTTCCGTCCAGTGATGACGTGAAAGTTTTTCAGAAAGTGTGCATAGGCTTTTTCTAGACTAGTGCGCTTTAATTAGATTACATCTCCGCTTTTTATCGAGTGAAGTTGTAGTAAAGCTCTAATATATGTATATAGATATATATAAATATATGCGTTTCTCGCAGGTAAATCTATGTACAATGTCAACAACAACATCGCGATCAACAACAACACCTCTGAAGAGCGCCTGACCGCGGAGACTGCTTCCACCGACGAAGAAATCAAACTCAGTTCGTATGCTTTACGATATTAGATGTAACGCAATATAAAAAAAGGAATTATATTTAACTCTGCGATCATCTCCAGGTATCTGGTCGGAGCTGCTGCTGTCTTTCTCTATGAAGGCGAACGTGCTGCAGATCTTGGACCAGTCGGTGGGCGCGGACACGGTGCCCGTGGTGCACGGTCTCCGCTCGCTCTCCATGGTGTGGGTCATATTTGGTCACACCTGTATCGTTGTCTTTAAGGTATTATATAAATTGTATAAGCTGAGGATATACCGGAAGCATACTCGTAGACAGATTACATCCATAGATATTATTTCTATGTGTAAATAGTATTCGGTATATGACAAAGATATTTGTCGCGATAAAACCCGTAAATACAGTGACAATTATCAGTTTTGAATTTCGTGACAACCTTCCTTCCTGTTTACTTATCACACTCGCGTCTATCGAGTTCGTTCGGAATTGCTCAACTCGAGCGGTACGTACACACGTACACGTGATTTTGCGTATTCATATTACATCGTGCGTAGTTTTTACGGAGTGATTTGATTTGAATGGCCTTTTTTTTCTTTAAAGTATATTTAACAGTGGCTCTTTTAAAAATCAAACTTGAGAAAATTTAAAAGATTGATTTTGTCGCCTGTTAAAGACAACATACAACTAGCGTCATCTAGTTGTACACAAAAAGACTGACGAATGTAAACATATATGTACTTAGATAAGTTTTTTTGTAACCAATGAAACTGAGCAACTTAAGTTACAACATTCTAAGAAGCAACTCTTATAGAGTATACTTAATTCCAGTACGCTGACAACACGGCGCTGCGGGCGATCCTCGAGAAGAGTTTCTGGTTCCAACTGATCATCAGCGCTGTGTACAGCGTTGACACATTCTTCTGTCTCGGGTTAATATTGTTGAAATGGATTATTCACTCTTTTAGTTATCTTGCTTCTATTGACTTTTCTCTTTTAAATTCTGTGTTACGAACTATGTATTATATATAAGGATGAGACAAAGTAGATTTTTAATTTTTTTTTTATATTTAACCAAGCGACGATACGAGCGGATGTTCACCTCGTGGTAAGTGATAAATCGGCCCAACGTGGCCCTAGTTGGTACGGTATACACTGCATCTCATTGTGCTCATCGCCTTAAGGCATGGGATGTTAAGACTTGTTACCCTAGTTATTTCACTAGCTATAGCGCCCTTCAAACCGGAACGCAGTAATATTTGCACACTGCTGTTATGCGGCAGAAATAGACGCAGCGGTAGCAGCTACCTAGACGGTCTCCGGGTGCACAAATCTACCACCAGTGTATTACCTACTGTTGATGATATTTCTTTTTAGTTGTAGTTTTAATACAAAGAAAATTTGTATACACCACCTTAAGTGTTTTAAATACACTAAATAATTTAAAGATAAAAAAAAGAAATAGTATGAGTATCATAAGTGGTAGAAGTAAAATGAGATGAGATGAATACACAATGGAGTTGACGAATGGATACGGATATAGCAATTTTTCAACAATTTTTTTATAGATTGATGTAGGAAAGAATGAAAGGTAGAGACGAGTAAAATGTTCTAAAAATTTCTACGTTTTTCTTTCCCTCTCTTGTTCATATATTTATTCATTCTTCTTTCCCAGTCTCACCTCTATACATACATATATAATTGTCTCATCTCTCTGTCTGACTGTGAATATTCACTTGAATACCACTATTCGTATTAATATGAAAAGACCATTAAAAACATTTTGCAGCGGTATGCTCGTATCGTTCCTGTACTTCCGCACCAACGCGAAGGGCAAGCTGGACTTACTAACGAAGGGACGAAGGACGCTCACCTCCGGAGTACTACAATTCCTTGGACTAATGGGATACAGATTCGCCAGGTACAGAGCTTTCGAATGCAATACTCTTAATTCTGTTTCAAAACGACACCGATGAACATTTTTTTTTTAAATTTTTGTAACAAATCATTTTATATATTTAACTCATACATATAACATCTTATCATTCGCTTCTATAGCATCTTTGAAAAAAAACTTCATCTTTGCCTCATTTGTGCTAAGAAAAAATGTTTAAGAATTATCTATACATTTATCTAGCTTTCATCATCATCATCATCATTTCAACCAATCGACGTCCACTGCTGGGCACTGTTATAATGTGTTCTACAAGGCACGGTCTTGCGCTGTTTGAATCCAGTCTCCCTTAGCGATTTTTTTGTCCTCTGTCCACCTAGTGTGGGATCTGTCTAGCTTTACAGATCTTTAAAAAATACATCACTACTATAGTATTATTTCACTTTTCATGTGTAACGGTAGGGTTAACGTTGTGTACATCGGAACATATGCTTGTTGCAGGTTGACGGCGCCGTATCTGTTCATGCTGGGCGTGGTGGAGGTGACGATGAAGTGGTTCGCGCACAACGCCGTGTTCGAGCCGCCGGCGCCCGACCACGAGACCTGCCCGCACTACTGGTGGCGCAACTTGCTCTACATCAACACACTCTTCCCCGTCGAACAAATGGTACATTGCATACACTACAAATATGCAATAATCTCTCGTTTTACTATAAACTGTGTATTCTAGAGATTGATCGCTATCCAACGACCACACCATGTAGTCAAGCTGCAGATTGTAGTGTGAAGAATTATTAGAAGATGGAAGCTCAATACTTTATATATCAACGACCATGAAAGTATTATACTACAGTATTATAATCCTAACTTGCACTACTTTCTGCACTGCTATGAGCCAGTGCATCATTATTCACAACTAAGGGTAACTAGAATGAGTCTTCATTTCCTTTTGTGGTAATACTACAGGATCCAAAAGTGTTCTTCAGTATTGGAGCCTAATATCCGTCTCGTGTATATTCAGATGGTTTGTGTCTATAAATATTTATGAACTAAATCTCCATTCCAGTGCATGCTCTGGAGCTGGTACCTATCGGACGACACACAGTTCTACGCTGTGAGCGCGATACTGCTCATTCTAGCGACGAGGTATACTCTTGCATTCTAATAAAATTTTTGAGGTTATGAGGCAATATTCCCACTGCCTCTCAGCAATTATTTGCTTGCGATATATGAGCTGCAGTCATCCCTCTGATGATAATACTGTGATAGTCTTATGGACTGGAACCTATTTGAATATTTTGCTGAACAATATTAAAAGTCATTAAGCGATTACTTCAGACCATAATCTAAATATTAATGTACTTATGCAAATATTTCATTGGGCAGTCACTTCAAAGTGTCGGTGGTGATGACCGGCGTGTTCTTCTTATCTTCGTTGGCGACAACCGGCTACGTGTCGTGGAGCAGCGAGCACGTGCCCAGTGGAGAGGACCCCTTCACTCAGTTCGATAAGATCTACGACAAGCCGTGGACTCGGCTAGGACCGTACCTCGTCGGCATGGCCACAGGCTGGATACTATTCAAGACCAACTTGAAAATCAGAATGAACAGGGTAAATTGATAACGAAATTATAATTTAAGACGAAATGGTACATCTTATTAGTTTGGCAACTTCAAATGCACGTATTAAAATGGAACCAAAATGTATGCACACCAGCACTCGTTCGCATCACAAGTAGTTGCCGTAGCGGCTAAGCAGATAGACGTGCGAAACCTTTGCGCATCAATCAGTTACCTGGGTGAAAAAATGACTGGACTGTAGAACTGATACTGTTTCGCAGATATGGTCGTGGGTAGGCTGGTCGGTGTGCGCGGCGACGCTGCTGTTCCTGATCTTCGGGCTGTACCGCGCCGAGCTGGGCGTGGGCGCCGCGGCCGCGTACAGTGCGCTCTCACACTCGCTTTGGGCTGCCTGCGTCGGATGGATCATCATAGCGTGCTCCACGGGACACGGAGGTGCGTTCACATTTACCATATTTATTGACTTGTAACTTGGACACATTATCCTTCATTACCGATACAATCTCTTGTTTATAATTATGGGTACAAGGCAACAGACGTGCTGGCAGACGAAAGTAGTGGTGCTTACGAAACACAGGTGTAGAACGGCATCGCATCCGCCAACGTACTTTTCCACCTTGCACAAGAGACCTATTTTCGGAGTAACTCCAACCTACAGACAAGAAGAAGATAGACGTCTACACTGTTTAGTTGACAAGGAACATGATATTCATTTGATAGTAAACGATACTCCTCCTTGTAGCCATGCAGCTGCCTGGAAGATCCCAACAAGAGATATGTACTATTATCTGATATTTTCTTATTATAATACAGTCATACACTTTCATGACGCTTATATACGTCATAAGTGTTATCTTAATGTATCTGTCATTATCATCATCATCATCAACCGATAGACGTCCACTGGTATGGTATGGTATCTGCCTTCATAACCGGTATCATTGTGCGCATTCTGATCGCAGGTTGGGTGCGGCCGCTGCTGTCGGCGCCCGTCCTGTATCCGTTTTCGCGCGTGACGTACTGCGC
Organism: Ornithoptera alexandrae; assembly: GCA_029030555.1. Lineage (NCBI taxonomy): Eukaryota > Metazoa > Arthropoda > Insecta > Lepidoptera > Papilionidae > Ornithoptera > Ornithoptera alexandrae. Next base: position 188,348 of record JARDVY010000069.1, on the reverse strand, counting down.
GTACCTGGTACATCCGGTGGTACTACGCTATGTAGCGATGCACCTCACCCACCCTATACACCTCGGCGAGCTGCTCGTGGTAAGTAACAATATCAACGGCTTAGTGAATGAATTATGTAAGAGTATCTATGCGAGATAGTTTAAAAAATATATATGGACTAATTATCATTATCATCTTCAGCTGATAGACGTCCACTGCTGGAATCAGGCCTATCCCAAAGATGTTCACGCCAATCCTTTCTAGTATAAAGGACATATTGGATTAAGTATTTAATGAAACAATACATTAATGAATACTTTTCAGGACGACGAAACAGATTACTCGTAAAAATTTTTAAAGTATGTGTCCTGTAATAGCGATTATCATCTGATTTACAGCATCCGTAAGGATAAAAACAATCTGTATTAATGTACAAATTTTTAATAGTCCGCTTAGAAGAACACGATGAAACCATAATAATGGCAACTAAAGAATGTATTACTATTTCAACAACTGGTGGTGGGTCTCTGTTGCCAAAGATCATTTAGATGGGTACCAGCGCAGAGCCTATTTCTGCAGCCAAACAGTAGTGTGCCATCATTCCAATTTCATGGGCGCTGTAGCTGGTGTAATTGCTGGGGTAACGAGACTCCACATCTTATGTCTCAGGCGACGAGCGTTATGTGGTGCAGTGCATAGCATTATAGTTAACGCCACGTTATTGTAGGCGGGCGTATCACTTACCATCAGGTGAAGGTGCCGCTCGTCCTGTCACTTAATGTCATAAAAAAATTACAAAATTTGTCCGTCTTCGGCAATTAAATCAAAAAGCTATGTGAAAATTTTTCTTCAATCAGTTCGTGCTGTTCCTGGGTTTGACCGCGATGTCCTACTTCTTCGCCTTCGTGATCTCGGTGGCCTTCGAGGCGCCTATCGTCACCATGCTGAAGATAGTGGCGCCGCAGAAGAAACCGCACAGGGTCTGAACTGACCTTAATACCACGAAAGACAGGTGGAACTGGATCACGAGGCTATAACTGCGTCTAAACGACAATATTGGAAACCGAGCATTATTTATACTCGTATACTGTGTTACTTAATTAGAGAATATACACTACACCCATACAAAAATCTCTTATAAGGATATATATATTATACCAAATCCAATCCAAGATTTATTTTAAAATCATCTACCGAATGAACCGATATTTTTATAAAAAAGCTATATGAGAGTCGGTTGAGCTGTTTTATTGCAGCAATACCAGAGAAATGTTCCCCATAACCCACCACTCGGTTTTTGTCTCAGAGGCTAAATATCCCTATCTTCGAAAATGGATATTTCTTTTCCCATTATGACATGACCACCTGATGAAAAGCAGGTTCCTCTTCTATCCAAGAATGGAGCAAGAAATCTAATACAATCTTTTCCCAGTGTTTGCGATGGAAAGTTGCAAACGTTCTCGTTTAAGTTCTTATGTGATCTTGATAATCTCTCAACTTATTAGGTGTACCGAAAATGTTAAGTTACATATTAAACTTTGCGGTAATTTAAGAATTAGTGGAAATTATAAAGTTCCATTCAAATGGAAGCAGTTGCTACTTTCAGCCGCTGTTGACACTCGTGGAAAGTGGTGGAAAGAAAATTCAATGACAATATTATAAAGTTTAAAAATTGTAGACAAAAACTAGCTCTCTCGCATACGACGTAGTAAAGTGTATATTAATTATTAATATTTTTTATCAATGATTTTCTCAGTTGTATACAAAGTAAGTTTGTAACGTTGAACTGTGATGATAACATGAGTCTGTAGCATTGAAGTTTGTTTACAACATGAGTCTGTAGCATTGAAGTTTGTTTACAACATGAGTCTGTAGCATTGAATTTTGTTTACAATATGAGTCTGTAGCATTGACGTTTGTTTACAACATGAGTCTGTAGCATTGAAGTTTGTTTACAACATGAGTCTGTAGCATTGAATTTTGTTTACAATATGAGTCTGTAGCATTGACGTTTGTTTACAACATGAGTCTGTAGCATTGAAGTTTGTTTACAATATGAGTCTGTAGCATTGACGTTTGTTTACAACATGAGTCTGTAGCATTGAAGTTTGTTTACAACATGAGTCTGTAGCATTGAAGTTTGTTTACAACATGAGTCTGTAGCATTGACGTTTGTTTACAACATGAGTCTGTAGCATTGAATTTTGTTTACAACATGAGTCTGTAGCATTGAATTTTGTTTACAACATGAGTCTGTAGCATTGAAGTTTGTTTACATGAGTCTGTAGCATTGAAGTTTGTTTACAACATAAGTCTGTAGCATTGAAGTTTGTTTACAACATGAGTCTGTAGCTTTAATGTTTGTTTACGACATGAGTTTGTAGCAATGAGTGCTGTTTGCAATATGAGTCTGTAGCATTGAAGTTTGTTTACAACATGAGTCTGTAGCTTTAAAGTTTGTTTACGACATGAGTTTGTAGCAATGAGTGCTGTTCACAATATGAGTCTGTAGCATTGAAGTTTGTTTACGATAAGGGTTTGTAATGTTGACCTGTGTTTACATCGTAAGTGTGTAATGAATGTGAGAAACGATGGTTACAATAAATATTTTTATACTTAAAAACATAACTTAAAGTGATTGTACAAATATAATTCCCATTATTTTTTTATTAATATATCGCCGATGAATACTTAAGTTTTTTTAGGAGCAGTTATTAAATTTTTGTGAATTGGTAATACACGCAATGATATATATATAAGATTAGCTAAAATATTTAGATATAAAACAAAAAAAATATTTTGTAGTATCCTATAAACGTGTGTACAAGCTTCTCGTGACTCAAGGTTCTTTGCATTAAATTAACAAACACTTCATTAAAGTCCTAAAATAAAATAATGAAATTATATGAAAAATAACTTCCGAGGAGTTAAGTTTAAGCTCCAGCAATAAGCGGTGCTGCAGTACAAAATATTATATATCAATGAAAACAACATACACAACTGTACAAACATAAATATTTATTAATCAGTATCAGCTCGGAGGTAGAAATGCGTTTGTTTCTCATAAAGCATGAATGACACTGTATTATGTATCTGTGTGTTAGACTGTACATAACCGGTGTATTTACTTGTAAACTTAACTGTATGTAAATAAGCTGTAAATATTATTAGTTGTAAATTTTTACGGAATATCATTTCTAATAAAAAGTTATAAATAAATATTTGTTTGCTTATTTTAACCAATTCATTAATTATTGGATTAATAGACGGCTATCATAAATTACCTTTACTGGTGGTAGATCTCTATTGCCGGAGACGTCTAGGTAAGTACCACCGCATCGTCCGTTGCAGCCGACAAACTATATTGTGTAAACATTACTGCATTCCGGTTTGAAAGGCGCTGTAGCTAGTGTAATTACTGGGATAAAACGACTTAACATTTTAAGTGTCGAGGCGACGAGTACAATATAAGGTATATCATGTAAACTTGCTCCACGTCGTTGTGGGCGTGCGACACTTTCCATCAGAGGGTCTAGCTGGCCTAGCCGCTAAGTTAAAAAAAAAAAACAAATATTTTTTATAGCTACAGACCACTTCTGACAATTTTTTGTAGAAAAGATGTAGTAGTACTCCTATGGAAATAAAAAGAAAAATACCTGTCAGTTTGGTGGGAACAGGTACCTGCCTTCCTAGAGTCCATTTCTGCCATGAAGTAGTAGTGCGATAAAATAGTCGTGGTACATATTCAAAGGTACTACAGCTACGGAATATCTTTGGAAATAAGACACCATTATAAATTTCGAAGAGATGATCGCAATACGGCGCAGTATAAATATCCTAACTTTTTATTGTTACGGCCAGAGGGAGCTATTACCTTATAAACACAGTGTTTATCTTAACTATTTAATGTACAAATTAAAGTACGTGGACGGTGACGTCACGAGTAGGCGTAATCGCAGAGGCGTCGCAGCGCGCAGCAGCACGGTATCTCCAGCAGTACGGACAGCAGCAGCGCGCACAGCACCGTCAGCAGCGACGTGCCCGCGAAATATCCCCACTGGTAACGGTAACAAAGTTGTTATAAATTATTAGTTGCAGGCAACCGTTTCTAAAAACTATCTAAGGATATTGATACAGGTATCTCATGAAAACGGACCGGAAGTTAGTGCCACTCAATTGTTCCGCCTCGCAAAGAACAGGATGAAATGTGATGAACTCACAACCAACATCCGGTAGTCTGAGAAGCACCTTAAGAAGAAGAACTTTTATCATATGATTACCAGCGAAGAGTTCTGATAATGTATTTCTTTGCCAGTTTAATTAGTGTAGACATTCTTATGTTCCTAAATGAAGGGTGCTAGTTCTAGTAAAATCACTAGGGGAAAGAGACTTAACTTACGTTTCAATGAACTGTTGTTTAAACACTTACTGCATGTCCGTTAATGTCGGCGGAACAATCATGTACCATGAGATGACCATCCAAGTTCCCACCATACTATATCTTTGTTGTCTAATTTTGAGGTTATTATCAATGGTGTTCTGACTAAACCATACCAGAGTACAATTGAAGGATGTGTACTAACAAGACATGCCGCGTTAGAGCACAGCGCCTGCCCAGCGCTCAGCAACAGCCACCTCGCCACCGGCCCGTGCAGCAGCAGCGCGCAGTAGCAGAGGCGGCTCAGTGCGGCCACTGCAGCGCTGGAGAGCAGTCGGCGGGTGGAAGCTAAGGAAGTTTAAATTGTTTGATTTAATGTTTTGAAATGAACATCAGCACAAATCCAGGCACCCTTATGAACGATGTGTGTATTTGCATATCGCATCTCAGGTCCCAAACTTGACCTAGGTTTTAATTTGAAATTGTTTTTAGCTTTAATTGGAAAAAAAGCTTTCATCATCTGATTTCTGTTACATTTTGAAATCCTAGTTCTCTTCTTCCTGTGCTATATCCATGAAAAGGGTACCAATCGTTATATTATGATTTTCACCTTGGAACCACTGCTTTAAATATAGAGAGCTCTCCCCCCTTTTAATGTGCATTATACTACTTTCTTTAGTATTATTAATATTTATTATTTAAGTATTGTTACGTATTTATTTAAAAACTTTACAAGCGTGATCGGTGGAAGAAGTGAGCACCGGCCAGAGCAACGCAGCTGGAAGTCCTAACCGCAGCCAAGCGCCGGACCAGTGCTGCCACGCGAGCGAGGTCAATGCAGACGTCACCAGCGCGCACACCGACACCAGCCACAGACTGAAGCGGGTCAACTGGAGGACATGTGATGGTACACTTCAATTAAACCAGCGGATAACTTTTCTTGAACATTAAAGTGTCATCATCATTATCAGCCTTTGTTTATCCACTACTGGATATAGGCCTTCCACAATATCTTCCACCAAATAATCCGAGCTGCTAAAAATGCAAGCTGACGATAGCATTTGGTGGAAGTCATTAAAGTATAATAATAAGTTATTAACTTACCTTAGACACCGAAGTGCTGCCATCAGCTTTATGCACTAGCCAGCCGGTGACCAGGCCGATCAGGTACGGCGCCACGCGGCCCACCGGACGCTCGATCAGGAAATAATACACTTCGAATATCCCATGGAAACTGTCAAAAACAACACAATTGTAATGGCACATTTTTAAGTTGGGTTTAGTATAATTGTGTAATAAAAATTATAGTTGTCCAGTTGTAGATTATAGAAAAATGTCGACAAGGGACTGGTCTATGAACTGATATGGTTCTTTGAAAACACTGATGAAATGACGGTAAAAGACCAGATGTGTGTCAGTGTTTGCGCCATTATGTCACGCCGGCGGTTTTAGCTTGACGCATGAGCTCATAATTGTCAAAGGATTAAACACTTTCATCGCTGTATATACTCATATGGGCCAAGTAAAGTGAACCGACTGGTTGTGGTAGTCCGCGAAGGCACGCACGAGGTCGCACGCGATCGTCACGAGCAGCCCCGCGGCGAGCAGTGCGCCTGCGCCGCGCGCCGCACCGTGCGCCGAGCCGCACGCCGCCAGCGCGCACAGCAGCGCGCCGCTCGCGTGCAGCGCGCCCTCCGCCGACAGGTACCACGACACCTGCATGCACTGGCGGGACATTCGTACACGGACATTTAGCTGCGCAACACCCAAGGAAAACGGTAGATAAATAAATAAAACCACTTCATTCTACATAGCGATAAGACTCGCACACACCTACGTATACAAGATATGGAATACGCTGTACAGGTGAAGGTAACAGGTGTAAAGATCTGTAGGGTGTAAAGTATAGCTCGTGTCCTATCTATCTATGTATGGAATACACCATACAGAAACAATGCTTCCGGAGTTATTCATTTTAACAATATATTTCAAAAATTTTTTTAAGAAAAATTTGATGATTTTATTTCATACTTATTTCTACACAAATTTTAATGTAATAATTATTGTTTTATTAAATTTAATTAATAATCATCACTTAGAGGCTAAAACCATTAAATTAGGTTCTTTGAAAGTCGTGACAGTATTAAATAAGTTGTTATACTTACATTTTTATTTAATCTTAAAATAAAAATTTATTTATAAAAAATACGTATAATATATACGATAGGATAGGAGCTATACTTTAGCACCTCCAGATCTTTTACACCTACTGCTCAGAAAGGAAATTCTTCCAGACAACAACAAAAAAAGAAAAGATAGTGGTGCACTAAATAATTAAAACCTATGGAAAACAAACTATGTAAGAAGCAAGCAATAGCACAATAAGCAGAATATATAATTTAAACTTTATGATAGTAGTTAGTTAAGTGTCTGTTGAAAGAAAACAGGGATTTGGCGAAACGGATATGGTTCGGTAGAGTTCGGTAAGCGAACCGCCGTGACGGAGGAGTTTTGGAAGAATGAAGAGGAGTGCACGGGGACGCGGAGGGAAAGGTTTATTGAAGAGCGAAGAGTACGACTGGGGCAGTCGGAAATAAATTCGAATTGATTTTTCAGGTAGAGAAAAGCACGTATATACAAATTTTGAATACGCTCAAGCTTATCAAGCTGCGCTTCAGTTAAGCAAAGATTGCAAACATCGGCGTAGTCGAGAATTGGCAGAGGAAGGGAATTGGCAAGCGCAACCTTAGTGCATGTTGGAAGAAAATTGCGGAGTCTGCGCAAGGAGCTTATAGCTCCACACATCTTTGTACTCACCTCGTTGGCTGGCGGTGCCCGCCATAAGCAGGAGGCGATGTAAATACCTAAGTTCTTAACTTTACTAACTCATAATTGAGGAATTACGTTACCGTTAAAAATAATTACCGGTACACCGAAACAGTTAATTTTAGAAAGTAGTCTAGACCTACCGATTGTGTCTGATTGTGTCTTCTTAGGATTTACGTTCAGACCATACGATTTACACCAATCCGAAACCCAAGCAAAATCAGAGTTAACGCTGTGGACAAACTGACAGTGGTCATCAGGAGAACCTTGAGCGTAAATTTGGAGATCGTCAGCATACAAGTGGTAAGAAGAAAGCAAGTCATGAGTTATAGAATTGATGAAAATAGCGTAACTTACATTTATATAATATAACATGTATGTTAGATCTTCACACAAACTTACTGGAATATTTTTTTAACGAAGCAACGAGATGTGTAAGACGTTCACCATCAGGTAAGTAGTACGCCTGCCCATAGCAACATGGCGTAGGTTTGCATGGCATATACTGAACAATGCGCTCGTCGCCTTAACATATAAGATGTAGTCTCGTTACCCCAATAATTTCACTACCTACAAAGTCCTACAAACCAGTAATATTAGCACAATACAGAATAGGAGCTGAGGTGGTAGCTACCACCTACCACCAGTCAAAAAAAATTGTATAGGAGCACACTCTAATTTTTTATTTTGTATTTTTATTTATTGTTTTCTAAATAAATAGAGTTTCTACTATTAATGTTCCACTGACCCGTTCACTTCTTGGGTAGAACAGAGTTATGTACAACAAGTTCCTCCACCAGTACGTGTCACAGTTGTCGTAGTCCCGCTCCGGGAGCACGGCGGCGGCGGTGTCGCGCCACGCGCGGGACAGCGCCGCGCTCAGGAATATCGCGTAAACGTACGGCGGGAGCAACCTAACACGAAGAGATGACACTAAACATTCAACATGCTCGGTATACAACAAAGCAACAGCAGTAGTTGCATAATCTGTGATCGATGGCCCAAGAGCGCACCACACACGAACCCGCAGTCACCGACAACACGCACGTCACCACACACACACACACGCTTAGGATACCACCTACACGCTCCGAATCTCGACATCACGCCGCCCTCGCTTCAGAACGCGGCGCCACAGCTACTGGCACACACGCACACGCACACGCACACGCACACGCACACGCACACGCACACGCACACGCACACGCACACGCACATGCACACGCACACGCACACGCACACGCACACGCACACTCACGCACACGCACACGCACACGCACACGCACACGCACACGCACACGCACACGCACACGCACACGCACACGCACACGCACACGCACACGCACATGCACACGCACACGCACACGCACACGCACACGCACACTCACGCACACGCACACGCACGTCTCCGCCCCCCCCCGCCCCCCAAGCACCGAGTAGATTCGCCAGAGAAACCAACCAACAACCAGACACACATTGTAGAATCCCGCCGTCGGATAACCACACTCCTAGTAGTGCACGTTCATTGTAAGCAGGCCCTGGATCCGGCTCCACGGGCCCAGTGTTAGTAGACAAGCTGTAAGTAAGAGTCGCATGGCTTGCAGCGCTGACATCGATCGAATCTAAGAAGCGATGGTTAGTCTTATATATTTATACGGCTTGTACATGTAAGGGTTCAAGGAGTCCCGCACAAAAACTCACGGAACCCAAGCCAACCTCGCCTGCTCGTGATGCACCCTGCTAATCAACAAACGAGGCTCTGGCTTCCGCAACCCGCATTGGGCCAGTGTGGTGGGAAATAACCCAAATCCCTCCATATGAACCCCTACTACATACGACAGCCCCTAGTACCCAGAGGTACCTGAGGCTATGCTGACTGTATGTGGAGAGGCCTATGTTCAGCAGTGGACGTCTATCAGCTGGTGATGATGATGATGATTTGTACGATATTATATGATTTATCTTATTACTTCACCACGTTTGTTAAGTCCAGTAGAACTCATTCGTTAATGATGGTGGGGAATTCGTGGGTGAGCATATGCATATGAAATCTGGTGTTTCTTGAATATGCCGGTTTCCTCACGATGTTTTCCTTCACCGGAATTTCAATAGTCAATAAAGTATTCTCGTAATCCCGACACCATGACGTACTGCTCAGAATAAACTAAGTATGCCAGCTACACTGTACAGAATTCTTACAACCGTGCCGTATTATCAATAAGTTTTACACAAACCGACCTCACAGCTCTGTTGGTGACAAAACAGACGAACTGCATGACTTTCCCGAAGCATCCCCCGAAGCTCACGAGCTCGCGGACAGTATATCGATTGGACAGATAGAAGAAATGGTGCGCGCTGAACGTACCACTGTAGGGAGACAATTTTTGTTAAAATACTTCCAAACGGTTAAAGGTTCATATCTAAATAATAAATCTATTTATAACTTAATATGAATATATGTAAACAACGGTTTTTTCTTAATTTTCTCTCACGGGGAGATAGCCAAGACCATTCATCTACCCCGTTGGCTAAAAGCAGAATACATAGTGGACGTATAAGAATATTGATAAATTGAAAATAACCTCAACACCACTAAACATACACCATACGAGTGTTGCAACGCGTACCTAACAAAAAACAGTACATCAAAGGCCAAAGTCCCCGAGGTCAGCACGGGATAGTCACCGCCACCAGTTACACCATTGTAATTGTCTGCAACATATGAATATATTTAACGACATCCGTGGCTTGTAACGAAGATGTTCCTGGTTCGATTACGAATTCAGTCACATGCTATGGGGTTTGATTGGTAATAGTTTGACTGAATTCCAGGTGTCAACGTGTGAAGCCTAAAATCTAAAATATTCTTGTCGAGCTCGCTTCACCAGCTACGACCTCATTGTTTCTTGAATCTATGTGAAATTGAGATCATGGGTTATGCCATCGTGGATCAAAAAAGAAATTATCCGTACACGTGTCAGTATCAGCTTACAACTAAAACAGCTTACCTGAAAGATAATCCACGAGAGTGGCGACGTGTATGAGTACCACCCAAAATGTAGCAAACACACGCAACAAGTGTACCACCGCCAAATCGCGGTTAGACATTTTCGTATTGAAAATTCTTTTAAAATTATGTTTCAAGGAGAAGCTGAGAAGTAAATTTATGAATATGTTATCCTTCTCCCTGTACTCCGTGTTAGTTAGACTGGCGCAGGTTTTGTAGTTCAGCTGCGGGTAAACCGGCAGGCTGCCCCAGTGTCGCGGGAGACCGCACCGTTTCCTGTACTTCCCGCAACGCTTGCAACTTGCGACATTCCTCTCTTTCGATACAGTATCCAGGGTTATTTTTGGTGAAGCCTCATACACATTCGCTACATTTTTCACAACATCCACATTTACTTCAGGATTCTCTTTATTGAATCTTGCATTGTTGATCATGTTCCCCTTTTTCTTCAAATCAACAAAAATCTTCACCGGTTCAAGGTCTCGCTTTCTAATTGTATCATCGTATGTATCTGTATCGTTAAATTTTATCGCATCAAAATTCAATGATCCACTTCGGCTTTTGATACATTTGAGGAGACCGAAGTCCAGTATCGTGGCAATGATTGCTAACGTCACCAGTATTAAAGTAACTAACACTATGGCGACGGCTCCGGTGTCGTACTTTACGTCGTAATGCTGTTCGATGTGCCTCAATGATGTTATTTTGACGGATCTCGGTATAGTTCCGTTAGATTTCAGATGATCGTTGAGCATTACTGAAAAGTTCACTAAGGACACCACGTCATCTGGTGAACAGGACCGCGGCAGACATAATCCGAGTGAAATTTCATATGACTACAAACATGAAATATAAAATAAGTTTTTTTATCATAAGACACATATGTTAGAAATATTTATTTTTTTATTTAAGGGAGCAACGAGACGAGCGGAACTTTCGCCTGATGATAAGTGATGCCTTCAAACTGGAAGACAGTAATGTTTGCGCACTACTGTTTCGCTTTACTAATTTTGCTTATGAATATGTTAACATTAAACAGAATACTAATATCCCAAAATAAATCAAATCATCTTCACCATTGTTTCAAACGATGGACGTGTATAACTGGACCCAGGTCTCTTGTAATGTATTCCACAAAAACTAAATCAATGTAAATTGTAAATAATGTGAGTATTGAAAAATAAAAAAAATCAACAAATCAAATAGTCTGAACTACCTTTGGTGGTTTAAACTTGGTGATGTTCATGACAACTTGCACCGCGACGTACGCGAGCCGATGCGGTGGTACATTTTCCGTTTCCGCCAAAGCGCGTGTCTGTATATTCATCCTGTTGAAGCTTGGCCAATCGTGTAAATCTATTTAAAAACAAGGGAAGGAGACTTAAGTCTTTTTATTACCACTTTGGTCAAGATAAAAATTTGGCGGATGTAGAATGTCTACGATTGCTCAAACTCAGGGACGGTCTAACTCACGCTTGTTCTAATCACACAGCAGAGAGTTAAACCAAATTTACAAACTTAAGTATCGCCACATAGGAAACTAATTTATGACTTATTTTGAAAACTTAATACTTATATAAATATAACACTCAATTATTTCACTCCTTTTAACCGTCGACTAAAAGGAGGCGTATGTTTCGTTTTCCTGTACTGTTATAAACGATCACGATGATAATAGTAATTGTATATTTACTGGAAAAAGTAATAAACAGAGAACCACGTAAATATGAAAAATTATACTCTACATACCCCCCTTCTAATATTTGAATAATCATCTTCAATATGTTTCCAATCTGCGAGCTTTAGAGTGTAATACTCACCATCGTTAAATTCCTGTTTAACTCCCAACGTAATTCCTTTATCTAAATTGTTTTGCTTGGAACTCGATACGTAATCATTGTCCTAAAAATTAAGAAAAATACTAAAGATTTTGGTAGCCCTGTTATATTTGATTCATCTAAATCATCTGTAGTGTTGAAAGGATAAAAAATATTTCAATGTCGGTGTAACTTTAAAAGGTGACCATCAAAATTAGTTGAGTGATGAGATTCAATATCTGATATCACTAGCATAGTTGTTTATAATCTATTTCGTAGTAGGAAAAGTTTTATATGATCATCCAATATATACACAACAAACGTACACAATACATCTATGATTTATTTGTTCGCTATGTATTACACAATTTTTATTTACTGCAACCAGTATTTTTTTTTCTAACATCAAGGATCATCAGTAGAGTCAAGACAAGGGTGATCAGTAATTTTATGGTTTAGGCTTGTGGTCAAAATAAATCTTACCAGTCGAAAACACAAATCTTTTGAGCCGAGCCAAAAACGATTCCCTTGAAAGATACCAGGTTGATATCTGCCCGAAGCGTCCACGGCTGTAACGTAATACTTCTGATAACTATTCTTCAATCACGGGTTATGCTCTAAACTTAATAAAATTCCTTTACAACTAATCTCCGTTTACGACCAATCATGCACTATATTATTTAACCTATTTGTAACTCGTAATAAATCAACAATACCAACAAATGCTACACATAATTTTGCTCATACAAAGAAATCAATGAATAATGAAAACATTTCGCTTTCGATCTTTTTTTAAGCATTGATAACTATAAGACTCTCGCTGATTTATTATACGGCAACACTGAACATTGCTATATACTCAATATAGTCTTTACTGCAATGCTTTAGAATGTATAATCCATTGGTTACAGATGTCGACGGCAACGCGAACAATTATTTTTAGAATGGGATCACACGACACCTCTTTTTTCTTGTGTGTAGGTATTATTCAAGCGAATAAATTAATTTATGCTATGCTTTAAACAAACAGAAAAAAAAAGTCCATCAGAATAAATTTATAGTTATTTCATGGTTACCTAATAACAAGCATACTGTTTGCTACCTACTAAATTAGGATGAATAAAGAGCATTAAAACCTATTTATTTTAAAACAAGATTGAACAAATAAGGAAATTTATTATCTCCAAAATGGTCAAACTGATATACAATTCCGTATTTGCATATCGCGCCGTGATGGCTAGCACAGCAACAGAAACTTGAGGATTTGAGATCAAAATTTCGATTGGCTCTTTCGAATATGGTCGTTGTCCTCTAAAGCAAAGAAAAACTATATTCGAATGGTTAACTGATGCTACAGTCGTATTACTAACATATCTTATAAATCCGGATAAAGTATTAAATTCCATAGTCATGTTACTTACCACTGTATGCCCAAGCGCGTCCTTCGTGTAACGCTTTGAAGAATACACTTAAATCATCCCAACAACCGCGATCGAGGTCCACATGCAAACCATTCATTATCTTCGGCCACACCAGGGACAAAAACGACGGGTCATAGACAGAAAAAAGATTTTCAAAAATGTCAAAACGCGTTCGCGGGCTTTTTACCGGTTTCAAATGGGATTCTCTTTTTGAATGACCTACGCCATGGCGGAAGGAGAGCACAACGGACGTGATCGTAAAGGGTATTAACAAACAAATGTATATTTTTTGCGACATATTGAAATTTTCTGCGATTTTGCGCGAAATAATAAACGTGCGAACGGTTAGCGGTCATAAACTTCAATAAAGAGATCGCAGTGCGGGCGCCGGCGCGGGAGCGGTATGTCATCGTGGCTGTTCTTTCGTGCAAACATAAATTTCTAAAAGCCAATCCGTCACGTCAACTTACATATTTAATTTGAAAACGACGCTAATACAATTTTATATTTAAAGCGGTTCAAATGGTATTATATTACTTTGCCGCGCTTTTTGTTTAATATTGGTGTAGATGGTTTCAGAAACTTGAATAGTTACTCGTGAAGTTCACCAAGTAACCTTCTTGCGGAATTTGTACTTTTAGCCTTTGCAACCTGCAACGAGAAGGCCGTGCATGCGGACAGCGTAGGACAGATCTGTAGAGAGTTCCTTAAAGGAAATTTATGTCCAGCAGTAGATCTATTACGGCTGACGTCAATCTTCTTAACACATTAGGTTCTTATTTAGTATATGATTTCTATCTCTCTCTCTCCCTCCTCTTCCCCCCTCCTCTCACTCTCTGTCCCTCCCTCTCTCTCAGCACCGACCTTTAACTGAATACATAAGGTACATATATACACAATGATTTTATTTATTTTTTATTTTATTTATAAACATTTTCTTAATTCTGTAAGGAAGGTTAATAAGTTATACAATTTTAAATATATATAAATTGCATTACATATAGTGCATTTTTAAACTTAATAAAAATTTATAATAAAATAAAAAAACCCTAATATTTAACACAAATCAATACGCCCTGCAGAGGAATGGTGCGTGCGCGCAACACGGCTAGTGGCGCCTCCTGGCAGCATCTTTACGCTCTCTCCAGTTGATACACAAAGTTTAAGGTCCTTTAAAATATTGATAATTTTACACAAAGTACCTTAAATAAAGAGGTTGCAAGGAACACTTCACTCGTTTTTTATATTTTACCACACCGATAACAAATGAACTAGGATATAACAAGTATATCCGGAACATAGAAACCTAACAAACGTTTTCTGTCATTTTCAGAATAATTACTTACTTTCACTGGGATCCCAAACTACAGAACTGTACTCCAAAGGACTTTTCACTAATCAGTCATACACAGCACGTATAGTTTCAATAATTGTAAAATCATTAGCCAATCGCAAGACAAACCCTTAATTTATATTTGAAATCGGAGGCCAAGTGTACTCCAAGGTCCTTGATCTGAACACTCCGTAGCACCTCTCCTTCTACATAAGTACTGGCGGATACGTGAACGGCCTAATGAAAGAACAGAGCATTTACTCGTGTTATAAATTAGCTTATTTTCCTGTGAAGCCGCCATACAGTACTGTGTTCCGGTTTGAAGGGTGCTGTAGCTAGCTACTGGGGTAACAAGACAACATCTCACGTCTCAAGGCGACGAGCAGTGTGGTACTATTTATGGCATCGTAACTGTCGCCAAGATCATAGCTAACATCTGATAAACATCCTGCTCATCCCGTAGCTTCGTTGTATAAAAGAAAAACTGTACTTGACACCAATATCCCGCTACAGTTTAATACGGTCCGAATTTTTTCTCATCTCAAGAACAAGTTCCAGATCATCGGCAAATAACTGTCGGATCCTTGATGATTTTCATCATCATCATTTCAACCGATGGAGTCCACAGCTGGACATGATCTCTTATAATCTGTTTCACAAAGCACTGACTTTCGCTATTTGGATCCTTGATCACTTTTTCTAAATCGTTTATCATTGTGATGAACCGAAGTGGTCCTAAATTACTACCCTGACCAACTCCTGACCTCACAAAATACTGATCAGTTACGTATCCAGCACAATCAACGTACTGCTGCCTTTCTCTTAATTAATTAGCGAAACATGCCAGAGTTCGGTGTGTACAGTACAGTACAGTCCACGCTAGGTAACTTTGCTAGCAACACATCGTCGATGACGATGTCAGTATTTACCACAAATATAGGTGAAGTCCTTTATCATGAGGGTTGGAAACATGAGTGACGTGCATGATAGAATGATACCTAAACAGTCGACAGTTAATGAGTGCCTGCTACTTTTAACCCTTGGTCCTTGAAATTGTTGGGTTTTTTCTTAACTCATTCCCATGTTATTATCTGCCGCTGATATAGTATTGCTGTAAGGACAGGCCCACGTGTGAAAGAAATGTCGGTTAGAATGTTCAATAAAGTAAGTTCAGGAAAAGACAGCCCACTTTCCTCGTGAGCTTTATCACATCAGGGCGAGCGAGTACACTTCACTGTCTCCGTCTTCATTGCTTGTTAACATCACGTGAAACTTAGGTCTAGGGGTGGTGGGGTGGTCCAAAGATAATACGTTGTAGATAAATAAAAGTTGATGATGTACATGTATGTTAGTTATATTTTATTACCTGTCAAAAGACAAATAGTTAACGTTTAGTTTAATCCATGTACTTAGTAAATACAATTAGCTAGATTTATCTGATACTGCAACGTGTCACTGAAATAGTCTCTGTAGGGGACGCTCGGCATACACACACACACCAACACGACGACAACGACGGCGGCCGCGCGCGGCCACGCCCGGTCGCGCACAGCTCGGCACGGGGGCACGAGAGCACGAGAGCACGGGCGCGCGGGCGCACGGGCGCGCGGGCACACGGGCGCGCGGGCGGTTACATCTGCCGGAGCCGCTTGTTCGGCCGCTGCCCGTCGTTCATGAACCCGCCCTGCGCGCAAAAACCAACACCAGCATTAGCACGACCACCACACGAACACCGCAACACGTCACACACACTCATCAAGGTAAGTAGGAGGAAAAATAGTTTAGCCACGTAGTCTCGGACTAGTAAAACAAGGACTTAGGTAAGCCTTGCCTGACTAAAAGAGTTTTCAGGTTAACGGGCTTTGAAGATGGGGTCTCTCATTGCCCGCTAAACGAGCCCGAGTGGGCGATAACTACGTTATCATCATATATTTGTCGTAGCGCAGCGAGCATGATAGAGAAGATTACAGCTCTTGTTGGGGCAAAAATGCTGTTCACTAATAGAATAACGCTATCCAAGCTTTAATAAGTAACACGCCGCGCTCCCAGCACATAGTGTTCCAACAACTTGTTTTCCCCACACATCTAAACTATATTATTATAAATAAAACCAGCCTCCACAGTTAAGCTACAGTTGGTTATAACATTAACCCACTGACCACGCGGATGTCCGCGGTGAAATTCGTAATTGTTTGTAATCACTCGAAACTAGTTATTGAGAAAATTATAAAATTCTTGATAGAAACGACGAATAGGTTAAGGTAATAAATTTAATTGTCCAAGTATAGAAACCTCCGCGTCGGTGAAATGATTGGCGTTCAGAAATCATAATAGCATCCATTAAGTGTTTGTATGTTTACATAAGCAATTTGTTTCATTCAAAAGTAATTTCACACAAAAAATGTTAACTATTCCAATTTGAATCCCTCACTTTTATCTCCTCTTAACTCTTATGGAGTCAGTCAGGAGATGCCTGTTAGAATTAAACCAACTTTATGTACACAATTAAATATTAAAGTTTTATACAAATCAACACAATGACAAGATAATTTTAAATTATATTTACTATATGGCCTTGAAAAACTAAGAGGTCTTGGTGAAGCCCCATGTAGAATATTTCAGCTCTCATATATTGGGTAGCCGGAAAACAATGATATATACAGTGATAATGTGGCCGCAGAAAGGAAACTGTGGCCTCACTCAGTTCCTGCGCTACGAAGATAGTTGAAATGGATCTTAATAAGAGGAGATGAAGGATTACTCTTTAAATGTTATCTTACTATATGCACCAATTCACCACTTATGTAGTCACCTCTAGTACTTAAGATTTTGTTTAAACACTAATAAATCCATTGAGTCAGAATGTAGAGTCGGGTGAATACTATATATCTATTTTTAATTCCCAAGATGCATAACACATCATTATTCAAATGAAAACTGTGAAAAAACATATATTTTATAATTTTTAGTGCACATACCCGGCTCAATGCTGATGTCCATCCCAGAGAGTCCCAGAGGATGGACATCAACATTGGGCACCAGACGGGACTTAAAATATTAATGCATATGTAAGCGTAGCATTTACCTGCTCTAAATCTGCTTGTACAATGTCTAGTCTACAGGTAACTCTGAAAAGAATGCACAGAACTCGTTAATGGCAAAGAGCGCAGCGCCACGACACATTCTGGAGACAGTTGCCAACGATCCCCCTGCATTTCTTTGCACATTTTTCTATGCACTCATTTCCGTTTGGCATGAGAGAATTGAACATGCACGAATTTACTTATCGGTTAGCATATTGTAAAAATATATTGCAAAAAAATACAGTTTTATTAGTTTGAAAATATAACATGTGTGAAAGGAACAGAAGAATATACTCTTTACATAACATAAACATGTTCACAGGCCATAGAGTATAAACTTAACACTAAAACAAGAAGCAATATTCAGCAATCATAACATCAAACGGAAGCAGATGCAGCAATGCTGAACCTAATTAAGAGTGGAGGATGTGTAATTGTCTTTTGTGCATTTATGTGACTTGTTCAAGCAGGTTTATAAAAATTTATCATAAATATATTTATATTAATTAAGTATCAATATTGCAATTAAAAATTAGAATTAATACAATATTTCATTAAATTTACAAGTTAGTACACAGTAAAAAGAAAGGAACAAGACGAAGTAAGGAATATAGTTAAAGGATAAATAATTATAACGAACGTTATGGTGAGCAAACATTCGCACAGGATCATGTCCTTACGTGAGCGCGATCACTTCGTACATTTGTATTTGTATGGGTCCGTTGTTAGTACGAGAGCGCGCGTACGTGCATGAGCGTGTGTGCGTATATGTCTCTGTGTGCGAGTACGTACCGGACGTCCCATGAATGGCTGCGGCGGCATGTAGTTCTGGACCGGGGCAAATCCTCCGCGCGGGAAAGCGCCGCCCCGTCCACCGAACCCGCGGCCGCGTGCACCTGCACACGTTAACGTAATTATGATATACAGAGTCTAGATAGCAGGCGGTTCACGCCCCAAATTATACTTAATTTTAGCTCCTCCTCCTCAGATCGCATTTCTCATATCTGAGAGTCGTGACTACCTCCACCCATCACTCTCGACTTGATGTTTCGCCCTCTCGTCCTATTTCTGGCTACTCGGAGAGCACCCATAATAATAAGAGTACATGAGCATAATTTTGAGTACAATATGTTTTATAAAAATCTACAAAACATCAAACACGGAACTGTGTTAATGTTGCAAATAGATGGGGGGTATGAATGAAATTAGGATTTCAATGTTATTTCCTCTCGTAGCCGTTAGCTCCTCAATGTGGTAAGATTGGCATGCGTTTCGGTTACCCCGGAAGTTGCCGCGCGCGTTGAAGGAGCCGCCGCGCGCGCGGAAGTTATTGGCGCGCGCGTTGGGGCTCGCGGCCGTCGCGGTGGGAACTGGCGCGCTGCGACTCTGCTGCTGTGCGTGCTGCCTCTTATTCTAAAACAATGTAACACGGATTATTTAATTTAACGTTATATACTTCTGTGCACGTTCTATTAAGAAAATAATTATTTATAGATAAAGTTACTAATGGTGGTGCGACAATCTGGTGAAGGTTGAGGGCAGTGCAGGAGGCTTATGTCCAGCAGTTGGCGTCTGTCGCGACTGATGATTAAGTTACGAATGTAAGCGTTATTTGGTTGTCTAAATATCTTAACTAGCGCATCGTTCAAGTGACCACGCATTTGATCACCAAGTCAATAACATCTTGCTTTTCACTCTATTTTAAGAAAAAATCATTCAATACGACCTACATTACATCACTCCATAGTTTGCTTAGATACTGACCTTATTGGTGTTGGCTGCATGCGCCTTCTGCTCCTCTTCGTCGCGGAACTTGGTGATGGTGACGAGGAATCCATTGATACGTAACTCGCGGTCCAGCTTCAACGCCTTTTCCGCAGCTTCCTTTTCGAAGAATGTCACGCGCACTGCCAAAACGAGCATGTTTATAGTTTGCCTCGTTCGTACAGAAGTGAGGATCAAAAAAGTAAATCAAAATCATAGGTAATAACGTTTCGTTCACTCTTCACACATCGTCTTTCAAGATTGTACTAAGATTATTTATCTGGCTAGGTGGACCAGAAGGCATAAAAGAAATCGCCGAGTGCCACTGGACTCGAAACATAACAAAACTGTGTTTTGTAGAATATATTCCAAGAGACCTATGTCCAGCAACAGCCGCGCAATGGTTAAAATGATAATGATGATGATCTGCCTACACTAGTTATACAGACTGTGCACTTGAATGATAATAAAAAATAATGCATTAAAATAGAGCTTTGCTATGTTATATATTCCAATTATATTCTCGTCATATAAACACTATGTTGTTTATTTTTATTTGTTATTATCCTTTAGGAACACCCAAATATTTCTCATTATACAGAACGGTGTATTACATTTTGTAATAGAGGATAATGTGGAATTACATTAAAATTATTATGTGAATGCGAAGTATTTATCAATTTTTTTTCCATTTAACATTCACCTGATGGTAGGTGATACGCCTATCTGCCCATAACAACCTGGCGCTAGTAAGGATATTACACACTGCACCTCATTGCGCAAGTCGCCTTGAGACCAAATGTTGAGCCTCGTTACCTCAGTAATTTGACTAGCTACAGCGCCCTTCAAACCAGAACAAAATGTTTGCATTGTAAGTGTTCGGCGGTAGAAATAGAGGCTGCGGTGGCACCTGCCTAGACAGTCCGTCTACAGAGACCTACCACCAATAAGATATATAAAAATATACATATTACTGGTGGTAAAGGTAGGTATAACATATAAATAATTTTTAACCAATTTTAGCACACCTAGTGACTTACTACATTTAAAAAATTCACCAACACAATATCAGTAAATGTTCTTCAAGCTCTCTATTTTAATCTCTACAGATTGGAGACCAGCGTTATTTGACTGTACTCACATATCTTGTACTTAGTCTTGCTGAACTCGTGTATGTGCGAGACGTCGCCGCACTGCGCGAACAACAGCCGCACGTAGTCCGTGCTCGCCTCGTACGGCACGCCCACCAGCACGGCGGTCTCGCCACGCGACTCCGCCGCCACCGTGATGGCGCTGCCCTCAATCACCGTGCCGTCCTCGCTCAGCGCCTGCCCATCCATTAATACTTGTACCAACGGCCGATCACAAAACAGCAAACCATACACAAACTAACCTAACCAACCGCATTGTCTCCATCAAAACTGATCCACTGTTAGAATGCAATGTAAATATGTAACATGTCCTTGTTACAGAGCTTCATAATTTTTTATGTAATTTCTTTAAATAATCATTAATGAACATAACAGAAGAAACAAGAATTGAAAGTTTGTTTCATTGCGCATACAGTGGTATGTAATCAATAAATCAAAGATCTATAACATAAATTTTATAAAATTGTATTTTCTCATCTATATCCCTTATATTCAAATAAGTACAACAGCATATAAAAAAAAGAAGACTTAGTTCTTTTCTCTACTGTGTTTGACTAAAATTTTGTCTTCATCATATATAATTCATAAATAGCTTAATGTCCAGGTTTTACAATAAAAGAAGTTTTTATAAAGTGTAACATGAATAATCGGAACTTCACTCATTCATCAACAAATGTCAATGCTCTATTGTACACTCGATTGTGTTACCTGTGCACACAGCAAATTATTTATGCTTCTATGATCTTGTCAGACATCACCATTGCTTGTTTGAGTAAATCTTTCATTTCATGTAAATGTAATATTTAAATAACTCAATAATGGAATTTGGTGGATATAGGAAATGTTTTAGGTTTCTAAATGCTTCTTCATCATTTGTATTCTAAGCACTTGAAACTTTCTTTCCCCAGAAGCTTTTAAAAAACTTTATATGTGCAGAAGAAGCCTTTAACAATATCTTTACTGTTTATTCATTACAACTGGGACCACTATTAAACAAAATGTAATATGTTAACAACTTACCTTTGTTTATTATATTAAATAATAAACAACATCCATTGGCCTGGTATATTAACAATCGTAATAACACAATGTTTATAATAATTATACTATGGGCACACATTAAAAACATGGAGCACACAGTAGATATAAAAAAATACCATGTAAACAGTTTTATTTTTTAGTCTGTGGTGATAACTGGCTAAAGTATCTAGGTCAGCTCCTGCTTCATTGAACTCTTGGTCAACAAGTCATACAAACGCAACAAGTTGTATGTACATAAAAATAAATACATTAAGGAATTTCACAATTACCAATTCCTCTGTAATTTTTATATAACAGAAACTAAATTTTTTACTAACCAATTACCACAACATACCAAATACTATTTAAAAAAATATGCAACACAACAAGTTGAAGATATATGTGAAAGCTGATCTTCTACAACCAAATGTAAAATGCTGAAAAATTTTGGAACTGAATGTGGAATTATGACAGGTACCAAACCATCATCTTATGCAGTAGGAGACCAGCTATTTGAAACATTCAAATAGTCACAAATAAATTTTCAAAGACATAAATTTTTTTAACAAAATTTGGAAAAAAATTCTTAGTATTAAATTTGTCGCGCCTCTTTGGTACCCCAAAGGAGGACACTATATTATTCTAAATTAACTAGCTAAAGACTTTTTATAATTATAAAAAAAGTTAATAAGCTTTTGTTTACCTTTTCCAGAGAGTCTTTGTTTTTGAATTCGACTATAGCCGATAATGTCGGAGTTGTGGTCAGTTCAGTAACAATGATTGGACCACGTCTAAAAAGAAAGAAAATTTCTCTTGTTAATACTCCGTTCAAACTGCGGCGCTCCAAGTACGTTCGCACATTGGGACACCTTCATATCTTTATCACTAACTTATGTAAAAGATTAAGTCTTTAAAGCAGAACTCATTACTAAATCATGACAAGACAAAACAGGACTGATATTTGAATGTTAACAAATATATTTCAAAGTGAAGATATAAACCGACAATAAATATGACTCACTTTACGCTGACGACTTCGCCGTATTTCGAGAACAACTCTTTAAGTTTCTCTTGGTAGTCGAAGAGATAGCTCGACGGCAAGTTCTCGACAAGCAGTTTACCAGATTCCACTTTCTCTTCTTTCTGTTCTTCAGGCTTGGCTTCATTTTCCGCATTTTCTTGGTTCTGTTCACTGTTCTGAGCATCTTGAGCCTCTTCCGCGACAGGGACATTATCACACTGCTCGCCAGCATCAGGCTGTCCATTATTCTCTTCCGTCGCCTCCATCGCTTCTACCTCCGACTGCGCTGCCTCTTCACTCTGATTTGTTGCTTTAGCTTTTGCTGCTTGAGTTTTGGCACCGCGTCCTTTCTTCTGTGCTACCATAGTTATGTTTCGCTGTAAATTAAATGTAATTTGATATATGGATATAATGATATTGACGTAAAATTTTATATGCGTATTCACAAACAATTGCGCACGTTTTATTTTATATTTGTTGTACAACAGTTGTTTTCCTGTACCATCTGTTTATAATTTTTACGTGTTAAATATTAAATTATTTCTTAATATCATTAACTAAGTAAATACATAATTCTCATTTAATGAAACTAAGTCATTAAACCACAAAAGCCCAAAATATAAACCATGAAAGCTATAAGACGCTACGCCATCGACGCATTTCCCGCCATGCGCCATATATATCAGGTATACATAGTAATGTCGTAAATCGATTTGGCGCCGATGTTATCTGAAAGACATAATTTTTTTCTTACCTGACAATACGAATACTTCTATTTATATTAAATGACAATAATATAATGGAGAATTATGGTTTATGAATAACGGTAATTACATTTACAAGGAACTAACGCGCCATGAAGCATGGCGTAGGGAGTGGAAAATTCACGGAACCATACACCACAAAGGTCATTTTAGATGTATACTTACACCTTTTACAACTAAAATCTTTAAAGTAACAAAAAAAGTCCTCACCAATAAGTTTAATTGCCGCTTTTTACGCCCGAAGAACTAACTTACAATAAAAGACGCCAAATCAGTAGTAATAATAACATGGAACCGGCATCACGCAAGCGCGTCCGCCATTAATTAATCCAAAAATTCTGTGTTGTAAGAAAAAAAATTGGTCTTAACATATAAACTATATTGAAGCTGCTATTCATTGTTATTACTCCAGTAACTATTTATTGAAACGTTAACTAATTAAAAACATTAAAACTAACCAGCAAAATTTATATTTAAAAACAATAATACATATCGGTAATGGTAATATAGTTATAACTTTTTGAAATTTGTAAAGTTATGAAGAATGAAAAGATATTTAAAATTTGTCATTATGACACGCAGTATATAGTTAATGTTTTTATTATTTTATATGTATATAGTAATACAGGGTTAAGTTTATGTAGTACGTAGTTATATTATGACAGAGATCATGGCAGTAACGTCGAAGGTAATTTGTTTTCTTGTTGTTAAAAAAAGTCAATATAGCACATGTCAGAACGTCAATTTTATCACATGTTGAATTGGTTCACGTTGTGAGTTTTTAAGATAAACTTTAAAGTACTACTGTGATCATTTATTACTTTCTTCAATGAATAAGTGATTAATAAAAATGAAATCAAAACATAATGAATTAAAAGAAAATCGTTTTGACACCCTGGACTTCGCAAATTTATATAAAAGTGCCGCCGAAACAAATGTGAAACTATTAGAAATAGATACCGTTGCAGAAAAAAAAAGGAAAAAAAAGAAATCAATTAATTCTAAAAATATTGTTCTCAAAGAAAGCAAAAACGTTAAAAAATATAAAAACAATGATTATTCGCACGAGAACAAAACTGGTTTAAAAGATTATCAAGCCTTAACTATTCGACCTAAAAAAATAAATAGACATGAATCTGATTTTTCGCAACCTTTAGTCTCGAACCTTCCAACCGAAACTAAGATTAATGAACATATATCTTCAAGTATTAAAAAAAGGGCTAAAAATAAACACTCGCTTATTCCTGTAGCTGATATCAATAATACAGACAATACCACAAATATACAAAACATAGAGAAAAAATCTAAACCAAAAAAAAGAAATAAATCTGTAAGTGTTATGGTAGATGACAATGAAGTTGCTATAAAAAAAAGTAAATCAAATGACATAGTAAGTACAAGTGAAACATTAATCAAACCTAGAAAATCAAAGAAGAAAACTAAATGCCTTGAAAACAAACTAGGAGATGATAGTAGTATTAAGATAGACATTAAAGCTGATGCAGAGAACAAAGAAAATAAACTCAAAACTGACACAGAAACCAATGCAAATGTTGATAGTAATAGAGCAATAATAAAAAAAAAGTCCAGAAAGAAATCGAAAAAACATAACAATAATGAAATAGCCACTAGTGGAGAAAATGAAGAAGTTGAAAACAACCCTTCTCAAAAAGTTCATATTAAAAAGTCAAAGAAAATTAAATACAATTCACAACTGAATGAAGGTTTTGATAAAGCTGATGGTGAGCCAGTAATTAAATCTCGTAAGAAAGGTGATAAATCTGGAGTGATATCAGATCTTAAAAACTTAAAGATTGGTGATAATACACACTCCTTAACAAACCTTCTTGATGAAATGTCTGTTGTTGATCAAAAGAAGAAAAAAAGAAACAAGAGTAAAAAGAAGCATGAGGAACAGCAAAATGCAGAGAACACCAAATCAGAATTAGAAACTAGCCCAGAAAAAGAAAAATGGAATAAGCGGAAGTGGAATAAAGAGAAGAAAGGAGAATATGATCAGAAAAATGGATTAACTTGTGTCATAGTAGAAAACCTCCCCATCAATATTATATTGAACTACAAGAAATTATTAACTGAACATTTTTCAAAATTTGGTGTGGTAAAAAGAGTTGGGTAAGAATTGTGAATTAGCCATAATCATAGATTATGAACTTGCTGGTGTATATGCACAAAAATTTCAGGTAAGTTATACAAACTAAACCTGAAATCTCTGTGCTTATCTATAGATAAAAATAAACTTACCAATTCAGCAATAGTCAAAGTATAGTTGAGTACCTTTCAAGTAACTTAAGGATTATTACATGGGAGCCTGGGGTATTCAGTGCTCCTTTGTCTGTATGGAATGTGTGCCATGCTGATACATGAAAATAAAAAATACCTAGAAGATACACCTATTCATTTTAAAAATTTTCTTGAAATGTACAATATATAATCAGAAAGAAAAAAATTCATAAATCTTTTCTAAAAATTATTGTTAAAACTTGAGGTTTCCAATCATTTCGATTTTCATATTGACCATGTAAATTATTACTTGAAAAGAAGTTAACTATTATTAACAGATATATATTTATACTTTCTGTGTCAACTTCTGATATCATTTACTTTTAGAATTGCCCAAGTCTACCCAACTGAAGACCCCAAACCAGTTTTCACCACAATGGTGCACTTTGAAAGTGAAGATGATGCAAAGAAAGTAAGAAATTACTTGTAAATTTTTAAAACTATTCATTTTAATCCCAAGATATGACAAAAGTGTAAAATACATTTAATTAACTTTTTAGGTATTACAAGAAGACAACACCAGGTTTGAAGGTAATGTGATTAGGATTAAGGAATCCCTCCCACCTACTCAAACAATTGCTGTAGTGCACAGTTATGGCGAATTGAGTGACCAGATTATAAGCTCGATATTTAGTGAGGCCGGACGCATCAGACGAATTCGTCAAAAGGTCAAAGGGAAAAAATGCAGAGGTAAAATACCTTTACTTTAAAATATTCCTAATTTTCCGATTCTTAATCATTTTTATCAAATTAAAAATTTTACAGCGACAGCTTTTGTTGAATTCGATGGACCGGATGCGGTTGAGCGCGCTATCAAAAAGGCGGAGGAAACGAAAGTCGGCGGGAAAAATATTCATGTCTCCAAATATCAACTGAAGCCTAAAAAAAATAAGAAAAAAACCTTGGTGACTGAGAATCAAGCCGAAAGTGATGTCTCCAACGATTAGCAGAATAAGTTTGAGAGTATTTTTTTTAGTCATGTGTTTTGATATCTATAAGTAAAATATTGTAGACTAAATAACAGAAAAAAATGAAAGAATATCGGGAGTACCACGTCATTGTTACGAAGTATTTACTATCCAAAACAATAATTTCGTTAATATCCCACATTTACACAGAAAATTTATACTATTTGACTAATCAAGTGATTTCTCTCTCCAGCTGTACATTCTCTCCTTCATGATAATTTAAATTTGTTTAATGTTTTATTATTTTAATTCAAATATATTATAGTTTTGTGTAAATAAAGATGAACATATCCTTGGAGAACATGTCCTAAAATGAAAAGAAAAAAAACTCAATGAGTTACTTATAAATAATCATCGTCGAATCGACAACACAACAACTCGGTGTGGCTGCGTTCGCAGAAGCTTCGCGGCATCTTCTCCTGACAGCTACCAAAACGTCTGACGACAAGTCATTAATTCATTGATGTTGCCGTATGAAAGCAGGACCTGATCATTTACAATAGACTTTATAATAGAAGGCTTAACGTCACCAAAACGGCAATGGAGAAAGCTATGCTCTCGAATTAGAAATGAGAAGTTCTGCAGAAGATCACGGAGATAGATCAAAAAATTGTTAAACTTAAGTGGCAATGTGCCCAGCCCATGGCTTGAAGGTCTGTCGGTCGATGAGGCAGTGTATATCCATATGGTGTTGGCAGGATCCCAACAAAGTGGATCGACGATATTGTGAAGGATGCAGGCAGCGCAGGATCGATCGGTGTGGAAATCTTTAGGAGAGTCAATTGTTCACCAGTGGATGTCTATCGGCTGGTGATGAACAGTGAACAAGTGTTTTTAATAGGTCATTGATGAATTATTACGTTTTACTATCTTACATCAAAATAAAATACTGTTTTTTTCAAAGGGCAAAATAAATAAAGATGTTATAGTACGACAAAATACTTGTTTCATTTTTTTTCTACTTCTTATGGGTTTCTCGGGAAGAAGAGTCCCAATACTTTGATTAAACAAACAATACATTATTTACCATAACTGTTACAATCTATATATTAGGTCTACCGGAAAGTTCTGTCCGCTCCGGATACAATCAGTTTCAACAAGTATGCGGCGCATATTCCTGTGACATATTTGGCTCTCTCCTTTGGTCGCTAACAATGTCTACGCATTTTCGTCGCCGATGAACTAAAACGACGTTCATTCTTGTTAGTATTAAGTGAGACGCGATCGTGTACCCATACCCATGGCTACCGACGAAGTTCATTTACGCCGCTGTATTTTGTACGAATTCCAACAAGGAAGAAATGCTACAGAAGCGTATAGAAATTTATTGAAAGTGTTTGGTGAAGGTACAGTTTCTGATAGAACGTGCAGAAGATGGTTCAAAAAATTTCATGTAGGTGATTTCGACCTTTCTGATAAGCCACACGTTGGGCGACCATCTTTGATCGACGACGATACTGTCCAGATCATGTTAGAGCAAGATGCTTTTTTGACAACATCGGAGATTGCGGAAAGGCTTGATTCAGCTCAACAAACCATTTCCGACCATATTCGGAAACTAGGGTTTGTGTGGAAGTAATCGAGATGGGTGCCACACAAGTTAAGTGAGAAGAATTTGAATGATCGAATCATCATATGCACATCTCAGCTTGCACGCAACAAAATCGAACCCTTCTTGGACCGGATCATAACTGGTGATGAAAAGTGGATTACCTATGAAAACATCATAAGAAAAAGAGCATATTGTGAACCCGGAAAACCTGCCTCTTCTACCTCTAAATCGAAGTTGAGCCTGAACAAGAGAATGCTGTGTATATGGTGGGACATTCAAGGACCAATACATTTCGAGCTGTTGAAACCAAACGAAAGGCTAAATTCGGAGAGGTACTGTCAGCAATTGGATAAATTAAAAACAGCACTCCAGGAAAACAGGCCGGCGATGTTCAATAAGAAAGACATCATACTGCTCCATGACAATGCCAGGCCACATATTGATTTGGGGACTCGTCAGAAAGTCGCAGAGCTAGGCTGGGAAATTCTGTCGCATCCACCATACTCACCGGACCTAGCACCATCTGATTATCACTTGTTTCTGTCCTTACAAAATTTCTTGCAGGGCAAATAATTCAAGAACGAAGAAGATATCAGACAAGCACTGGTTAAATTTTTAGCCTCTAGAGATAAAACATTTTTTAAAAATGGGATATACAAATTGCCATCACGCTGGCAAGAAATCATAAATAATGATGGCAATTATATTATTCAATAAAGTTTATCCAAAGTATGAAAAATCGTATTCCTTTCTTTCATTCTAAAACGGACAGAACTTTCCGGTAGACCTAATATATATCATCAGCCGATAAACATTCACTGCTGGACATAGGTTTCCCCAAAGGTTTTCACATCGATCGGTCCGGCATTGCTCGCATCCAGTGGGTCTCCACGACTCTCACCAGATCGTCGGTGCACCTTGAGGGAGGGCTCACAACACCACGTCTACCGGTACGCGAGCGCCACTCGAGAACCTTACTGCCGCGTCGGTTGTCGGTCTTTCGTGCAATGTGCCTTGCCCATTGCCAATTAAGTCTAGCAATCTTTTGGGCTATGTTGGTGACCTTAGTTCTTTTGCGGATCTCCACATTTTTCTTTCTGTGTATATATATATACATACAAATTATCCAGACATTCATCAACTCATCATGAGATCTCCGAAACTATTAGGTAATTTGAAATCAAAATACGGTAGAGATATTGCTTCGGCAGTTTAGAGGTCAGCTAGGAATGGATTTACAAACTATATTCCCCAGAGCGAGGTGCGGGGGTGTTACAGCCAGTAGAGCGGGCGAGCTACATTTTTACTTTTTTATACAGATCGTAATATATGATGATATAATTTTTAATAAAAATTTGTTTCTATCCTGACTACATAGATAAAAAAATACATATTAAATAATTTATTGCAGGTAATAAAAAAAAAACATGTTTCCGCCCGGGATCGAACCGGGGGCCTTCTGCGTGTTAGGCAGATGTGATAACCGCTACACCACGGAAACGATATTTACTGGCAGTAAAAATTAAACTTGGTTAAATAAATTAAAATTATTTATAATAATTTTTATTTATTTTTAAAAAATTTGATGTTACAAATAAATTATATACTTGATGCAATTAATCAGGTAATAGACGTTTGCTATTCGATAACATCTGCTACAAGTAATTTTTTTTTATAATGAGGCGCTTCTAGCTATATAGGCTTTGTAACCAGCATAAAAAAATTATGAGCTTGACTATCATTACGAAGACGCTGACATTAACAGAAAGTGAGAAATAGAAGATTGACGCTCTAGAGATATGGTGTTGGAGAAAAATGCTTGGCATAATCGAGACTCAGTTTCGAACAAACATCTCAACCAGACTGTGGAACTGTGTATAAAACAGCACATCTCTTGTATCGTGCAATGTCACTACGGACACATTACACGACAAGAAGACATCTGTGGGACGACTTGTGGTTCAAGGAAACGTGGAAGTTGTAAGACCGCGCGGCGAACGCGAATGTTAGTACTAAAGTTAAGTAAAGTTCATTTGGAGTCTGCAGTTATCTTCTTCCATACCCTTTTTTCCAACCGCCAACTCACAATACGCTCCTTTTACAAACATATTCCGTTTCACACATTATTCCTTATATTTTGTATAGCATTTAAATCTTCTTCCTGCCCTTTTCCCATTCTATGTAGGGTCGGCACAATATGTACTTCTCTTCCACATCTTTCTATCAGCCGCCATATCTAAATTCACACTCTTCTTACACATATCATCTTTCACACAATCTATCCACACTTTCTTCGGTCTTCCTCTACCCTTATAACCATCCACATTCATTCTCATTACTTTCTTTGTTATATGTCCTTCATCCCTCCGCATAACATACCCGTACTACGCTAACCTCTTGCTCAACTTCTCTGTCACTGGCGCAACTTTCAGGATTCTTCTAATATACTTATTGTTAATTTTATCCATCTTCGTCACACCACACATCCATCTTAACATTCGCATCTCGGCCACATGTAATCTCCTTCTCCTACTCCTCTCCTCTCTTGTATAGCATTTATATAAATTATTAAAATAATTTTTTGAATTATTATATTCAAAGGGTTTAATACAAAACAGGTCAAATCGAAACAATAATTTATTGTATTCCGCAGAGTCGGTAGTTACGCGTTACGAACTAACTACACTGTATTTATTCACAAGTCCTTAATAATTTCGACATAAAGCTAATGTAATTACACAATAAGTTTATTTACAACATTATCAATAAATTATGCAGCGGCGCGCCACCCGGCTCCGCTTGCTTTATAAATTACATAAATAATACTTTCAAACACAATTATTATGCCATTGACTGAGTGCAACATCCACGCACCACGGCTGTCAACATTTATCCTAATAGTCAACATTACATCCGTATTACATACACAAAGTTGTTATACCAACGGAAGTAAAAATATACACAGTATGTTTTGTATAGAAAAATAAATTTAGCAGAAAAACCATATCTATAACACAATTTAAATAATATCCGAGTCAACATCCATCGATAGATTGCGTCCATTTTCTTTTAGACATTATCTTTACATAATTCGATTTCCGATTTATTATATAGACATTCAGCAATTCAGCAGTTGCCATGCGTAGCAGCGTTTATGAATGTTTGCTTCACAAAGTCGAAATTTACAGACACATTCGTGTGGTTGTTATAGTTCGTTAATTATGTACTATATATAGTATAGCCTACAGCCATTGCGAAATACTTCAGGCATATTTACAAATTTACATCAGGACACGCCAATAAATTATCATATAAGAAAATCTCATAGTAAAAACAGATTGTATAGATCAAAACTCAAAATTTGAGTTATGGTGGGGATTTTTAGCATTTTTGAGATCATAAGACAGTAATAACAAACCATCTTTGTCAATTCTTTTCTTTTTATATTATTGGGAAGAGATAAAGAGAGAATCTCTTTTATCGACAGTTGCCAACATTTGGTGTCCTTAATAGTGAAGTTAAGAGATATGAGGTTAAAGGTAATGAAGTGTGTACACTCAGGATACTCAGACTCTCATATATATTGACAGCATAAATAGCGAGCTTCTATGGCAGTAGATTCACAAAATAAGCGTGGTAGCTAGCCAGACGGGTTCTGCTTAAGCGAAAACTTTACCACCACTTATAAATTAAAGCAGATTCCGCGAGTGATCATAAGTTGAGCAGTGAATCTCTCAACTTAACACATATAGCACGATTATGAAAAACTAAAAACAAGTAATTTTACAATAGACCAATTGATAGAAAATCATTTTACAATTGACTTTGTCGATAAATACTTCATCTACCATTTAAATGATAAAAAAAAAAACATTTAATGTAATATATTACAAACGTCATATACGACGGGCGCGTATAGTCGAGCGCACCCGGACGTGTACGTGTACGTGTACGCTTCAAATACGGACAAAGTATTCGAATTGACAGCGGTGCGTGTCGGCGGCAAGCGTTGCACCGCGGAGAGCACTCCCGGGCGGCCAGCGCCGGGGGCAGGGACTAGTCGTAGCCCTTCCATAGATCTTAAGGGTGCCGCTGGTTAGGCACGGGGATGCTGAAACGAGATGATTTAATTAAATAGGTTCAATACTGACGAATAAAAACTATGACTATAACTATAGAAAAAATGTTATTTATTAACAACACACAGGCACAGAACATATTGGTATAGTTTTGAACCAGGTGGAACAATTTTTTTTATTTTACATAAGCTTATATTGAAGTTAAGACCAACCGGTGTGGAGATATATAGTGGAGGACTTTGCTCAGTACTGGACATTATAACAACTGATGATGCCCTCTCAAAAAATAATATAAACCAGTAATGATTACATCTGTCTAAAAATTTATGTTAATTACGGTCTTATCATTTTTTTAGAATGTTTCAGCGCAATAAGCGAAAAGTGCTGAGGTGTAAACTAACGCCTAAGACACCACAAAACTATCGTCTTGTTCGACTCACCCATAAAACGCCGGAAAACTGGTGTCTGCGTTGAACTGGAAGTTGACCGGAGTTTTGGGTGAGGCGCACGTGTAGCTGAGGTAGTCGTCCGATGCGTGCAGCTGCCGGTTTACGCTTGGCTCAGAGGCGCTGCGCGTTATCTTGGGCATCGCCCGCAGCATCGACTCGAGCGATGCGAGGATCTGCCGAAACAGGGGCCGCTGTTCCCGGTCAAACTTGATACAGTCGTCGAATAGCCGCTTGAGGGCCTGCGGCGCGTCTTGCCGCAGTCGCCGCGCGTCCGGTCGCAGCAGGCCCCGCCCCACCATCCATAGGATCTGTGCATTTAGATATACTATTGTGATGCAGGTAGTAATTAAGAATAAATAGAATCAAGATAGCGCCTAAAAACCGCATCATTTCAGATATATTGTGAATCAAACAAAACGCGACTTGCCCGTATACACTTGAAATAAGCCAAACACTGGAGACTGTTACCTGGTCTTTATTGTTGAGGTGGGCGTAAGGAAGCTCGCCAGCCATTAGCTCGTACAGTACCACGCCATACGCATACACGTCCGAGCGGAAGGTGTAAGGAGCGGGCTCCTCCATGCGGATCACCTCGGGCGCCATCCACAGGATCGAGCCGGTTGGCTGCTGCCACTGAACGCCGCCCGCTAGCGATGACTCTGTCACGACCAATGCATATTTAATCATATAATAAATAAAGGGGACCTCGCTGCAGAACACTTTAATTTGAAGCTCTTTATATTTCCATCATCATAATTTCAGCCTTTAGTTGTCTACTGTGCAATATAGGGCTCTCCACTAGATTTCAGATACGACGGGTCTGATGCCACCAGCATCTAACAATTGTTTTAAACCTCCAATTTGATTTGAATATTTTATATATTACAGGAGTCTTGTATAAATATGGCATCATCATCATTAATTAGTTGGACATGTCTTAACAGACTAATAACTCTTGTCTTCCCCAAATCCTTTCACCATACCACAACTTTCTTTATCTAACTGCAACTTTTTCCAGAAATGAATCATTGTTTTATTGTTTCTGTAGGAATACGTCCTATATTGTGAGTCTCACCACCAATGTAGTTATTATATGTAATTATTATATGTCATATCAACATCAATGTAATTATTATATCTGTTCAAGCATCACCAACCTGACCAGCGGACCTTGGCGGTCGCCAGGCCGAAGTCACCGATCTTTACCGACCAGTCGTCTCTCAGGAATATATTGTTTGATTTCAGGTCCCTGTAATGAATAATCAGCACTATCATCTAATTTTTTTTTTAATTTAAAGAAAATCTCGTGAAATATAATATTTGACTTCAACATGCAATGCATTAATCAAAAAGTATCAATAATATTTAAAGTTAGATAGTTAAAAGCATCATGTAAGTGATTTAATTATTATGACCTTCATATAATTTGTGCGTTTGTTGCGCGGGTCTAAGCAAGCACCTGTGTATAATGTTCTTCGCGTGCAGGTAGTCCATGCCCTGCGCAGTCTGGCGCGCTACATCAATAAGGTACAACATCGGCAGCGGCGTCTCGAGCACGTGCAGATGCTGGTACAATGATGAGCCCTCGCACCACTGCGTCACGATCGCGAGCGATGGCTTCGAGACGCAGCCCATGAACAGCAAGATGTTGCAATGTCGCGTCTTGCGCAGCACCGCCACCTGCGGCCGGTACCCATTCACATTTACACAACCAATCGGCGACATAATGTTGAACACAAGGATGTTTACACAACTTATTTGTCATCTATAGAATAGACTCTTTTTACAAATTTAGTGTGTAATGGCAGATATAAGTACCATTTTTCTTAAAAATATTAAATATTACCGTCCCATTGGTAGATATATATATGAAATAATTTCCATTGGACAACTGTGGGTAAGCTGTGCTGCCAACATTACTAACATCGCTTTTACCATAATGTTTACTGTATGTTCATGATACTATCAAAATATTAATGTTATCTCTCATACCTCGTTCTTGAACGCCTGGAGCTGCGCGGGCGTGGGCGTCTTCACGTTGAGCGTCTTCACAGCAACGGGGCCGTGCCAGTGCGCCTTGTATACGGTTCCGAAGCTACCAGACCCTATAACCAATCAGAGAATAAGTACAATTACGACCACATAGAGAACATTAGAACAGGTTAAATGTATTTTTTTTAAATTATATTATGCCACGAGACGAGCGAGACGTTTTAGTACAATATATATAGCACCACATTATCCTCATCGCCTAGAGACATAAGATGTGAAGCCTCGTTACGCTAATAATTATAATAGCTACAGCATCCTTCAAACTGGAACCCAGTAAATTTTGTATACTAGTTTGGCGGTAGAAATAGATGCTGCGGTGGTAACTACCTCGAGGGTCTCCGGGAATAGAGACCTACCGCCAGTAAAACAGTAGTGTAGAGGTAGTACATACCAATTCTGGGTCCTATAAGTATCTCATCCGCGTGTATGACCCAGTCGTCGTAGCTTTCGCGCGGCGAAAGCGCGTGCTTCCACGACTCGTCCGCGGAGCGCGCGCGCGCCCGCCGCGGCCGCAGCGTGCCCGTTGGCGACGCCTGTGTAACCGTATTCATACAACCAGTTCATTCCATATACAAAAAGTAAAGAGCAGAGCATACAACTAATAGTAAGTTGGAATATATGTCTGCACACGTACTGCCTGGCAGCAAAAAAATGAGTTGCATTGGTACATAGACAGAAGCTACTCCAGTATGCTCCAGTAACAGACCTACGACTAATTTAATATTTAAATTGTCAAGTTAATGTTGACATGCTTTAAAATGTGAGCACTACACTCCTAACCTGTGTACTTTGACTATGCTGTTGGTCACCACCTTTCTCCTTATCATCCTTATTGTGCCTGCTCGAGGTAAGGTACTTTGTGGATTGAGGTGAGTTGTTGCTCTGAATGAAAAGAAAAAGAAAAAACACTTATTAAACTAATAAAAAGTATTATAGAATAATCCATATCCAATTATATATATATTGACCTTAATAATATTATACATACACAGAGAGCCAAGGACCACCCCAAGATATACCTGATTATTTTTCCTCTGGTGCTCGGCTAGGGTCATGGGCCGCTGCACCATATTGATGCAAACATTCGGCGCGGAGTTGGAACGGTCCTGCTGATTGAGCGTTCGCGGATGCTGTGCCCTGAAATAAATTATTTTATATAATGAAGCATGTTTCGCAATATTAAAATTATTAATTTTTGTTTATACTAAAATCTAATAACGAATGTGAGATGTAGCTACGAAAGCGAAAAGACCATCTCTTACAATACATACAACAGCCCTTAGCATGTTTAGGACCACTTTGCCATAATCACTTAATGACAAAGACAATGTACATTTCTTTGCTGCAGCATATTGACTAGCTCTACAGTGTGACGGTAACAGTAAATTTCGCAACCTGCTGCTAAGCAGGAGAAATAGCTTTTGCCTATATGATCTTTAGTAAGAAGACCAATTAAATAATTGTCATTTTTTTTAAAGAAATAAATGTGAAACAATATACAATGTGATGATTAATCTGTGACAGAGAATTATCATAAATCAATACATTAACACTGCATTCTGTGAATTGTCTATACAACCATTGAAATCACAGTTTACGTACAAACAATCTAATGTACTCATACTACTAAAAGAATTTAGTTTCAGCTCATTCTATAATAATGTAAACTAAACGAGATAATACAAAAAATCACTGTCTAATTTCTATAACTAAAAACGGCTACATATTTACTTTTACCAGTTTATTTTTTAAAACTCACAACTGAAGGAGAAGAAATTATTTCACGAAAGGGCATCAATTTTCTTAATGACCATTGATTGCCTTTGTGATTTCATCTAAACAAGCAAACAAATATAGTAAAGAAGAAATAAAGCATAATCTTTTATACATTGCGCTACAATTACATTTACTTGCATCAATGAAAGTAAGTGATATATTTGTAAAGCACAATGTAGGAGTTCAAAATAAATCACCAGTTAACATCAAACTCCTTGATCTTCTTCGCCGGTGAGACAGACCTGCATATAGCAACACCTATTAAATATCACTACACTATGAACTGACTTCCTTCTTAATTTGTAAATACTTATGTATTAGTCGCCTTAGATTTTTCATCGTTTGATTTGCAATTAACTGTATATTCTATATTATATATATATCTTTATTATATCTATATTCTTCATTATTTTATTATGCCTTTCATGCTGACTTTTGAGGGGAACAATTCTATTCTATTATTTCTTTTCATGATTGTACAGACTAGTAGTTCACTGCAATTGCATCACATATGAATCAACAATATAATCTTTGATGGTAAAGTGCATTAGTTGAGAAGAAAAAAAATTATGTTCCAATATTAATGTGTTTTTAAAATGCTAATGTAATATGATATGAGATATAAATAGTATTTTATAAAAATTTATATTTTATATCCATGCTTATTGAATACTACTTTCAATCAATTATGTAAAAAATGTTTACAAACTAGTTTTCATAAGAAGAAAATCACACATACTTATTTTGATCCCCTCGGTTCATCATATGGTGGTAGCCAAAGTGCGAGGGGTAATGAAGGATGCCTGCTTGTGTTTCTGGATTCTGAGCTAATAATGCTGCATAGTAAGTGTCTGTAACTCGCATCTATAAAACAATATTATTAAGTTTAATTAAGGTCTACAATAAATAAGATTAAATTCAGAACTCTAAACCACACTTAACATTAACAAATACTTCATTAAATTAAAACTAAAAATGAATCAAATAAATAATGAACAATCTTCTAATCATTGAAGTATCGCTATGGAATAAGTCGAAATGTTTAAATGAAGCTACTTTTTACTAAAAAAAAAAAACTAAATATAAAGCAGTACAGACAATTCTTTATAATCAATGTGAATCTCATAAAAGATTTTGTATCTAACTACTTTTCCTAACATTTATACAATGGACAGGGAAATTACCTGATGACATATACTTGGAACTTTGTCTGCGCAGCGCTGGTGGAACTTGAAATTACACTGAGAGCAATAGAAACCATTGAACAACAGCCGTCGGCAGCATTCGCAGAACGCCAATGTGAAGAAAGTCTTGCGAGTGAACTGGTGTGAGATGTGAGACATAATCGGCAGCTTGTCCAAAGTGCGGACAGTCACCTGCACAGTTGTTACAAGGTATAGTTTGGCCTTTGGAACTTCGGTTTCATCTAGTATAGTAAGACAAGATACCCCCTGATTAGTAATGCTTGTCTATAATTTAATTAACCCCAGAAATACATTAAGAAAATAATTATTGTTTATTTGAAATTAATTTAAACATGTTCATAATTACTT
Organism: Ornithoptera alexandrae; assembly: GCA_029030555.1. NCBI lineage: Eukaryota > Metazoa > Arthropoda > Insecta > Lepidoptera > Papilionidae > Ornithoptera > Ornithoptera alexandrae. The sequence continues at coordinate 150,053 of JARDVY010000069.1, read as the reverse complement.
TAATCTACTTAACCCGGATTATTGTTCGTGAAGATAGATATTACATATTGCCTGTATCTATAAACACCACTAGATATTAACATCTTCATTACATTATGTAAAAATGTAGATACCCTAATTCTTTGTTTTGTTTTATTAACATGATCTTTGTGAAAACAAGGTTCCCACCTTAGATGATCAGCCAGCTACTATTTATATATAGCATTATAATGTTGTTTTAATTCACATAACTTATCTAAATAAAATGTCTATTAAAATCAGTGTAATTATAATAATAATATTAGTCTAGTTTCATAAAGAAACTAAACTGTGCACTTCATGTTAAGTGATGTACTCTTTCATCAACAATATTTAAAAATTTCATACACAATATTTACACTAATTAAAAAAAAGATATCATATTTGGATGAAACATTTACTGCTTATTATAAATATATAAAAATGTATGATAGTTTAGTTTAAGAAACAATTCCAAATATTTATTATTCTTATAGATTTTTGTTTAAAAACATAAAATAACAGCAAAACACAAAACTTTTAATTCTTTAACATGATCTTATGGATTTACAAATTTTAGGCCACAGTGGGTAACCAAATTGATTATTAGACACAAAACAGCTGTTACCTTTATTTAATGAAAGTTTAAATAGTATATGTTATAAATTTTATCTTATCTGTGAGATATTTTTTATTTTTTGTCTGCGTTGTTTACAGTTAATAAAATATAAATCTAGATTTAATCTCGTTTCACAGTTCTAGTAATCATGAAGATTTTTAAAAGTATCAGTAACTTACCTTATAAATGTAATATGAATAAACAATTTTTAGTAAATAACATACCTCCTCAGAGTCAATCATAGTGATGTCAACATCCCACGGTATCACTTGGTTATTGCCTGTCCTAACTACTTCACACATTTCACAAGTCAAGTTCCGCAGCTTTAAGGCTTTGGAGAGCGCCTCTCGAAGCGTTACTCCTTCTTTCACCTGCACACTCGTACGCTGCTGGTTGGGCAGGTGCGCCCGAAGGAACACCTTGGGCTGACGCGTAAGAGTGTCGTACTTTTTAAAGTCGTCCTGAAACGAATATTCTTCACTTCTATCCGGCGACTCTGACTGTAACAATTCTCTTAAAGTCCCTTCCAAGTTATGCAACTTCAACGTCAATTCCTGATACTCGGATAAATACAACGGCGGCGGGTGCCGGAAACCAGCAAATTTGGCGTTTAAGGCATCAATGTTTTCACGGGTCACATTTATAATACTACGAATGTTCCTAATTTCGTATGTCGGATCCGCTACGTCGTCACTATCTGTTGATGTCGACATGTTATCACTATTGAGTGATAATGCGGGAATATTTCCATTAATTTTTCTTGAACAATTTTCTTTCTCTCTAGTAACTGCCATTTCTTTCCTTTTTTTTATTTTTTCTTAAATTTTCTCCGCGCACACTCGCGCAGAACAGACAGGTGTTGTTTGTTGCCATTGCAACATAGGGTTCGCAACAACGCTATTAGTTTCGATTCACATAAAGATTTTTTCTGTGTAATGTAACAAAATATTTCAGATTGAAGATCAATTTAATGTAATCTAAAGTTGTATGTAAAATATTATTTTCTCGCTTGTCAATTTATACAAAATTGTCTAGTCAATATTTTTGCGTTTTGGTTTGATTGTATCGTAAATATTTTGTATTACGCTTTAGAAGTTTTATGAATTTTGGTTCGAATTTATAAATTATATTGTTTTTATACTTTAAAGTAAAAGTATTCATTTATAGATACTTGTTCATTTGTACGTCATGTATGATAACAATATGTCAATCCAGCACTATAACGTCATAGATTTTTTGTTTTGGTATCAATTTAACTGTATTCAACTAAAATTGTTAATATTTTATTAATTATTAAAGAGTATAGATATGTATTTATATGTAAACAAAAAAGTTTTCTCAATGCAAATATGTACTGTTACTATTTTTATATAGTTTATTCAGTTGCTTAAATATTTAGAAAATGAGTGAAAACGCCGGTCGTTCTCGAAAAGTATCATTTGAACAGTTGAAATCACTTATAGATTTTATGGGACAGCATATCGAATTGGCCACTGGTAATTGTCGCTCGTTGGAAGCGCGTCACACATCAAAACGGCTGCGGGAGGAACTAACGAAACTTCTTAACAACTGTCGCACTGGCACTCGAAAGAGTTCAGATGGATGGAGTAAGGTTTGTTTATGTATACAAATGTTATGAGTTATACTTCATCATATACTAGTGAAACATGTAGTCTCGAGTAGCACATCTTGCAGTATATTTATCATCAAGGTAACTACTAACTTTTCCCTCTATTTTTCGATTACAGTACTGGAGTGATTATAAGAACAAATTAAAAAATAAAGTAAGCATTATTAACAAGAGAAAAAGGTCAGGAACTTTATCTAAGAAAGGTATCAGACCACTGACTAAATTGGAGAAAAGAGCACTATGTATATTGGGCCCTCACTTTGAAAAGAAAAAAAGTGGTATGGACGAATTTAGTGATGCAATGTCTGTGAGTACATAAGTGTATAATAATTTTTAGTGACATTATGAAAATTAATGGAAAAGTGTATATGGACTTTTTATCAACTAGAATTCACTCGGTAGTTACAAAGGAGATTCAGGAAGAATAGGAACTGAAAGAAAACACCAGTAACCTTTTTTGTATTGTATGTTGCATGCAAATTGTTTTAGTGTGTTTGATAATTGCAATAAACATATTACCAGTTAAATTTATTAATGAAATATAAAACACTTATTTTCAAGTTGTACTATAGAGATTAATGTAAAATGAATTGTGTTTCTGCTGTAGGTATGTTACATTATCATCCCTTTGTTATTTAATTACAATTGAGTGTTTTTCTCTACACACTGGGATTATTATGGTGGAACTTATTGCCTTCTGGTATTTGCTTTTAGAATAACCTTCCTGAAATAAAACTGGAAGCATACCACGAGAATACTTTTAGTGAATTCTGTAATAATCAGAATGATGGCAGTGACAGACTTTTGGGTATGTTGAAGATTATTGTGGGTTTGCTTACAGTGTTTCATTTCAATAATTATCTATCAAAAAATATTTCAAACAAGCCTAACTCTTAAGTTATGTAGCTAGTTTAATATTGTGGATATGTTGTAAAGTTCTAATGCCAAAGAATGTCTATGTTGCACTGCTGCTAAACAGTAGTATTTGAACATCATTGATGTTTCAGTTGGAAAGGTTCTGTAGGTAATGGTAGTTGGTCTCTGTTGTCAGTGACTGTCTTGCTAGATACCACTGCAGCTCCTATTTCTGCTGCCAGACAGTACTGTGCAAAGAATACTGTGTTCTGTTTTGAAGAGTGTTGTAGCTAATAGAATTATTAGTTTAACAAGATATTTTTCCCAAAGTGTCGAGCACAATGTGGTACAGTGTATTTTATCTTAACTACACCATACACCACCACTACATTGTTGATGAGCAAATATCACTTACCAACAGGTTAACATATCATTGCTTCATCAAATAAAAAGAAAATTGGTAAACATTACTAAGGAAATGAGATATCTTTGCAATTATAAGTGCTATATGCTTCTTTATAAACATATTAACGAGCACCTATTTATTTTAGGCAAGCATATCATTAACTGTTATATAATTGCTACTTATTCAGATGAAATAAAAATAAAACTAAATATATAAATACTATAGCGGTTGATGTCTTAGAAGACTTAAGTCCAGAAAGATTTGTTTCTCGTAAAAACTATATATCACATATATTTCACTGTCAATTTCAGATGGTGATAAGGACTGTGGGCAAAGTGTCGACTCAATCCATGGCTTTGATGATGAGTCTGACCAAATTACAAATGAACCACTTATACAAAGTATGATTTGTTTTATTACTGTTATGCCATAGGCGTTGTGTACACATTCAAGATAGTTAAGCATCTTATTACAACTAAAACAATCTTATTTCTAATATCTCCTGAAATCAAACAAATATGTCTGTTGTTGAAACTAATTAAATTTAAGTGATTGTTGAACTTATTGTTTTATGATCATTTTTTAGTCTACTACTTTGCAATATTTTTACCATTACCGGTGTGGCAATAGGCTGCCGTGGCGCTTAGCATGCGGATTCCGGATCAGCAAGCTCATAGTCTGATGAAGTAGTAGAAGTTATTGACAAGACTAACAGTAATAACCGAGATCGAAATAATGTAACAAATATATTTTGTGTTTAATTTTTAGGTTTATATCCGAAATGGTTAATAGAAGTGGAAAAGAAACGCGCCGAAGCGGAACTATTACGCGCAAGGGCGGAGGAGAAGCGCTCCGGTGCTGCCGCGCGTACGTCCGAGGCTATGCTGCTGCAGGCCGAGGCCCTTAAGAAGATGTCAGATGCTGCTGTGACCCAAGCAAATGCCATCATGAGGATAGCAGTAGTACTCGAGAACAGAGACCTACGGACAGATATGCTGTCTATGTGAACTATTGAATTAGTCTATTGTTAGTATTCTCACTTAAAATTGTGAAGTGATTAATATGATGACATTACCGACCATATTGTAGATAAATAGTGAAGAGAAAAGGTAAAGAGTGCAATTGTGTAGGAATGATTTTCTGTGGCATATCATGTTACTAATTCTGGGTAAGTGTTCATCAAAATGAGACAGGACTGCATCCTTGGTGTACACTTATTTTATTTGTGTGACATTATTTTCACATTGGTAAGTTTGATTAAAATTTTCATTAAGAAGAAAAATTAAAATATTTTTTTGTACAATTAAAATATGAGACAAGCGGGATGTTCACTTGATAGTAAGAATATGGTATTTTAATTAACTAGAAGCCACTTGGTAGTCACCAAGGAGATTCAGAAACAATAGGGACTGACAGTAAGCATCAGTAACCCTTTTTGTATTGCATGTTGCCTGCCCACATCAACGTGGCGCTAGTTAAAATGATATAACAGTTCCACAAAGCGCTCATCGCCTGAGACTTAAGATATTGAGTCTCGTTACCCCAGTAATTACACTAGTTACAGCGCCCTTCAAACCGGAACACAGTAAAGTTTGAATATTACTGTTTGGCCGCAGAAATAGGCGATGTGCTGTGGTCTTCACCTATACAGTCTCTCGCAACAGAGACCTACCAACAGTAAATTATCAGAACAATTGTAAAAAAATTAAATAAGTATTAAGAAAAATTAAATTATTTTCATACATACTTAACTTGTTATTTCTGCCTTGACCAAAAATCGGTTTCCTAAAAAATATATATAAATAAAAAATGAAAGTTCCAGTGAATCAAATATCTTTATTAAAAAAAATATATATTATTAAATAGAGGAATCTCTGCCTCCTACGTAAGCTGACGCTGTGTTGCAGAAGGTAGTGTCTTCCTTGCAACGACCAGATATAAAGACACTGAAACAGAAAATATAAATATATATAAAACTTAATATAAACAATTAAAAAAATCACCAAATTTAATTTATCTTAAAAAGCGGCGCGTGTTCATGATGGTATTCCAAAGGAGTATGACTATGTATATTTATGGGAGGGCTATGCTCGGAGGTACTCTGTGCGATCGAATCGGAAATGTGTAGATTCGCAGAAGAACAGCTCACCGACATAGCCCAAAATATTACTAGACTTAAGTGACAGAGGGCAGGGCACATTGCTCGAAGGACCGACAGCCGATGGTGCAGTAAGGTCTGACAGCCGATGCTGCAGTAAGGTCCAACAACCGATGGTGCAGTAAGGTCCGACAGCCGATGGTGCAGTAAGGTCCTACAGCTGATGCTGCAGTAAGGTCCAACAACCGATGGTGCAGTAAGGTCCGACAGCCGATGATGCAGTAAGGTTTTTTTTTTTTTTTTTTTTTTTTTTTTTTTTTTTTTTTTTTTTTTTTTTTTTTTTTAGGCGTTCCCCCCTGCGTGTTTTGGGTCAGGGCTTTGTTCTTTCAATCACTTGTCATCATATTTTTTTGTTTTATTTCTGATTTCCTTTTTCTCTCATCTCTCATTCTTCCATCTTTCATTCTGTACTTATCTTGCACACTTCATTTCTCTGTCATTCTACATTCCATTTCCTTCTGCCATCCGTCCTCTTGGAGTGAAGACGCCTTCTGAAGAGGGGGGGGACCTGGAAAGAATCATCCCCTGGAGCATATTTCTTCTTTCTTCCTCCTGTATTATTTAATTTTGCACTTATATTGTTACATTAAAAAAATATAAAAAGTTTTTCCTTCCACTATACTCTATTTAATTAATTTAATTTTTATTTTTATTTTCTTCCAATACTTTCCCCACCACTCTCCTGCAATATTTCATGAATATTTCGCGACTTTCCTCTTCACCCATCAGAGAGGCGATGGCACCTGCGTCTATTCTCCTATCCATCTCAATCTCGCACGCCATCCTTTCCCTTCCAAATACGGGACAGGAAGCGAGGATGTGCACCACGGTCTGGTCCACCGATGGGTCACAAAGGCACGCGGGACTCTCCTTGAGCTTAAACCTATGAAGGTACTCGGAGAATCCCCCGTGCCCAGTGAACATCTGGACCAAGACCGTGTCGAGATCCAATCGGCGAAGGGTCCGGTAGGCTGACGCGACGTCTGGGAAAAAGATCCTCGTTGTCGAAGCCGTAGTACCTTCCACGTACCTCCTGTTCCATTCGTCAATCGTCTTCAGCCTAAGCTGACGCTTGACGAAGGAAACGGGGCAATCCTCGTACTCCGGTCTTCTTTTACTCTTCAGGGCCGCTTCCTTGGCCAGTTGGTCCGCCCTTTCATTTCCCTCCATCCCCACGTGCGCCTTCACCCAAAATAATCTTACGTTCATCCCTTTTGCCCGCGCTTTCGTAATATTCTCTTTCACACGAAGCGCCAGGGGGTGGAGGGTGTCAGATCTTGCGACAGTTTCAAGGGCGGACCTCGAGTCGCTGAGTACGGCGCATGACTGCGCCGACCCGCTGGCCGCGTACCCCGTCGCTTCTGCTAATGCCAGCAGCTCTGCCTGGTACACCGTGCAGAAGTTGCCCAACTTGAGTTTCTTACAAGTAACCTCTGCGGCGTTCCGCATAACGCTGAACGCCGCACCCACCTTGTCGTCGATGCGGCTGCCGTCGGTGTAAATGGCCGAATCGGCAGCCGAGGTGGCAAGTTGGACCTCCTCCGCACTTTCCCCCAGGCAGGAGAACTCCACACCAACCTGTTCAGACGGGTGTGGTAGTCTCAAGTAGCTGACTGGAACCTCCAGCTCTCGGTCACCCAGCACTTCCCGGGAGTGGCCGCGCTTTACCTCAAATAAAGTGGCCGCTTCTTGGACCCGAAGGTCCAGAGGAAGCAGCCCGGCAAGTACTAGGGCCGAGTGCAACGACGCGGTTCGGTGAGTTCGCGCAATTTTCTGCGCGAAGCCACGCTGAACCGCATCGAGCTGCTTTCGGACCAGCAGCTTCTTAGCCGCCGGCGCCCATGCACTCGCTGCATACAGAATTATCGGCTCCAACACCGCCAGATACATCGTTCTGATCACCTCCGAGTTCAACCCCCATGATACTTTTGCGGCTCTGCACAGTTGACGATAGAGCCCTTGGGCCTTCTTGCTCACGTTCTTCACGTGTGTGTTGAACGTGAGCCTATCGTCAACTGTGAGGCCTAGTATCCGAACCTCACGAGTTCGACAAAGGGGCTCTCCACCCATACTCAATATTGGGTTGTCGTACTTCAGCTTATTGGTTAGCACCATCACATTAGTTTTGTGTGGTGCGAACCTAAGCTTGTTTCGGACACCCCAATCGTGAATATCGGCGAGTACCGCATTTGCCTTTCTCGTGATGTTCCCGGTCTCTTGCCCCGAGAAGATCAGAACGACGTCGTCTGCAAACGCCTGGCAGTGTGTCCCGCTCTTGGCCACCCCCTCCAGGAGTGGATTGAGGAGGAGGGTCCAGAAGGTTGGGCCGCCCACGGATCCCTGCACGCACCCCTTGGTGGTCTCTCTGGCGCACTCCGCCCCCGCGTACCTTACGGCCACCTTGCGATCGCTAAAATAGCTGTCGACAAGGCGCCGCAGGCCAACGGGGCAGCGAGTTTCCGCCAGTCTGCACCGTATAGCAGGCCACCAGGCGTTATCGAAGGCTCCCTCTATGTCCAATGATACCAGCACAACGATCTCCTTCTCCTTCAAGCGAGCTCGTATGTGCTGGATCAGGTCATACAGGGAGTCTTCGGTACACCTTTGCGGCATAAAGCCGTATTGGCGGCTACTGATATACGGCGCAGTGTACCACCGGATCCTCCGGACCATCATCTTCTCCAGAACCTTGCCCATGACGGGCAAGAGTCCGATGGGCCGGTAGGATTTGATGCAGTAAGGTTCGACAGCCGAAGGTGCAGTAAGGTCCGACAGCCGATTGTGCAGTAAGGTCCGACAGCCGATGGTGCAGTAAGGTCCGACAGCCGATGGTGTAGTAAGGTTCGACAGCCGATGGTGCAGTAAGGTCCGACAGCCAATGGTGTAGTAAGGTTCGACAGCCGATGGTGCAGTAAGGTCCGACAGCCGATGGTGCAGTAAGGCCCAACAGCCGATGGTGCAGTATGTTCCGACAGCCGATTGTGCAGTAAGGTCCGACAGCCGATTGTGCAGTAAGGTTCGACAGCCGATGGTGCAGTAAGGTTCGACAGCCGATGGTGCAGTAAGGTCTGACAGCAGATGGTGCAGTAAGGTCCGACAGCCGATGGTGCAGTAAGGTCCTACAGCTGATTGTGCAGTAAGGTCCGACAGCCGATGATGCAGTAAGGTTCGACAGCCGAAGGTGCAGTAAGGTCCGACAGCCGAATGTGCAGTAAGGTCCGACAGCCGATTGTGCAGTAAGGTCCGACAGCCGATGGTGCAGTAAGGTTCGACAGCCGAAGGTGCAGTAAGGTTCGACAGCCGATGGTACAGTAAGGTCTGACAGCCGATGGTGCAGTAAGGTCCGACAGCCGATGGTGCAGTAAGGCCCAACAGCCGATGGTGCAGTATGTTCCGACAGCCGATTGTGCAGTAAGGTCCGACAGCCGATTGTGCAGTAAGGTCTGACACCCGATGGTGCAGTAAGGTCCGACAGCCGATTGTGCAGTAAGGTCCGACAGCCGATGGTGCAGTAAGGTCTGACACCCGATGGTGCAGTAAGGTCCGACAGCCGATGGTGCAGTAAGGTCCGACAGCCGATGGTGCAGTAAAGTCCGATAGCCGATGGTGCCGTAAGGTGTTGCGTAAAGGTCGAGTGGCGCCCGCGTACCGGTACACGTAGTGTTGGGAGGCCTCCCACAAGGTAGACCGACGGTCTGGTTAGAATCTCGTGAAGCCATCGGATGCGAGCACCGCGGTACCTATCGACGTGGAGATCTTTGGGACTGGCCTATGTCCAGCAATGGATCTCTAACGGCTGATGATGATAATTATGACTATCTGTATGTTGTGTGTACATGACCCTGCATGCATGTGTGTGTGTATATTTATATGCAAATGCATACATGTAAGAGTTTGTATGTGCGCATGAATTTGAATAAATAACTATTTTGCATTTTCTTGTAAACTCTCAATAAAGTTATACTCTAAAGCTTGCAGCCATTAACGATGCTTTATATTATGTAACAACTGACGTCATTAGTTTTTGTCAACTCATTTCATTTGTTGTAAAATCTCGAAGTTAAGTAACCGTACTGTTTGTGTGCAAATAAGCTGATGCATCGCGGAACAGGATATATGAACCCTTTTTTTTCTCTGATCATCTATCAACCAGCTCTGGGCTAGCGCTGGTAAGTTACTGGTCAATTCCCGCCAATAAAGTCCAAGGAACGATGTAGAGATCTTCGGCGGAGGCCTATGTTCAGTAGTGGACATCCGTCGGCTGATGATGATGATGATATATGGTATCTTTTAATACATTGGTATAGCCACATCTTTCCTGCTGTTAATACATTACATAAGGGTAATTATTAGTTAAGTGTAAATTAAATAATAATAAGGTCATTTTTGTACTAGTGTTGCAGTATAATTTGTAGTATCTGTGGTTTTAATACAAAAGTTTTTGCAAATTTGATTTTGTTGATGTTTTTAGCATGATGTTTACATCTAGATGTAATATGTCTAGATTTTTACAAGCTTGTCATAACTGTGCTTTCATTAAATAACCGATTTTTACTACAATACAATTTAACCTCTTTTTTTTGTATTTATTGTTAAAAAGTGCCTGAGAATAATTATATATTGTAGGGTGTACTTGAAAGTTCATTATTAAATAACTGCGTTGCTATCTTGGATACTACTTAACTATGCCATGTTGACAAAGTATTTAAACTATAAATAAGGAAAGAACATACGAAGACATTACGTAATATCATAGTAGTAAAAACAAAGTGTGTTTTAAAATTAGGTCTTTTAAGAGTATTTACACCAGTCACACAGTTATTTTTTTTATATCATTTTCACAGGATATGCGTTTTTGTAGGGATCCTTCTGTTTTTCGCAAGATCCGTCCGAATAAAGTCCAACAATAAGAAAAATCGTAGTATTTAGCAAATTCTCTAGATAGAGAGGTTCTCGTGGTGTCAAATTTTCCGAATTGGTTATAGGCAGCGGTTGCCACTCAACATCCGGCGGGCCGCATGCCACCTAAGTGGTATAAAAAAAATGTACAGTGGCAAACTGTTTCCTTCGTTATTTAGTTGAGCAGCAGTGTTTAACTTATATAGACTAATTTTATTATACTCCTTGAGAGTTCACGAAACAGTCCCTAATAGAAATTGTAATGAAGTCAGCTATAATAATCAGTTTAATTTTTGGCTTTGTGTTTATGCGATAAACGTCTGTAATTTTAGTAATTTTACTCACGTTACTAGTGATATCGAAAAGGTCACTTTGCGTTTTTAGGCCGTGGTATATTCTTATTTCTACTTTTATGTTCTGAATATTCCGCTGCATAAAATCTATGGTATTTTATAGTTGCAACGTCGCACGCTCAGTATTAAAGTGACCAAATTAAGAATCATCGTTTCGTGGCAAAACGCTAAAAACGTTTTGCATTTAGGATCTCTTTTATCTCTTTATTTGGACATAAAAGGCTCACGATGTTAGTTGGAAAGTATTGTTTTATTTTAATGATTGCATTATGAACCGTACAATTTTAATCGAATCTAATTTTGGATTATACTCTATTTGGTTTATTGTAGCCTGTTAAAAGTATTTTAATACTTTTGGATCTATTTAATACTAATAGCAATTAGTATGCTAAAAATCAGAGACCTAATTAGTTTCAAATTTATTTATTATTAAATTTAAATATAGAATGGCTGTATAGTTAAGGTCTAAGTCACATTCTCACTGAAATGATAATAAATATTCGTAGTTAGGACGGTCAATAAAAACAGACATAAGAATTATATTTTACCACTTATATTGCTTTAATATTTTTACTGCTGAAGGTTCTTTCTTTTAAGTAGGTGTCATATTTTTCTCGAATAACAAGTTTTTGCTCAAGTGATGAGTTCAGGAATTGCAAACGTATCGCACTGATCCTTGCGTGGACAAAAAAATGATGTAGTATAAAAACCTTGTAAAATGTGCAATATTTTACTTCTGGCTTACCTTTTTGTTTTTGGGTTTCTTCAAAATCTTCAAAGAGATCTACAAAAATTTTTCCGCCTTGTATGTATTCCCGAGCCGTGGATTGTCGTGTATATTGAGAATCCGTTCTTGGAAATAAATTGATGAATTCTTCGATGTCCAAAATTAAAATTGCATCTGATTTATGAGTTCCCCTATAATCAGACTTTAATACTCCATATTTATCAGTCTTATCTTTAACAGTACAAATCATACGATGGGTCTGATATGATTCAAAGTATTAATAAAAAAGGTTTAACAAATTCTGATTTGATTGACTGATCAAACCATCAGCTATAAAATGGAAAGCTTTGGAGTCAATACGTTATTGTATTTATATTTAGGTTTAATATCTGATAAACAGAACAACATGAAAGACCGTTGATTGTGAATATCTCCAAGTTCCCAGTATTTTTTTTTTTTTTTTTTTTTTTTTTTTTTTTTTTTTTTTTTTTATTAACGTGTGTAACAAAATGCTAACGGAACGCACACCCCGTACCAATACTGGGCCGGTAGCGGGGTAGTGTCGGACTCCAACCGACTAAAAAGCTTCACACGGTATTCCATCACCTCCGCAAATAAATGCACGAGGGTCGCGGGATAACGCGACAGTTCTTCCGCAACCCCCGTTCGGTGCCCGGATCGAACGAGCCCGCCTCGGGGAGAGATGTGAAGCATCCCTCCCAACTGACAAAATCCCTACACTGCGCGGCGACGCGTCGGAATACAAGACGCGTCGCCAGATACGCCCCAGGAACCCTTTCCAAGGGGGGCGCCGGACCGACGGCCCTTGTCGGTCGCGGCGCCAGGTTCCTCTGCCTAAGGAGGCAAGCGGCGGTCGTGCGCTCGGCTCCGCCCGTTGGCGTCGAGCTGTCTGCGCACTGCGACCGCTTCCTGCCCCCTCGGAAGTTCCCAGTATGCGTTAGTCTTGCTGGAACGTTGCAGCCTGCATTGATCACTGCATGGTGGTTTAAGTACACGAGCTTTAATTTCAATATTTTTATTATTGATGTACGATTTACCAGAATTTCTAAATTTTTTAGTTCTAGTTTGTTTCCAGTTTTCCAGTGTTCTAGCCCGTTTTTTACCTTTAGGCTTCCTAGAAATTATGTTTTCCTGAAGTGGTGTCTTATGTTACATTATCTCGATTCTCTATTGTTACGTTATCTAGCTCCCTTGTCGGCTTAGGTGCGCTATTTTCTGATTGATTGGTATTTAAATGTCCTTCCAACGATCGAGGGCGGGCGCGGAGCCGTTTCCCGACTACCCTCGCCTGAGTCGGAATCTGGGCGGTGAGGACCGTCGTGGTGACGATCGTCAAACTCATCAGTGTAAGGAACCGTAAACCTGTTAGAGAGTAGTATAAGAGTAACTTTTCATGAGTTCCTTGTGTATGCCACAGGACGGCGTTGTATTAAGGTTTACGTGTATCTAACTCGCTCACGACAGCTTCTGAATTCGGTCATTTTAATACTAAGCGTACGATGTGTTGTCTGTCCTTGCCATCTTCACATTCCAAGCTATGAGTTTTTCTCAGCGCTTCAACATATTTAGTAGACATACATTCTACCGATGCTTTTAACTCATTTATAGATGTCAAAATAGCCTCATAATTGGAGTCCTGAATTTTTTTACATCTTGGTAACTATTTCATATAGAAATATTTCATTCTTACATAGGTCGTCCATAACATCACGCTTATGCTTTAGCACGCTTCTTGCAAGTAGGCTACATAACAAATCAACGACGGACGCCTCTATTCAATATCGAAAAATTTGGTTGTGACGAGAAATATTGTAATGACGCTGAAAGGTCAGCCCGTGAAGGTGATGAATACTTTAGCGGGGGTTACTTTTGTAACTGCTACAATATAGTCGGTAGTCACAAAATATATCTAAACAACTGTGAGTTACGGTGGCACTTTGTCATATAATAAATGTTATGCAAAGTACCAGGTCTCCAGCAAAAAGAGCATTTGTACCAATCGAATTTGTTGAATGACGTCTGGCGCCCGCTGGCGATAGCAGCGCTTGCGCAACTAGGTGACATGACTTGGTGTGTGATCCTTGTCAATGAGTAACTTGGGTAAGCATGTAGTTTACGCCCCGAACAGGTTCCCGCCTTGTCGTAGCGTTAGGGCCGCGGGGGAAGAGGAGTGTCGATATTGCGTTCCGCCGCAGTGAGTAGAGTTTTTTCTCTTTGCTCACATGGCCTCTGGGTGAAGGATTCGAGGGGATTCGTTGCCCTGATGACTATAAGAGGCCTAAGGAGAAGAAAGAAGAAAAGTAGCAAAATGACCAAAGGGGTGATTGTTTTAGCAAAACGACGAGGCGACTGTCTTCACTTGCGAAAGGTATGAAAGAAGAAAATGGAATGTAGTGTGAAAGAGAACAGAAGTGTGATAGATAAGTATAGTAAGATTGATAAGAGAGAATGAAGAAAACAAAATGTATAGGAATAAGACAAATCTAAGATGTTAAGTAAATTGTATAAATAGGTCCTGACCCACCACACGCAAGGGAACAATTAAAAAAAAGACTATGAGAGGCCAAGAGGAGGGCCACGCTGTATGTTCCGGCGTTCCCTTACAAAAGTGGGAAGAGGAGGTTCTTTCCTTTCGAGGTGAGGCTGTATGGTGCAGCCGGCGCTGGGGGGGTCGCGGGGGTATGCGCAAAAACCCTGCCATAAAGGGAGGAACTGGAACATCGTGGGGGTTTTAGTCAGCGCAAGTCCGACATAACCTACGTTTGCACCCGCGACGGCAGTTATGCGAAGGCATTTCCCCAACGTAAAACAAAGAAAAAAAGGTATGTAATTTACAAATTGCAATTCGCCCAGTCCATGCAAATGTTTGTTACACAACCTTCTGGATTCTTCTGAGCGCCTATATATCTTAAATTATTATAATTAATATAAACTTTTATAAGCACACATTATACGTTGTTACATATGTCTGCTTCTATCCGAGATTCAGTAGGAAGATAAAAACTATGTTTGAAATAGTAAAAAAAATATTTATTGGAGATAATGTTTTTGTTGCTAATATAAAACATACTTAAACAAAGTTAAAATCGTCCCTCTGAAACAAAAGAAAGTTTGGTTATAGTAAAGCAATCTGTAAAGTATCCTATATTGTAAATCGTTATATACAATTTAAACAATAATTTACACAAACAAATGATATTTTATTACATAAAATGTTTCATTTGGAATGTTTATATAAAAGAATGCTGACATGAAACATTTAAAGAAGTCATAAATATCACAAAGTATTGTTTATGGCAATAATAGGTAAAAGGAAGTATTTATTAATAATAATTCACATGTGATTTGAGACTGAAATTAGGCGTCGGATAGGAATGGCAGAGTGCTATGACGCAGATTTCGAGAATATGGTAAGACAGAAAAATCTCATTGTAAACTAAAACGCGCCTCGTTCGCACCTTAATCTTTTCCATATTTCTCTATGTAGGGGAGACTTGGACTATAAAGACAGCCAATTGCAAGAGAACAGACGCGTTTGAAATGTGGTGCTGAAGACGGATGCTGAACATATCCTAGACAGAGCATAAGACCAACGTCTTCATTTTAACATAGCTCCATATCGAACTGCCCTTTCAACCATCTGTCTGCACCGGACATTTGAGTTTTTCAGTCATATTGCAAAAAAAAAACAGGGAAATGACTAGTTGTTACTGGCAAGATCTATGTTAAGAGGCCACATGAATGGAACTCAAAACATTGGGCTGACCAGGTGAAGGAGACCATTGGAACACCTATCTATGATGCTATATAGAAGGCATCAAATAGAAGTGATTGGTGTAACATCATTGAGAACTGGTTATCGATAAGGAGTCACGACCCTCAGCATTGAGGAACTGACTTAAAGAGAGAGAGACAAAATTCACATAATAGTATATATCCTGTAGATAGACACAATACCCATGAAGACTCAGTTGCATACCCAACATTTGAAAGGGGAGTAAGGTCTTGTCTTAAAGGTGATTGTGATGATATTATGGTGTAAAGGAAAATAACAGACAAGAACTAATTCCACAAAGTAGTAAAGCATGTTAAAATGTTACACTACAAATCCATTCAGGAGGATAGGGAAAACTATCACTTCAGTATAAATTTAAAAAAGTAGCAATACTAAAAATGTCATACCATGTCATTGTACTCCATAATGTGTTTCTTAATAGCAGACTCATCCACCCATGTGACAAAGTCTTCTAAAGCTCTTGTGACTAGGAAGGAAGGATTTTTAACTACCTGAGTACCAACCCTCACATGGCCCTGTTCTATTAACTTGGTGGCTTCCTTCAAATTCTCTGACATTTTGTCTAAAAAATTTAAATACTGTTATGGATAAGGCTTATTGCAGTAGCACTTCATACATTAAGTATTTATTGCTCCTTACACTAGTTCATTAAATTGTCATAATATGTCACTATGGAAATTGTTGATATTTTAAACTGTACACTTATTTCATACCAAATATGATCTTCGTTTTAATATTTTTCTTTAAATGACTTCAGTTCACATACAAAAAAAGAAAATCAATATAAAAATTTAAATTCTATGTATTAATTGATAAAAAACTATTATTTAGACTGACTATATAGAACAATATATTATATATACTTACTGCGAATCATAACCACTGGAAGTCTTCGTCGACAAAATGAACTAGCAGATACTTTCGCAGCAAGAGATAGATCCCAACGCGTAGGAATCAGTCCCATTTGGTATAATTTTTCCAGCAAACGAGCACTTGATATAATTCTTAAATTAGTCTCTGGTTCCAAATTAGTAATTTTTTGTGCAATACCTCTGATATCTCTAGCCAATTTGTTATATCTAAAAAGAAATATTGTAAGTATAGAAAAGTGATGCGCCCAAACTAAGATTATCAAAGTATTTCGATTTCATGAATAAAAAATTTATTAAAATTAAATAAATGATGTACTAACCTTGTGTAATCTTCGCGTTTCTGTATATAATATTTTTTCAGCGCCTTAATTTCGCTCAAGTTGTTATCAACTTTCCATAATAAAAAATCTACTTTTTTCAGCAGCTTCTCCTCGTGGAATTTAAACGTACGTACCATTGTTTTTCTTTATTTAATTATTTCCAGTACAACTGTACGAAATCGAAATTCTAAATATATTATTACCACTTAATTCGCGCTAACACATGATTTTTGACAATTTAAGATATTATGTATCGAATTGAATCCAGTGTTGCTACCTATTATCGAACACAACCGTATTAACTTCACAGGTTTTGGTTAAATTCAAATAATTTTAAATCTATTTTATAACACTCAAAATATTTAAATAAGTCAGCCACCGCCATAAAACAACACAAAATATTTGTGTTTATATTTTCACATTCTTCTCTAAAAAAGTGAATTTCTTCTCCTTTTCATTCTTTAATAAAAATAAAATCGAGTAAAACGTACAAATTATGCTAACAAATTATCATTTTTTTTTCCTAATCAAAAATATTTAATGTATTTGTTGAATATCTTCACTACTGATGACAAAGCTAGTGTGCAAGTATTTCGTGTATAATAAACAAGTAATTATAAATCGTAAAATCAAAAATCATAAAATGCTTACATATTTAAATGCTAATCTACTTACTACCTTATATTTCTATTATATGCTATTTTATAATTTCATGTCACGAAAATAATTACAAATTAAAAATGTTCTTCTTAAGAAAACCTATTCAAAAACTGTAGTCGATGGACGTTTTACCATAAATAATAACATAAAAATCATCGTATCAATCAAATCAATAAAATTGAAGAACATTTTGTTTACAGACTTCTGTTATATATTACCAGAAAATTTAAACTATAAAATGAGTTACAATAACAAAGAGTATGCTCTGGCTTTCGCCCAAATTCTTCCTTCAATGGTGAAATTAAATGAACTTCAAAAAATGACCGAAAATTTAGATAATGAGCTCGCTGAATCGCAAAAGATAATGGGAGACATTAGAACAATGTTTGATACTGCTGTTGCAGTGAACAACGCACAACAAGAGAACAATAACAAATTAGATAAAAATAATGTTAAGACCGAAGATATGTCTAAATTCCTTGATACTAATACTCCGAAGTTATTAATGGCCGATATGCCGAATATGGCTGAAAACACTGGGAATGATTTGGACAATGTAATTGCTACAATGAAAAGCTATGCAGATAATCTTCGTAAAAAAGTTGTTTTATCAACACAGTCGCCAGAAAACGGTCGTAGAGAATTCGAAAATTTGGATTTGACTAAATACGCAGCAAGTTTCGAGGAATTTGGTAAACGTTTGGCCAACATTAAGTTAAACAAGATTCCAGTAAATAATAGAAATGCAGAGTTGGAAGCAAAGTTAACACAGTTGTGCCAAGATGTAAATTTATTTTCTCAGGTAATAAGGACATTCTGTTACATATTCTTTAGGAACCTCGTATTATTATTCACATTAGTAGTAATAGTACTCAAATTAACAACTAATTGCGTTTTCTGATACATGTTCATGGTGCTGTAATTTTTATTATTTCTCTGGACAACATTCAAGTCTAAACTTCTGGTAGGAAATAGTTTTTCATTATCACAAGGTGATTAATTTTGCAGGCTACAAACAAATTATTCCTTAACAATTAATGATATCTTTTTTTATTCTATAAAGAGGTAAGGGGGATGTTGACCTGATTGTAAGTGATACACTTCCCATAATAATGTGGTGCTAATTAGGTTGATATTCACTGCATATCATTGTGCTCGCCGCCTTGAGAAAAGATTTATCTCATATTTACCTAGTAATTTCACTAGCTACAACACCCAAAAAATCCAAACGCAGTAATGTTTGTGCAGCAAATATATTTACTTGTAGTAGATCTTTGTTGCCAGAGTCTATAAATAAGCAAGCTTTTAAACCATATATTCAGGAAATCATACTTTGAAAACTTATTAAGTACTTAAAAATTTTGTCACAATTGTCTTAGAAACAGTTTAAATAATAAGGGCAAACAACACAGCATATGTTCTGTATGGTAAATATAAAGTAAATTGTACAACACTGATTGCTTGTCTCATGGAGTACATTAGTATTACTGTTATTTTCTTCAGCTACCCTCGCCATTACATACCAAGTGCATTTTATTTTTCATGTATGTATTTATAATTTAATGAATATTTGCACATATGTATTAATATGTTTTGTACATTTGTTTTAAAATAACGAGGATCACTTAAAATTAATCAGCACTTGCCACATACATTTGTATAATACATATTTTTTTTCAGATGGTTCAAACTAAGACTGCCATCAGTGAATGCAACAAAAGTTGGTCAGACAATGTTCAGGAAAGCAATGCTCTGTACTACAATGACATCATTAATAAGTTGCTAAGCAGCATTAATGAAGTTACTTACTTGTTGAAGAATCAAAATTAAATAGATGGATATGGGATGGTTATGCACAAGAGGTGGATTATCTATGTAGTTTATATTGATCAGGTATATTTCTGAGATAAAGAAAAAATCCCAGTGATTAGCTGAGTAGGGTTACAAGTGCATCAGAATGAAGAAATAAATAAGAGGAAAAAGTTGTTAGTAACAGTTTTTTTTTACCAAAAAATGGTTTTAAGGATCTTTTCAATATTTTGTTGTAAATAAGCAATATATCATTTGGCTTTATAATGTAACATAATAAATTTGTCTATTGTATTAGTTTAGTTCTTACTTAAAATTATGAGATGAACAACTTTGTTAGCCTGCTCTATTAAGATTTGTTTATAGTTTCAACATAAATATACAGTATACTTTGAATGAATAGTATGTATAAAATATATTAATAACATTCAACAATTTGATTTTTGTTTAATGCAATTTTTTTGTCTAATGGTATAGTATAATGATAACAACAATTGATTGGTTATTAACACTTAAGATCTCATACTTTGCTATTGTAAGTTAATATTTATAAATCCTAAAGTTATATTTTAATAAATGTATTAATACTATTTTTTTTTTATTATTTAAATATATTTTATGATTAAAGGGTTTCCACATGACTGGCTATTAAGATGATATACAAAATAATATTTGACCTACTTTGGATCATCAGAGGAGTAAGTAAATAAATTAAATTATAAATGGGTAATTTATGTGAAAAAAGATTTTATTAGAATTTTTTACAGTAAAAAAATATTTAATTATTGATGACTGGAAGGATAAGATAGTATTAAAAAGTTTATTCTTGTCTTAGACATAAAAGTTTTAAAGTTAATATATATTATGCTATCTGTACTTTATCAGTAATTTCCTGTCAAAGTATGTCACACATCAGTCTGAACTGTCTACAAGTCTCATTCTTTTTCTGTCTACATCATTTTCTGTGTTATCAACATGTTCATGTAATTTAATTTCATCATCATTCCTAGAAGGTCTCTCGTCAGCCTCCATTACTTTCAAACGTACCCCACAAACAACAACTCCATTCAAAGTTCTGATAGCATCTTGTGCGGATTTTATGGAAGCATATTTTGCAAACCCAAATATTTTATTAGGGAATGTGGATACATGGATAAGGTCACCAAATCTACTGAATACATCCTTTAAAACTGTGCAAGGTGGTGGTTGGGGCTTGCATACTATAAAACATCTCAGTGCCACTTTACTGTTACTGTTGGCTAATGGTTTGGGTGGGGGAAGAGGAACATTACAATAATTTAAATCTGGCTCCTGTTCAATATCCACTTCAGATTTGCATGTGGCAACTTTGATCAAAGTGGATGCTTGTGCAATGGCATCTGCCAACTGCATCAAGTCAGGGCTGCCAGCATCAATAGCATTCTTAAAATTGTTTACAATGTTACTTAATTCAGCTGCTGCTTTATTTAAAGGATTTTTATCTGGTTTTACACATAATATTTCACCAGAAGGGAATTCATAGTTGTTGAGTTTTTCTACAGCATATGATGCAGCTTTTTCATCTTCATAAATAATCAAAGCTTTACATGCACCATTATAAATATCCAAGGAATACTGACATTGCACCATACCCGGGACAATATTAAATAACTGTTCTATGTATCGTTGGGGCACTTGGGGGTAACACTTTACATTAACTCTAGTAAAACTCTGAGGTTTAGATACCATTACAGTACTCAAATCATCTTTAGGATGGTTGCGGTCAAATTCTCTATAAGAAATACTACGATTACTAGAATAAAAGGTATCTGTTTCTAAACTATTTCTACTCCTTTTTAATTCCTCTTTTGGTACAGCAAACCTTGGCCTATACTTTTTATCACACTCTTCATAAGCTTTTGCAGCTTCTAAAAATTTACTGTATTGTACATATGCAAATCCCTTATTAGCTTCAGTCAATTTGTCTTTTTGCAAGCGTATAGACTCAACATTTCCAAATGACATAAAGTGATCTCTAATTTCATCTTCCGTTGCCTTTTTATGAATTATGATAAAAAGCCGAGTGTACCTGTCTTCGCTGCTACTGTGAGCATCATTTCTGTTTACTGCCACCATAACTTTGAGGGATTTTGTGTCATTTTTTAATGTTTTAAGATGCATTTCTTGAATAGCTAAAGCCGCAGAAGACGTTTTATTATATTTTATATAAGCTACACCTTTAGATTCGCCAGAGTTACGATCTCTAGGTATGTAAATATCTTCAACAACACCAAATTGTTCAAAAGGAGACCTCAAGTCTTCTTCTTTGGTGTGCTTACTACACACAACGAAAATTCTAGAGTGTGGAGGTTTTTCCTCTTTTCGGTCATCATTGCGTATATTTTGATTGTAGTAATTCATTTCAGTCCGTGATAATAAAAGTTCACGTAGTGTCGAGTCAACAGTCGCCAGTCACGTTCACAATATATTTCCTCATGTATACGTTATAATAATTAAGAGATGTAGTCGTCAGTTTCCTCTAAATTTAATATTTACCCATGACACATACATGGATATTCGTTATTATCGCTACAAAAGATCTTAGTGCATAAACTACTTTCATTTAGTTTACTGTTTGCAACCTTGGCAATTCTAAATATACTGACAGATAAAAGCAACGACACAGATAATCTACTAAATAAACTAAAGCTTTCTGGTGGTAAGTCCTAAGTTTTTAATCAATATCTCACATAAATAATGATAAACATTTAGATTATGATCAATATTTTTCACTGATAAACTTTTGTAAAATTATCGCTATATAATTGTACAAATATTTAAGTATAGAACTTTTCTTTTGTTTTACGGGGAAGAAATGCTTTCGCATACCTGCCCTCTCGGTGACGAAGCAAATTAAGTTGGATTTGCATCAACTGAAATCTAATGATCTACCTTCGTCGCTTTACGGCAGCGCCAGTTGCACTATCACTTTTATCCTTTTGAAGGCCGAAACGTACAGCATTCATCTATTCCTCGTATTGTCACCTGGGTAAGTGATCCCCCGAATCAGTCACCTAGAGATAATGGGAGCTAAGAGAGATGTCTCCCGGCTCCTTGTAGTGGATTTGGTTTCAGGCTCCACCGCCTACTGTTACACGACTGCGGAGGATAGGAAGAGCAGCGAAACGCAATACCGACTCCTTTTCTAATGTTACAGAGGTGTGGCACCGCTTAATCGCAGAGGGTAAAGAGAGCGGAGAACCACCAAACCAACACGCTTCCTGTTCTGCGACTCCACTACAGCTGTAAATGGCAGTGTAAACTTGCTCCTGTAGCCTATTGGTATATATCCAAGGGCGTGCGGTCCATACAAGAAAATAAGCATGCACCGGCTCTTAAAACCTATCTATATAATAATCTCTCCGGTTACTCGAAAGGTATCCAATTATGCTTTAACTGGTGTTAATTTGACTAAATTGGTAAATTTATTTTTAAGTATAGATAAGCAACGAGATTTCGGATGTGGTTTGCATATCCTACTTGAAATCTCTGTGAATGTCCCTACATACATCGAGCTCGCCTGGAGTGGCCATCTCGACCAAATTCTACTTAGTTTCGCCGTGGGTCACCAAACCGCGGTTATTGAGCCCCACCGCCAAGACACGGCGGGAACCTGATCGTGGGTATACAAGTAACGTATGTATCTACGTGACGTTAGTTATTAACGAAAAACCATTTTAGGATATTCCATTTAAAAGACGAGTTTTTGTTTTCATAAATCGTAAATATGTTTAGAAATCACTTTTATTAAAGTAAATCAGGAAAATTAATAATATGAATAAATTGCGATATTTTATTTAGTACAATAACTATTTTCTTCGTATTATTATTGAGCTTTGAATTATACTTCGATTATGTAAATCTAATTAAGAGTCGCGTATCCAAATGTCATCTAAGTATTGATATTGTCTGTCAACAAAAAAGTGACATTGATTTTCATTCTTCGGTAAACATTGAGATCCATTTCATTGATTTCTGGAAAACAGAGAACTATGTAAAACGAAAGTGCCACAATTTTTATTACGCTGCTTTTAAAGTGATTAGAATAGTCGATATATTTGTGTGTGTTGTTCACGATTTCGAAGCCGCTTACAATGTTCTCAAACTGTTTTGCTTGTATTGATTTCTACATCTGAGTTAATATTAGTTGAAGATGTTCCCTTCATCTGAAAATTTCTTTATGCAGTCCAGACCAAAACTTTACAGGGGTGAAGAATTTGAAGACGAGTTAAATGACTTATTTAATAAAAAGTTTCAATTTCGTTTTAATGGTGAATGGGCGCTGCCCGCTCTCCACGAGTGGTTTGCTGCACCGCCGTGGAAAGTTAAGGGATTGGAATACTTGAAAAGCCGTTTGAATTTTCACAAAAGTCAACTGAACGATTTCAGCATTGAGGAGTGGAGTAGTCATACTCGGCGTAGAAACCCCGCTGGGGAGGTGTGCTGGAAGATTAGATGTCTGGTGAATCCTGAGTTCCTTACACAAGCCTGGGCAAAGTTCTATGAATGTGCTTCAACATATAACATTATTCCAGCAGAAGCCATCACTGATATGAAAATGGTGTCATTACATTTGTGTGAAGCTCCTGGGGCGTTCATCACTTCATTAAACCATTACATGAAGTTACATCACCAAGCCATGGATGTTTGTTATTAATAATTTTTTTTATGTATAACTGTGAATTGATTACCTCCATTTGCTGAATATATTAAACTGATGATAAATGACCCCCCTAATGGAACAATAATATTTGCACACTGTTGCTTAGTAATAAATATAGGTGATATGATAAGCTGGTCGCTACTCATTTGGGCTCTGGTTTGATTATGGGAGATAAAATATTTTTTTCTTACAATAAAAATGTAATAAGTTTTTTGATAAGTTAACTTATTTATTCATACTTTTCTGAAAGCTTGTCGATAAAATAGTGTTATAAAATGGTTTTAGTTGAGGATCTAAGAAGTTCATGGAATATTACAAATTGCAAAGCTAAATCATTTGGAATATTAAGTTTTTTTTTTTATTTTATATTGAACCATAAACATTATAGGTTAAGCTGGACAAATATTAAGCTAATGTAGTATTTAAAAAGTACATTAATCTTTTTTTAGTGGAAATGGGTGGCAAATACATTGAATCCCTACTATGAAGGTAATTCTCCATCAAATATGATAAGCGATGACCGTTTTATGTTTCACACTCTAGACAATTGGGACTTTGGTGTTGATAACACTGGTAATCTTATGGACTGGGAGAATTCTCAAGTCATAGTCAAGAAAGCCAAGTCCTTGGGCAAGGTTAGTATGTAAATTAATTAATTCTTTTTGAGCAGATTGTTTTAAATCTTTTGTTGAATTTGTATAATTCATATCATCAATCATATCTATGGGAGAGGCTTATTTCCAGCAGTGGACATCTATTGGTTGATGATGATGATAATAACTCATGTCTATTACATATAGTCAAATTTGTGCTTTTTAAGAATAATTACAATTTGAAAATTTTCTTAGTTACTACTGATAAATTAACTAGTATGTACTGATAGTATACAACAAATATATCTGTACCTTATATCTTATAATTACTGCAAAATGTGATCTTAAATGAATGACATTTGTTATATTGTTTATATTAGGTACTGTTGGTAACAGCAGATGGATCTATAGATTGCCTACAGAAACCAGATGCTCAAGAAGAAGTTACTTCACCACTTCATTATTGTGAGATTATTACTGCTCTGCAAACACTAAGCCCTGGTATTGTATTATTTTCTTTTTTGTCTAAATAATATACCATACATTTGTATAGAATAATTATAGGTATTAAAAATTTTAATTTTGCAGGTGGAACACTGATATTTAAACTTTTTACAATTTTTGAACATTCAACTGTGAACCTGCTATATCTCATCAATCAGTTGTTTAAAGAAGTCAATATTTATAAACCAATTACTTCTCGGCAGGGTAACTCTGAAGTATATGCTATCTGCTTGAGATACAAAATTGTTGATCTGTCACCATACATACCAATCTTTCAGTCTGCTTTTGGAACAGAACTCTATGGGAATAAATCATTATTTCCACTTGAAAAAATACCTGATTCTTTTCTAAAACAGGTTGAAGAATGTGCTTACTATTTTTGCTCCATACAATGTCAGGTTATAAACAACAATCTTCAAGCATATCTTATGCAGAAGAACATAGCTTTACACAGAGATATGAAAAAGATAAGAGCCTTAGTTGCTTCAGAGTTCATTTGGAAATATGATCTAAAGCCAATTGAGAATGAACTGGAGATTTTAAAGGGGACTCTTCATGAAGAGAATAAAATAAATACAAATCCACGTTACCACCGTGGCTCATATACTGAGAGACAGCTTTACACAAAAATGTCATTAAAGGAAAAATTAATAAATCTGAATTCCTTTCTACAGGCTGAGCTGCTTTCTAATCCTTTGATTCTCATAAATGAACCAGTGAAATGGATGGTTAATGAGCAGTCATCCAATATAGAACTTTTGTTCACCTATGGAAGACCATTGCAAAAGCTAAACAGCTCTAAATTTATATTTGTTCCTATTTTTAAACTATATCAACAGATACTTGCTGAAGAGGAATTCCAAGAGATAATATTGTATAGACCAAATAGAGCAAAGATCGACCCTAACATTTTGGAATCAGAACCTTTTAAAACTATTACTCTACCAGAATTCCAATACAGAGATTGTTACAATGTCTATGAGAAAAATTGTTTCAAAATTTTATTTAACAGTCTCCTAGAATTATCGGATGGTGATTCCATGGTGTTACAAGATTTTAATACTTTGACACACTTCAATGTGAGCATTCTATATATTCTATCTAAAGCATGTTTCCAAAGGACAGGTCTCACTTCCTCAGGATGCATTATTTTAAGCAAATTAATTAACAAAACTGCTTTGAAGTACATTCAACTTATCTATGATGAGTGCAATAAAGTTCGCAAGGATGAGAAGAAGGACGTTTTGAACTCCCTTCCTGTGCAGGTGACAAATGTAGAAGATTTCTTCAGTAGTATTGTCTTCTACAACAACACATTTTACAGAAATAAATGCTGTGAATACTTAGAGAAGATTGAACAATCTCTATAAATATTGATCTAATTCTTATATGTGTATTCAATGTGTAGAGAGTATTTTTTTAATTCTTTTTATTCTTGTGATAAAACTTGTTAATATCTCCTATCAGTGTATTAAAGACTTTCTAAATGTTGTATGTGCTCTTTTTATTTAGCCTTGTTTTTGTAATTTGTTATGATAAATTGTGTTAAAATTTTAGTTTCGTTCGTGTATTTCATGAACTGCAATGAGTTGAGGGAATGAAACATTGAAATATAAAAGCACAACGAAATAATTATATTTGATAAATAAAACGAATTTTTAGTTACACAATAATATTAAGGTCTAGTAAAAAATTAAATATTTTTTATCATCAATGTGTTCTCGACGTGAATCAGAGAGAACATAAACCGAAAAAAAGTCTTGGCTTAAAGGTCTCATTACTAGGCCATAAAATCTTCAAATAAAAAAGGAATATAAAATAATAATAATGTCTATGGTACTTTTGTATCATTTCTGTAAGAATAAACGATCTGTCAGATTTTCAAAACAACTGTTTTAAAAGGATTGTAAGTTTTGTAAATATAATTCTCCAATGACCTGAATAAAGCTTAAAAACTTTAATGAATCGTGATCATTGCTACAGAAATTTTGTAAAATAACATAATGGATGTTAACGAAGGTAAGCAAAGATATTCCTAACCTAAATATTCGGAAATTGGCGGCTTTAGAAACATTTACTCTTTTAAATATTAACATGTCTGGTACAAATTGTAGTTTTATATTTTAATATTTAAATTATACATATGCAATTGGTTTATAACTTGTGCGATAGTTGGAACAGAAATGAACAAACTTTTAAATGGTACGTAAATAAAGAATATTTTTTGGGAAATAGCATTGTAAATCAGTGGTTTCTGCTTTTGCCAACATATTCTTTAGATTAAAACGTAAGATATTTTTATTTAATTTAGGAATTTATTATCAGTTCAAAATTCAGATTGTTTATATTAATATAAGTTTATATAATTAAAGATCAGTATTCTTAGTTAAATAGTATATGTATAATTTCAGGGACAACAATAGAAGATCTATGGACACCATACAGGGAACTGGTGTCAGTGGTGGAAGGATACCTTGCACATGAGAGTGGTGGGGTCCCTTATGCAGTTCACACATTTGAGTCTGTACTACGCAGGCACAAACAGACATTTCTCTCATTACTGAAATATCCAGTAAGTTGTTTTTATAGTCATGAAAATACTAATTTGAAAAATATTTATAAATTAAAACGTTTGGTTTGCAAGTTTTCATCTCAATTTATAATTTTGTTGTAAACTGTTTTTTTGTGGCACAGCCTAAAAATCCCACAAGCAGAGAGGAGATTAAAAGAGGTGTTACAGAAGGAGTGAATCTGCCTAGTATAGGCCGCACCTTGCTATCAAAAGAGTTGGTGGATGAGGCCATTATTATCTCAGGTAATGTGCTAAAAAAATACAGTAGAAGCTAAAAAGTATCTATATTTATTAACTATATTATACTACTAATATTTTTTGTATTTATTAATTTTTTTGTGTTTGGTAATTGAAATTATTTGATGGAAAATGGTATTAGAGAGGCACTTTAAAAGTAGATGACAAATATGTTCTGTAATTTTTAACCCAGACAGTTTTTTAATGTAGAGTGATATTAGTGAGATACCTTCAGTATTGCTATATGCATATATACTACAGGACTGACCATTTTATGTAAAAATTTAAGGTGTATGATGTTTACAGAGTCATGATTCATGACACTAGCATACAAAGTATGATCTTTAATCTCATAGAGTAAAATATTGAAGCAACAACTATTTATAGTCGAATTTCCAAAAAAATCCAGAATGTAGAGATTAATGCTTGTTGTATTTTTAAATATGTGATGGTCAAAGAACAAAAATGGTATTTAATCATAGTTTGCCCACTCTCTTCAAATCACATTAGGCACTCTAAGTCAGTGACTCTGGCTATTAAGTTTGTGACTTTTCAGCTAATGGTTACCAACTACTCTGATTATATTCATCTCTACTGAGTCCAATATTGTTATAAATGAGTATATTTTATTACCATATGTTTTTACAGATATGTATAATGTGAATGAGTATGTCTGCCTGGAGCTTCTACATACCGCACAGCGTCAGGCGCCACGGTATCCGGGGCTGGCCCGTGGGCTGCTCGCAGTTTTCTTGCAACACGACGGCAGACGCGCTCTCGTGCAAGCACTACGCGACTTACTCGTAGCAAGAGACGGAATTTGTTGGTATGTGTAGTATACAATTTTTTTTTCTTCATAACAAAGACAAGTACAATGTTCACTTGATGGTAAATGGTATATTTAAGTGCTAGTTCAGATGTTTACACATCACCATATTGTGTTCCTTTCCTTATATCTCCATCTGATATTTTCTAAACCATCCGAACTAAAATATACCTATACTTTTGCACTACTGTTTGCCAGTAAGAAAAAGTGATGTTGTGATTGATACCTACCAAAATTATCTCTGGTTAGATGTCTATCATAATTAGAAGAAATCATTTGTGAACCTGCTCAAAAGCAAGAAAATTTCAGCCCTTTAAATACGTATTTAACTAAGGTATATTAACAATTTAAATAGCTTTCAAAGACTTTTAGTAGCAACATTTATAATATAAAAGTATCTTTTGGAGTAGAACTCTTATGTAGACCAAGATTGTGTGATGCATATTCCTTTCAAATAGAGCTTATCATTAACACTTTCTTTTGTTGATGGTTAGGTCGATTAGTGCACGTGAAGAAATAGTGAACTATGTGAGTCGCTATGTGGAGCAGCTAATTGCGGATGGGTTGTTGAGCAATGTTCTGGACGCGTTGCGTCGCTGTTCACTGGAGGCAGAGCTGGAACTTCTGCAGAATAATCGCGCGCTGCCTCCGGGCAGACACCACGTGCGGCTCATTACCACGATCGAGACCACAAGGTAAGAGTTATAATTTCTTAACATAACTATCTAGTGACAGCATGATTATTTTTAACTTACTACAAATCTATTTATTTCTAATAGTTTTTCCTTTTGTTTCTTTTTTAGGCATTAAGAGCTGATGGTTTAAAGCCATGAACATTATTAATTTTTATTTAATAATAAAATAATAGTAGCTTAATATTACTTTTTTTTTCCATAGAAAACTTCTTGCCGGCGTTGTATTCACTGCATCAGCACAAAGAGGACTTGGAAGAGATATTTTGCTAAGATTATTTAGAGAAGTACATTATACAGTTATTTATGTGTTAATTGAAAAAATGTAAATGCTTATGCAAATGTGTTTCCTCCACAGCAAATGACATCCGCAACACACGGTCCCACAGGTGCGCTGGATGACATATCACTTGCTTTGCAAATGGCTCTGCTTTATGCTTTGGACTTGTCTGTTTTGCATAGGTGAGAATCGTGTTAATTATTACATTGTAATATATACGTTGGTTGTTAATTATTTTTTATGTATACAAAAATTAAAACAGGTTTTGTACAAATATAATCTTTCTTTCTTTCTTATTTCATGAAAATGAAAAATGTTCTACAACTCTTTGACTATACAATAAATGATAATTTTTGAGAGAAGAGTCTGCATTTAAATATTTTAAGTTATTAAAGGCAATTTAAAAAAATGTATATGCAAAAAAAATACCATGTGATAATTAAATTTGAACAATATATAAAAGAAATTGTGTAATCGTTATTACCAGACGAGAGGATGGTGAAGAACTGGCTAAGAAACTGCCGCTCATTCAAGATCCAGAGCTAATATCAATTCTGTTAGATGAACTATCACCGCCAATTAATCCAAATCAAGCACAGGAAGGTCAAGAAAAAGGCTCGGGTTTGAGGGCTCTTTGCCAGTTGTCATTGGGATTAGCATTAGCCTCTTTGAAACGGGCTCCTCAGTCACTTCTGAGAATATCAAACACAAGCGAGATTAAAAGCGAGTTGCTGGATCAAGATGAAATGTTGGTAGATGCTGCGATAGATGGAAAGGTAAGTTAATAGCTTATTATATTAATTTTTGATTTTATTAAATTATATTTGAAGAATTGCATGTCTGTATTCTGATTCTTGACTTCTTCAGTGTTTAAAACAATGTATTTTTGTTGTTTGCAGGTGTTTGAATATCTTAATGAAGCGATTTTGTCAACTGATCTTGTCGCCTCAGAAGAATATTATCAACGTCGCATTCACTCTCTCATTACTGACTTCATCGTCCTTATGCACTCCAAGCTTATGGAGATGAGGGTCAAGTATGTAGATATTTACAACTTTTCACATTTTTGTTACATAAACTAGTTTAAACACTGTTCTAAAAATTATAATAATAGGATAGAAGTTAGAATTTGAAGGTTGGATGGACGGACAATGCGGATAAATTTGCCCCGCGTCCATGTAATGACCTAATGGGAGAAGGGGGAGGGGGCGCAGAAGCATAAACTAATCTTGATACATTTGTTTTGAAATTTAACGATTAGCTCTTTACAATATAATGTACCGTGATTGTGCCTAGGGCGGACGAGGCGGCGCGCGCAGTGCAGATGTATCAGGCTGAGGGGTTAACAGCGCCAGGTGGCGCAGGCGCGGGGCGAACGCGGCTTGACGCGCTGTTGCGCTGCGTAGAGAGGCTGTACGCGCGCGACAAATTTGACCTGCGCGAAGAGTACTGGCCCGCTGCCATCAGGTGACCAAGCGCTTTAATAATGACAATAAAACTGAGTTGGCAATGTGAATAAAAAATGTTATGTTGTCTCCACAGCCGCGCTGGTGGGCGCGAGGCTACCCTGTACAAATTCGTTCGGCTGTCGGGCGAGGTGGTCTGCGCGACTCTTCTAGCGGCGTACCTGCGAGCGCTCGCCTCGCTCGCGGTGCCGCGGCACACGTGGGCGCTGCTGGCACGTCGCGACGCACTCTCCGCGCACCATTTGCTCACCGCGCTCCAACTGTACCACAGGTACGCATACGCCTACTCATACACTTAAATAAATACCAACAAAATAATTATATTTACAAACTTCACCTAAAGTTAAAACGAACGTTTTTCACTCAAATCTGTATCCTCATGTGGAAGCAGAGGGTCGATGCATTCTCGCGACTTTTTTGGCTTTCAAATTATTTAAGTGTACTTCATAGGTTTTTATTAGGATTTGATCATTAATTTCAAAGTAGTTTTCTCCGTCTCAAGATAAATAGATTTACTACTGGTATTCCAAATTCGCACTGGAGCCCAGCAAGGAATAGAGGATAGTAGTGCTGTGTTCCGAACATTGCTGATATCTTGTTATTAATGGACAGGAACTTGCGCGCAGACCCGTCTCCTTTCTCTGATCACCTGCACTCGTCATCGCTCGGCGCGTCCGCCATCGTAACGCCTGCAGCCAGACCAGGCAAACTGCTGGTGCGTCAGGAGGAGGTGAGTGGAAAAATTAGTCATTATAAATGTTTTTGTATTGTGACTGGTGGGATAGACTAGTCCATTAAGATTTTTTTTATTATTAAAACATGGTATAATTTGGACGCATGGTTGTAATGGCGGTATTTGTAGGTGGAGGCGATGATAGCGTCACTAAAGCTGATCGCGGCGGTAGCGCGCGAGGACGAGGCGGCCTGCTCTGCCATCTGCGAGAATCTGCAGTGGGATGCGGTCAACTGCATGTTTGGTATAAATATTCTAATCTTTTTAACCTCTATAACTCAAACTTGGAAGTAATGTATAATTTTAAAAATGAGTGTATACATAAAATAAGCTCATACATACATCCGTATCCACATTTTTACTATTATATGTTCAGAGGAATCTGCACAAGCTGTTCAAATGTTTTACTTATTGCAGGGCTGATCTGCTGCCACGTACCTATCCAGCTGAAGGCACAGCTGTGCACGACGTTGGCGGCGCTAGGCGGGCGCACAGCCACCGCGCCACGAGTATGGGCTGCGCTCGAAGCCGCACATCTTGTCTCCGTCAGTAGCGAGAAGAGGGCGCTCAACGCTGAGTTACTGGAGGTTAGGACAAGAGAAAAGTGGTTACATTACTACCGAGAGTACTTAATCCCACATATTTTTTTTTTTTAATCTGTAGCATGTAGATCGCAAATACATAAAAAAATGTATTTTAGTATGTTTAATTTGATGTTATATAGGTGGAGTGTCGCATGGAAGAGTACCCACTGTCGCGTGCATTCCTCGTGCTGCTGGACGCGCTGTGCAGCGCGGGGCCCGTGCCGCGCGCCCTCGGCGCAGGCACACGTGTACCCGGCCTGGAGCCGTACGTACAGCACGCGTTGCAGCGGCTCGCGCTGCCAGCGCCGCATCGCGGGTATGCAGTGCCGCACGAGAAGTGGCAGGTGAGCAATTACAAGTTTCTTTTTTTCTTTCAGAGAATAAACTCAGAATGAAACATTGCCTTTTTTCCTTGTGGCATTAGATGATACATCTTGTTAATTACTGAGATAACTTTTCTGACTTATTCGTATTTTAAACTGCTATAAACTACTTGTTACATAAACGTGTTGTGGTATCTTTTTAAATCATGTTCTTTTTTGTGCACTTCATAACTTTATGTTTGTTCTGAAATGCTCTTACTGATGCTTCAACCAAAACATAATGGTCTTCGGCAAAAAAAAAACCTACTAGTTGTTTGCCATTATGCATAAAGTTAGCTTCTGTAAAATTCCTAGCATTGTACGCACAGGTAATCGCGCTGTGCTTCCGGCTGTTCGCGCGCTGGCTGGAGCAGTACGATCCGAGCGCGGCGGACTTTCCCGCGGCGGGACATGAACCAGATGCGAACCCGCCGCCAGGGTTCCCACTGCTCGTGCAGTTACACTCGGACTCGGAGCTGCTGCGGCTCGTGCTCGCCACACTTGACCAAGCCAACGAACTACTCGACCAGCAACCTGGAGCAGGACAGGTAGCTGTTCATCTCACTTTAGTTCTTATTTTGTTTTTAATTAAATATTTTTTTCTCATAAGGCATTGATTTTCATGCTATATCCCATGTTTCGAACAGTAAAAAAGTTTTAATATCGTATTAATGCGCAGGAGTTCATTTCCGAGTCCCTGATATGCGCGCTGCAAATGCTCGAGCGCGCGTTGTCGCTGGAGCGCGCGCTGACCGCCGCCGCAGCAGACGCGGGCCGCGCGCTACTGCTCGTCGGCCTTTCTAAGCTACTTCTCGGTATAGATATACATTTTACATCAATCTACATATCTATATAGTATAATAAGTATTTTAAATGATGAGTGAGGTTGCTAAACTTTGAAACCACTCCTTCACATTTAGAAAGTACCCCCTGTTAATTCGTTGCTATGTTATTGTTGCTAGCCATTTGTATGTGATGTTCATCAAAATTGGTGTAATCTGATAGTGAAGCCTTGTTTTCAGGATTTTAGCCACCCTGTTAAATAAATAGAGCAAGTTGAAGAAAACATTTTGTACCACATTTGTACAATTTTTTAAAGTTGAGTTTTATTATCGTTATCAGCTCCCGATGGTCCAGATAAGTGCGATCGGCTGGTGTCATGCTGCCGCGCGGTGGGGCGCGGCGCTCTGCCTGCGGGCTCGCGGCGTGCGCTCGCGCTGCTGCGGCGCGCGCTGCAGTCGCCTCAGTCCGCGCGACACCTTTTGGCCGCTCTCGCGCACCGGCATGCGCTCGCCGCGGAGATCAGGTGCGCTGGACAGACTGTTGAACGAACACGTGTTTGTAATAAAACAATTGCGTTGGTGAAAGCAAGTTACTATGAACACTACCTTCACTTCATCATCATCAACCCAATGTGTCTCCCGCTAAATACATCCAGTAACATCCAGGAACAATAAACGTACTTGCTAGTAAATTATATCCAATGCTTCGTAATTAATGGCGTAACTTTGGGGCACAACATATACTACTAATTTGTTATGGTACAGTTAATAGTTTTGGTGGTAGCAGCAAGAAAAACGTTTAGATAATCATCTTTACATTGAAATTCCTAAATTTGGATGGTAAAATTTTCACCAGGCATGGGTTTGTCGAGTGTTTGGAGGCAGAGGAGTGGCTGACTGGTGTAGTGGTCGCGGTAGGCGCGGCGGACGGGGAGGAGAAAAAGTTGGAGGAGGATGGCCGCGCAGCCAGGGAAGGCGTCGTCCAGTTGCTATTGCAACTTTTGCCCGCTGCGCCGCCTAACTTCGCGCACTTCCTTCTCGGCTATCAGCTACACGACGACGTAATTATTATATATATACAACTATAATTTAATCATACATTGTGTAGAGTAATTCTGTCAAATTATGGTTTTGTGCCCAAAGTGGTGACCATGACCACTCTGTCATGAGTTATACCGACGAAGAAGAAGAAGATTGGTTTTGTAATACGGGTTTCGCGAAAAGGTTTCCTGAGAAGCTTCGAGTTATTGTTGTAAGAAGAATTTGCACTGATTGTTTATTTAATTTGTACGAGTATAAGCAGAGAACGGAACGGAACGGAACAATGTATATAAGTAATAAATGTTTTGTTTGTGTGCGCAGGTGAGTCGCAGCGCGCTGCACGAGGCGGGCGCTGCGGGCGCGCCGCGCACCTGTCTACACTCCGTGCTGGATATACTGGACCGTTACATTGCGCCGCACGCACATGAACGGTACCACCTCCCGCTGACACGTACACACACACGCGCACACGCGCACGCGCAAGCGCACGCACGCGCGCCTCTCCGGAAGACGCATTTGTCTTTATATAGAGCATTAGAATCAAACTTTCTGAAAATGAATAAAAGATTATTTTTTTATGATGAAGTTTGCCTCGCTAGTTTATTGACAACTATTACAGTTTCATTTGACTCAAGGCTCGGCTAAAATAGATGAAGGACAGATTGTGAAACTTATTGTACTAAATGATTTTACTAGTAAAATATTTAAGTTTTATAAATCGTATTGAATAGATGGCGCTACCAAACTCATAATACCAACTACACCGTGAAATTGCTGATTTTAGAATGCGGATTCCTGAAAAGTATGTGAGTAATTCATAATTGTAATGCCGTTCTTGGTCAGGGAGGCAAGTGAACTGGTGGAAAGCTGCTATCGGCTTGTGTACTGGCTGTGCGCGCGGCCCGCAACCTCGCCGCCCGCTCTCCGTCTGTTGCGGTCCAGGGATTATTTCCTCGCCAGGCATGTCAAAGCCACGGTGAACCTCGAGGTTAGACCAATACTTTGTTGTGAATGTTGTGACACTATGATTTTTACTCAAAGTGTGCCTTCGTGAATAGCTATCAATATTAGTAGTAATAGAGGCCTTAAGCACTAATAATGGTACATTATTCACTGGCAGCAGGACTCTTCTCGTTGCGGTGGTACCATAAGTGTACATCCTTCATTGTACAGTTTCACGTTGTAATGTGCAAAGGTTATGAATATCATCCAACTTCAAGTTTATTTCACTGTAAGAAAGGTATTTACAAGTCACTAGTGTTTGATTTTTGTAATTGAAACCGGAAGGTTGTTCTATTTGCAGACTGCGTCGGTAACAACCCTGTCGGCGCGCTCCTGGGTGCTGCGCGCGTGCGCTTGTGAAGCGGGCGCTGCGGGCGGCGCGAGACAGCACGCCGCGCTCGCCGCGCTGCTCGCCGCACTCACGCGCACCGCGCACCATCCTTCGCAGGTATCGCTGCTCTTCGTGACGCGCTATCACATACAGCTGCACATTCGCAGACGTATTTTTTATTACTTACTACAATAAATACTAATAAAGATTTTCGATCTGTGCGGTGCAGGAGTGGGAGTGGTGCGTGATTCGACGCGTGCTAGAGGGGCTCCCGGTGAGCGTAAACGCGCCGCTGGAGCCACGCTGGGAGCTGTTCCATGCGCACCAACTGCGCAGTGCCATCGCCGAATGCGACCTCCCCACAAGTAAGTGAGGTGTAATGCCTCCCCTAAATCTACTCATAAAACAATGCAACGTATAAATCATCGAAAAATATTGGCTTCACACCTTTTCCCAATAAGCTATAAAGTAGAAGTTTATAAGCCATGTGAACCCTGTTGCTAATACAAATGCTTATGTGTTGGATTAGATATCACGGAGGACTATGTATTCCTTGTTTTTGCCTGCAAAACCGTTTATACGTGAATAAAAGATTAATGCCTTGTGTCAGGTGTGGGGGGCAAACGCATCAGTGTAAACCGACTGCATGCGATGCTGGCGCGCGAGCTGGCGGCGCTGCGCACCACCGCGCCGCAGCGCAGCCTCGTCGTTGTAGAGATACAGAAGGTAACGAGCCGTATAAGTTGTCTATATCGTTTCAACGACGACGCGAACGCGACGACAAATCGACGTCGTGAGGACACTGACACGTTCCTAGCATAGCTTTTGAGGATATGCTACTTTTATCAACTTACTTTGCAGTCGTAGTACATATTTATCCAGGGCAATCCAAATGACCTTGACTTGATTGTTAAATCTTCAGTGTTCGACAAATGAATAGAAACTAAATATCGATAGAATATTAATAAAATAATTTGTCTCCCAATAGTTAACACAGCTAGGGTTCAATTATTTTCTATCCCCTGATATCTGGTAATATATTGGCGTACATATTTACTACATAATGTTGGGTGTACGGGGTCCCTAACAACAACTCACGGGTCCCAAGCCAACCTCACCTGCTCGCGGTGCACCCTGCTAATCAATAAACGTGGTTCTGGCTCCCATCAACCCGCATTGAGCCAGCGTGGCGGCAAATGACCTAGTGCCCATAATACTTTAGGAGAGGCCTGTGGACGTCTATCGGCTCATGATAGTGATGATTTACCACATTTAAATTTCAATCTTTTGGACACAGAGTATTACATATGTTATCAGTTGGGTTTTTTCATAATTTCAGGTGTTGGACTACGTCACGGAAGTGAACAGGCAACGTAACCTGGCCGCCACGCTCACACACTACTACGACTCGTGGAGGCAGCTCACAGAAATCATATTCTGCGTTGCTCCACTTGACATATTAAATTTAGAGTCAAGAAAAAACTTGCTGTTGAATATCCTACAAGACTTGCTTAACAAAATACCGCCAGCGGAAGTACTGCCGCAGCTCGGGAACTTGGCATCCGGTACAGTGCTACTTCTGCTAGTCAATTTACGTCACTGTTACATCTTACAGAAGAGGGAATCCAATCTGAAGTCATCGGAATTCGAGGCTAGCTTCTTTGGTCCTTCGAGCCAGATTATGCAAACGAAATCTCTCACATTAAAATTCATATTGCACAAAATACTGAGTTGGATACTGGTGTCTGGCGGGAGCACGCAGAAGATGCGGGTGAATTTGTACGGCGCTCTATTGAACTTCTTGAATATCGTCAATTTGAAACCGAGCTCTGCGGATCCCGAGGAAGAGATGAATACAACTTACGTAAGTCGGCTCGATAGCTCCAAAAGTCGGCCGACTAGAGAGGAATCTTCTCTGAAGGCGATGGTGGTGGATGTCATCAATGGGTTTGGGGAGAAGCTTTGTACGATAGTGTGTAGCGACTGCATTGGTGCTGGGCATGACGTTTGCAGAATGGTAGCGCTGGCCTGCCTCGACACTCTCATCGAGATTAATCCAGGCACCGATTGGATGAACACGCTCACGAACCAGGGCTATCTCAGGAGCCTTATCGACAGCCTCCTGCAGGATGATGAGGGTTTAAAAGAGGTAAGCTTATTTTTCAGTACAGTATTACACTTACATTGGTTAAGTGGTTTTAGTTACTTATATACAGGGCGAAAGGTAATAGGTGTAAAAGTTCTGGAGGTGCTCAAGTATAGCTCGTATCCTATCTATCTATGTACGGAATACCCCATCCAAAAACAATGCTTCTAGAGTTATTGATTTTTAAAAAAAAATCATGATTTTCTAGGAAAAAATTCGATTATTTAATTTCTTACTTATTTCTACACAAATTTTAATGTAATAATTATTGTTAAGGAGATTAAATAATGCACGGGAATCGTTGCGCACCGCAGCAAGGGAAAGTTATCGGGAATGTTAAAGAAATAACAAATGTTTTTTTTTTCAGTTGTTGATAAATATTAGATGGCGAATCGAATCGAATTAGGTTAATACCAGCAATTATTTTCTAGATGTTAACTAATAGAAATTGTTGTTACAAGAATGTTTAAAGAAATAAATGTTTTTTCTTTAGGCGCTGGAGCCGAACCCGCGGTCGCTGCGCGTCTTGTACGTGTACGAATCGAAAATGTCGCTGCTGTTGAAGCTGGCGGGCACACGCGCCGGCGCCGAGACGCTGCTGGCGCAGGGCGCGCTCGCGTGCCTGGCGGGACTGCGCGCGCTCGACTGCCACCCCGACGTGCACACCGCCAGCGGGCAAGACACTGAGTTTGTGCCCTCCGTAGCCACCAGGTGTCTCCTGCCATTGATCTTTACAACTGCATACAGTCAAATCTGTTCGGATGCACACAATAGTTTTATTGAATCACCAGATTGCATGCAGGGTTTTTCCTGAACAAAACGGCGAGGGTAGAAAGATTTCTATTTGCTGCCTAATAATAGTATTCACATAAAATCTATGCCGCAAGTTAGTAAGTTTACACAACGCCTTATTGCATTTGTCGTCTAGACACATAATACTATTTTACTATACTCTTTCCACAACTCTATGAACTGGAACACGGATTGTACACCATTGTTCGGCGTTAAATGGGTGTGCCTTTTTTTTATCGAGAAGAAATTTTAAAACATACCTTGCTTCTGGGGGGAAGACAATATTATGTGGGCCTTCTACTCAATAAAACCCCCTCGATCGTCTCTCTCAGTGCATTAGGAGAGGCTCCGGGATCTCCTACAAAATGCCCCGGTTTCCTCCTGCACTCTGGATAAAACATCCACGAAGGGCAAAGCCCTCTTTAGCACCCACGCTGTGGTACGGCAAATACAACACCACCATTGTATTTGCCGTCCTCCTAAAGCTCACTTATTTTTTGAGCTCTGAGGGCCCCCACATTCAAAACCCACGAACCCGAGCACCCTTTTAGTCGCCTTTTACGACAGGCAGGGAATACCTTAGTCTTATTATTAATATCCCGAGACTACAGGGCTGAAATGGGTGTGCCTAGGTTTTTGAATAATGTAACCAGTCTTGAAAGAAAATTAATACAACTAACGTTTGGAATCGTTTTCTAATAGATTCCGTCAGATCCTGGTGCCGGCGCTGGCGTTGTGCGACGCGTTGCTGACGTCTCTGGGGACCCAGAATCATAGCTGCGTGATCCACGTTACGCATCTGATCGTCAGCCACGTGGAATGCGTCGACATGGTGCTGAGGTGAGCGCAACGCCGAGTGCTGCATGTATACAGCAACGCAGATGAGTTCAGCGCGCGATGATTAGTCGTTCGGGACGCTTCTATCGACAATATGCCTTGATATCAGTTAAGCCCGTTAAAACATAAACCATCATCAGCCGATAGACGTCTACTGCTGGACATAGGCCTTCCCCGAACATCATCTGCGTTGCCGGGCATTAGGGGCCGCCGTTTGTCGTCGTTCATAAAGAGGGATTTGAGCCATTTTTCACCATGCTAGCCCAATGTGGATTGGTGAGAGTCGGAGTCTTGTTTGATTGTCTCATGAGTTGTACGGGACTCCTTAGACCCTCGAACAACTTCGAAAGATGTAAATTCCAAATTAGAGGGAAAAGCTGTCGGAGTTATACAGACTACTTACATTGTTTTATATGTGTAATCGCGTCGTGGTCTGAAGTGAAGGCGCTCGTGGTGTATTTGTAAATTTGATATTGAAGGGAAATTAATTTACACTGTTTGTGCTTCGGAGCTGAGCTACTAGCTGGTGTTCAGGTTTTGTATATTTTGCTTATACTAGTAATATGCATCGACAGGGCTGCGCACCCAAGCTCGCCTGAAGGTTTGCTGGTCGAACTGGAAGCGCTCACGTCGGTGATAGCACGCGCATCCGACCGCGAGGTGTTCGGGCTCGCGCGCGCCGACACCGCGCTGCAACGCTGCGAGGCGAGCCTGCAACGTGTACAGTGGCTCATGCTCGCGCTCCTGCCCCGTTTCCAGCAACCACCACCGGCGCCGCCCGACCACGCGGACAGCCGCCTTTACTGCAAGGTGCGATTACTTTTTACATTCAATAAAATCTTTGGGCACATCTGAATTTTCTAATCAATACTAATGATTGTGTGTGATACAAGTAGCTCGCTGGCCTAACTGTTTGAGCGTGCGGCATTCAGTGCGAAGGTCGCTGGTTCGGATCTCGGCATGTACCGATGACTTTCATATTTAAGTTATGTACATTTGTGAACTTTAGTTACGATAGCGAAATAGAAACGGTGAAGAGAAACATCGCGAGGAAACCTGCACATCAATTAGAATTTATTATAAGGTGTGTGTGAAGTCACCAATTCGCATTGGGCCCGCGTGGTGACTGTGGCACATCGCCGTCATATTGAGGGTAGGCCTGTGCCCCAACAGTGGAGACGTAAATTCGCTGTTGAAAAAAAAAACTAGAGATTTATTACTGAAATGACCTTATGTGATTTTAAATATCGCTGTATGGGTATATAAAAAGATGATGATACATAAAGAGGAGATATAAAGGAAATACTGATATGACAAGGGTGAAATGAGCTCAAAGCGGCGCCGTGACCTATGCATTTTTTTATTTGAGAGTATAACATAACATTCGCGTGTCGTCAGATTGTTTGCAACCTGCTGACGTACGCGCTGAGCACGTTGGAGCGCGACGGCGCACTGGTGACGTCGCACAGCGCCTCGAGCGCCTCCTGCGCGGCTGCGCGCCACCTGCTGCAGCACCTGTCGCGCCGACATCGTCTGCACGCGAAGTTGCTTGCCACTGTAGCGCATCAGTTGCAGAACGTGCCTGCGATGACTCTCGATGGTAAGCGTGCCGTCACCGCCACAGCCCTACTGCACATTTTATGGCGGCGAAGCGACAAACGAGTGGGGCGTTCATCTGAAGCAGGGCTTCTTAAACTTATTTCATTCACGACCCCATTTATCATTGAGAGTTTCCTGGCGACCCCATATTAATATAAATGAAATATAATTAAATATTATTTGATGATTTATTTATTTGGCAACCTTTTTTTATTGGGTAACAAATATGCATATACATATGAAAATATATAGTTTTAGAATTCGTTTAGGATCATACAAAAATCTAAAATAAAAAAATTGTACAAAAGTTGTAAAATTGCATTTTTCGCAATAACAAATAAAGAGGAATTACTAACTTAATGCCTGTTCCTTATTGCTCAACAAATGAAATCTTGGTGGGATATTTGACACTGCTGGACACAAGACCTCTTCAATGGGCAGGTGTGCGAGTGTGACTCTGCACAAATACACATCTAGATGTTATAAAATCGTGTATATAAATATTTGACATTTAAATGTAGTGTGCCGACTCATAGTTCAAGCAGGACTGATCTAAAAGTAAGTGACACACCTGCTCGTAACAACGAGGTGTGAGTTACTTACACTTAAATACTTACACAACAGCTTATAGCAATGAAAAAAAACTTTTTGTTTTGAGATACAAGTATTACTCTAGTAATTACATCAGCTACGACGTTTTTCAAGTTGGAGCATTGTGGTATTGGGAGACTTGTATAATCACACCTCAATGTCCTCCTCTCAGACTAGTTGCAGTGAGTCGGTGTATTTACATTTTCACAGTATTGGTCAATTTTACATAAAAACAATGAAACTTTTTTCCGAAAAATAATTATATTTGGTGTATCGTAATTTACTCATTTTTAATTGAATTTATTAAATATTAGATAGTTAATTCAATCAACGGTGGTGGCCTCGGCAGTAATAGTATATTATGATATATTTTTTTGGTGAAGTTGATTTGTCCAGTTCTGTGCGTGTGGCACCACTCCGTAACAGATTGTTACGCTTGTGTAATTGTATACAGCGTATCTATATTCTAGATTTGTATATGTGTAAACAATTGTTGGCTAGTCCTTATAATAAAATAAAATATATAAAAAAAAACTTCTATCGGACGGCGTACACTAAGAGAAACTTGTCGTCAGTTGTGTTAAATAAAGCAAGTTTTGTAAATTCTTGACGTGCTCGTGTATACAGACATGAAGAAACTCCTCGGTGAGGACAAGGGCGGCGCGTCGCCGACAGAGGTGCGCGCGGGCGTGGTCTCGTTGCTGCGAGAGCGCGCGCGCGTGCGCGGCCGCGAGCTGCAATACTGCTCTGCTGCGCTCGCGCAGGCGTTGCAGTTAGTTTGGGCGCATGCTCGGGTGCACCTGCGCGCCACGCTGCCGCTAGAAGCCGGCGACTCGGGTATGAAATTCGCTTAAACTATCATTCCATATAAATGAGGTTTAAGAATCTTTATTTCTCACAAGAATATATACAATCCACTTATGCGAGAAGACAATATCCAATAGATTAATCTAAAATTACGAGCGTACAAAGAAAGACACAATAATTTCATAAATTGAATACATAGAACAACTGACACTACAGTCGGCCAAAGGAAGGTAGTTTGCGGCAGTGGTCGATGCGGTAGAATTTTACAATAAGCAGACATCGGAGGGCAGTCGCTAAAAAAATTTAAGTCGGATACATAGATTGAATCAAACTAGAATAGTCATGCATTTGATCATCATGCATTCGATTTGATAAATCGGTAATAAAAACAAGTTTTCCACAAACATAAAAACTATTAACTTTTAAAGAAAATAATCATCATCATCAACCGATAAACATCCACTGCTGGACATAGGCCTCCCCCGAAGATCTCCACATTGATCCTGTGATGCCCGCAAAACTGCCAGGCACTAAGAGTCGACGTCTGTAGTTTCATATTGGGGGGATGTGAGCCCTTTTCTCACCACGCTAGTGCAGGTTGGTGGGAGCGACAGTCTCGTTTGTTGATTAGCAGGGTGCACCACAAGCAGGTGTGGTTGGCTTGGCTCCCTTAAGTTGTTATGCAGAACCCTATTACAACCATCCCCCCCCCCCCCCGCCTTTTAAAATAATCCCTGAAAGTAATTTTTCTCTACGACAATTAATACTGTTCATTCCTTCTCCGTTCAATAAGTTAAATAAAAGCCGAATGCACAAATGATTTTTGTCCTTGGCGAGGTGATGAGTGTAACGCTGTCCTTAGACTCGAGCATGGCGGGCGCGCTGCGGGTCGCGGGCGGCGCGGAGCTACCTGCGCTGCGCAAGGAGCTAGCCACGCTGTTCAACGAACGCTTCGTCGAGGAGCTGCTGGACACAGTCAAGGTGCAGCGCGATCTAACTTTTAGTCTTCGAGCGTTCTAGATGGAAGTCGGTCTAAATCCTCTCCCATGAAACGCACCGCGACGCGTTTCTGCAATAAGACTAAGCTTATACCAGAAAGTAGATCAACTTTTCCTGAGCACCTACACTGCGACGTTAAAAACGAGACACGGCCCACCTTCTGTTTCTGGTATAGAAATCCTTAAAGTGCAACGTCGTGCAGCTTCAATGCATGAATATTTTTATTGTGTGTCGCTATAAAAAAACCAAAGAGCTCGATTATTGATTTTGGACCCGAACCGGAGACTTCTGTGTTAAAAGTCTGGTAGGCTAGTTGCTGCGTCGCGTAAGCAATTAAGATAATGGTGATGACGTGAGTACTCATTGTGCAGGGCGAGCCGCCGGTGCAGAGAGGCTTCGTGGAGGTGCTGCTCAAGGATATTAAGAGCATGATACAGTTTTCACCGCTGTAACCGCTGACCCCGGTCCCCTGCCCGCCGGATTGCCCGGCATTCGACCGGAGCCGGATACTTTTGTTACACTGATTTAAAATAAACGATTTTTGTATTATTTATTTGCGTTTCATCACATTATTATTTTTATAAGCATAGACAACGTCAGCTCTGTTAAGAATATAAGTAAGGTGATCCCTGCCCAACGTAAAAAGCGACTACGAGGATATTTAGCTTCGTGAATCTTGAGTGTAGATGTCCTCATTTTTCGATAAGCGAACTCCAGAAGAGCGGCAATTACAAGATGGTCTCAACGAGGGAAGGAAGCCTTCACTCTCCCTTGCAACGTGCATAATCGAAGTGCAGAGGGGCACCGGTGCGTTCCGTAGGAGTCACCGGAGGAGGGGCCCAACGCACTGAAAGAGACCACCGAGGAGGTTTTAGTTGAAAGAAATCCCACTACACCGACTTCTTCCCTGAAGCAGCATATAGTTAAAATATCTTCCCTTCCTCGCCCCTTTCGATAAATAAAATATATAATACAAAGCGGAACTAAAAAAAATTGTTTATTTTATTAGAAGTTTTAAAAATTTACTTGCTTATTGTAACTTATCTGAATGATGTAATGCTGTAAGGGTTTACTCTCTCTCATTTTAGATTTAATGTAAATATTAACCAACAACTG
Organism: Ornithoptera alexandrae; assembly: GCA_029030555.1. NCBI lineage: Eukaryota > Metazoa > Arthropoda > Insecta > Lepidoptera > Papilionidae > Ornithoptera > Ornithoptera alexandrae. Next base: position 105,337 of record JARDVY010000069.1, on the reverse strand, counting down.
CAATAAACAGTGTGTTAGGATATTTATACAGCAGCACATTCCGCTGCTCCGAGAAGACAACAATCGAGCAATTTATTTCAATGCATCTTAAACGGGAACTTACGTTTGTGATGTCAGAAATATTTGCGGCAGTGGTAAGTGGTGGTGAATCTGATGTTCAATATTTCTCGGTGTTTTTTTTATATCCTTATTAATAACGTGGCACTAGTTAGAATTATAAAAATTGCACCACATAGTGCACGCAACCTTGAGACAGATGTTAGGGGGTACCTACTTACACGATCGATGGTTGTTCCTGGTGGGAAATGACCATAAATAAGGATGAGATTGCATTCAACAACAGTTAAAAATAATCTGTATTTTTTTTCTTCTCGTCTGTATTTCGTCTATAAGTTAAACGTCTGCTTTTTTTTATTGCAATGAAGTGAAACTAAACTAATTTGAAATCTATGCAATATTTGTTTATTATATAAATGAAGGTGATATTACCCTTGTGTGTAAGTTGCAAGCTGATCTGCCAGATGGTGGTATTCGATGGTTCAGTGATGTTTATTAACATATTTATTATCTATTTTATTCATAGTCATAACTAACATTGTATGTTGGTCGTAAAGAGGCGCGGGTACGATTCAAACTGATCTTTACCTTCCGGTGAAGGAAAACATCGTGAGCATATCGACATATTCATAGAACAACAGCCACCGTGGACATGTACTGGTGACCCGCAGTTGGTCGGCCTAGTAGAAAAATAGCTTTAACTCTTCTCTTATTTAGAGCCCTAGCAGTGAAATCATTAATTTGACTGTTTATTACTATAGGGTGGCGCAAAAATAACCTTATAAAAAATACCTTATAACACAGGTAATAAGGTACTTTTTATAAGGTTATTTCTGCGCCACCCTATAGTAATATAGTTTAACTGGTGTATATACGTTCAGTATGTTTTACAGACATTCTAGTATAAAGTGAGTGATGAGTTTTAGTACAGAAATGAATAATATAATATAGTAGAAGAAAGGACAACATCAACCTGGACATCTCACAGAGCAGAACATCTTATATTAGGCAGCAAAAAGAATACTAAGTAAAGGCAAAGGCTTCGAAATTACAAAACGTGCAGTGGACGAATTCTATGTTTAACTTCTATAAAACATGTAAATCTTGATTCGTTTCTGCATATGGTTCCTAATAGTAAACTAAAATTAAGAATATTCAACACGAGGAACCACGTTCAGATATGAAGCAAAATCTAAATGTTTTTCATAGAAACTTAACTTCGTAAAATATATAAATCAATAAACAAAGATTCGTGCGCTGTTGCTGCGTGCGAGTAATAGCATTTTTCTTTTTTCTGTCAGTACATGATCTCAATTTCAGAAGAACTGACTGTGAGACTTAAGATACTAGAATGTGTTGGAGATATTAAGGACCCACAAAGTAACTAAATTTAATATCAAACAACTAAAAAATAGACACAGAACACAACTAAGTTTTATTAAAGAATCAAAATGTGCAGTCTAAACTTCAAATTAAAAATTTATTTTTACGTAGTTTTATAAGCCTTGTTATGCTCGTAATATTAGTCCTCAAAAATCGGGATCCAGTGCAATAACTATAGACCTATGTCAAGTTTATGAGCACTGTCTTAAGTATTTAGACGGCTAATAAATAAAAGTATTAATAGATATTTTAGAAAGTTACAAATTATTTCAAATAATCAGTACAGTGATTTTAAAGACGTAATAATGGAATAAGCAGTCATTAATTAACATTGAATAATTTACAATATAATAAAACATTCAATAACATTATTATTTTTAGCATTAACAAAAGTTTTTGACATCTACACATACGAGGAGGATCAATAAGTAGCGAGAATGAGATAGAATATAATGACTATTGATAACTTCATAATTTCTTTTTCTACATAGTCTCTCAGTCTCTGCACACCGAGTCCAGCGCTTTTCCAAGGCTGTAATTCCTTTCAAAAAAAAAGTTTTGTCTTAGCCCTGCAAAAAGCTCTCCACAGCATCCATCACCTCGTTATCATCTTCGTTCCCCTTAAGTATTCTTTCAATTTGGGGAACAGATAAAAATCGCTAGACTCTAGATCTGGTGAATAAAGGGGGTGGTCAATAATTCGAAGCCAGCTTGCCGAATGGCAGCCATCACAACTGCCGACCTGTGCGCAGGTGCGTTGTCGTGATGGAACAGCACGCCCCTTCGAAGTTTCCCTCTCTTTTTCTCTTTGATGGCATTCCTCAACTTGGGAATTAAAGCTGCATAATATTGGCCTGCAATAGTGGTTCCACGCTCCAGGTAATCAATCAAAAATATCCCTTCTGACTCCCAAAATATTGAGGCCATAACCTTGTCAGCCGGTGCCACGGCACGAAACTTCTTCGGGGTCAGTTCCGTGGCGAAGTTTTGTTTTGCCTCGGGATTAAAATGATGGACCCATGTTTCGTCCATTGTTACCAAACGAGACAAAAAGTCATTAGAATCTTCCTGAAACTTGTCCAACAATATCTTTGAACTGTCAAGTCGATTTTGTTTCTGAGTGTCGGTTAACATTATCGGCAGCCATCTTGCGGAGACTTGTCTCATATTCCAACTATGTTACAATATGGATTGAATACTTCTATAATATATGAAATGCCCGTTCCTTGAATTAAGTATCGGATGGTAACTCTTCGATCGCTCAATAAATTTTCTCGACTTTCGCAACATTTTCTTGGGTGACTGACGTCGATGGACGTGCTGACGGCCGCAACGATGTTCGTCTTCCGTGCTCGTTCTCCTTACTCGAAATTGAGAAGCCCACCTTGCGACAGTGGAATACGGCGGAGCAGACTCTCCTAATGTTGCCTCCAGATCGCAATGAATCTCTTGCGACGTTGACTTTATTAAACAGAGCTATTTAATAACGGCTCGCACTTCGCTTTTCTTCATTTTCGAGGACACGTTCCGACACGAAGCGAACAAATGACTACATTCAGAAAAAAACAAAAGAGAATCGAAGATTTTTTCTTTATTAATATTACAAATGTGTATCTGTGCTATGCCAGTATTTATTTTTTTTCTTATCAAGGAGTATATATGTCGTTCTCACAATTTTTTGATCCATCCTCGTACGTATCTTTTACTTTTAAACACACCGAAAGGAACCGACACTAGGAACAATGTCATAAATTTATTTGGAAGCAAACTGTAAACTAGGAATCAACATGTTAAAAACTTTTTGAATGATGGTTATCTAATATAGAACAGTTCGCCACAAGGCAGTGTACTGGGACCTAGCTTATTTTGACATTAATGACATGAACTATCGTCAGCACTTTTATTGAACGAAACCGAGTTTAATACACTCCAACGCCGTTGGTGAGATACAACAAAGGCTACTCGTCAACAGGCAGATAAAGCTATATGGCAAACGTTGTTCACGAACAAACAAATATCTTTATAAGTATTAATTCTTGTAGTTACGGTGTAGTAGTTCCCGAGATTACGCAAACAATTTACATATTTTTTTTGCATGTATCACAAAAGCCTCCATATCGCCCTAAAACCTGATGTTTAAGCTAATGAAACAGATATATGCCAGTGAAAGTTCCGTGAAAATCGATCTAGCTTTTTTAAGCAGAGATTTGTTTTTAAACTGAGATAAAGCCATTATTAAAACATTATATTCATAAATGTTATTGTTAGGTCACATTCAGAATGCTTGATTTTTTTATTTTTATGAATAAAATTTGTGTTACTATTATTACAATAAGAAAAAGTATTGTTATAAAATTATCGGTAGGTTTAACAAAAGTAAGAAACAAGCGAAAATTCTAAATAAAAACGTGTTATCATTGTTAGTACCTCTTGAATAGCGACATTTTACCGCTTCCATGTTCTTGTTCTACTAACTATCCATGTTCCGATGTAAAAGCATTTACCATTTGCAGGAACAAAATGTAACTCAATTATGGCAAGTGTTACAAAGTGAAGGCATATTTATGCGTGTAACGTGACACGCGAGCACCGCGGCTACGGGCACTGAAGCCGGCCGACGACAAATCAAACGTAGAAGTGCAAATTCAGTACTCGTATCGCATAATTGATAGGTCAATTTCGCAAACTGTAAATAATAGACGCCTCGAGTAGGAAATAAATCCCAGCGTTCTCCATTCAGAAACCGGAGGCCACTCGACGCGCAACTATCAGTTTAATTGGGGCTCCGCGGGGTGGCCCTTTACCTCGCTTAACTTTTCGATTTACATTCAAAACGGTCTTTTAAAAAGCAACTCAATAACTAAGGGTCTAAACCCCCGTTTCGCGGCGTACTCCAGGTGTCACCCGAGCGGAAAACTTTGCGGGCGGGCCGCGATTGGCCGGCGGCCGGGGGGCGGAGCCTCGGGCCACGCCCCGTGCCACGCGCGCATGCTAAACGCGCGTTAAAGCCCGTTTAAGCGGTATTTTGGGCCAAAACCGCAAGAAAATGTACGTAACGTCGGTTAGGAGTAGGGCGTTGCTAAATGAAAAGATTTTCTTGGCTGAGCGATTTGAACATGGCTGACAGTCATCTCGAAAGCGCGGGAAAGTGCACCCGGTATTGTGTAACGTTTTTATTTAATTAATGAGGCCGCGGCCTTACACAATTATTGTGCTCCTTAATGACAATTGTGTAAATAATTCTTAATTGTTTTGTATTTAATCGTTGACTCTGTATCAAATTTCAATAGAAAATTTTAAATAAACACTTTTACCTTTGTTTTGAACTTCACGAATAATGGTATGGTGAACAGAATATAAATAACTAACGAGTATTTAAATGGATTCGAGGATGCAGGACAGTCACAAATCGTTCCTGATCAAGGATCTGCTCGGTGACGTGCTGAGACCGGGGGTCGCCGGTGAGTATGTTCATAGCAAACATATCCTGTGCTCATGTCTATTTAATGTTACCACCTACAGGTAATAACGGGCAATGAAAATGTATCAAACGACTAAATTATTACATATTATACACTTAAATAAAAAGGATCTATGACATATCATAATTAATCTATTTAGTTATTAAAAATTATATATTAATTAAATATGCTGCGTATATTTTGAATGAAGGCGTATTATCATAGATATTTAAAGAAAAAACTAATAAAAGAGCAATTGAAGTGTGGTAGGAATTAAATGTCATTTATATAAAGCTGACGCCATCTTAATAACGGATGTCCGTCGTAGCGGTCGCGTAGCACTTTCGTAGACAATTAATTGAACCGGATGTTGATTGGTTGGTAGAGCTTCTTATTTCTGTTCTAAAGCATTGGATATACTTTTTAATTATTACTAAATGATTTATATAATATTGTATAAGTTACTTATTGCTTTTTCTTATTTTTGTTATAATTTTGCACTATAAATAATAATTTAAAATAGATCTATTGCAGATGAAATGAAATATGAAACTAAGTTTCTACAGATATTAGTAGAAGAAACATATTTTTTTTATATATTTTCACCCTTAAGGTTATTTTTGAATTTATTGTTGGATATACATAGTATAAGAGAATAATTTAAAATATTATACAGTTACAACAAAGAAATATTGATTATAAGTACATAGTTTCTATATAAAATTATCTGCAGGACTAACTTTAAAGGATAAGTTTTTCATACTCTACATACGGAAACAAAGGGTCAAGTGTGATCGTACTCATACCAATAAAAGTTAATATCGATGTATTTTGATATCGGTCGGGTGGTAGCCGTGGTGTTAATATAAAATTCGCCGGTTAAATATATAAAATATTGTTAAATATTAATATCTTATTAATCAACTTTAACTTTGTCTATGAAGCAACGGTTAATCGTTTTCATTGTAAAACGGAAGTCTGTGGTTCAATTCCGGGGTCATACGCAGTGAAGTCTAGATGATGGTAGTATTTTTGATGAAGTTGCTTGTCCACTTCCGCCCTCATATTGTAAATTAGTCAAGCCAAGTATTGTGGTGTCTCGGCGGACAATATATGTGATCAAGAGTATTCACCAGCGCCTTCACCAACTCCATCTTAATTGTTACTCAAAATTATGTAAAATCTAGATGTTTTATTCGTGCAGTTCATTGTACTGGTCTTTGTTGCTGGAGACAGTCTATGTAGGTACAACCGCGATGCCCGTTCCAGCCGACAAACAGTACTGTGCGAACATTATTGTGTTCCGGTTAGAAAGGCGTTTAGCTAGTGAAATTACTGAGGTAACGAGACTCACCATCTAATGTTTCAAACGATGAGCGCAATAAAGGCGCAGGATATGTCATCCCAACTAGCGCCACATAGTTTGGGTAGGGTTATTAGTTACCATCAAGTGAACGTTCGGCTCACGTTATCGGTTCGTAGATTAAAAAAAAATATGTATCTACTTTTAGACAGATACTGGATTAATATCATGCTTATCTTTTCACTTTATATTATTCATCTACTTCTTAAAGTGCCTGTCCAACTAGTGAAATTTGGCGAATCAGCATAGTTCAGCCCTTTCTGTCTCTAGTTCGGCGGAACAATTGGGATGCCCCAGATACGCCAGTCCATTCTCTGATATCCCTCAAAATTAATCAAATAATTAAACTAATGAATATATTATTAAAAAAGATTAAAAACTAATACTTAATTATTTACATTTGCTTTGCTATGACATTCGTTAATGCTTAGAACTTAATTATTATTTAAGCTGTTATGTACACGTATATAAGTTATTAACTGTTCCCTGCCCCCTTTGCCGGCAGTAACACCCCCACAACACCCTTTGGGGGTAACATTTCGTAAAATCTGTTCGTAACTGACGTATACTCGGCAAAAGAGGTATTCCTTCTAGACGTGGGTTAAACACGACAAACAATATCTGTCCTTATTGTTACTGTTACGCAATAATAAAAGGTACCAATTTCTGTTATTAAATATATGTTATTTTTTTAACAATTTCTATTTTTCGGGTTATAATACTAGATGCATTTCGTTTTAGCAACATTATATACAATGGGTGTGAGCGAGATAAATTAATCAACTAAATAACAGCTAACACGAAGTAATTAAGGAGTGACGTTTCGAGGATAATTATCTTCTTGTTAGATTACAATTTCTATTTTTCGGGTTATAATACTAGATGCATTTCGTTTTAGCAACATTATATACAATGGGTGTGAGCGAGATAAATTAATCAACTAAATAACAGCTAACACGAAGTAATTAAGGAGTGACGTTTCGAGGATAATTATCTTCTTGTTAGATTACAATTTCTATTTTTCGGGTTATAATACTAGATGCATTTCGTTTTAGCAACATTATATACAATGGGTGTGAGCGAGATAAATTAATCAACTAAATAACAGCTAACACGAAGTAATTAAGGAGTGACGTTTCGAGGATAATTATCTTCTTGTTAGATTACAATTTCTATTTTTCGGGTTATAATACTAGATGCATTTCGTTTTAGCAACATTATATACAATGGGTGTGAGCGAGATAAATTAATCAACTAAATAACAGCTAACACGAAGTAATTAAGGAGTGACGTTTCGAGGATAATTATCTTCTTGTTAGATTACAATTTCTATTTTTCGGGTTATAATACTAGATGCATTTCGTTTTAGCAACATTATATACAATGGGTGTGAGCGAGATAAATTAATCAACTAAATAACAGCTAACACGAAGTAATTAAGGAGTGACGTTTCGAGGATAATTATCTTCTTGTTAGATTACAATTTCTATTTTTCGGGTTATAATACTAGATGCATTTCGTTTTAGCAACATTATATACAATGGGTGTGAGCGAGATAAATTAATCAACTAAATAACAGCTAACACGAAGTAATTAAGGAGTGACGTTTCGAGGATAATTATCTTCTTGTTAGATTACAATTTCTATTTTTCGGGTTATAATACTAGATGCATTTCGTTTTAGCAACATTATATACAATGGGTGTGAGCGAGATAAATTAATCAACTAAATAACAGCTAACACGAAGTAATTAAGGAGTGACGTTTCGAGGATAATTATCTTCTTGTTAGATTACAATTTCTATTTTTCGGGTTATAATACTAGATGCATTTCGTTTTAGCAACATTATATACAATGGGTGTGAGCGAGATAAATTAATCAACTAAATAACAGCTAACACGAAGTAATTAAGGAGTGACGTTTCGAGGATAATTATCTTCTTGTTAGATTACAATTTCTATTTTTCGGGTTATAATACTAGATGCATTTCGTTTTAGCAACATTATATACAATGGGTGTGAGCGAGATAAATTAATCAACTAAATAACAGCTAACACGAAGCAATTAAGGAGTGACGTTTCGAGGATAATTATCTTCTTGTTAGATTACACAACTTTAACACTGTCTGTAAAATGTTTTAACAACAGTCTATCAGATGGGTGTGAGCGAGATAGATGAATCTACCGTATAACAGACAACGATCGTATAACGATCTAATTAGGAATTCACTTTTCAAAGAGGATTTCTTCTTATGAAACGTGTTACTATAGTTTTGGTTTATTTCAAATAAATACTAGGTGTGTCTCGTTTTAGCTTATAACAATATTATGTAAAAGACAAAGACAAAAATAGTTGTTTAATTTCTTTACTGGCTGTTCCGTTTTTTCAAGCTATGTTAGTGATCGACTATTATCGAATACTCAAAATGTTGATTGTTGATAGTAGTTGAATAACTTGAGTATGGTGAATTATAAATGATATTTTTTAACAGATATAATGACGCAAGAATAACTGGTATCTTCGAATACTTGTGATTTATATATATTATGTTAAATACGCCTCACTCCTAATTCCTTTCAAATTTTAAGTCTCCATGCGTTACGGTAGGAGAGATATCGTGATGAGTCTCCACAGAGGTGGAAATCTCTATATGTATTAATTCATCAACTACATCATCATTATCAGTCGACTGACGTCCACTGCTGAATATAGGCCTCCTCTATATATATATATATATATATATTATCTATAATATAGATCTCCACATACAGTTAGTGATGCTTCCGGTACTGCTAGTCACTATGAGCTGTCGTATATACAGGTACATTTTAGGGGATTTGAGCCATTTTCTACCATGCTGGCCTAATGTGGGTTGGTGGGGGCGAGAGCCTCGTTTGTTGATTAGCAGGATGCACCACGAGCAAGTAAGGTTGGCTTGGGTCCCGTGAGATTTTGCACGGAATCCCTTACACCCTTTCCATATTTTGATTATAAAATAATAAACCACCATTAGTAATAATATTAATATATTGTTCTGCCGGAAACAGGTCAGGGAAGTAGGTAATGTGTAAAAGTTACCATGTCCAATTTATACATGTACACTCGCGTGCAACTGAATCGACTCAAGGCGTATATTGGTATAAAAAGTATTTAGGGTTTCAGAAAATAGCTTATCCGATTTTCTTGGTTTTTATTTTTGTTTATGAGACTAATCTTTTCTCTAGAAAATGCCATCGTAAGGAGAAAAATCGGTTGAGTATTTATCGATAAAATTTAATTTAGACAGAAATGCATAAAAAATGAAGAAAAATTAAAACGACAACAAAATGAATAAAAAATGTATTTTTCATAAAAGTAAAGAAAGTTAAAATCATCAATACTTTGTATTGCCTCCCGTCGCTTGCCGCCTTTATAACGGCTTGCATGCGATTATTCATGGACTTTATCAATTTATTGATAAAATCTTGAGGTATCATATTCCATTCTTCCTCTAGCGCAGTTTTGAGCTCAACCTTGCTTGATGGAGCCGTATCTCCAGCTCGAACCCTCCGTTTGAGCTCGACCCATAAATTCTCAATGAGGTTCAGGTCAGGAATGAAGGCTGGCCAAATCATCGTCTCAATTTCCACCTCTACAAGAAACTGGCGAGTAACGCTTGCTGTATGGCACCGAGCATTATCATGCATCAATACAAGATCATCTAGTATGTACCCCGCAAAGGGTACAACATGATCGATGAGAATGACTTCAACGTACTTTTGAGCTGTCAGACCCCCTCTCCGACCGCCACCAGGCACGAAAGCAACTTCGGTCTTCCCTTCATATGATATTACAGCTTGCATTTTGACTGAACCACCGCCAAATGACACTGTTTAAGCGAAACAGCATTTCGAGAACCGTTCCCATGGACGCCTGTACACTCGGCCTCTTCTGTCGTTGCCATGGAGACACATTCTGCTCTCGTCAGTGAACAGGATAGAGCTTCATTGCTCAATAGTCCAATTGAGGTGTTCACGAGCAAATTGAAGTGGGGCTTGACGGTGAGCTGCGGTCAGTTTCGGGTCCCTAGATGGCCGCTTTGTAGTTGAATTGGCTTTCTTTAGGCGTCTTCTAAATGTCCACTGACTTACAGCCACTCCTCGAAACCTTCTGAGCTCCTGTTGCACATCAACGCCCGTGAGATGACGATTTCTCAATGAAGTTGAGACAATGAAGCGGTCGTTTGTCTAAGATGTGCTCCGGTGTCAGTTGGTTTGTGGTCTCCGAACGAAGCCACCAGTCTCTTGAAACCTTCTGTATCCTCGTGAAACAGCTGATTGGCTCATGTTAAGTTCACGAGCGACTTGCCGTTGAGTATAGCCCGCTTCCAACAAAGCTACAACTTGGGCCGCTGTCAACGTCTGATGAGTAACTGAACATAAATATGGGTCACGTGAGCTTTTAGACCATGTTTGCCGTAGTTATTTAAAAAATTTTGTCATTGTTTATTTGAAAATTGCTGTATTATGAAAAAATTATTTGTCTTTCCAAAAAACTTTCACACAAATCGGAAAAGCCGTTTTCCGAAAAATCAAACCTTTATACCAATATACAGCTTGAGTCGATTCAGTTGCACGCGAGTGTATTTAGCGTCGAGAGGGGGGTGAGATGTTCACCTGATGTTAAGTTATACGTCTGCCCGTAACAACATGTCATTAGGATATTAAACCCAGCACCGAATTGTGCTCGTCGCATTAAGACAGTATCGTTACCTCAGTAATTTAATAAGGTATAGCTCTCTTTAAATGGGAATACAGAGGCGCCCTTTACCATCACAGGCTCAATGTGAGATTGGTATTTCAGTGTTAACGGTTATAGTTAAAATAAGATAACACTTTTTTTTAAATATATTTTTGCAATTAGGGTACGCCAAGATGTTATTCGCAAGCATCACTTACCATCACGCGAACGTCCCGCTCGTCTCGTCGCATCGTTGAAAAAAAAAGCCGTGTTCACTGCGAGCGATTCGTTAAAAGTGCTTTGTATGAAAAATTCATGATTTCCAGGTAATCCAGTGTTGAGTATGTGAAATTAGGTCCTAATGTATGCACTACGTGCTGAGGGCGCGCGTGCACTCGCCCGCCGCCGTACTAGGCCGCGTCGCCACTTGAGCACGCCCGCGCCACCACCGCCACCGCCACCGCCACCGCCACCACCACCACCACCGCCGCAGGAGAAAACAACTGTACGTGCATCATGCAACAGATAATGAAGAATACGTAAACATAATATTACAAACTTTATCGATTTTATTTAATTATTCTTTACGCTGTAGTTTTACAAGCTCTCCAGCATCCACGGTCACTGATTGATCTGTATGTTTTTTTTTATTCAAGTGACGAGACTAATAGGTCATTCACCTTATGGTAAGTCATACTCCTGCTTATAACAACGTGGCGCTTGTTACTATGGTACACACAGCATCACATTGTGTTCATCGCCTGAGACGTAAGATGTTAAGTTTCGTTACTCCAGTATTTACACTAGCTACAGCGTCCTTCAATTTGGAACACAGTAATGTTTGCACACTGCTACTGACGCCGCCAAGTTATGCTATTACAGTGTCGTAAACATTTTACTGGTGCTAGGTCTCTATTGCTGCAGACAGCCTAGATTTGATACCACTGCAGCCGACAGACAGTATTGTACAATCATTACTGTGTTCCGGTTTGAACGGCGCTATAGCTAGTGTAAATACTGGAGTAACGAAACTTAACATCTTGTCTCAAGGTGATGAACACGCTGTGGTGTAGTGTATAACATCCTAACTAGCGCCACGTTATTATGTGTAGGCGTAAAACTTACTAGCAGGTGAGCGTCTCACTGGTCTCGCCGCTTGGTTCAATAAATAAAAAACAGGAAACAAATTAACGTGTCTGCCATGAATTGATAGTAACCGAACGAGTACTGTTACCGTTTTGTGGTGGAGAAGGTGTGGAGGAACAAGAACTCTTAAATCTTCGAAATGTAACTAGAAGAACACCAAGAAAGTAACTTCGCCTGCACAAAAAAGTGAGAATAGTTTAGATTGAAAATCCTGTTTGAATTAGTTGCTAAAAGTGAGTTTTCAAGAAGATATCTTATTGACTATTCTTTTGTAGAGTAAGTGCATTATACAAACAAAGGCCGAAGTCAAAGGTCATCTAAAGATAGGTTGTATTTTTCTAGTACTTACTTGACAACGACGCGTTGATTGAGATTAATTAAAAATGGAGAGGATCTTAAGAGATTTACATGACGGCTAAACTTTATTTGAATGAAGGCATCCGAATATGATGAGAACGAAATAGGTCTAGCTGATACGGAGCTATGACGCTAAAAGCTTTAACACTTCTTTTAATGCCTGTGGATAGAAATGGCTATTACTTCTATTTAATCGTTCATCCATTGTTGTTACTCCCAGTTTTCTTCTGCACTAGATCTTTAACTGTCACTTGAGAATTGCAAGTTATCTGTAGCCTGTTAGTTACTCAGACAGTCTAAGCAACTCCATGATTTTTATGTAGATCGATGGAACCTTAATTGGCTAGGTGAGACTGGCAGTGGTCGGTTACGATGATGTGCGGCGTCTCTTACCCCAATTATTATCGATAGTTAAACAATCGGGCGGTTATGGTCCGAGAGTTACCGTAGCCTTGTTATCCGGGGTGAGCGGTGGGCTCTCGGAAACACTTAAGCACCGGCCAACCCCCAAAGTGTTATAGTTTTTAACAAGCATCGAGTGTGTGCACAATTCAATTGTTGTTTCTTCTCATAGGTTGATTTTGTTTTTTTTTTATTTTTGGGTAGAGGAACGTGGTTATGCCAATATAAACTACACTAATGATCTAAATCTTAAAACATCTCCAGCGATTTCAGTAATTAATGAAATAGTATACATATATACAATCAAGAAAAGTAAGTAATATTAGGTCGGTCGAGTCATAAGTAACTTCCGACGCAGTTATGGATAATTTATTATTCGAATGTATACCCGCTGCGCGCGCAAGCTGTTCGTTAGTGCTTTGTCAACCATTTTGTATAACACAAGTTAAAAAAAACTGAAGAAAAGTAAGGAAAAATTGTGAAAAGCGTTCTGCACTTGTCAATCGCAAAAATGTCATCTTCTGCACGACAATGTGCGACCACATACGACAAAGGTGACTTACGAGAGAATCATTGATCTTAGATGGTCTGTTTTAACATCCTCCTTACTCCTTGGATCTTGCCTCGACAGATTATTACCTTTTCTGTTTCTTAAAATTTTTTAAATGGAAAACTTTCAATTCTGAAAAGCAAATCAAGCAGGCTGTCGAAAACTACTTCCAGTCCAAACCAGACACATTTTACAAGGAAAGAATTTATAAAATGGCAGGAAAATGGGAAAATTAAAGGTAACGGTGGTGAATACGTATTAATTAATGTATTTTTTTCTATTTAATGACAGCAAAATAAATATCTTATAAAGAACCGGATTACTATGACTCGAATTAATTTACCATCAGGCGACTGTTGTGTCTATGGTCTATGGTTTGTTGGAACTCATAATGTTAATATTATTTATAGTATCATTAGAAAATCTAAAATATTTCTCTAAAGTTAAATTATGTGCCAAAAATGTAATAAAAATGTATAATAATTTGTTACTAATGTTATTTAATTTTATTTATAAATAATACGCTAAATATAACCTCAATTTCGTGCGATGCTGTTATTACGGCAGGTTTGCAACGTAAGGGCGGTAGCTATGACAGTGGCTTCAATAAAAATTTAATCAAAATCAAAACTGGATATCTCGTGACCCTGGACTCGAACCAGGGACTGTGTTAAAATATGAGGCACTTTAATTTTTTCTTGTTCAATAAAGATTTTGAACGATTACGATAACATCAGCTTTATAAGATAGAAGTGTAGTCGACATTAGATAAGCCTTTTTTTGAATACAACTAAGCGACGAGCTGAGCGGACTCAATTATATCCCATATGAATCCCTACCAGATCGTGTGGGAGTTTTTGGGGGGGCGTATGTGCACCAGCGGACGTCTATCGACTGATAATGTGATGTGATGAGCGGGACATTCACGTGATGGCGAGTGGCACACCCGCCCATAACAACGTGGCAACGCTTATTAGAAAGATATACACTACACCCACAATATTGTACTCGTCGCCTTGAGACATAAGATGTTAAATATTGTTCATCATCAGACGATAGACGTCCACAGCTGATTACGGGTATGCAAAGATTCCTACACGATCAGGTAGGGATTGATATAGATGGATCTAGACCCACCGCGCTAGCCCAGTGCGGGTTGGTGGGGGCGAGGGTCCCGTTTGTTGAACAGCAGGGTGCACGACGAGCAGGTGAGGTTGGCTTGGGTGCCGTGAGCTGTTGTGCGAGAACCCTTACACCCCAAGTCTCGTTACCCAATTAATTTCACTAGCTACAACGCCCTTCAAACCGGATCACAGTAATGTTCGCACAGTACTGTTTGTCGGTTGCAACACGTGCTGCGGTGTTACCTACTTAGACGGTCTGCAGCAACAATGACCTACCATACATGACAGCTGCAGCGCCCTTCAAACCGGATCACAGTAATGTTCGCACAGTACTGTTTGTCGGTTGCAACACGCGCTGCGGTGTTACCTACTTAGACGGTCTGCATCAACAATGACCTACCATACATGACAGCTACAGCGCCCTTCAAACCGGATCACAGTAATGTTCGCACAGTACTGTTTGTCGGTTGCAACACGCGCTGCGGTGTTACCTACTTAGACGGCCTGCATCAACAATGACCTACCATACATGACAGCTACAGCGCCCTTCAAACCGGATCACAGTAATGTTCGCACAGTACTGTTTGTCGGTTTCAACACGCGCTGCAGTGTTACCTACTTAGACGGTCTGCAGCAACAATGACCTACCATAAATGACAGCTATAGCGCCCTTCAAACCGGATCACAGTAATGTTTGCACAGTACTGTTTGTCGGTTGCAACACGCGCTGCAGTGTTACCTACTTAGACGGTCTGCAGCAACAATGACCTACCATAAATGACAGCTATAGCGCCCTTCAAACCGGATCACAGTAATGTTTGCACAGTACTGTTTGTCGGTTGCAACACGCGCTGCAGTGTTACCTACTTAGACGGTCTGCAGCAACAATGACCTACCATAAATGACAGCTATAGCGCCCTTCAAACCGGATCACAGTAATGTTTGCACAGTACTGTTTGTCGGTTGCAACACGCGCTGCAGTGTTACCTACTTAGACGGTCTGCAGCAACAATGACCTACCATAAATGACAGCTATAGCGCCCTTCAAACCGGATCACAGTAATGTTTGCACAGTACTGTTTGTCGGTTGCAACACGCGCTGCAGTGTTACCTACTTAGACGGTCTGCAGCAACAATGACCTACCATAAATGACAGCTATAGCGCCCTTCAAACCGGATCACAGTAATGTTTGCACAGTACTGTTTGTCGGTTGCAACACGCGCTGCAGTGTTACCTACTTAGACGGTCTGCAGCAACAATGACCTACCATAAATGACAGCTATAGCGCCCTTCAAACCGGATCACAGTAATGTTTGCACAGTACTGTTTGTCGGTTGCAACACGCGCTGCAGTGTTACCTACTTAGACGGTCTGCAGCAACAATGACCTACCATAAATGACAGCTATAGCGCCCTTCAAACCGGATCACAGTAATGTTTGCACAGTACTGTTTGTCGGTTGCAACACGCGCTGCAGTGTTACCTACTTAGACGGTCTGCAGCAACAATGACCTACCATAAATGACAGCTATAGCGCCCTTCAAACCGGATCACAGTAATGTTTGCACAGTACTGTTTGTCGGTTGCAACACGCGCTGCAGTGTTACCTACTTAGACGGTCTGCAGCAACAATGACCTACCATAAATGACAGCTATAGCGCCCTTCAAACCGGATCACAGTAATGTTTGCACAGTACTGTTTGTCGGTTGCAACACGCGCTGCAGTGTTACCTACTTAGACGGTCTGCAGCAACAATGACCTACCATAAATGACAGCTATAGCGCCCTTCAAACCGGATCACAGTAATGTTTGCACAGTACTGTTTGTCGGTTGCAACACGCGCTGCAGTGTTGCAACACGCGCTGCAGTGTTACCTACTTAGACGGTCTGCAGCAACAATGACCTACCATAAATGACAGCTATAGCGCCCTTCAAACCGGATCACAGTAATGTTTGCACAGTACTGTTTGTCGGTTGCAACACGCGCTGCAGTGTTACCTACTTAGACGGTCTGCAGCAACAATGACCTACCATAAATGACAGCTATAGCGCCCTTCAAACCGGATCACAGTAATGTTTGCACAGTACTGTTTGTCGGTTGCAACACGCGCTGCAGTGTTACCTACTTAGACGGTCTGCAGCAACAATGACCTACCATAAATGACAGCTATAGCGCCCTTCAAACCGGATCACAGTAATGTTTGCACAGTACTGTTTGTCGGTTGCAACACGCGCTGCAGTGTTACCTACTTAGACGGTCTGCAGCAACAATGACCTACCATAAATGACAGCTATAGCGCCCTTCAAACCGGATCACAGTAATGTTTGCACAGTACTGTTTGTCGGTTGCAACACGCGCTGCAGTGTTACCTACTTAGACGGTCTGCAGCAACAATGACCTACCATAAATGACAGCTATAGCGCCCTTCAAACCGGATCACAGTAATGTTTGCACAGTACTGTTTGTCGGTTGCAACACGCGCTGCAGTGTTACCTACTTAGACGGTCTGCAGCAACAATGACCTACCATAAATGACAGCTATAGCGCCCTTCAAACCGGATCACAGTAATGTTTGCACAGTACTGTTTGTCGGTTGCAACACGCGCTGCAGTGTTACCTACTTAGACGGTCTGCAGCAACAATGACCTACCATAAATGACAGCTATAGCGCCCTTCAAACCGGATCACAGTAATGTTTGCACAGTACTGTTTGTCGGTTGCAACACGCGCTGCAGTGTTACCTACTTAGACGGTCTGCAGCAACAATGACCTACCATAAATGACAGCTATAGCGCCCTTCAAACCGGATCACAGTAATGTTTGCACAGTACTGTTTGTCGGTTGCAACACGCGCTGCAGTGTTACCTACTTAGACGGTCTGCAGCAACAATGACCTACCATAAATGACAGCTATAGCGCCCTTCAAACTGGATCACAGTAATGTTTGCACAGTACTGTTTGTCGGCTGCAACACGCGCTGCAGTGTTACCTACTTAGACGGTCTGCAGCAACAATGACCTACCATAAATGACAGCTATAGCGCCCTTCAAACCGGATCACAGTAATGTTTGCACAGTACTGTTTGTCGGCTGCAACACGCGCTGCAGTGTTACCTACTTAGACGGTCTGCAGCAACAATGACCTACCATAAATGACAGCTATAGCGCCCTTCAAACTGGATCACAGTAATGTTTGCACAGTACTGTTTGTCGGTTGCAACACGCGCTGCAGTGTTACCTACTTAGACGGTCTGCAGCAACAATGACCTACCATAAATGACAGCTATAGCGCCCTTCAAACCGGATCACAGTAATGTTTGCACAGTACTGTTTGTCGGTTGCAACACGCGCTGCAGTGTTACCTACTTAGACGGTCTGCAGCAACAATGACTTACCATAAGTGACAGCTATAGCGCCCTTCAAACCGGATTACAGCAATGTTTGCACAGTACTGTTTGTCGGCTGCAACACGCGCTGCAGTGTTACCTACTTAGACGGTCTGCAGCAACAATGACCTACCATAAATGACAGCTATAGCGCCCTTCAAACCGGATCACAGTAATGTTTGCACAGTACTGTTTGTCGGCTGCAATAGGCGCTGCGGTGTTACCTACTTAGACGGTCTGCAGCAACAATGACTTACCATAAGTGACAGCTATAGCGCCCTTCAAACCGGATCACAGTAATGTTTGCACAGTACTGTTTGTCGGTTGCAACACGCGCTGCAGTGTTACCTACTTAGACGGTCTGCAGCAACAATGACCTACCATAAATGACAGCTATAGCGCCCTTCAAACTGGATCACAGTAATGTTTGCACAGTACTGTTTGTCGGTTGCAACACGCGCTGCAGTGTTACCTACTTAGACGGTCTGCAGCAACAATGACTTACCATAAATGACAGCTATAGCGCCCTTCAAACCGGATCACAGTAATGTTTGCACAGTACTGTTTGTCGGTTGCAACACGCGCTGCAGTGTTACCTACTTAGACGGTCTGCAGCAACAATGACCTACCATAAATGACAGCTATAGCGCCCTTCAAACCGGATCACAGTAATGTTTGCACAGTACTGTTTGTCGGTTGCAACACGCGCTGCAGTGTTACCTACTTAGACGGTCTGCAGCAACAATGACCTACCATAAATGACAGCTATAGCGCCCTTCAAACCGGATCACAGTAATGTTTGCACAGTACTGTTTGTCGGTTGCAACACGCGCTGCAGTGTTACCTACTTAGACGGTCTGCAGCAACAATGACCTACCATAAATGACAGCTATAGCGCCCTTCAAACCGGATCACAGTAATGTTCGCACAGTACTGTTTGTCGGCTGCAACACGCGCTGCAGTGTTACCTACTTAGACGGTCTGCAGCAACAATGACCTACCATAAGTGACAGCTATAGCGCCCTTCAAACCGGATTACAGTAATGTTTGCACAGTACTGTTTGTCGGCTGCAACACGCGCTGCAGTGTTACCTACTTAGACGGTCTGCAGCAACAATGACCTACCATAAATGACAGCTATAGAGCCCTTCAAACTGGATCACAGTAATGTTTGCACAGTACTGTTTGTCGGTTGCAACACGCGCTGCAGTGTTACCTACTTAGACGGTCTGCAGCAACAATGACCTACCATAAATGACAGCTATAGCGCCCTTCAAACCGGATCACAGTAATGTTTGCACAGTACTGTTTGTCGGTTGCAACACGCGCTGCAGTGTTACCTACTTAGACGGTCTGCAGCAACAATGACTTACCATAAGTGACAGCTATAGCGCCCTTCAAACCGGATTACAGCAATGTTTGCACAGTACTGTTTGTCGGCTGCAACACGCGCTGCAGTGTTACCTACTTAGACGGTCTGCAGCAACAATGACCTACCATAAATGACAGCTATAGCGCCCTTCAAACTGGATCACAGTAATGTTCGCACAGTACTGTTTGTCGGCTGCAACACGCGCTGCAGTGTTACCTACTTAGACGGTCTGCAGCAACAATGACTTACCATAAGTGACAGCTATAGCGCCCTTCAAACCGGATTACAGTAATGTTTGCACAGTACTGTTTGTCGGCTGCAATAGGCGCTGCGGTGTTACCTACTTAGACGGTCTGCAGCAACAATGACTTACCATAAGTGACAGCTATAGCGCCCTTCAAACCGGATTACAGTAATGTTTGCACAGTACTGTTTGTCGGCTGCAACACGCGCTGCGGTGTTACCTACTTAGACGGTCTGCAGCAACAATGACTTACCATAAGTGACAGCTATAGCGCCCTTCAAACCGGATTACAGTAATGTTTGCACAGTACTGTTTGTCGGCTGCAATAGGCGCTGCGGTGTTACCTACTTAGACGGTCTGCAGCAACAATGACTTACCATAAGTGACAGCTATAGCGCCCTTCAAACCGGATTACAGTAATGTTTGCACAGTACTGTTTGTCGGCTGCAACACGCGCTGCGGTGTTACCTACTTAGACGGTCTGCAGCAACAATGACTTACCATAAGTGACAGCTATAGCGCCCTTCAAACCGGATTACAGTAATGTTTGCACAGTACTGTTTGTCGGCTGCAATAGGCGCTGCGGTGTTACCTACTTAGACGGTCTGCAGCAACAATGACTTACCATAAGTGACAGCTATAGCGCCCTTCAAACCGGATTACAGTAATGTTTGCACAGTACTGTTTGTCGGCTGCAACACGCGCTGCGGTGTTACCTACTTAGACGGTCTGCAGCAACAATGACTTACCATAAGTGACAGCTATAGCGCCCTTCAAACCGGATTACAGTAATGTTTGCACAGAACTGTTTGTCGGCTGCAATAGGCGCTGCGGTGGTACCTAGCTGGACGGTCTCCGGCAGTAGGGACCTTTTTTCTTTTTTTTTATCGCAGGGAAAATCTTAATAGATACCTTGTTTCTGGGGGGAAACAAGGTTATGTGGCGCTTTTATCTATTAAAACCCCCTCGGTGATCTCCGTCAGTGCATTAGGAGGTGCTCCAGGATCTCCTACGGAACGCACCGGTGCCCCCCTGCTCTCTGGCTAAAACATCCCACGGAAGGGCAAAGACCTTCTTAGCACCCACGCTGTGCTACGACAAATACAAGACCACCATGCATTTGCCGTCCTCCTAAGGCTCGCTTATTGAGATCTGAGGGCCCCCACATTCAAAGCCCACGAACCCGAGCACCCTTTTAGTCGCCTTGTATGACAGGCAGGAAATACTTTAGTGCTATCATTAATATCCCAGGACTACAGGGCTGCTGCCACCAAAGGCCTAGCAATAGTATTTTTTTTAATTTTTCCCGGTATCATGTGTATATTCATATGAATTAGGATAAGACGTTTTATATTGACGTTAAAAACAAACAGTGAGACCTTACTATTACGTTATCATATATGACGACAAGAAAAGTCTTTCATATAAAATATGTTTATAGTCTATTATACACAACTGACTATAGAAACTTTTTCACACGACTCCAAAGCGTAGTAGTTAACTACACGGAGTATCTAGTTCGGATCCATGGCTACGCGGTCGAGTTTGATGGTGGTAAGGCAATTTACCCTTATGTAGGATCGCTGCACAGTCTTTTTCAGTTTCAATTAACTGTCAGTTTATAAAGCACATATAATATATATACATATATGTATATATATCATTATCATCATCAGCCCATAAACGTCCATAGCTGGACACACATAGGCCTCTTCCAAAGATTCCCAATTCCGGTAGGGATTCATATGGAGGGATTTGGGCCATTCCTCACCAAGCTGGTTCAATGCGGGTGGTGGGAGGTTGCAGATTATATATATATGTATAATGGGTTTTCTTTGTTCGTCAATCACGTGAAAACAAGTGAACGTATCGACACGGGTAGATGAGCATTCGACGCGGTATGATCAGTAGATGGTTATAGAATTTTTATTTTTTGAATATCATAGATCCTTCGTAGTTTTATTTCTAATTAACTTTGATAAATATTTTAATTTGGTAATATTTACGCGGTTGCTATAGTAACGGTTGTTATAGAGTCGTTTGCTGTTGCGATTGCTCTGGCGGAATATTTTACACAAATTTCAAGTATTATTATATATTAAAGCTAGCAAAGCGGCCGAGTACCAGCTAGGTAAGTGCACAAGATTCACCATCATCATCAGTCGATAGACTCGCCCTGCCTACTGCCACTTACGTCTAGCAATGTTTTGGGTTATATCGGTGAACTTAGTACTTCCGCGGATCTCCACATTTCCGGTTCGATCGCGCAGAGAAACTCCGAGCATAGCCGTCTCCTCCCATAGCCCTTTGAGTAACTTTGAGTCTCATTATAAAGTGGAAAGTTACAATAAATTTATATTTATTAATAACATTAGTTATTATTATCAACATGGCGCGAAATTAGGTGAAGTATAAAGTCTAAATAAAATTGTGATTTTCCAAGTTTACTATTGTTATTGTTGTTATTTTTGTTTTTATATATTGTGGCTCGATTTTATGTAAACCAGTTTACAGATACGCACGGGCTAGGCCAAGCGCAAATCCAGGTGGGGATAACTAGTTGGTTTATGACAGATAGGCTGGTGATTTCGGAAGGATGTTAGTGTGAGCTTAATACAGAAGTGAATTTGGAATTAGCTCTGAGAACAGGCCGAGAAGAGAAAGAGGAGCGGGCGGCGACAGGACGCTGCAATCCGTATTGCGAGAATGATTATTAAAAGACTAGGAACTAAGAATGCTTTCATTTGGATGGGACACTGGGGACGACTGCAGCGGCTTGTTAACCGTCATACAACCCTAGCGTCCCATAACAGACTTGATCGAATCGTGTAGTTGTTTAGGTATAACACCGGTTGCGGAAATAACGATGGGAACTATTATAACTTTTTGAAGACGTCAAAGTCGAGTGATTTCTTCTTTCAGTCCAGTGTACTTTGAAAGTTTTTCAGCTATTGTTGATTGCGAATTGCGTGTGTTTGCAACAGCCATATCAATTAGGTAACCGGTGTTATTAGGTTTATCTATTGATGTGATGTCTAGTGGGCTAGTGTCTAGTGGATTGTTCGGCCAGTGGAATTTCTCGATCGTAGTATAACTTTGTCTTGGTATTCTCTAAAACGGCTTCAGGCTTACATATATAACATGTTTGTGTGGAAGGGATGAAGATGGAAAAGAAAGGTGTGCAAGTTTTTGATGGATTGTATTCGCTATCCGGTCATATCTATGGATGTAGTTTTTTTTTTTAATCGTTCCCCCTGCGTGTTTTGGGTCAGGGCCTTTTAATCTCTTTCATTTACCATCATTATTTTAACTTCTATTTCCTTAATTATCATCTCTCATACTTTCCTCTTTTATTCTGTACTTATCTTTCATACACACTTCTTGTCTCTGTCATTCTACATGCCATTTCCTTCTTTCATCCTTCCTCTCTTGAAGTGAAGACGCCTCGCGTACATTTCTAAGGGGGGTGGGGTGAGGGGGGGAACCTGAAAGAAGAATCATCCACTGTAGCATATCTTATTCTTCTTTCATCGTTCTCCATTTCCAATTCTTTATTTGTTGCCATTATTTATTTATTATTACATTCATTTGCTTATTTACTTACTTTTTTTTTACAATTTATTTATTTATTTATTTACATTTATTCACATTTTTTATTCATTTTTAAAATTTTCCCCACGACTCTCCCACAGTATATGAGAAATGTTTTACGACTTCCGTCCTCACTCATCAGAGAGGCAATAGCTCCAATAGCTATCTTTTTCCCCGTCTCCACTTCACATTCCATTCTCTCTTTCCCAAATAAGGGACAGGAGGTGAGTATGTGCACCACGGTCTGGTCCACCGCTGGGTCACAGAGGCATGCGGGACTCTCCTTGAGCTTGAACCTGTGGAGGTACTCGGAGAATCCCCCGTGCCCAGTGAATATCTGGACCAAGACCGTGTCGAGCTCCAGTCGACGAAGGGAGCGATATGCCGACGCGACGTCCGGGAAGAAAATCCTCTATGCTTGTACTTAGATGGGCTCTTGTTTTGTATGCTCCTGTAATATGCTGGATGGTGTCTGGGCTACTATTACATTTCCTGCACACGTCGGAGGAGAGAGTTTTTATCATGTATTTTTGATAGCACTTGGTCTTGAATAGTCATTATGAAGCCTTCCATTTCTGGCAAGAGATCGCCACCACTGAGCTTGGCTCAACATGGCGAACTCTACAACTATGTAACTACTCAACAATCTAATGTCAACAGAAAGGCTATTGACATAAGTCATGGCGGTGTCTTCCGTGAAGTGAGTTTCCGGTCCATTCGGCTAGTGTCGTTGTGTCGTCTATCAGCTTTTTGTTGTTTTGTGTGGTGGTCTTGAAGCTTTAATGGATTTGATTTGCGATCGTTCAGTACTATTTGCGAAAAGTGAATGATTCCGTTTTCTTATAAAAGTAGTTACGGGGTATCGTTATTTGTTTGTTATGCAAGTCTGTAATGTCTACACTCCCCTCTCACCCTCTTTTCTAGGGAGTGTCAGTCTTTGTAGGTAAGATCTAGGGTGATGCTTACGGAATTTTGTCATGGTAATATTTATTTTGTGCTGAATAGATTTTAGTTCAGATTTTGTCCAGTTTATTATTCCAAACGAATATGTTAATGCCGTGATAGCGAATGTTTTGATGGCTTTCACTGTGTTTCAGAAATGAAATTGAGTTTTAAGGACGTCGAAATACTTGTTTCCGCTTCTGTTTTGTATGTTTATGACATATCTGTAGCGACTGATACCTTAAATGTTTCATATTCATCAAATGAGTTTACTTTTTCTCCAGTCTTTAAGGTGTAAGTTATGTTTATGTCTATTTCCTGCATTAACTGCGTTTATTTTGCATTTATCTATAGCAAAGCGCATTTTTATATCTTTTTAAAATTGTTCTGTCAAGTTAGCCAACTGCTTTAAGTTATTTTCGGTCTCGGAATATAGCTTTATATCATCCATAAAAGTGATTTATGCTTTGCTTGGAATCGGTCTCTATGTTATCATCACGATTTTTGTATTTCAATCAGTATCCTAAGTTAGATGAATTTTAAATGTTGGAAACGAGGTTTAAAGACAGACAACCATAGTGGACTGAGGGCATCTCCCTGGATAATGCCTCGTTGTATTCTAATAGCGGTCCGACTATCTCGTGAAGGTCGCGACAAGCAGCTGGATGCGGGCAGCGCAGGATCGATCGATGTGGAGATCTTTGGCGGAGACCTATGTCCAGCTGTGGACATCTGTCGGCTGGTGATGATGATGATAAATAAATATTGACTAGTTATAATAATTTTTAAGACAGTAAAGTGTGTTGGTTTTAAATACATTGGTTGTAATAAAGTTTACTACCGGAAAACATTTATGTTGTTTTCCGGTAACATTCAGTGTGCGCCGAGCAGAATTGAACCAGTGACCGTATGACAAGGTAAGACGGATGCGAAGTATCTCCATTGATACGATATAGTTAGGTACCATTGCAGCGCCTATTGCAGCCGACAAACAGCATTATGCAAACATTACTATGTTCCGGATTGAAGGACGATTCACCTAGTGTAATTATTGGGGTAACGATACTTGACGTGTGATACCTCAAGATTGTGAGCAGCAGTATGTCGAGCTGTTTATATCATCTTTACTAACGCCACACTGTTATAGGAAGGCGTATTGCTTACCATCAGGTAAACGTCCAGCTAGTCTCGTTGATCATTTTTCACATTAAATAGCCTTGTGCTTGGCTACGATGGTAAGCGGAGACGTAATCTTGGTGGTTAAGCACATTAGTCTAGCGGAAGCCTATATTCTCTTGAAGATTTCCACGTCATAGCTGGAAGGGAACATCATAAATGGAATAAAAAAAAAATTCTCGTGGACAAAGCGGAAACAATGTTTATATTGTAACTAGAGTATGAACCCTTGATATTCTCAAGTGATCGTGGATCACCCTTAGCAGCTTCCCTTCGATAACTTTCGGAGTCAAAATCGATGGCATAATTATTGCTGAATGCCGGCTGCATATGCTCTCGAGCGCAGCATGCGGCCACTCGTTGGGGCGCGCGGCCGGCACGCGGACGCACGGCTACCACCACCACCCCGCACCCCACCACCATCCCTCAGCGACTCTTCGCATCCGTGCACCTATTGCCCCACAACTATTACCTATAAAACAAAGCCGTGGCTTTTCCGATCGTCAAACATTTTATATTACATATATAGTGTTCTGTTCTTCCAAACGGTTCCTCATCAGCATCGTCAGTACACAGGTTCTTTTTATGTATTTCACAAAATAAGTTCTTGCTCTGTTCAAGTCTAGCGGATTCTTTTGATATCAAACGGATTGATTGCAATATACTTTTTTTTTATTTGAAACACACGAACAAGAGTGTTATCATTAGTAACTAATATATTGGCTAAGCCGTTTCAAGTTTAACGGCAGTTTTTTACTTTCTGTTATATTTTATTTATTTTATGACAAGATCATGTCTATTATTTATAATAGTTAAAACAATATACAAGATGAAATATAAGTCCTTGTTTGTAATATACTTATTTACTTACTATATATACATACAACTAGTCTGTCCATAAATACTGTTGCATAAGAACTTTTCTTTTTTCCAACTTTTTAATTATTTTTGAATTTGGAACACGTATATTATTTTAAAAACTTCTTTCGATTTTGCGCTATTTCACATATTTCCCCGAATGCATTATCAAATTACAATATGGAATGGGGTGGGGGTGTTAAAGGAAATAGTATTGCAGTCATCGCTTGCACAAAGTGGGTGTGGTTGTGGAGCCGCCCCGGTCGCTCATATTGCAGACACTTCAAAAGCTTGCTATCAGCCGTATGTTCGTATACCGTATTATCAACAGATACAACAACACTTCCTCTGTCCAGAAGAAGACCAGAAAAGACGGGCGGCCGCGTGCTACTAGCTGTTACAGCTACATAGGCTGTTAATGCTGCTGAAGCCAGAATTAGTCGAACCCCATTAGGAAGCAAATCAAAAAATGTTATCGCGAGAAATGAAGACTCCCGCTAGGACTCTGTCGCGTATCGCGTATTATAAAACCTGCATAAAAGCCAAAGGTGGCTCCATTTCCAATTGAATAGTTTTTTTTTATTTATTTCTGAGACTAATGAATATGTAGGTATACATTTTAATAATAACTTACATTACTTCAGTAACAAAAACAATGCATTTTCATTTGTAACAGAACTTAGCCGGACTAGGTATGTAATAAACTTAATGTTTAGGGGTGTAAATGTGCCCGCACAACAACTTACGAGATCCAAGCTTACCTCGTCTGCTCATGGTGTACCCTGCTAATCATCAAACGAGGCTCTGGCTCCTATAAACTCGCATTGGGTCAGCGTGATGGGAAATGACCTAAATCCACGCATATGAATCCCGATTGATGTGGGAATGTTTGTGGGAGGCCTATGTCCACCAATAGACGTCCACCGGCTGATGATGATAATGTTTTAAAGATTCACTAGTCATTACTTAATCTCATCACCACCCCTTATTTAATCTGTTTACCGGAAATTGTAAGAGTAATGGTGTAATAGTCCTAATCTGGAAATGTGAGTGTATTAGGTAGACAGGTTAGGAAAAATTCTACCACAAACCTAGTTCCTACGCAATGTGGCTTCAAAATATAAATTGGGACCTTCGTATCAAAAGGCCAGGAGCGGTTCAGTTGGATTGTTGACACGACGTGATGAGACGAGTGAGACGTTCGCCTGGTGGTAAATGATGCATCTGCCGATAACAATGTGGTGCTACTCAAAATAATATACACTGCACCACATTGTGCTTGTCGACTTGATATAAGTCTCATTACCTCAGTAATTTCATTAGCTACAACACCTTTCAAACCGGAACACAGTACTGTTTACGCACTGCTGCCTGTCGGCTGCAATAGGCGCTGCGGTGGTACCTACCTAGACGGTCTGCGGCAGAGACCTGCCACCAGTGGGGGAGGAGTCATCTGGGGTTCTAAATAGATAGTTTTAGTTTCAATCTATATATAACATATAAAAGATTTGTACCTACGTAGAGACTTATCACGATATCTCTTCAAACATGAGTCCTGGAGGCTGGAAATTTGGTTAAAACATTCCTTTTGCCGAGTATAGGGCAGCGAAGAACAGATTTTAAGAAATTTCAAGAATTTCTTCCCCAAATAGAGTTGCGGGGGTGTTACGGCAAAGCGGGCGGGAAACGGCTACTTTTATACAAATAATGTAATTTTCTGAAAGCTTTAAAGTAAACATCAGGTATATCTGCCTCACGCTTAAGTTAAACAACTTGAATGCAAGTTAACGATAAGTCCTCGCCACAATTGTCACAAATTGCAAAACACTGTAATTGTAAGCAATAAGGGTTGTTACATCGGTCGTTTTCGAATGAAGCCTGTTTGTCCCGCAATTACATGTAAGTGATTGTTAGGGGATCATTGTTCAAGCGGACAACCCTGTAATAATATACTAACGACTGTACGCCGACTTCTAAATCTTGATACATTATACATCTTATTGTATAATTATAAATTGTTATAATAGTTACGATATATTTATGAGAAATATATTTTTATCTGTTATCATTTTAAGTTAATTTTAAAGTAATAACAAACAAAACTAATTAATAATTGAGGGAAAAATGAATAAGCTATAAGCCAGTACTAGGCTATGACACTATAGATCAGTCGAAAATTGCCATATTTTGACCATGTCATAAGAGGAGACGAATATATAAGTTAGATGTGATCAGAAAGGAAGGAGTCTAAGCAGATGATGGATAGTAAAACTAAAGAGAATGATTTTCTTTGCACTCACGCCCACCTTAAGTATAAAATTGTCTTATTGATGTTTAAACTTCAAAAAGGAGAAGCAGATAACTACAATAATAGTGAATTTTATCATCAAAGATCATATATTTAATTAGGATAAATTAGGGGGCAGTTGTTAAGCAATTAATATTCGTAATGGTTACTAATAATCCAAGAACGGAAGAGCGGGATAAGATATTCATCAACTATGTTGTATAGCGGACCACCAGGCTAATCGGCGTTCTTTGGGAGAAGCCAATGTCCAACGGTGGGCTGTCGTAAGCTGATGATGTTGATGGTGATTGGCCAGAAGCAGAGCCCTAGTTTACGATATTTGTTGTTCTTTGTTAAATATCATCAGTTGAAAAGAATAGCTAAGGCTGTTCTAATCGGCAAATTACAATTTAAAGAGGGCACCTGATGATGATGACATTCTTTGAAGTTTATAATGTTTTACTTCACCAGAAGCCCAAGCTTTAACTTAAGAGGTGTTTAAAAAAATAAAATTGTTAATTTCTTTAAGCATCAAAGTGTGGTTAACGGATTTGGATGGATGTGGCGGTGGCGATGGTACCGGCCGCCGCGGGGGGCCTCACTAATTTGTCAAGCGTGTTGTTTACATCCCGCGCCCCGGTGGCGGGCTCGAACGGGGTTGAGCAGGCTTCAACGAGGATCGACCACTCCACCGATCGCTTCCGGTGCCGTCTTAACAAGGCATTGGAGTACTTAGATAGCGGTGGCTGTTCACTGTATAATGCGAGTTGCATCTAACTATGAAGAGATAAATATATAACCTATCAATGTTTTACACTTAGCACTTAGATATAAAGTTATACGAAAACTTTTAAAGTAATCTTAATACTTGCTTACACAGTTTTGATGTGAGGATTTATTATGTTTTTTTTTTTAATTTTGTGAAGTCGGTTTATCTTATTATGCCTTATGTTGCAGCTTACCGAATTAAAGCGCAGTAATGTTTCAACCTTCATATGGTGCAAGTGATAGAAGATAAAGAAGTACGTGTATATATTGGAGAACAAATAGTGCTGCATTATATAAATTTCTATTTTAGCCTATTGTCACAGTTGTAATTGGTGTGTACTGTGCCTTGTAAAATTAAACATGATCGTTTTGGCTGCTCTCGTGTGTGAAGTTTCAATCTTTATTCTGTTATTTGTGCTAAACATATCGTACTTCATGACATGACACCAGAGGGGTCGCAGCTGCGTTGCCGACTTTTAAGGGAATAATACGTTCTTTTCTTCAAGGCCCCCATGTCGTACTGTTTCGGAAATACCGTTGGCGACAACTGGTTCTTCAAAGTGAAAGTGTAATGGTGAAGATGGAACTTGGCGTTGTGTCGTATACTGCGCTGGTGAAATGTAACAGTGGTGGAGATGATCAGAAATCGCTTTGGAAATTGTATAAATCGATTATATAAACATAATATTTAGATAAAGTTTTGTTAATATGTAGGTTTTGAATTCTCTTCAAATCTTTATTGTACACTTTAAATTAAGTTACAAGGGGCGGACTTAATGCCTAGGATCATTTTCTATCAATCAACCTAGGACGTGGGGAGATGTAGTGTAGATGAGGTAGAAGCCCATTATCACTGTTTTATAAACATATATAAATATAGTAAAGTAATAATATGTATTTAAGTACATACATTCAATATATATATGTATATTATTATATACTCGTGCACACATACGCCTCAGGCGCAGCGACCTAACCTAAATCTTGGCTTTCGACACTTTATATGTATGAATATAGCCAGGAGCACACCTGATGGTACTATATGGTGGACCGCATTACACTATAATTAATAGTAATAGAGTACATATTTCTTGTATTTTTTTATGTATGTGTTCTTGTACAGAGCGAGAACATTATTAATGATTGTGCTTTTTAATGAAGAATTAAAAAAAAATGGTATATACTTTCGTTCTACAGTGAGGATAAAGCGAAAAATTGCGTGTAGTGACTGGAATTGATAATAGATATTATATCTTTCTAAAGCGCCTCTGGAACATTTGGGGCGTTCGAATTGTTCCGCCGAACCTGCGAGAAAGAATTGCACCACGCTGATCGTCGACCTTCACTAGTTAGAGAGGCATGTTAAGAAGAAGAAAGTGTCTTTGCATTAATAGAGGTGGAGCGTTGTGGAATAATTCGTCTGCACCGGTCAACTTGTTCACGTTTCGCAAGTTCAATGCGCGTTTTGCCTTTTGATATCACGAGTACGTATTTGCATTTGTACGTCGCAGTACGTATTTTATGGTAGCTGTATCTATTCAGCGAACGAAATTATATTTTAAAACAACAAACAGAAGGAAACAAAATCAGAGCGCTTGATGTTAAGACTTCACACTTGGCCGCGGGCACAAAAGCGGGCCCACATAAAGACGGCAGTTTTTAAAAAAGGAACGGCCATAGAGTTTCCGCTCTAATTAATGCCACGGGGCGTGCCGCACTCGGGCGCGGTGAATGCGCGCGAGCCCGGCAATGGGGTTTTAGCGCGGGAAAATCTTGTCTGTTTGTGTCTTTTAATTTGCATAAAAATGGCGAGGCGAACGCATTCAGCATTCAGCCAGCCCGGGACGCCTTTCATAGGTTTTTCCTCGGCGGTAAGCATCCTGTGCGGCGTGATACGGGGATGCCAGGTTCGACTCCGTCACTTGTTGTCGGGGGATTTGAAGAGGCCGACCCTCTACTGTACTCTCGTTATAATTTTTGCATAAATATGTTTTAAGGGTCGCCCAAGTAAGTGATCTTAATGTTTAAGCACGAATTTTTATCGTTGAGACTAGTCTCGATACGAGCAAAGTACAATTTTTTTTTTTAATTATTTGTTTTCGAGAAATGCTGCTCTAAAACAACCCTACATTTTTCTTTATCTTCCTTCTCATTGTAATAGAGGCATTAGTAACAAAATTAGAAACATGAGTTAACAGTTTTTTTTTATTTAGGTGCAGTTCACGAAGAGGTAGATGGAGAAGGTAGATGCCAGTCGTCCACCAGTCATAATGTTGAGAATTCAGACGTCGATGACGACATTTCCGTCGGCGACAATCGCAGCGAGACTTCCACGCCGAAGAAGAGACGTTTCGGATTCGAAGCCGATACTGACTGCTACCAGAAGAAGATCGACGCTGAAGACAACGAGCGGTCGTCCCCGATCGAGTACAACTTGAATCGATTACAGAACTCGAGTTATAATTCTCCTTTTAAAGAAGAGGACAATGATTTCGACAACCGCACCGATGAATCGATGAAGCTGTACGACAACGGTCTGTTCCATCTGTACAGAACAGAGAGAGAGGGGAATAAGGATGAAGTTATTGAAGGCTTTGGGATGTCTGGCGGGTTACAGGAAGGAATTTACGGCAGATCTATGGACCTTTCGAAGACTTCATTTCAATCGCAGCTACTGGCAGGATTTGCTTCAGTCATGGCTGGAAACTCACAGAGGGAGCCGCAGGACGCTGCAGGTAAGTGAGGCTACAAACACTTTAGGTGTAGCTAAAAATATTTTTAAAAAACTAAATTTACCTTGTAAATTGTGTAAATTACTGTTTACATTTCAATTTTTCATTGAAGCGACTATGGATAGGACCTGGTGCAATAGAACTAACTTATTCTATACTGCTAGCAGGTCCTGTGGATATCTTACTGAGGTCCTTCTAGAAAGGTGCTACGACGGCGCTAATTTCTGCGGCCATACAATTACCGCGGTAATTAGAAATATCATGCTCCAGTAGCATTGGCAGACGTATAACTTCATAACACACGGAACACGTTCCCGCTCTACGTTATTTAATTAAAAAAAAAAAAAATTGAACTAAAATTTTGTGTAAAAATCTAAAAAGTTCCGATATTTGGTATTAAATACAAAGATACCACAAGACCCGTATAAGACCAGAAGTGGGTTTTCAAATGGAGTAACATATTCAATGATCTTCCAGACAGTTGTTTTACGTGGGGGAAATGCCTACGCATACTCGTTCTCGCGGGGGCAAGGACGAGTTATGTCGGACTTGCACCGACTAAAACCCCCACGATGTTCCTCCTCATCGTCATGATGGCAGGGTCACGGGAACGCTCGCACTCAACCGCAACCCTCGGAAGGGAGGGTTGAACACTCCCTTTCCAGGGCGCGCCGGAACATACAGCGCGCCCCCTCCTCGACCTCATGCGTGTGCGGGCGACCGGTTCCCCCGAACCTGTCGCCCAGAGGCCATGGGAGCCACTGGAGAAAACCTCTCCCGGCTCCCCGCGGCAGAGAGATGTTAGGCCCGCCGCTACCTGTCAACGGCCGCGGAGGATAGGGAGAGCGGCGCATCTCAATACCGGCACTCCTCTTCCCCCGCGGCCCCATCGCCGCCGCATCGCCGGTGCGACACCGCTTGGCCGCCGAAGGTACTTCTCCGCGACCCCACCTCGGCTGCGAGGGGCGGTATGAAACCGCCCCTGCAGCCGGCCGCTAGGACAGCATACAGCCGCCCCTGCGACCCCCGGCCGCTCCGGTGAGCTCCAGTTACCCCAACCGGTGCTCGAACCTGGAGCGGCCGCTTCAGCCAGCCCTTCGCCGCGGGCCGGCCGGGTGGGTTCCACTTGGCTTCACCGTGTACCAGACCACGGTTACTAAGCCCCTCTGCCACGACAAGGCGAGAACCCGTTGAAGGGATCTTCCGGACAGTAGGTCGTATGAGATTCGATTCAATAACTGTCAATTCTATGGACTCAGATCGGCAGCAGCCCAAAGTGGGCACGGCGAGCGGCGGCCGGAAGCCGCGCCGCCGTCGCACCGCGTTCACTCACGCTCAGCTTGCGTACCTAGAGAGGAAGTTCCGCTGCCAGAAGTACCTCAGCGTGGCCGACCGTGGCGACGTAGCAGACGCGCTCAGCCTCAGTGAGACTCAAGTCAAGACGTGGTATCAGAATCGACGGTATGTATGAAATCATACCTTAATTTTTCTTTGTTGGGCATTTTGGGGGTGACTACATCCATCAACTTCCAGAGTTTAGTCTGGTTGGGAGTAAGTTAAATTAGGCTTTTAGCTTCCTGTAATCCTTAAAGCGATTTCTTATCCGTTTGATAAGATTAAATTATCTGTCTTAATCAATTAAAATTATGTGATGAGAGTAACGTTATAGCCCGTGGGGAGAACATACATACCATCTATCAGCACTGTCTTAGTCTTAGTCTTAGTAGTCTTAGTTAGTTTCTTTTTATCCGTAATTTCTTCAACAACACTCTTTCAAATATGATTATTGTAATGTTTGCACAAAATAAGAGCAAGAAAAAGCTATCAAATATGAGGGTAAGTGATAATCACTTACTACGGACAGCTGTAACAACTGAGTAATTGCCCCGTTTTCTGAAGATGTTAAGCGCTTGAAAGTCATATTGACTCTTACAGCTCATCTGATACTGGGCTCGTGGAGCCGAATCCAAGGCCTCTTGGGTAGGTGCTGTGTGTTGCTGATCATTTTTTTTACAAGGGAGTTCACCTGATAGTGAACCACAATGATGGTAAGCACGATGTGATAAAGCTCAAATAAATCTAGCACTAGGATGACAAACAAACCGGAACCCAATAGCTTTTTAACGGCAGAAATGGGCACGGCGGTGGCGTCTACCGAAATAATCTCTGTCAAAAGAGACCTACCATCAAGTTTATGATAAAATGTATTCGTTTGATGTTCACATTGCTTTTCTAGAACGAAATGGAAGAGACAAAATCAGCTGCGCCTGGAGCAGCTGCGGGCGCAGGCGGCGAGCGGCGAGAGGGAGCTGTCAGCGCACAGCTTACCGCTCGCCTGCGCCCTGCTGCCGCCATATCCAGCTTACATGCATTGCCACTTGTAATTTGATTTGTGTGCATATTCACATACGGTATGCGCTAGAAGAAATCAAATTTCACTTAATAGCTGTCAATCTTTTGTGTTAGTAGTAAAAGGACGCGACAAAAAAAAACGCCTATCTGATATCCCGAAAAAACTGACTTCAGATTTAATTAAAAATATACATTGGGGAAATCTGTACTAATTCTCGAGATGTTTAAAAACAGTAGTCTATTTTGATCATTGTTTCTGCCTTATTATAAATCCATTACGACGTTGTTTGCATAATAGCATGTCAATATCTTCTTATTGGCTTTGTAAATAGTTTTTTAGTCGTTACCTTTACTGAGATTACTAAGATCGTGTCAACTTTATAACAAAATCTTCTCAATCGAAACACTTCCAACCCTGTGGAAGATACAGTGCATTTATAAACTTGTATTTGTAGACACATTGCGTTAAATTAATAACTGTTGTTAAAATGTTAATTTGAAGAAATATAATTGTATACTATATTTACTAAAATCATAATTTTTTTTTCCACAATTTTGAAGTCAAAGTGCAATAAATAAATTTAAGTTCTTGAATTATTATTATAGTTTTAATGATATAGCGTGAATTGTTAGATTATTAGTTGTAGATAAACACTAAAGATTGAAGATATCTTTTGATTTATAGTTAATAAAACTAAATTATTTATTACCAATTAGATAACGTTAACAGATATTGAAATAGATCTCTATTAAAAACACTTTGAAAAATACTAAAGTATTTCATTTCACAAAATGTATACATTTCCAATTGTATAAAATCATGCAAATGATTTGGCGCCATTTCGGAACACCGCTGCCAACCGCTGTCAATTTGCATCTCTTAGTGACTTGTTAACATTTGCGCTTGGCTCTCAGCGGCTGCAGCGCTGCGAGTAAACAACTTCGTATAGAGCAAGAGTGAGCGTTTGCGCGCTTTCGTGCGCCGTTGCGCTACATTTCAACCGCGATTCAAATATGGCAGGGTCTGGGAGTCGCATTATATGTCAATTTATTCAAACGACATGCTAATTTCGGGACTTTTCACTTTGCAAATTTGTTATTATTTATCGTCGTCTTTATTTCAGATTTGAGCAAGCGGGGGTTTATTAAAGGGCTCGTGCTGCGAGGTAATTGGGCTGTTTTGATCTCGCAGAGGGTGTGCGGCCCTAATTGAAGTATTTTCCAACGTCTGAAGGGTAGTTGTGTCGGAGGCCGAGGCTGAATGGATTAGTTAGCGCGGCGTAGATAACGATCCGGCAGCGGTGCCCGCGACGGGCGGCGCGCTGCCTTCGCTCTTATTAACTCACGATGTTTGTTCGACCGATACGATACTACATCATATCAATTTGTTTACCTTGTTGAGGCGTTTACCTGGATTGTCAAGTAGCAATTTTTTTTTAATTTATCGAAGCGATGAGACGAGTGGGACGTTCATCTGATGCGAAGTGATACGCTTGCCCATAATAACATGGCGCTAATAAGGGTTGTATACATTGCGTTACATTGCGCTCGTCGTCTTGAGACATACTACGTTGTCTCGTTACTCCAGTAATTTCACTAGCTACAACTCCCTTAATCCGAAGAACAGTAATGTTTACACACTACTGTATGGCAATAGAAATAGGAGCTGCGGTGGTACCTACCTAGACGGTCTCTGACATCAGACACCTAGAATTAGTTGTATTTTGAGCTTTCGTCTCAGATATCTTTAATAACAAATCATTTTATAACTTAGACTAGTTTAAACTAATTATATATTGATCGTTTTATAAAGAAGTTCATAAATTATTAATAACGTTTTAATAACTACTAATTTTCACTACTGATAAACTTATGAAGGCAAATATATAGATACTAATTACAGTCGACAAACAGCTCTTTGAAAACAACTGCGTTACGGTTTGAAGAGCGTTATATATCGTAAATACTGGGTAACTAGTAATTACTGAGGTAACGAGATACACCTTCTTATATCTCAGGCGTCGAACGCAAAGTGATGCAGTGTATAACATCCTAACTAGCGTTATGTTATTATGGGTGGGTGATCACTTATCATTATTTGAATGTTCGTGTCGCCGCTAAATTCATCAAATATACAAAAAAATTACAAAACATTTACTTCTTTGTTTAAACATCTTACTTAAGGTCCACGACTAAACATAAGTTTTTGGCAATGTATTCCTCATAACACGTTGTTTATATAATCAAAACATAAATAATTGTCAATACTTACATTACGTACAGTATGATAAAGAAACTATCTTAAGAAAGTTTTAATAACAACAAAAATTAAATTTTGTTTTGTTAGTGCACCGTGGAGCATAAAACGGAGAACTAATTAAAACTTTTGATATTTTCTTCGCGAACTTAAATCAATTCAATTATGAACATTCTACCGGCAGGATATTTTCTTTTACAAATAACCATAAGTTACGCAGATAATACAGGCGTCGTGTCTGATGATGAGAGAATGGATGCCGGTGAGGATCGCAGGCAAGATACGGTCGATTTTGATTCTCATAGATCTAATCGAAGATATAACGAAGGCGACGATGGTGCATATGACACACACCTTGAAAATATAGATCAAGAGCGAAATCGCAAATGTAGACAAGAGAACTTCGTAGAAAAAATTGATAAATATAGGAAACCTGGTGTGAAAGACGCTGGTTTAATTGAATTTATCTCATCCGATGCGTTGATTGGAGATGAAGAAGATATATCTCCGTGCAAAAGTATAAACGACACTAAAGATGATAGCGCTGCAATAAGCAACAACAATGCGACTAGTCTGTCTCCTAAACAAGATTCCACTTCTAAAGTAGAACTAAATTCGAATACTACTACTGATAACAATGAGGCGTTAACACCGAATACGGCTACAACTGCTAATGTGGAAAGAGTTTTATCACCAGATGATACATCTAATAATGCTAAAGCAGAAAAAATTAGACGTAGCGAGTACCAGTTCAGTTCTGTAGAGTACTACGACGACGCGAAAGATTTCGACGTCTCAAAGTGTCCTGACGCGGTGGAAGTCATCATTTTGCAGATGGATGAGCTACGGAAGTACGATGTCGAATGCGAAACGATGATACAGTGGAGCAGTTTGGCGTGAGCAATTTTATTATATACGAATTGGAAGAAAAATTAAATAAAATGTGTGTATTTTTATTTATCGCTCCAAATGTTACCTATGCATAGTTTTGTTTTACAATTACTTCTACATTTTTTGAAAAGAATTAATAAAACAAATTGCATCTGATGAAAGAAGATTGCTGGTTTATCATGAAAACATTAAGAAATATTTTGTTTTCTTTCCTTCGTAGACTAGCAACTATATCTTTTGGTCTACGAAACTCTTTTCATTTTTTAATTGGAGTGAAATAAGAGATTAGATTTACATTCAGTATAACAATTTACAAGTTATATCGGGGTGGATTCTTGCTACGTTGTCTTCCTTCGTCTAATATCGGTCGATGATTCTCCACAATTGATCTTCCAGTCAATCGGCGTCGAAGTGTTTAACTGCTATTTAACTATTTCGTATATATTCCCTTAAGATACACCTGCAATATTCCTTTTTAGCAAAACATAAAAACGTCAGCGCCATCGTACGCTGACAAGGTGTCTGTCATATCCCATTTATCATCTTTCATGTTACTGTAAGTAACACTTTGATACAAGAGTTGTCTCTTGTTTGTATAATAATATTATCTCTAAATATTTGTAATTAAGGAAATAATTTTCTGATAATAAATTTAAAATCTTTAAATACACGGATGTGATTCACGTAACAGTTTTTCTTTGTGCGTAAAAATTTCGGAAAATCTCTAACAGATGGCTCTATAGTAAAGGGAATCTAGTGACTAGGCGCTGCACATATTTGGACCCATTATTATCGTTGTTATTGATTTTTGAACTTTGTTGCAGGTCTACGTTCGCACCCTACTTGCATGTTTCATTTGTGCAATAGATGGCGTAACTGCACGACACATTTTGTACTTAGTTCTCCCAAATATTGGAAGCGACCGTAAAGTTATAAACCGAAAACCAAAGAAGAATTCATATTTATAGTCTCTAATTCAACCTTTTCTTTTTTTCCTCCTTAAATTTACATTTTTCTTTTTCAATTTTAGTGAAACTCGCTTCAAGCTTAAAAAATATAGATTCATGTCCAATTTCTCTTTAAAAAGCTTGCTCTGTTCTATGTAAAAAAAGATACGCATTGAAGAGAGCTTTTTTTTATGGTGGATAAAAATTAAACAGACTGAATTTGTGCTGGGGATATGGTTTTTTTATTTCGAAAATGTTCGCTCAGCTACTATGTGTTGCTTTTATTTAGTTATTCTGTTTTATCGTTGTTTTATCGGAAAACATTTAAATAAAATCAAAATTTTTTAAATGTCTCCTCCCTCCTTTCCTATATTTAAATGTTACCCCAAAAAGTTTCTCCATCCTCCTCGCAGTTGTTTTTGCTGTGAATAGATAGACGGAGACAGAATATTTCCTAACGTATTTGTATGTATGTGACTTTCAGCGACAACACGTGCTTTTGATGTCTATTCATGATGCTTGTTTTTATGATACCCTGGTACTTTAGATCATTGGAACACGTGGTTTTCGATATTACATTTGTTTACATTTTGTTTGTGTGGTTGGTTGACCAAACAGCATTATTAATAATAATCATTGCGTTTGTATGTATGATGAATGGATGAAATACGAATCATAATTTCTACAGATTACATTAACAAATTAATTGTTTTTTTTTTAATTAAACAATATAAGTTAAATTATTAATCGAAAATTTTGCAATTATTTATTAATATTTTGATTGAGAAGTTAGTTCAAATATCGATTGATTGGATTTAACTAAATAATTACTACAGGGCTATTAACCCTTCCAACGGGTTCTCGCCTTGTCGTGGTGGAGAGGCTTAGTAACCGTGGTCCGGTACACGGTGAAGCCAAGTGGAACCCACCCGGCCGGCCCGCGGCGAAGGGCTGGCCGAAGCGGCCGCTCCAGGTTCGAGCACCGGTTGGGGTAACTGGAGCTCACCGGAGCGGCCGGGGGCCGCAGGGGCGGTTGTGTGCTGCCCTAGCGGCCGGCTGCAGGGGCGGTTTCATACCGCCCCTCGCAGCCGAGGTGGGGTCGCGGAGGGAGTACCCTCTGCGGCCAACCGGTGTCGCACCGGCGATGCGGCGGCGGTGGGGCCGCGGGGGAAGAGGAGTGCCGGTATTGAGATGCGCCGCTCTCCCTATCCTCCGCGGCCGTTGACAGGTAGCGGCGGGCCTAACATCTCTCCATCGCGGGGAGCCGGGAGAGGTTTTCTCCAGTGGCTCCCATGGCCTATGGGCGACAGGTTCGGGGGAACCAGTCGCCCGCACACGCATGAGGTCGAGGAGGGGGCGCGATGCATGTTCCGGCGCGCCCTGGAAAGGGAGGATTCATCCCTCCCTCCCGAGGTGGGGCTGCGCAAGCGGCCGGCGCCGGCAGGGTCGCGGTTGAGTGCATGCGTTCCCGTGACCCTGCCATCATGGC
Organism: Ornithoptera alexandrae; assembly: GCA_029030555.1. NCBI lineage: Eukaryota > Metazoa > Arthropoda > Insecta > Lepidoptera > Papilionidae > Ornithoptera > Ornithoptera alexandrae. Next base: position 65,482 of record JARDVY010000069.1, on the reverse strand, counting down.
GATGAGGCGGAACATCGTGAGGGTTTTAGTCGGTGCAAGTCCGACATAACTCGTCCTTACCCCGCGAGGACGAGTACGCGTAGACATTTCCCCTACGTAAAAAAAAAAAAAAAAAAAAAAAAAAAAAAAAAAAAAAAAAAAAAAAAAAAAAAACAGGGCTATTAAGTCGAAGAGAGAAAAATAGAGAGAGCAAGTAAAAAATAAGAAACTATGAATGTCAGAGGCCACGTGTATTCAAAACTATTGGTACTAGGATATCAGAAAGCCGCGAAATTGTATGAAGCATGTGGCATACTATATCAAACATGGAAACCATTCCGCATATGTAGCATTTATTAGCTGTCCCCGCCCGCTTGGCTGGTTACTATAGAAACCGTATAATTAAGATGAAAGGAAAAGCTTATAAAAAAGTTAATTAGAAATAAAATCATGAAGGATCTATGAATTAAAAAAAATAGCCTATAACTATCTAAAAATCATTCCGCGTGGAATGCCTGGTCCCGTGTCCATACGTTCACTAGTTTTCAAGTAATTGACGAACAAACGACTATACCTTGGGTATACAACGTGGCGCAAAAATAACCTTCCGATGTTTTTTGGCTGTAATTTAAAAAAAAATATGAAAAACTTTGATTCTTCTTGTGGATTATTTTTATTTGGTCTTTTAATTTTTTTACATCAAGGCAAAATTTATAGCATTTTCTGATAGGAGGATTACTTTTGCGCCACCCTGTATATACATATATGTATATACACATATATATATATATATGTTATCCTGAGTCGGTTATATAACCATGGTTCACTATAACCACAACACATATCATAATAAAGCGAGTTTTTAATTGAAATGTTGTTTTGTTGTTGGTGTTGTCTGACAACTTTTACAGCTTCACCAAAGATTCGCCGAATGCACGGATGAAAGAAAACAATGAAATATTTAAATAATTTATAAATAAGAGAATAGAAGAGGAAAAAGTGGAAGGGGTAAACAAAATAAGTATTTAAATAAATCAAATGAGCGTAATATTCATCTATCAACGAGTGGGGGAGAGGTATATAGACGTCGGAGAGTGGGGCTACATCCAATCGTAGCTGTCAAGATTTCTCATGGCTTCTTAAGGCTATTATAACTCCACCTCTGTACCTCATCCTAACTGGCGCCATGTTGTTATGGGCAGGCGTTATTCTCTAAGTTACATAAACGTTAAACGTTAAACGTTAAAGTTATATAAACTGGTGGTAGGTCTCTGTTGCTGCAGACCGTTTAGATGGCTACCACCGCATCGCTTGTTGTAGCTGCGGTAAAGTACAAACATTACTGTTTTCCAGTTTAAAGGGTGTTATAGCCAGTGAAATAACTGGGGTAACGAGACTTAACATCTAGTGTCTCACGGCGACGAGCGTAATATGATGCCATTGTATACCATCCTAACTAGCGCCACTTTGTTATGTGCAAGCGTATCACTTACTATCAAGTGAACGTGTTGCTCGTCCCGTCACCTCGTCGAATAAAAAAAATATTTATTTTTACCAAAACCAGACATATCCAAAGAAAGATATGGACCGGACTGATGAGAAGGGCGAGAGACGGGCACCAGTAGAGAGGGATAGGGGATGCCTACGCGACCTTCTACAGAAATATTTAATAGAATAAGCTATACCCTTGTGCTGTTTAAGCTGTAGTTGAAATAAAAGCTTATTTATTATTTTCACCAAAGTAAGTCAAAATGTGTTTGCCAAATGAACTAAGTAATTATGTAAGATAGAGTAGTCTTAAATCCTGCTTTCTTGGTACCTATTACTGCTGAAACACGTGTTCGATCAACGCCGGTCCTACAAGATTGATGATTGATTGTAGGATGGGATGGATGATGATTCGTAGTGGTCTACTTTGGTTTTAACTCTGTGCAACTTATGATATCCTGGTATACTCTGCGGGTGGTGGTACACTTGGCTATTCTTGCAGAATAGGCCTTACGCTACTTGCTTGCTGTACTGGATGTTAGGAGACCGTTTCCGAAAACGAAGACAAACGATAGTAGTAAAGTATGTGGCAGGTCTTTGAAAGTGGAATTCAACGTGGAGACGGGAGTGTGGAAGGAGGTTTTTTTCCAATATTGAATACTGTTTAAATGGAGAGAAAACAAGAAAAAAAATGTTTAAAAATTATCTTATCTCATTCATCCCTGAATGTTTTGTTACACGTGATCTAGAACTGGAAGTCCTAGGGGAACAGAAATCGTTAAGTACTAGAAAGCAATTGATAAAGGCTTAGGAAAACTAGATAGATAGATAGATACAACCTTTTGAAACTTTTCAACCTTTCTGTTAGGGAGGAGTAGAGGAGGTGTAGGGGCGGAAAGCGAACGGGGGAAGAGCAAGTGACAGAACACGTGAATGATGCCTCCCACGTATTAGGCAATCATAAAACCGGAGCAGTGACAACGCACTACACTAGCGAAGAAATATACACGTACACGTTTGAACGTGTTCATTGAATGATCCCCCCTCCCACCCCATCGCTGCTCTCCGCAACGGCTACAGAACACGTGAATTGGACCCTGAATGTATCAGGCTATCATAAAGCCTGAGTGTTATTGATATTCCAATAGCATTCCCTCGTATTATATTGTATATAATTAATAATATATATGGAAAGAACAATAGAACTGGCGATAGATTGAAACAGAAAAAAAAACGGAAATAATTGGACGAGGCGGAGCTGGAGCAAAATTAATCTTTCCTTTTTTCTCAAAGATAAAGTATTTTTTTTTATCTTTAAGTGAGACCAACTTTAGAGATAATACTTTTTTAAGAAAAATAATACCAAATCTAATAATAACAATGTATGGTCCAATAAAAGTTCTATTCTTTACTGTTCCCAGTTTTGAGTCGAGCCTTCCGTCGCTAAGGAGACCAAGGTGGGTTGACAGAAGACATTCCTGACATCTTGCAAATTTGTAATATCCATACATTGTTATATTGTAATAGCACCTTGAATGGCTTATACGCTGGCCGTGACAACGTGTATAGGAAAAGTGTTGAGGAGTGTCGTAGTGATCTTGTGTCGGAAGTCGAGACTTTGTTAAACAAACTTTCTCATAGATTTTCTGATTGACTAAACTTACATTTAAAAAAAATCATACTTTTATTACCACTGTACATTTTTTCTTTTAACGCACGATCGCACGTATCTTTAGCTTTCAAATCTAGCGGTCACTTGTGTTGGGTTATCATGGAGGCACTGTGTGTCCTTTCGACTTATGTCGCTCTAGTACCCAGACGGGGTAAAACACGTGTTTTGGGATGCGCGCACACTCACCCCACACACCCCTCCCTCTCCTCGATATGATTCCGCCGAACAAATTCAACTGCTGAGATGGAGAGAGACAGAGGTATTTGTCTAGGTAGGCACCGCAGCGTTCGCCTGTTGCAGCAAACAAACAGTAGTGTGCAAACGTTACTATGTTCCGGTTTGAAGGGCGCTGTATCTAGTGTAATTTAGGGGGTAACTCTCTATAACTAACTAGCTAACTAACTCAACATCTCATGTCTCTCAAGGCGACGAGCGCTATGTGGTGCAGTGTATATAATTTTAACGAGCGCCACGTTGTTATGGGCCAGCGTATCGTTTACCATCAGGTAAGCGGGCGTGCCGCTCGTCTCGTCGTTTAATTGCATAAAAAAATCTTTTTTTGTAATTCCTTTAAAGTTACGGAAACAAACAGGAGCGCCGCGAAGCTGATCCACCGAGCGCGCAACAGTAAGGATTCGCAGAACTGGTGTCTACAGTATCTCGGTATCATCAATCAATCAATATACTCAGCAGTATCGTGGTGGCACGCCATCGTGTAGAATAGCGGGTAAACTCATTTAACTTACCCTGATGGTTTATGATGTCCTAGTCTTATAGCCCTGAGAGCACGTGTTCTGCGGGTGCAAAACAACAGGGGGGGCGGGCGGCGGAGGAGAGAAGAAAGTACTTACAGAGAGGACTACTTTCCTCACACAGTTTAGTTTATCTTTTCTTTTGTTTCTTTATTTTAAAGAATGAATATTCTTTTATTTTCTTTCTTCCTCATCATATTTTTTTTATTTACTTCTTCTTATCTTTCATCGACGACAACCTCTTTAAAAATAATCGCAGTTAACTGGTGGGTTAAAGTTAATCCTGCTGGAGACCATCTAGGTAGGTATATCACCACCGCATCGCTTGTTTCTGCCGCCAAACAACAGTGTGTCCATCAGGTTGACTTTTCTTTTTGGTCATAAATGTTAGGTTTCTCGGTTTTCAGTTGTGTGGAAGTGGTTTCATGTCCAGGGTTCGAATCCCGTTAATGTGGTTTAACTGCGTTTTAACATGTTTTTCTTAAAAGTTGTGTAATGTTACAAAATAGCATGAATAAAAAAGTTTTGCTCTTTGATTGCCTGGTACGTCCAGGGCCCTTTTCACGTGTTCACGCAACCCCTATTCCTTTTTTTAAAAGGTTGCGTATTTGTTTTCTGATAACCTAATAATATAATTTCAGAGCCTTATTTACCTGTTAACAATTTTTTTAATTTATCTCTAAAGTAAAAAAGCAAAAGAGACTTTTCATACTACCTCTGCCTGGCGGTAGAGATAAGCTTGTTAAGAGGGAGCGAAAATAAGAAATTATGTTGGAACTACTAGCGCTTCATGTTTGCCTAGTATTTAAGAATTCAAAGCACGCGTCTGCTACCCGAGTAATTTTTTCACTTGTTCCAAACGACAAAATGGCGGTACTCATAATACAGGTTTCGTTTAGTCGATTTAATTTATAAATTAGTTAGTTTCCTTTGATTGGTATTGGTTTAGTGCAAACATGCAATGACAATATGTATTATTTTTAAATATCTTGAAGACTTCGACAAAGGAGGATTGTCTGTGGTCGTCATGTAGTGTCGTTTTATATGCAATTTGTGTAAATAGTTTTTTTTTTAATTTATAATTTAAATAAAAAAAAGAGTTCTGTATAATGTATTAAGTAAATTCTCATCAGTGACAGTTTAAATAATAACTCTGGCATATTCAAAATGTGTTTTAATTGTTTTGAGCGGATTGATGGTCGTTTCAAATGAGTATAGCAAAACTACTTACTATATAGCTTACTACTACAGCTTGAACAAACAGGCAGATATTGTTAATTTGCAAAGAGATTAGTTGTAATTGCTGTAATCAAAACTTTAATACATTTTTATTAATATATGTCAAGTTCTTAAATAATTACCCCGCTGTTTCTATTAATTTTTTATTGTAAGAATTTCCAGCATATCAGCACGCCAGTGATCGTTGTGAACTACTTTAGTTTTAACTCTTTGCAACTTTTGTTACCCTGGTATACTCTGCGGGGGGACACTTGGCTATCCTCTTGCAGAATAGACCTTATTTAACACTAAAAAAGATTTATTTATATTTCAAACTCCTGACACTCAAAGAGGGGGAGGATGGATGTGTTTTGGCTTTTAAAGCGTGTTTACTTTTTCTTTGTATGCCGTGTGATGTTTGTTATATATACATATATATATATATATATAAAGAATTGTTTGTATCACGAGTTCCATTGTCTTAACGAGAAGAGTGTAATGTGGTGTTTTATGGTGGTTGTGTGGTGGTGGTGAGCAGGTTGTGCGGTGTGGTGGTTGTATCTAACTACTCTTAGTACACGTACAAGCATATCTATCACCTTTAATACCAGAAGAAAAATCCCGCTCTCTCTATTTATTACTGAACGTCGCTACACTTGTACAAATAACAAAAAAATTAGAAGATGCGGCATGTGACAGAACACGTGAACGGTGTCTCCCACGTATTAGGCAATCAGAAAACCGGAGCAGTGACAACGCACTACACTAGCGAAGAAATTATACACGGACATGATAGAACATGTGTATACGTGTGTATACATGAGTGTTCCAATGAACACGCCCCGCCACTGCCCCCTCAACCGCTACAGAACACGTGTACAGGACCCTGAATGTATCAGGTCATCATAAAGCCCGAGTATCAACAATATTCCAATAGCATTCCCTCGTATAATACGTGTGGGAAAAGAAATACAACTGGCAATAAATTGACAAAAATAACCTGAATTAATTCGAGGAGGAGGTGGACGGGGAAAATTAATCTTTCCTATTTTGTTATTACTTTTTTAATTTATTTAAACAATGAAACGATAAGACGAGATAACACTAAAAAACATTACTTTCTCAAGGACAAAGTTAACTTTTTAAATGTAAAAATAATTGTTTTTTAACAAAAATAATACCAAATCTGATAACAATATAGGGCTCAATAAAAGTTTATTTTGTCTTCGCTGTTCGCACTTTAAACAGTCGAGCATTCCGTCGCAAGGGAGAGGATCCACACATACCAAGCTGATCAAGTGTGGCTCCACAGAAGACATTCATGTCTTACTTATACTATCACTGCAGATTTTTTTTTCTTTCAACATATTACTCGCCGCCGGGAGGATCGCAGGTATCTTTAGCTTTCAAATCTAGCACTCGCTTGTGTTGGGTTATCATCGAGGCAATGTGTGTCCTTTCGACTTATGTCGCTCTGGTACCGAGACGGGGTAAAACGTGTTTTCAGATGCGCGGACATTCGCTACCTCCCCTTACCCCTCCTCCACCCACCTTCATACGATTTCGAACAAATTCAGCTGCTGAAAGAGAGAAAGACAGAAAGAGAGAGAGAGGAATTTGGGAATGGTTAGAAATGTAACTTTGCTGATAGTAAGTCCTTGTTGCTGCTCCTCGAACAGATTCTCGCCACGGGGACACAGTAACGCTTTCGTAAACCGGCACGATTCCGCCAGCGCCGGCTGCTCAGTGCACCTCCATCTCGAGAGGAGAGAACCCACTTTCCACGTCTGTAAGGGCGCACCGAAATAGGTCACGCCCTCCTTTCAACCTCTTATCGTCACTTGGGTAATGGATTCCTTGGAAACCGTCACCCAAAGGCCATAGGAGCCAAAAGGGAAAACTCTTTCGGCTTCCAGCGGCAGATCTGGTCTTGAACTCTGCCGCAACCGATATACGGCTGCAGAGGGTAAGAAGACGCCTATTGTTTGTGGTGACGCCATCTGTTGGCTTGTTTGTAAACTTATTGTTACAAAATATTTTTAATACAGGAAATATTAGGAATTCTTTAGAAGTTTTATTTCCTAACATAGCTTTTTTATGTAACTAAACGTCCACACGAACGAGACGTTCATCTGATGGTACCTGATACGCCCGCCCATTACAACCATGCGCTAGTTAGGATAGCGTGCATTGCATTACATTGCACTCGTCACCTGCGACATAATATATTTAGTTTCGTTACCCCAGTGATTACAATAGCTACAGCGCCCTACAAACCGAACCTCAGTAATGTTTGTACAGTGCTATTCGGCGGCAGAAATAGGCCCTGCGGTGATACACATCTAGACGATCTCCGGCAACAATAACTTCTCACCAATTTTTTGTTTGTTGAGTTTTTAACAAAGCAACATTCGCGGACACTTGTATGATTTTTGGAGGGACCTCAGCCAAAACCCTGCATCTATCAGGATAATGTGTTCAATACGTAGGACCTTGGCGCCGGAAATAGATATTGCATTGCTGTAAAGTCAAGATAAGAATAAATCTTAACATAAATAATAAACATTTAGTGTTTCAAATAATATCAGCGCCAGATTTAGGTGTTGCTGCAGCCGTATGATATGACGGTTGCTGTGCAGCTTTATGATGTCCTAGTACTTTTTTGAAGAGACGTGTTCAGTGGTGCTTTTTGTTTGTTTACTTTTTTCCGTGAGGACGAGCGGAGGGTAGTTCGTCGTTATTGATCGATTTCTTGTTATTTTAACGCCATCTAGTGTATACTTTTTAAATGTGGTTAGCTTAAATATAGTGTGCAAATTCAGGCAGTCAAACTGTTTAACTTCAATTGTTAGATGCCGTTAGTAGTATTTTGTTGCGCGGTGCACTGCACTCGAGTCGTGCGACATAAGTATTACCTGCGTGCTAGTTACGGTTAACTTGAGTAGCAAAGAACACTACTGAAAATAGAAGCAGTTCATCCATTAATTTTTATCAAAGCCGTTCTGCATTGTTCGTGCAAGAACGGTTAATTAAAGCGTAACAGATATTATTATAGTCAACACGTTATTACAAAATTCATGAATATATGTCGAGTAACAGAAATAATTAAATTGTTCTAAATTAATATAATTCCTTTTATTTAATTTTAAATGTTGCATGTATGAAATTCATTAAAAACTTTGGATATAAAATATAATTTATAGGTTCATGAGCCTCTTGTACCGACAACATCAAAGCACGTGTTCTCCGTTCAGACATAGAGAGAAAGAAGATTGAGAACGGGACGGCAAATTGATGATAGTGAACCGGATGATACAGACAACAATTTCCGGTCACCCCTACCGTGAACTGTCCACGATAGATCATTTTAATGTGATTTTTTTTTATTCGTGTGTGTGTCTATTTGAAAAAGACTTACGCAACTTCTTTTATTCAATTGACGGGCGGGACGTTCACCTGATGGTAAATGATACGCCTGTTCATAACAACACGGTGTTTGAATGATATAAACAGCACCAGATTACGTTCGTCGCCTGAGACATAAGATGTGGAGTGGCGTTACCTTAGTAATTAGCTATAACGCTCCTCAAAATGATACACAGTAACGTTTGCACACTGTTTAGCGGCGGGAATAGGTGCTGCGGTGATAACTACTCGGACGGTCTATGGCAACAGAGATTTACCCCACCAGTGATTTAAGCGATGGAGTATTAAAGATGCTGCAACTATTAATAATAAATAGCTTTTGGAATATTGTGTTTTTTATACCTGGAGGGCAATGACGGCCGGAATAATAAACACCGGATGTTCTCATATTACTACTATTATCGATGAAGCACATCAACACTCATAGTGACACCCTGTGACCAGCCCTCCTACAGAAGGCACTGCGTTTAATTTAAATTAGTTTTATTTGATTAATATAACTTCCAAAACTTGACTACGTATCCATACTGGACATGAAAATATTGTGTACGGTTTGCGAATTGGAATGTACTGAACTGTACCGACTAGTCTTCAATTGCGATTTCCTGGTACCTATTCTCTCTCAAACACGTGTTCGATCAACGCGGTACCTAGAAGTCTTTTTTGTTTGATAATGTGGGGAAAATGTCTGCGCATACCCGTCTTCGCGGGGCAAGGACATTGACATGTCGGCTTCGCGCCGACTAAAACCCTCACGATGTTGTTCCTCCTCGTCGCCTCATGGCGGGGTTACGGGAACGCTTTCGCACCATCTGCGACCCCGCCGGCGCTGGCCGCTAACGTAGCTCCGCCTTGGGAGGGAGGGTTGAACCCTCCTTTTCCACCTCTACAGGCGCACGCCGGAACATACAGCGCGCCCCCTCCTCGGCCTCTTGCAGTGGCGCGCGCCACGGATTCCCACCACCCCTCGCGCAGAGGCCATGGGAGCCACGAGAGAAAACTCTCCCGGCTCCGTGTGGCAGATCTGATGTTGAGCACGCTCCGCACCTCCGCGACTCCACCTCGGCTGCGAGAGGCAGTATGAAACCGCCCCTGCAGCCCCCGGCGCGCATCTGTGGTGAGCTCCTTGAACAGGATCTCTAACCTGGAGTAGGCCTCGGGCCGGCCCTACACCTTGGGCCGGCCGTGTAGGTTCCTCTTTGCTTCACCATGTGACCGCGCCACGACTACTGAGCCCCTCCGTTACAACAAGGTGGGAACCTGATGAAGGACCTCGAAGTCTTGAAAAGATGTCTTTTCCAAGCACCACCAAAAAAGCATACTCATCATAGCATGATTAATCGTGGTCTACTTTGGTTTTAACTCTTTGCAATTTATCGGCGATTGGAGAGTGTGCTCGAGGGCGTGGAGACTCTGTCGGATCATTTGTACGTCTGATTCAGTGTCTCCTCGGCCCCGGGAACTCCGAGCGATCCTAGTCAACCCTTGATCGGGGACGGTCCTCGGTGGGCCTTGAAACGTCTTGACCGAGATCTCCTCGAGGAAGCGGCCTTGATCGAGGTCTGGGTTCGCGAGGGGAGGGTGGCTGCTACGGTGGTCGACGTAGAGGAGTAAGCCGAGAGACTAGCGGAAGTCATGTCGCACGTGTGCGACGCGAGTATGCCGCGAGTGCGCTTCGTGCCTCCTCGGCGCGCTGTGTACTGGTGGTCGACGGACCTCGCGCGGCTTCGTAGAGCGTGCGTGGCGAGCCGACGAAGGTACCACAAGTGCCGACGTCGACGCAGGCGCAGGCGCAATACGGCGGAGGAAGAGCGGCTGTATGCGGCGCATAGGGCAAACGTGGCTGAGCTATTTAGTGGTCGCGATCTCAGAGGCGAAGAAGGCCTCCGAAATTGAGATGCTAAAGTCTTTGGACGGTGACACTTTCGGTACCGTATAAGAGTGCACGGCAAAAGCTGTGCCCTTGGCTCGAAGCCTCGAACCGGAACTTCTCGACCGGACGATTCGCACCCTGTTCCCCCGGCGGGACGTCAAGGAGTCGCTATCGGCAACGACTTTATCCCGCGGTGGAGAAGATTCCTTCCATCTGGATGACGCCCCGGGTGTCAGCGAAGGGGAACTGTCGGCGGCCGTTAGAAGAATGTGTGTTAAAGACAATGCTCCTGGGCCCGACGGTATACTTGGCCGCGCCTGGGCTCTAGTAATGGGTCCCCTAGAGTCTTAGACGCGGGCGCTGTCACGGCGTGCTTGAAGCGGTGTCGGTTTCCACGCATATGGAAAACGGGGAAGCTGGTTCTGTTCAAGAAGGGGGGGGAAACCGGTCGACTCACCGTCTCGTTTCGGCCTATAGTGTTGTTGGTCGAGGTGAGTAAGCTCTTCGAGCGCGTTATCGCAGCTCACCTCATTCTATACATGGAGGAGACTGGACTGGATCTGAGCGAATTTCAGTTCGAATTCCGCAGGGGCAGGTCTACTGTCGACGCTGTAGCACGGGTGCGTACCCTAGCGGACGACGTGGTGTCTCACGGCGAGGTGGTGATGGTGGTGTCGTTCAATTTCGCTAACGCGTTCAACGCCCTTCCGTGGAGAACGATCACCGCGGCACTGGTCCAGTTCGTGGTCCCGGTCTACCTGAGGCGGACGATGGCGACGTACCTCTCGAACCGGTTCGTGAGGTACCCGACGCGAGACGAGTAGTGTCGGCACGGCGTGTCGTGCGGCGTACACAAGTGTGTAAAAAATAAAAAAAAGCCCCACCGCCACGGCAAGGCGGGAAGCTGTTCGGGGAATTGCGGCAGTACCTATCTATATGGTATCCGGCAATAGAGACCTACCATCAATGATTTAAGCAATGGAATATGATAAAAATGTTGCATCTGTTATTAATAAATAAATAAATACCTTTGGGAATATCGTGTTTTTACAATTTTATTTAAAATCAAAAGCATATATTTATTGTAAAAACCTATGCGAAGAATTAAAAATTGTAGTAGTCGATCAGGTGCGTAGTCGTAGCTCCACGTTGGGCTCCAGCAGTAATATAGAAGTGAGATGCGGGGTCTCTGGTGAATGACACCGCACGCAGCAATATCGGTGCTATATTGACGATGAGTACAACATCGTATTACGAAGATACAAACAAATCCAGTTAATTGGATACAATTGTATACCCATAATAACTTGTTGACCGAAAGTAAACTCGGAAATGTACGAACACTATATGCGTTTGCGTTATGATAAACGATAGCGCGATCTATTGTTAGTGGTGACGCCATCTGCCGAGCTGTTTGTAAACTTATTGTTACAAAATATTTTTTATACATAAAATATTAGGAATTCTTTAGAAGTTATTATTTTCCAACATAGTTTTTTTATGTAACTAAGCATCCACACGAGCGGGACATTCACATAACAATGTGGCACTAGTTAGAATAGCATGCTTTGCTCCACATTGCACTCGTCGCCCGAGACAATATGTTTAGTTTCGTTACCCCAGTGATTACAATAGCTACAGCACCCTACAAACCGAACCTCAGTAATGTTTGCACACTACTTTAAGGCGGCAGAAATAGACTCTGCGGTGATACCCATCTAGACGATCTCCGGCAACAAAGATGTCCCACCGATGGCAGCCGCATCGACGACAAGGTGGGTGCGGCGTTCAGCGTCATGCGGAACGCCGCAGAGATTACTTGTAAAAAACTCAAGTTGGGCAACTTCTGCACCGTATACCAGGTAGAGCTGCTGGCATTAGTGGAAGCGATGGGGTATGCGGCCAGCGGGTCCGTGCAGTCATGCGCCGTACTTACCGACTCGAGGTCCGCCCTCGAAACAGTCGCAAGATCTGACACCCTCCACCCCCTGGCGCTCAGAGTAAAAGAGAACATAATGAAAGCGCGGGCAAAAGGGACGAACGTAAGGTTATTTTAGGTGAAGGCGCACGTGGGGATGGAGAGAAACGTGAGAGCGGGCCAACTGGCCAAGGAAGCGGCCCTGAAGAATAAAAGAAGACCGGTATACGAGGAATGCCCCGTTTCCTTCGTCAAGCGTCAGCTCAGGCTGAAGTCGCTTGACGAATGGAACAGGAGGTACGTGCAAGTTACGACGGCTTCGACAACGAGGATTTTCTTCCCAGATGTCGCGTCGGTACATCGTTCGCTTCGCCGGCTCGAGCTCGATACTTGGTCCAGGTGTTCACTGGGCACGGGAATTTTCCGAGTACCTTCACAAGTTCAAGCTCAAGGAGAGTCCCGTGTTCCTCTGTGACCCAGCGGTGGACCAGACTGTGGTGCACATCCTCACTTCCTGTCCCTTATTTGGGAAAGAAAGGTACGAGTGCGATGTGGACATCAGGAAAAAGATAGATACTGGAGTCATTGCCTCTCTGATGAGCGAGGACGAAAGTCGACCAATATTTCTGGGGTATTCTAGCAGGATAATAGGAAAAATAATAAATAAATAAAATTAAAACTAAATAAATAATAAATTGTAATAAGTAATGGTGTCAAACAAAAATAAAAATGTAAACAAAATGTATGAACAAAAATAAAATGGAAAGAAGAAATCAAGAAGGAAAAATGTTACAGGGGATAATTCTTTACAGGCTCCCCCACCCAGAAATAAATACAAATGAGGTCTTCACTTCAGAGAGGAGGAATGACAGAAAGAAAGGAATGTAGAATGATAGAGAAGAGAAAAGTGTGAAAGATAAATAAAGAATAAAAGATGATAAGAATGATAGATGATAGTTAGGAAAACAAATGTAATAAACAAAGTAGGATGGTAAATGACAAATGAAAATAAAAGGCCCTGACCCACAATATGCAATGGAACGATTAAAAAAAAAACAAAGATGTCCCACCAGTTTTTTGTTTGTTGAGTTTTTAACAAAGTAACATTCGCGGACACTTGTATGATTTTTGGATGGAGCTCAACCAAAACCCTGCAACTATCAGGATAATGTGTTCACCACTTAGACCTTGGCGCCGGAAATAGATATTGCATTGCTGTAAAGTCGAGATAAGAATAAATCTTAACATAAATAATAAACATTTAGTGTTTTAAATAATATCAGCGCCAGATTTAGGTGTTGCTGCAGCCTTATGATATGACGGTTGCTGTGCAGCTTTATGATGTCTTAGTACTTTTTTGAAGAGACACGTGTTCAGTGGTGCTTTTTGTTTGTTTACTTTTTTCGGTGAGGACGAGCGGAGGGTAGTTTGTCGTTATTGATCGATTTCTTGTTATTTTAACGCCATCTAGTGTATACTTTTTAAATGTGGTTAGCTTAAATATAGTGTGCAAATTCAGGCAGTCAAACTGTTTAACTTCAGTTGTTAGATGGCAGTGCGGATCTATCGTGGACAGTTTACGGTAGGGGTGACCGGAAATTGTTGTCTGTATTATCCGGTCCACTATCATCAATTTGCCGTCCCGTTCCCGATCTTCTTTCTCTCTATGTCTGAACGGAGAACACGTGCTTTGATGTTGTCGGTACAAGAGGCTCATGAACCTATAAATTATATTTTATATCCAAAGTTTTTAATGAATTTCACACATGCAACATTTAAAAGTAAATAAAAGGAAGTATATTAATATAGAACAAATTAATTATTTCTGTTACTCGACATATATTCATGAATTTTATAATAACGTGTTGACTATAATAATATCTGTTACGCTTTAATTAACCGTTCTTGCACGAACAATGCAGAACGGCTTTGATAAAAATTGACGTATGTACTATTTCTTAATAGTATTCTTTCTACTTAAGTTAACTGCAACCAGCACGCAGGTAATACTTATGTCGCACAACTCGAGTGCAGTGCACCGCGCAACAAAATACTACTAACGCCATCTAACAAATGAAGTTAAACAGTTTGACTGCCTGAATTTGCACACTATATTTAAGCTAACCACATTTAAAAGGTATACACTAGATGGCGTTAAAATGACAAGAAATCGATCAATAACGACGAACTACCCTCCGCTCGTCCTCACCGAAAAAAGTAAACAAAGAAAAAGCACCACTGAACACTTGTCTCTTCTACGAAAGTACTAGGACATCATAAAGCTGCACAGCAACCGTCATATCATAAGTGTATATTAAGAAAGCCAAGACTCCCAAGTATACGTGTACTGTATTTACTAAATAGCCATCACTCACACATACGAGATTCACTGATGAGAAATAGCAACAATTCTTTGTTGCTCAGCAGTTTGTTGATCAGCAGACCATACTCTCGACTGATGATAGCTATTCTGGACAGGAGTTCAGTTAGTTTGCCTCGGAGGAGCCTATTATTGTGGTGTCATCAGCAAAGCGCAGGTCGTTTATTAAGTGGCCACCAACGCGGATGCCCCCTTCCAATTGTCCAAAGCCCTTCTCATTATGTGTTCACCGACTAGATTGAACAATTGAGGTGTTAAATTACATCCTTGACGGACTCCTCTTTCTGGATGAAAAAGGTCTGATAGATCGTCCTCTAGCCGAACCCTAGACTTACTGGCGAGATAAAAATTCTGTACCGGAAATGTCAGACGAGGTGGACATAGATATAAAACTGTCTATTTCTTCCAATTCATAGAATCGAAATCACTTAATTGTTTTTTTCTGCTTTTTATCAGTAATTACATCTATGTCTTGTATGCAACTTTGCGATAATGTATCACTGTCCTCGTCGCTAATGAATTCACCGGTGGTCTCCTTCATTTGTTCATGCGTAACTTCTGATGTAGATGAATCAGTTGGCGGATGTGGACGTTTAAAAGTACACGCTTCGGTATTCAGCAGTGTTTTTTCATCTATTACGTCCGAGACGTTTAAAACAATGTTTTCTTCTTTCTTAATTTTATAAAGGTTCGAGTGTTCTTGGGCTCGGAGATCGAGGGGAATAATTTCCGCCGCGGCGGCGGAGGCGACCGTGAATGTAGTATACTCCGTAATAACCAACAGCAATGTACTTTTTTTTTTATAATGATGTTCGCGCCGCAAGTTTTATTGACAACCATTGCAGCTTCATCGGACTCAGGGCTCGCGCATCTCTGGTATCCACGAGCTAAAATAATAAAAATAGAAAATAAAATTCAACTAGAACTTTAAATTAACGCAGTTACATAAAAACTAAAAACAAAAACACAAACTTAAAACCAAAACACAAAAATAGATATATACATTTACGTGTAGGTAAGGTTGTAAATTATAGGGTAGGAGAAAGGTGAGGAAATATTGGATGCAGAAGGGTTGAAAATATAGCAATGTACTTAAAAATGTACGAACTTTATATGCATTTGCGTTACGATAAACGATAGCGCGATCTATTGTTTGTTGTGGTGCCATCTGTTGCGTTGTTTGTAAAATGGTTTTAATACCGAATACATTAGGAACTCTTTAGAAGTGTCTATTTCCTAACATAGTGTTTTGTTTGTTCAGGTTTTAACAAAGCAACATTAGCGGACACTTGTATGATTTTTAAGTCGCGAAACTGTTTAACTTCAGTTGTTAGATGGCGTTAGTAGTATTTTGATGCGCGGTGAACCGCACTCGAGTCGTGCGACATAAGTATTATCGGCGCGCTGGTTCTGGAATGACCAATGCTAATGAAGTATACTATTACTTACTGTGTACAAATATAAGTTATACCAACGCCGATTGCACTGTTCGTGCACAACCGCTAATATAAACGATAACGGGTAGTTCTTATTAATAAAAACAGCTATGTAATTATTTAAAGAGCGTGACATATTGTAACGAAATACATTAATTTATAAAAATAAATTAATAATTATATAAAAAATTAAATATAAAACTAAACAAAAATATTTGAAATAAACGTTATTCTATGTCTAAAATACGAAAATATATAAAGAAGTTAAATTTGAAGTTAAAGGCCAACAGTTGGGTGTTCGCGAGACGCCCTAAGGACAGTAATAAAGAACTGTTCGTGTATCGACGGCTGTACGGGCGGCGCAGACGCACACTCGCGCTCCTACTTAATAATGTACTATGATACAATACGATAAAGTAATAGTGTGGAGGGATTTAGAAATGGAGTTTATAAAGTATACGGGTTCGAAACCGTGTGAAATAGTGAAGAAGGTGGGATACCAGCTGGGTGTAGTTGGTGGTTACTTAAGTAACTACTTGATTATCCCCTCCAACGGGTTCTCGCCTTGTCGTGGCGGAGGGGCTTAGTAACCGTGGTCCGGTACACGGTGAAGCCAAGTGGAACCCACCCGGCCGGCCCGCGGCGAAGGGCTGGCCGAAGCAGCCGCTCCAGGTTCGAGCACCGGTTGGGGTAACTGGAGCTCACCGGAGCGGCCGGGGGCCGCAGGGGCGGCTGTGTGCTGCCCTAGCGGCCGGCTGCAGGGGCGGTTTCATACCGCCCCTCGCAGCCGAGGTGGGGTCGCGGAGGGAGTACCCTCTGCGGCCAACCGGTGTCGCACCGGCGATGCGGCGGCGGTGGGGCCGCGGGGGAAGAGGAGTGCCGGTATTGAGATGCGCCGCTCTCCCTATCCTCCGCGGCCGTTGACAGGTAGCGGCGGGCCTAACATCTCTCCACCGCGGGGAGCCGGGAGAGGTTTTCTCCAGTGGCTCCCATGGCCTCTGGGCGACAGGTTCGGGGGAACCGGTCGCCCGCACACGCATGAGGTCGAGGAGGGGGCGCGCTGCATGTTCCGGCGCGCCCTGGAAAGGGAGGATTCATCCCTCCCTCCCGAGGTGGGGCTGCGCAAGCGGCCAGCGCCGGCAGGGTCGCGGTTGAGTGCATGCGTTCCCATGACCCTGCCATCATGGCGATGAGGCGGAACATCGTGGGGGTTTTAGTCGGTGCAAGTCCGACATAACTCGTCCTTGCCCCCGCGAGGACGAGTATGCGTAGGCATTTCCCCCACGTAAAACAAAAAAAAAAAAAAAACTACTTGATTATACTTCGGTTCGGGAAGAGTGTTAGATGGCACTTCGGTGATATCGAAATACTCTGAACCATGTCTTAGGGCTTCCGCTCTATGATACATGGGTGCTCGGCGTCTTAGTGGCTTGCCGCTATGACACGGCAATTTTTTTAGTAACATTTGTTTATTACAAAGTCGACTCGCACTGTGTCGATGCATTATGAGGTAGCGGAAGCGGATGCAAGCTGCTGCCTCGATGCTTATCAAATATTGATATTGCGTCTTGTCGTAGCGTAACGTTTGCACCGTTACTGAACTGATGCGTCTTACAGATTCGGTTGATTGAGGACTTTTGTAAGGTATTGATGTCTGCTGTGATCTCTTGTGCGCCTTTCATGATAATGTGCACCGATGATAGTCAATTGCATGTCTGTCGCAGTTCAGTGATACGACGTCTTTGACGGTCACCTGGCTAAATGTCACCTTTGGAGGTTGCGCCCCGCATTATGGTTTGACACTCTATCTTATTAGATTTTTCCAAGTCGGGTCCCTTGATGACGGGGCTGCAGACTGTCTGCCCTCCCTTTTTATGAATTTTGCAAATGAAGGCCTCAATAGCTCCCCATGTTTCAAAATATGTGGCGAGTTGTCGGTGGGCGAGACAAACTGGATCAAAACAACATTTTACTCCACGACAAAGACTCTACGCCTGATGGCTCATAATAAAATTGATATTTGTTGGCTACATCCACTGCAGTGATTGGCGGAGATATGCATTTACTTCATGTATGGTGGTTGCTGGTGGGAGTACGATCTCTGAAGGCTGCGATGTAATCGCTTTGCCATTCTATGAGGTGAGCTATGAGCTCTCCAATGCACTCCGCGGATTGTGATCCGTGCTGACTACGTAGTTGGTGGTGATGTCAATTTCAACACTTTACAATGCGTCTGCAAGTGCGCCAGGCTGGTGAAGGTGGTGGCTCATACAAGGACTAATCTCTGGGTCAGAGTACCCTTTATATCTATTATATGTCCTCGAATGTGCGCTGACCATGCACTGTATATCTGGTTACGGTTGTATCTCGCGAGATGCCTACTCACATTGCCTAGCGCAATTTGATCACAGTTTGTGCTTACGCAGTAACAATGAGCCGAGTGCTGTTCTATTGGTTCGCCGGTAAACCTTGCCGTGGATTGCGCTCCGAGGTTAATTAAACTCTCCCGGTTTGGGCAGGGGGGGGGGAGGGGCGGTCGCAGTATTTGGTTGGCGCTCACCGCATACGGCGGGGTCTGTTTACTGGAGCCGTATGCCATGCCCACATTTTTTTATTTTTTAAAATGTGGGGATGCGAACTTAACACTTGTGTCGGGGTCTTAAGTATTAATAAATACTGTAACCCGTAACAAGGTGAGGAGCGCTTTACAAGAGTGAAGGGATTATAAATAAGAAAATAAACCACACAAATGGCATCAAACTATCTTAACAAATATCCATCCTTCTATATAAACCTAAAAGAACTGAATATAACTGTAAACACAACGTAGAACAAGCTCCTAATCGAGACGATCACAAATGATTATAATTGATTAATGGCCAAAACATAAACATCAATAATACTAAAAAGATAGTATGCATCATCCTGGTCGCGTCAAATAAGATTAAATGAGATCCTCAATAGTTGTTAAGGGTCTATTTATATTTTAAATACGTTTGAGGGGAGGGAAGGTTACAATATATTAATAAAAATATTGTGGTTACACAACACAATAACATTTTTATCAATACATGTCGAGCTCTTTAAATAATTACATAGCTGTTTCTATTAATACTAAATTGTAAAATTTCTTTTATTCACTATAATTTAATGTTTAAAGGAGGGATCAAAAAGTAGTGAGAACGACATAAATACTATTTGGTGAGAAAAAAAGTAAATTCTGGCATAGCTTAGATATATATATTTGTAATATTAATAAAGAATAAAAATCGGCTTTGGCGTTTTTTCTGAATGTAGTCATTATTTGTTGGCTTCGTGTCGGAACGTGTCCTCGAAAATGGAAAAAAGCGAAGTGCGAGCCGTTATTAAATAGCTCTGTTTAAAAAAGTTAACGACGCAGGAGATTCGTTGCGATCTGGAGGCAACATTAGGAGAGTCTGCTCCGCCGTATTCCACTGTCGCAAGGTGGACTTCTCAATTTCGAGTAAGGAGAACGAGCACGGAAGACGAACATCGTTGCGGCCGTCAGCACGTCCATCGACGTCAGTCACCCAAGAAAATGTTGCGAAAGTCGAGAAAATTTATTGAGCGATCGAAGAGTTACCATCCGATACTTAATTCAAGAAACGGATATTTCATATGGAAGTATTCAATCCATATTGAAACAATCTTTGAATGTGAGAAAAGTCTCCGCAAGATGGGTGCCGAGAATGTCAACCGACAGTCAGAAACAAAACGACTTGACGTTTCGAAGATATTGTCGGACAAGTTTCAAGAAGATTCTGAAAACTTTTTGTCTCGTTTCGTAACAATGGACGAAACTTGGGTCCATCATTTTGATCCCGGGACAAAACGGCAATTTTCGCAATGAAAACGGCCATCATCACCTACCCCGAAGAAGTTTCGTGCCGTGGCATCGGCTGGCAAGGTTATGGCGTCAATATTTTGGGATTCAGAAGGGATATTGTTGATTGATTACCTGGAGCGTGGAACCACTATTGCAGGCCAATATTATGCAACTTTAATTCCCAAGTTGAGGAATGCCATCAAAGAGAAAAGGAGAGGGAAACTTCGAAGGGGTGTACTGTTCCATCACGACAATGCACCTGCGCACAGGTTGCCAGTTGCGATGGCTGCCATTCAGCAAGCTGGCTTCGAATTGGTTGACCACTCCCCTTATTCACCAGATCTAGGCGCCTAGCGATTTTTATCTGTTCCCCAAATCGAAAGCATACTTAAGGAGAAACAGGTAGGAATACAATAACGAGGTGATGAATGCTGTGGAGAGCTTTTTGCAGAACCAAGACAAAACTTTTTTTGAAAGCTTTGGCAAAGCGCTGCACTCGGTGTGCAGAGACTGGGAGACTATGTAGAAAAAGAAATTATGAAGTTATCAATAGTCATTATATTCTATCTGATTCTCACTACTTTTTGATCCCTCCTCGTATGTGTGAAATTCATTAAAAACTTCGAATATAAAATATAACTTATAGATTCATGAGCCCCTGGTACCGGCAACAGCAGAGCACGTGTTCTCCGTTCAGACAGAGACAGAAGATTGGGAACGAGACGACAGATTGATGATCGATAGTAAAGTAAAGTAGGCCGGATTACACAGACACCATTGAGAAACTATTTCCGGTCACAGCTACCGTATACTATCCACGATAGAAAATTGTAAGAGTCATTTCCTTTTTATTTTATTTGTGTGTATCTATTTGAAAAAAGACTTACGAATTTGTTTTTTATGCAATTAAGTGACGAGCGGGACAGTCCCCTGATGGTGGTAAGTGACACGACTGCCTATAACGAGGTGACACTAGTTAGGATGATATAACTGCACGACATTGCGCTCGTCGCTTTAGACGAGATGTTGTTGAGTGTCGTCGTTACCCCAGTAATTAATTTGATTGTCATTTTGCTTGCTTGTATAAAAAAAAAATTGAAGCGGACACAGAACACGTGAACGGTGTCTCCCACGTATTAGGCAATCATAAAACCCGAGCAGTGACAACGCACTACACTAGCGAAGAAATTATACACCACGTATACGATTGAACGTGTGTGTGTGTGTGTTCATTGAATGTTCCCCCCTCCCACCCCATCCCTGCTCTCCCCAACGGCTACAGAACACGTGAATTGGACCCTGAATGTATCAGGCTATCATAAAGCTTGAGTGTTATTGATATTTCAATAACGTTCCTCCGTATAATAAATAATGTATGGCAATAAATATAGCATAAGTAGCTCGCTGGCCTAATGGTTGGAACGTGCGGCCTTCAGTCCGTAGGTCGCGGGTTCGGATCTCGGCGTGTACCCATGACTTAATATTCAAGTTATGTACATTTGTGAACTTTAGTTACAGCAGCGAAATACAAACGGTGATGGAAATCATCGCGAGGAAACCTGCATACTGAAATTATCTTTGTGTGTGTGTGGTGGCCCCAGTAAAGTGGCAACAGGCTCGCGCCCTGTTACATGGGACCTTATCTGACCACATCTGGCGAAAAGTGGGTGTTGTATTGGCCTCTGCCTACTCCTACTGGGGAAAAAGACATGATAATATAAAAAAAAAGAAATATAGAAGTGGCGATAAAATGAAAAAAAAAGGAGGAGGTGAGTAGACAGTGTAATTAGAATTACTAATATAATATATCGGAGGCTTAGTTAACTTCAACAGCCACCTTTGCAAGGGGCAGGCCTTGCTCTGCAAATCTAGCGAGCTAGCCCTGAACGCACGAGGTGCACTTGTACAAGGCCTGCGTAAGGCCCATTATTACTTATGCGTGCGTTGTACTCGCGTATTCTTCCTCCAACACCCTCAAACCCATACATGTCATCCAGAACCGCTTCACCCGTAAGACGGCACCCTTCTATAGCACAATGGATACAAGGTTGTGCCAAGACTACCCACCACTTAACTCGATGCCACCAGTATGAATCGGCGTCCTCGGAACGTGCTTCCGCTCGACATCGACGCAGAGAGGCAGCCCGATAAGCATGACTCACCCACCAACGTCATCTACACGCACGACACGACATCCAAGCGTGAAGACACCAGTCACGGATTCACCGCATTCCGGAAGTGCCGCTTCCGTCGCTGATTGCGGGGGGGGGGGGGGTCCATCAGGCCGGCACACAAGTCACACCCCTCACTCCGGGCGATCCTCACCGCCCTCGGCTCGCGACACAGGCGAAAGTGATCAGAGGAAGGGTCTGTGCCCCTCTCCGATGACCTCATAGTCGTTGCCGATTAATTAAGTTTTCATATGTATACTTTTTATTTTACTAGTTGGTGATAGGTCTCTGTTGCCGGAGACCATCTAGACAGATACCACCGCAGCGCCTACTGCGGTCGACAAATAGTACTGGGCAAACATTACTGTGTTCCGGTTTGAAGGGCGCTGTAGCTAGTGCAATTACTGAGGTAACGAGAATCAACATCTTGTGTCCCAAGGCGACGAGCGCTATGTGGTGCAGTGTATATAATTTTAACGAGCGCCACGTTGTTATGGGCCAGCGTATCGTTTACCATCAGGTAAGCGGGCGTGCCGCTCGTCTCGTCGTTTAATTGCATAAAAAAATCTTTTTTTGTAATTCCTTTAAAGTTACGGAAACAAACAGGAGCGCCGCGAAGCTGATCCACCGAGCGCGCAACAGTAAGGATTCGCAGAACTGGTGTCCAATGTTCACTAGTTTGAGGGGCACAAGAAGACGGTAATAACAAACGTTGACGTTTTCTATTAGTCATATTTGTTAGGTTTCCCAATTTTGAGTTTTGGGGTTAAGCCGATTTGGTTAGGTTTACTATCAGATCTATCTTTATTTTTTCTGAAATAAATGTGGCTGTGAAAAAATAATAAAGTGGATTTTATTATGTTCAGGGCTCAAATCCTGTTAGCGGTATAACTGCGCTTTAGGGTGTTTATTTCTTAAAGTTGTGTAATGTTAATATAATAGGGTAAATAAAAAAAAACACATTTCTGTTTACATTCGCATAGATACTTTTGCTGTTTGATTGCCTGGTACGTTCAGGGCTCTTTGCACGTGTCCACGTCACCTATTCCTTTCGGAGCCGTGTATTTTGTTTGCCCCTTTTCTTTTCTGATAGCCTAGTAATAAATATACTAGTTACAGGGCCTTACTCACCTGTTCGGGATGTTTTTTCATTA
Source organism: Ornithoptera alexandrae (assembly GCA_029030555.1). Classification (NCBI taxonomy): domain Eukaryota; kingdom Metazoa; phylum Arthropoda; class Insecta; order Lepidoptera; family Papilionidae; genus Ornithoptera; species Ornithoptera alexandrae. The sequence goes on along the minus strand of JARDVY010000069.1, from coordinate 42,168 downwards.
TATTAAAAAATAAAAAAGGAAAACAGGTTTTTCATATTATCATCATCTATGTGGCGCTAGGGACAGGCATGTTAAGAGAGACCTAAAAAAAATATATAAGTAGTAGTGTATAAATATTGTTAGGAATTGTTTCTAAGAAAATAAAAATTACGTTGGAACTACAAGCACTTCCTGTTTGCCTAGTATTTAAGAATTCAAAGCACGTGTCTGCTACCTGAGTAATTTTTATGAACCCACTACAAAATGGCGGCGGCACTCATTGGTTTTTTAGTTCTTATATTTTTTATAAATTTGTTTGGTTTTTTAGTTTATATTATTTATAAACCTTTGGTTGGTATTGATTTAATGCAAACAAAGAAAAATAACTTGTTTTTTTTTTTAAATATCTTGAACACCACGGCAAAGGGTAACTGGTTGTCGTTTTGTAGTGTTTTCTATGCAATTTGTGTAAATAGTTTTTTATTTGTTACTAAAATATAAAAGAGATCTGTATAACGTATTAAGTAAATTTTCATTAATAACTGTTTAAAAAAATTCTAGCTAATTCAAAATGTGTTTTAATTGTTTCGAGCGGATTGATGGTGGTTTTAAACGAAAACTGCCAAGCAGCTTGAACTTCCACTGGAACAGACAAACATAGATTGATTCATATAAAATACTCGTATATATATATACACAGTAATGTTTGTACACTGCTGTTCGGCGGCGGAAATAGGCGATGCGGGTTTACGGCAACAGAGACATACCACCAGTAACTTAAGCGATGGAATATAATTTTAATTAAATAAAAAAATATAATTTAATTAAAGATGTTGCATCTGTTAATAATAAATACCTTTTAGTACATCGCGATTTTATGATTGTATTTAAAATTTAGTGTGGGAAATCTATGCGAGGATTTAATTAATCATATTTGTAATATAGAACATATTAGGAATTCTGTAGGAGTATCTGTTTCGTAACAGAGTTAGTTTTCTGTTAAGTTAACTAACAAAGTAACGTTTACGCACATTTGTTGGAACACAACCAAAACTCTAGCAACCAGTTCTACCAGGATAATATCATCACCACTCAGACGTTGGCGCCGGAATCAGATACTGCAATAAAGTCAACGCTCAGTAGAACTTAACACAAACAACAAAAACATTTTAGTACTTCGAATAATATCAGCGCAAGATTTAGGTCTTGCTGCAGCAGTTGCTGGGTGGAGACTGTAATTTTCTTTATTTCCATTTCACAATTGTTGTTATTTCTGATCGGTGAATCTCGTATGTGTGCGTGTAAGTGGGGGCTATTTCGGAAACACATTATTACATATGTGTGCTCGGGAGGCTTGGCCTTCTCCACATACGCTTATAATATGGCTGTTGCTATTCCGCTTTATGATGTCCTAGTAGTTTTGTCGATATGACACGTGTTCGTCGCGGTGTTGACTGACAGACGGACGACGGACGACGGACGGACGGAGGGGCGGGGGGTAGGGGGTGGGGTGGGTTATTCCGGCGACAGAGACACCTACATACCTACTAACCTCACCTACCCACCTAACTAAACTTTAATTTAGTTCTTTAATAATTATTGTTATTAAAACAGAAGACAGATGATGTTTTGACTATTTGTTTATTAAATATGTATATTTACCGCATAGTAAATGTACAAAAATTAATAATTAATAGTAAGTGTACAAAAATTAATAACGCTTTTAAATATATTTGTTAATGTTAATACGAAATAATGATGATAACTAAACGAAACAGTTTAATTGATAAAGCAGTTTTACGTATTACTTTAATATATACAGAAATTGGATATTTGGATTATTTTAAAGGAAGCGACACGACCCACTAATTTTTTTTTTATTCTATGAAGTGACGAGATGTGCGGGACGTTCACCTAATGGTAAGTGATACGGCCCCCCATAACATGTCGCTGGTTAGTACGATATACACAACACGTTATATAGTCCTGAGACTAAAGTTATTATTGAGTTTCGTTACTCTAGTAATTTCACTAGGTGCAGCGCCCTTCAAACCGGAACATAGTAACATATGCACATTGCTATGTGTCGGCTGCAATATACTCTGCGGTACCTAAATAGACAGTCTGCAGCAGCAACAGCGAACAGAGACAGACGGTACATATTGTTTGTTTGTCATTGTGGTGGATCGCCTTGAGACGTGAGCCGATTTAAGATCTCGGTAATCTTGTGAACCAATTTATCGCTCAGACTCCCTAATGAAGAAGAGTTTATTATACCTGTCCACGAAGAAAAAGGATGAAGCAAGGTTGCGCATCATCATCATCATTTCAATCGATGAACGTCCACTGCTGGACATAGGTGTAAATTTGTGTACGTACGTACACACCTTAAAATTAATTTTAGCTCGAAGAAAAAAAATGCTGTGTGCTGGAAGCTTCACGTGAACGAAGAATCGAATGTACTAGGGCATCAAAAATTCTGAAGAGTCTAAATGCGCAGATCGGTGCGCGAAGTGAACGGGTCAGCTGTTCAAATGTTCAAGTTTTTTTTTTTTATACAGTTAAGCGATAAGACGAGTGGGTCGTTCAGCTGATGGTAAGTGACACGGCCGAGCATAACAACGTGGCGCTGATTAGAATGATATATATTCCACATTGCGCTCCTCAGTTGAGACATAACATGTTGAATCTTGTTACCCCAGTATTTACATTAGCTACCGCGCCTTTCAAACCGGAATACAGTAATGTTAGGACTATTTGTTGGCTGCAATAAGCGCTGCGGTGGAACCTTTTTATTTATTTTTTTAATGCGGAGGAAATCTTGAAAGATACCTTGCTTCTGTGGGAAGATAAGGTTATGTTTTTTTTTTTTATTAACGTTTGTAACAAAATGCTAATGGTTGCACACCCCGAAACCAGAAGAGCCGGTAACGGGGTAGTGTCGGACTCCAACCGACTAAAAAGCTTCACACGGTATTCCAATCACTTCCGAAATAATGCACGGTGGCACGGGATAACATCGAGCAGTTCTTCCGCAACCCCCGTTCGGCGCCCGGATCGAACGGGCACGCCTCGAGGAGGGATGTGAAGCACCCCTCCCGACAGAAAATCGCTACGTGTCGACGCGTACAGTATACCGCCTTTGGCTTAGCGATCCTAATTCAAGGCATAGGGACATTGCAAATAGATGTCATCTTATTCCGAAACCAGGCTTTTCTAACAGAATCAGACAAATTTCTTTCGCCTGTAGCCTCAGGCCATGCCGTTACGATTGCTGCAGCTTCGAGCATATCTACGTCTAGCCGCTTGAAGGACCACCGGTGCAGAGGGTGTCTATAGCGGCAGGTAGCATCTTGTGAGTCGGTCGCCACGTCAATAATGATATATTGGTGGTCTGAAAGTGTGATCTCTTTTTCCGCTATAATCCATCCTGTCACCATATCCATAGCAGAAGGGCTACGCCCAAGATAAACCAACGACCGACTGCCCCTGCCATCTCATACATGTGCTGACAGACCCCCTTTCAGTAGCCGAAGGTCAAGACCAACCGCCCACACTTGCGTCGGCTCTCCTCTTGCACTGTTTCGGGCAGAACCTCAAGCTCAAGTGAGCATTGAAATCACCCAGTACAAGAATAGGACGTCGTTGGCACTTACGAATGCATCCGCTTAAGGAGTCCAAATAAACGTCGTAAGCGGCTAGGGTGCAGTTGGGAGAAATGTAACAGCCCACAACTGCAAAGGACTGTGTGTGTGCACTGTACAGCGACAAAACCCTGTCCTCTGAAAATCAAAGAACGGGGTGGGTCTCCTATACTTCCATTCCAATAAATAGCAACCGTGCCTCCCTCTCCACCAAACTAGCGAGGATGGTCTGAGACACGGTAAAGTTCAGCTGCTACGGCTAAAGCTACCGACCACTCCGTGAGGGTTTGCAGTAACAGGTCCTGCGCTCCACGGCAGTGGTTCAAGGTAGCTTGGAGTATCTTTAATCTACGAGTGAAGGTGATACTTTCATGTCCTCCTGCTCATTAGGGGTAGTCTCAAGAGAAGGAGCCTGTTTTCTCCCTCTACTTTTACCCTTCCGTTTAGGTGCACAGGTATTAGATCATAGACGATGATATGCTGGGCGCCCTATATCTGAACACAATGGACATTTGAACACTCCGGCTGTACATTGACTAGCCGTGTGATCAGGCTCACTGCAAGCATAGAACAGCATACAGAAATATGCACCAGTTCAAGGCATCTGTAACATTGCAATGGCCGTGCTGCAAGCACTTCTTCTCGCGCTAAATTCTACCCTATGCGTACGCGCTTTGCTGTCGCCAGCTTACGCACTACGCTTGAAGGACACCGTATCCACGTGGAGTCCATAAGCATGGGTGAGCGGCGAATCTCACCCACTTTAACATCTGCGTGTGTGCATCCTCCCTCTTCCGCTACTGCAGCTGCGACTTCCATTACAGTAACGGATTCGTCCAGGTCAATTACCCTCATATCGCCCATTTTAGAAGGACGCGCTATTAACACATCTGTTGCAGCCAGTGCCTCCTTCATTTTACCCGCCAGCATGTCGGCCTTGGACGTATATTCAGGGTCAGATACTTCTAGAATCAGTGCCTCCATTACTGCTCTTCTTGGCTGAACAGTGTCGATGCCGTAATCCGCAGCTGTCACGCTAAGCAGATAAGGACACAAGTGAACCGTCTGACTCACATGCATCGCTCTCCGTAGACAGGATTTTTTTCTGGGTCTGGACGTACAGCACGCTTTCCCCACCCACTTGCCCCACCCACTTTTAGTCTCCTCGTAACATTTTCTGATACATTGTCCCCTGGTAGTTGGGTAACTACCCACGATGGAGGTGTATCGTTGCTTGTCGTTAAATTAATTGACTCTCTCAGGTGTTATAGGGGTGCCCAAGCTAAACTCTGGGTTAGACTTTCCTTCTACTCCATCATTATTTTTTGTTGGTTTTTACAGGGGTCGTGTGGGAACAGAAATTAATAATATAACTATAAAATATATATAAAATCCATCCCAGGTACCAGCCGCCCTTGTACACCCAGGGGTCGTCTGGTACCTGGGGTTGATAGCAGTAGCAGTTGACAACCCCTCAACCATGCATTACCTCACGCTACTTCCGCTGCTTGTAATTGGGGTATTATTTATAGAAGTTATCACCTCTTGGCCAGTCCAATTAAGGCAAGACCCCCGCTCCCGATAGTAGCCGCGAGACGTGACCACAAGACGCTCCTACCTGGTTTACGGGTTCCACATGCGTCGTCCGCGGCGTGACCAACGGTGGCAACAAGATTTCATCAAGTCACCTGAGCGGAGACAGGGTAAGTGATTACCGCGTCCGTCCTTGCCTCTCCAATATGCCCTCTGCTGATCAGAGGGACAACCATAGAGACGCCTTCCCGGCAGATTATTAGCTGCCAATTAGCGACCACTAAGGCCGCTGGTTGGCACCCAGAGTGCACCACGAGGAGGTTATCTGCCATAGCACTCCGCTGCGGAGGTACCTAGATGGTCTCCAGAAACAGTGACCTACCACCAGCAAAAAAATGTCTAAATAAAATTACTTACTACTCAAATGAAAAACTCATTGACTGCATTCGCAGTACATTGGTTAACGTCCTTATAAAATGGAGGACCTAGGTTCGATTCCGGAGCCGCAAGTGGCGTTATTTGCAACCAGCTCGACTGCATATCCACCTTCGTATGGTAACCCTACCGCCGAAAGTGTTGTTGTGTATACTCACCATCCACAGCCTGGTTACCATTTAACATCTGTGGAAATTGAGGTCACTCATTGATGTTAGGAAAATTCCAAAAGATTGTAGAAGAATGGAGGGAGCACTCACTGCTAACAAATAAAATGGCCATTTGACGAGTTCTGTATACATAGCTACTCCAACTTTATGATTGCCTGGTAATTTCGAGGCTGCACTTAGGTGTTCAGGCGTATTGGAAGAACTGGCATGCTTAATTTAAATATATTTTTTTCTATTCAGTATGTAAGGAAATGTAATTTTTTTTTATTTATTTTTAACCGAATTATTTTTGTATATTTTTTATTGAATTAATTATTTTTTTTTTATAAACTTATGTTAGGCGGTTATTATAGATGCGACACGATAGTGTGACTAGTTAACTCACACAGCACGTAATGCGGTTGAACTTTACTTAAAGCTATTGATTGAAATAATAATAATGATTTATATCGAAAACAACAGAAAAACTCGACAGACACTGCGGGTCCATCATGAGACGATCAACAAACAAAAACATACTAGGACATCAGAAGCGGTGTGTGTGTATACATCATTAACTATTTATACTTCTGATATCCTGGTGCAACCACAGCAAACACGTGTTTCGTCATGGTCTCATCGGTAGAGAACGGGAGGGGGGGGGGGGGAAGGATTTCGTCGGTTCCATCAATCAATATCTTCTTAAAAGAGATACTTTTTACAAGAAATTTATGAATTAGGACTGTGTCATATGTTATACCTGCACTTATACTATATATATGTAATACTATACTATACTATGCTATACTGTAACGTATGTCAAGGTGTACATAGAGATATATTCTATTAAGGACAAAACGCACACACACACGCGCACGCGCACGCACGCGCACGCGCACGCGCACGCGCACGCGCACGCTCACGCACACGCACACGCACACGCACACGCGCACACACATGCACACACACGTACACACACACACACACACACACACACACACACACACACGCACACACGCACACACGCACATGAACACGCACACGCACACGAACACGATCACGCACACGAAACACGAACACCAACATGCACTCGAACACGAACACGAACACGCACATGCACGCTCACGCGCACAGCCTACACACACACGGCTTCTGCTATCCTAGTTTATTTTTGGATTTCGATCGTATCATGATGACCCTCAGTGTCTGTTTGTCAATTTTCTGTCCTAGACCACACCCCCACCCCATATTTTTCAAACCCTGTGTTCGATTTAGATATTGGCTAAGTAAGTTAACATCAACCGCAGTAGGTACAGTGCTGTGTGAGTTGGGTTGGTTGGTTATCCTTAGCTGGGCGCGCTGTGTGTCGTGTCGTGTCGTGTCGTGTCGTGTCGTGTCGTGTCGTGTCGTGTCGTGTCGTGTCGCGTCGCGTCGTGTCGTGTCGCCTGACATTAGGTGAAGAAAGAACCTCTTGGAGTCGTCGCGTAGTTAAATTAAAAATATATATCACATATATTCAGAACTATATAGTTTTACTGTACGTACTAAATAAATATGAAGAAACGCAGATAAAAAGATTTTTATTCAATAAAAAAAGGGTTAAAAAAAATCATTAAAAAAGAATAAAAAAAATTGTTTTTACATTCTAAATTAAAAAAAATATTTAACTTAAAAAAAGCGCCAGTTCCTCCAGTACGCCTGAGTACAGCCTCGAAACTACCAGGCAGTCATAAAGCTGGAGAAGCTAAGTAAGGTGTGTGTATATATACAGAACTCATCAGGTGTCCATATTATATGAAAGCAGTGCTCCCTACATTGTTCTACGATCTTTGTGGATTTACCGAACAGCAACGAGCTGATACTGTCTGTCAGCTCCATGTCAGCAGATGTTCAGTGGTAACCAGGCTGTGGATGGTGAGTATACACAACAACACTTTCGGCGGTAGGTTTACCATACGAAGGTGGATATCCAGTCGAGCTGGTTGCAAACAACGCCACTTGTGGCTCCGGAATCGAACCTAGGCCCTCCATTCTATAAGTACGTTAATGCGCTGCGAAGGTAGTAAATAAGTTCTTCATTCAAGTAGTATAATTTATTTTATTTAGACATTTTTTACTGGTGGGTCTCTGTTGCTGGTGACCGTCTGGATACCACTGCAGCTCCTGTTGGAGCCGGCAGACAGCACTGTGCGAATATTATCGAGTTCCGGTTTGAATGGCGTTGTAGATAATGTAATTACTGGGGTAACAAGACAACATGTTACGTCTCATGGCGACGAGGACAATGTGGTGCAGTGTATATCATCTTAACCGACATACACAAGGGTACGCCTGTAGTTAGTGATACGCCTGCCCATAACAACATTGTATCACTCACCATCAGGTGAACGTTGCCCTCGTCTGTTCACTTAATTAAGATATACAAATTACTAGAACATTGAGGGTTCATTACAAACCCTGCGCTGGAGCCGTTCACCTCGCGCATCGATCTGCGCATTTAGGCTCTACAGATTTTCTGATGCCCTATTACATTCGATTCTTGGTTCACGTGGCTGCAAGGTTTCCTTCCACACCACACCACACCACATTTTCCTTCCCTTAGAACAAACAACAAATTGTTTTAAATTGCAGCAAGGCTTGATTGTCTAGCAGGCAGGAGACGGCGGACGTTCGTTGTACTGTCGTCGTTGCTGCAGACCGTCTCGGTAGATAGCAGCGCAGTGCATAATGCAGCCGACACAGTGCTGGGCGAACGTTACTGTGTACCGGTTTGAAGGGCGCTGCACCCAGTGAAATTACTGACGTAACGGGACTCAACAGCTTGTCTCAAGTCGGCTGCGTGCTGTGTATACATTCTAACTAGCGGCAATAAATAAATAGTTTTTCAGGTCAAGGCAAGAGGACTTTTCGCCGCGATAAGTCAATAAATATTTATTTGTGACAACAATACTGCAGCTGCATCTTGTAAATGATATGCGAAAAACTTTCTGTATTTAAAAATAAAAATACGCGCCATTTTGTTTAGTCATCATTACAGGCAGCATGGCCTCCGCTACCGCCGGGCACTAGGGCGCTTCGTTTGTAGGGGTTCATATGGAGGGGTTTGGGCCGTTGCCCACCACGCTGACCCAATACAGATTGGTGGGATCCATTCGCAGACTCCTATCCGGCGACAGCAACGAGGAACAGCAGCAACCTTACGAGAGACCTAACCACCAGTGAAAACAGTCTGTACTACGATATATATATATATATATAATATATATATATATATATATGCATCTGCAATATAACCGTTAAGGGCGTTTCCTATCCGTGTCAGTTGTCGCTCTACTTCCGTTCGTTTACATCAAAAACCGAAAGTGTTATTCGAGGCGCGATACGCATGCGTCAAGCTAAAAAACCACTTCCTGTAATTTCTGTTGCCCTTATCACATTTTATCGAAAAACATGTGCTTTGCTCATCGTTTGGACCCCCCACCCCTTCTCACATCAACTAGGGTTGGGAGGTTTTATTTTCGTAAAAGTTTGTTTGTGGCAACCCTACGACACCATATCTTAGCGATTCTAACTTTTGTAACTTAAGTTCCAACTTAAGAACTTGCGCCATGCGGAGTCCTGCTCCTTCTTCCGCAGTGGAAGCAATTCGCCGCCAGTTCGCCTCCAATCTGACCCTGTCCGGTAAGTATCCAAGGCACGGGACCCAAGCCAACCTCACCTGCTCGTGGTGCACCCTGCTAAACAACAAACGAGGCTCTGGCTCTCAACATCCCGCATTGGGCCAGCGTGGTGGGAAATGGCCCAAATGAACCCTTACAAACGACAGCTCCTAGTGACCAGCGGTACCGGAGGCCGTACTGACTATATGTTGAGATCTTTGGGCGGGGGGGGAGGCTTATGTCCAGCAGTGGACGTCTGTCGGCTGATGATGATGAATAAACGTATTTATTTTAATGGTTACCTGGTCAACTAATATCGTTGCAGTTATTTCCTTTTATACTACGAAGCGACCAGACCAGCAGGACGTTCTGGTGTTGCCACTGTCCATGGGCGTCAGTGATCACGTTCCACCAGGTGAACTGTTCGCTCGTTTACCCATCGTTCCTGTAAACAAAAATAATAATAAATGTGATTTTGTTAGTTTTTTTAATTTCAATTAAAACAAGAAATAATAAAACAAAAAGAATTCCGTTAAAAAAGAAAAAAAAATTACGTATCATTTCTTTTCCTACATTCTAAATTTAAAAATATTATTTAAACGTTTGTTGACTCAGTTCCTCCAGTACACCTGACCACGTGTCTACAACCTCGAAATTACCAGGCAATCATAAAGCTGGAGAAGCTAAGTGTAAGTCCATATTATATGAAAGCAGTGCTCCCTACATTGTTCTACGACCTTTGTGGATTTACCGAACAGCAACGAGCTGATACTGTCTGTCAGCTCCATGTCAGCAGATGTTCAGTGGTAACCAGGCTGTGGATGGTGAGTATACACAACAACACTTTCGGCGGTAGGTTTACCATACGAAGGTGGATATCCAGTCGAGCTGGTTGCAAACAACGCCACTTGCGGCTCCGGAATCGAACCTAGGTCCTCCATTCTATAAGTACGTTAACCAATGCGCTGCGAAGGCAGTCAATGAGTCAGTCAGTCAGTCATTCAAGTAGTTATATGTTTTATTTAGATAATTAAAATACGCGCCATTTTGTTTAGTCATTGTAGCGATCATAGTGCAGTAAAGAGGTTCTATACTTTATTTATTTACAATAGTAAATAATCGGTCTCGATTTTTAAATGTGCACTAAATTTGAAGTAGACCTGTCATAAAACGGAATAATAAAATAACTGACGCTTGGTGCGCAGATCCTTACTGATTGCTCGTTTCCTTGTTGCGATAACGATTTACCGTATGACATAAAGCAAATTTCATCATCCCTTACACCCCTTGTGTTTATTAGAATGACTAGAATAGTCTGAACATAATGTAACCTGCACCAATTTATTATCTCCTGGTAGTTTTGTTGCCACGACAACGTGACCGCGCACGTCGCGTCACAGCGGCCGGCGCACCGATATGATAACAATTTTATTTTATAAGCAGTGTCTGTCATGTTGTTGCAGTTTTTTTTTGTTTTTATCCAAGGAAGCGACAAGACGAACAGGACGTTCACCTGATGGTAAATGATATGCTTGCCCATAACAACGTGACCCTTGTAATGGTTGAAGAAAATCTGGAAGACCGTGCGTGATATGTATGTCAAAATAGAAATAGAGAGATTGACATTCATCAGATTGACCAGACTAAACCCCGTTCTGAAGAGTATATTCCCCTTCTTCTTAGCATTTGTCCCGTCCCAGAGCCTTTTACTTCTCTCACTCCACTTAGCTCTATTTGGAACATCGCTTTCCTTGAGATCGCAGCTCATCATATCCTTTGTCATTACACTCACCCATCGCATCTTCGGTCTTCCCCTCCGCCGTTTGCCGGATATGTTGAGGCTGGGTGTTTTGTTGCCAATGTATTCAGGTGGTCTCCTCTTGACATGCCCATACCGTCGCAGTTTGCATCGGTATTAATTGCATCTCGAAATGTATATTCATTCCCCTTCGGGATGCAATTAATTCCGATGCAAATCCAAACAACGTTGGCCGGATGACAATTCTTCCAGCAACATATATTGGAAGTCGTCAGCACATGCATAAATATGCTCAAGATGCCATGAGATATGTTCGTCTTGCCTACGGCGCTAGTTAAGATGGTGTACACTGCACCTCATTGTCTTCTTCTTTTGACGATCAAGATGTTAGATCGTTACCTCAGAACTTTCATTACGTACAGCATCCTTCAAAACGATACCAAAAATTTCTATTATTTAGGGTATAAAGCTCTGAACTTACCCCATCACAGAATAAAAGCGTTAAGAGGTCATGTCTGTGTGGTCATGGGTGAGCATCCCCGTCTAGTCTGTACGTGGACGTGTGCGTGTGTGTAACCAACCAACCACGCACGAACGCTTAGAGCAATATGTTTCGTGTTCTGATGTCCTAGTAAGTTCGCGTCCAGGAACACGTGGCCTCTTTGGGAGCCCGCGAAACCTTTTTTAAGTTTAAAGTGCTTGCTTGCTTGGGACATGATCACTTAAATTTATTCTCATATATTAAGGCGTTTCATTATTACGCTGTATTAATAATAATTCTATTTAAAACAAACAACAACACTAATTACCCTGGTGGTGGTTAGTCTCCGTTGTCGGAGACCGTCTGGGTGGGTACCAACCACCGCAGCGTCTGACTATTGCATCCGGTAAACAGTACTGTGCGATCATTGCAGTGTTCAGGTTCGAAGGTCGTTGTAGCTAGTAAAATACTGCGATAACGAGACTTAACATCTTATGTCTCACGGCGACGGGAGCAATGTGGTGCTGATAACATCTCAACTGGCGCCACATTGTCATCGGACGGGCGTGTCACTTACCATCAGGTGAACGTTTCGCTCGTCTCATCAAAAACAAAAAGAAATGTAATTTTGTTAGTTTTTTTATTTCAATTAAAACAACAATTCATAAAACAAGAATAATTCATAATAAATAAAACGTCGCCGCCACCGCCGATACTCCAAAACCCTGAGCTCTCATTACCTGACTCCACCAATTAAACGACGAGACGAGTTGGACGTTCACCTGATGATAACTGAGTGATGCGCCCGCCCATAACAACGCGGCGCTAGTTACGCTGTTACAGCACCACATTGCGCCCGTCGCCTGAGACATGAGATGTCGAGTCTCGTTGCACTAGCTACAGCGTCCTGCAAACCGGAACTTAATAATGTTTGCCCACTACTGCTATCGACTGCAACGGTATCCACATAGACGGAATGGAAAATGACATCGCTTAATAAAGTGAGGAAAGGAAATCGATTTTATTTTTATATAAGGACGAAGTTTGGAAACCGCTGCTGCTTTAACCGCATGTGGTCACGTGTATTTCTCGACGATAGCACCAGGAGATCATACACATCCGTATATGTACCCATGTATTGAAGATCGATATTATCCTCAACCCCACACAATACCAAATGTCTGGGTGTGTGTGTATGCTTTGAAACCGCTGGTCTGCCAGCTGTTGTTTGTTGTTTGTTCATCAATTCGAACTGAATGTGGTTCACGTGTTTTTCTCCACAAGAGTACCAGGAGATCATACACATCCGTATATTGAAGACTATATATTTATCCCATATATTGAAGACTTATGTCTTCCCTCAAACCCACAATATCCAAATGTGTATGTGTGTGTGTATGCTTTGAACGATGGTCTTATTAGAATGACTAGAATAGTCTGAGTATAATGTAACCTGCACCAATTTATTATCTCCTGGTAGTTTCGACGCCACGACAACGTGACCGCGCACGTCGCGTCACAGCGGCCGGCGCACCGATATGATAACAATTATTTTGTAAGGAGAGTAGTTGGATGGATGGATGATTCGTAGGGATGTTGTTGCAGTTTTTTGTCCTCTTTTATCCAAGGAAGCGACAACACGAACAGGACGTTCACCTGATGGTAAATGATACGTTTGCCCATAACAACGTGACGCTAGTTAGGATGGCATACACTGTACCACATTGCGCTCTTTGCCTTGACACAACAAAGACGCCATTGGTTCCACCACCAGAGCCAATTGTACTCATCGGTGTCAGGAACTGGAACTAATTCGTTCCATTTCCTTACAAACACACAAAAACATAACAACTGCTTCCAAACGACTTCCTTTGACTTTTTTTGATTTCATTTATTTTGCTAACAATTCACTCACAAAAAGAAATTGCACTCGCACTTGCTTCATCTGCAGTTGCAGCCAGGTTAATGAAGGCGGTCGAAATATTCAAATGAATGAAACTGCTACAACATTATCTTCTCATCATAATCTTGCAACATTTCAGAGAACTCAGCCGAGACAAAGGTTTTGCAGCGATGTAAGTTGGCAGTGTGGTATGAATGCACGCTGTCGCATAGAAAGTGTTTGCAGACATCAGACAGAACTATGAAACATCTGCGGAACCATCGAAATGGATTTGGTGGAGCGATGATTTTATTAGGAGAAGATTTCCGTCAAACATCACCAGTAACTCCTCGGTCAACGCCAGCGGATGAACTCAGTGCATGTTTAAAGTCCTCCATTTTGTGGAAATGCATCAAGATATTAAATGGCAATGGCAACATCCCTGTTGATGGTTCGACTGACTGACTGACTGCCTGGTGTTTGTGCGCCAAGTAACTCATTGCATAAGGCACCCCTCGAAGACCCGTTCGAAAACGAAACACAGTCGTGTGCATACATTACCGTGTCGTACAGGCTCGCAGTAAGGTTTGCACACTGCATCTTGACTGCAGAAATAAGTGGCTGCGGCGGCCGTATACCGTACGGTATCAAGCTCTGACCTTACCCCATCACAATAAAAGCGTTCTGTGGTTATGCTGCGTGCTCACCCCGCCCCCGTCTGTTCTGTACGTGTGTGTGTATGATGTGTACGTGTACGACACAGAGCTTAGAGCAACATGTTTCGTTTTCTGATGTCCTAGTAAGTCCGCGTCCAGGAACACGTGGCGTCTTTGGGAGCCCGCGAGAGCTAACTTACCAAAGTTGCTTGCTTGAGACAGGATCACTTAAATTTCTTCTTTTTATCATGAAATTATAATATTTAGCCTATATTAATGGTAAGAGCGTATTTATTACCACTACTCCGTGGACGTCAGTTACGTCGCGTTCCACCGGGTGAACTGTCCCCCCGTTTCCCAACCCTTCCTGTAAACAAAAACATTAATTCTATAAATTAACATAACACCAACAATAAGAGATGTGATCGGCTGCAATATGCGCTGCGGTGGTATCTATCGACCTTGAGGGTCTCCAGCAACAAACGCCTACCAGCAGTGAAATAGATTTCTATTATTTATTTTAGGCACCGTTAGAAAGTAATTCTAATGCAGGTGTTCCTTGTGTCCTGGTCAGCCCACAGACACAACGACGACCTTGTGGTGAACTGTTGGGGTCGAGATAAGCGAGCTGGTTGGTGGTGCCTTACCGAGCGAGGAAGACATGATGACGAAACACGTGTTTCCCCACTGCGATGCACCAGGATACCAGAAGTATAAAGAGTTAATGTTGTACACACAGCTGCTCATGTCCTAGTGTGTTTGTGTTTGTCGATCATGTCCTGATGACCCGCCCCGCAGTGTCTGTTTGTCAATTTGCTGTTCTAGACCACACCCCCACCCCATATTTTTTAAATTAAAAAACATAAAATATATTTAAAGAAATAAGGCGCCCTAGTTCCTCCAGTTTCTTACACCTGAACACGTGAGAACAGCCTCGAAACTACCAGGCAGTCATAAAGCTGGAGAAGCTAAGTAAGGTGTCAGCTCCATGTCAGCAGATGTTCAGTGGTAACCAGGCTGTGGATGGTGAGTATACACAACAACACTTTCGGCGGTAGGTTTACCATACGAAGGTGGATATCCAGTCGAGCTGGTTGCAAACAACCCCACTTGTGGCTCCGGAATCGAACCTAGGTCCTCCATATATATATATACATAGTGAATGTATCGTCGGGTCGACGGTTCGCGGAATGCAATCCAAGAGCGATGCCGTTGTCTCCGACTTACGAGTACCAGGTGATGTTCCCATGCGTGAAGTAAACAAGTGTTGACACGTCAGCAACTTAATTTATATTAAGTTCGGGGAAATCACAGACGTCCCCCCAGTCCTGTCACTTTGTGGAGTGAAAATAATAATTGAGTCGATATTAGTAACTATAAAAAAAATTTAAATATTGTTATTTACTAACAAAAAAATTAATATAATTTAATTTTTTTCAGGTCAAGGCAAAGAATTTTTCGCCGCGATAAGCCAAAATAAAAAAACGGGTTGTCTGGAAGAAATTGCTTTTTGAGTAATAAGACCGCCCCCCATTCTACATCCATGTGTATATATATATATATATATATATATGTAATGTATTCCATGTTTTGTAACTGGTGTACAATAAAGAATAAATAAATAAATTTTTATTTATGATAGAAACACTTCAGGAGCATCTTGTGAATGATATATGAAAAATCTTATGTATTTAAAAAATAAAAATATGCGCCATTTTGTTTAGTCATCATTATCGGCAGATAGATGTCCACTGCTGGACATGGACCTCACCCAAAGATCGGTCGATCCAGCGGCTTCCCGCAACCTTCCAGTCAGCATGGCTTCCGGTACCGCCGGGCACCAGAGGCCCAATGCGGGATCATGG
Source organism: Ornithoptera alexandrae (assembly GCA_029030555.1). Lineage (NCBI taxonomy): Eukaryota > Metazoa > Arthropoda > Insecta > Lepidoptera > Papilionidae > Ornithoptera > Ornithoptera alexandrae. The sequence continues at coordinate 26,126 of JARDVY010000069.1, read as the reverse complement.
GAACCCAGGGCCTCGTTTACCGATTAGCAGGGTGCACCACGAGCAATTGAGATTTTTTTTTGTTTAATGTGGGGAAAATGCCTGCGCATGCCCGTCCTCGCGAGGGCAAGGAACCAAAAGAGAAAACTCTCCCGACTTCCTGCGGCGAATCCGATCTTGAGTTCCGCCGCCACGCGTTAAACGGCAGCGGAGGGTAGGGAGAGCGGCGCATCGCAATACCGACACTCTTCTCCATCCGCACTTCAGCTCAGCCGCAAAGGGCAGCAGAAAGCCGCGTCTGCAGCCCACCGGCACACGTCCGAGGTGAGCTCACGGAGCCCCAGAGCTCTAAACTGAAGCGGCCGCCTCAGGCCGGCCCTACACCTCGGGCCGGTCGAGCAGGTTCCTCTTCGCTTCACCGTGGAGGACCACACCATGGCTACTGAGCCTCTCCGCCACGACAAGGCGGGAACCTGTTGGGGAGTAGCAAGTGAGGTTGACTTGGGTGCCGTGAGCTCTTATGCAGAACCCCTTACACCCCTTGTGTTTATTAGAATAACGAAACTAGTGACTAATACGCCCGCCTATGACAACGTGGCGCTAGTTAGAATGATATACACTGCACCGCATTGTGCTTATCGCCTGAGATTTAAGATACTCAGTGTTGTTACACTAGCTACGGCGTCCTTCAAACCACTGCACTCCCACCACCCACCCCCTCTCTCCCTCTTCCACTTTTCTATTATTTCATCGAAAAAACAAGTATCAAGGAAAAGACTAGTTCGCACGGCTACAGTACCAGGGAATCAGAAGATAGAAGAAGTCATAGTTTAGTATTTATATTTATTATTCTGCAGTTTGAAATAGAGACACCGTATGATGATGATGATGCATAAAGAGAAATTAAACCAAAAATGAATTCAAAGATACTTTTAATTAACTTACAACTTATTAAAAAAAACTACTTCAATAACACAATCAATACGTAAATTAAATGTTATATTTTATCCAAAAACTAATTAATTAAACTCCCGTTAAACTATTTCCGTCACTCTAACACACACACACACACACACACACCGCTGATCCCTTACCAAGGAGGACACGATGACGAAACACGTGTTTCCCCACTGCAATGCACCAGGATATCAAAATCAGAAGAGTTGTGGTACAAACACACACACGCACGCACCGCTTCTGCTGTCCTAGTTTGTTTTTGGTTTTTGATCGTGTCATGATGACCCGCGCAGTGTCTGTCAATTTTCCCCTCCAGCGTGGCTGAACACGTGAGTACAGCCTCGAAATCACCAGGCAACCATAAAGCTGGAGTAGCTAAGTAAGGTGTGTGTATATAAATGTTACCGCGAAGGAGCGACGCAATCAGAGAATGTCAACACACAACAAATACGTCGGCGAAAGATCGAATATTTGATTGCATTCCTGCACATTCGGACCCTCAGCGGTGTATGTGGACCGACAATCACAGGTATGGTAGGCTCTGGTGGAGGTCGAGACGAGAGGGACCGACAAACAGGCGACTGGCTGTATTTTTTTTACGCGGGAGAAATGCCTACGCATGTACACTCATGCTCGCGGGGGCAAGGACGGGTTATGTCGGACTTGCATCGACTAAAACCTCCACGATGTTCATCGCTTGACAGAGAAAACTCTCCCGGCTCCCTGGAAGCAGGGGAGGTTGGCTTGGGTACCGTGAGTTGTTCTGCGGAATCCCTTACACCTCTTTTATTTATTAGAATGAAGAGAATAGTCTAAATATAATGTAACCTGGACCAATTTATTATCTCCTGGTAGTTTCGACGCCACGACAACGTGACCGCGCACGTCGCGTCACAGCGGCCGGCGCACCGATATGATAACAATTATTTTGTAAGGAGAGTAGTTGGATGGATGGATGATTCGTAGGGATGTTGTTGCAGTTATTTTTTCTTCTCATCCAAGGAAGCGACAAGACGAACAGGAAGTTTATCTGATGGAAAGTGACATGCTTGACCATAATAACAACGTGACGTTAGTTAGGATGGCATACACTACACCACATTGCGCTCGTCGCCTTGACGCAACAAAGATGCCATTGGTTCAATTTAAATGGAGAAAACATCAAAAAGTTCGGACACTGCGGATCCATCATGAGACGATCAACCAAAAACATACTAGGACATCAGAAGCGGTGTGTGTGTGTACAACATTAACCATATATATACTTCTGATATCCTGGTGAACCGCAGCGGGAAACACGTGTTTCGTCATGCTCTCCGCGGTAGACAGGGGGAGGGGGCGGGGCAGATTTCGTCGGTTCCATCAATACAACACATCTTAAAAGAGATACCTGTTTTAAAAGAAATTTATGAATTAGAACTTCATCATAATATGTGATACCTGTACTTATACTATATATATGTAAGGCACACGCACACGCACACACACGCACACGCACACGCACACACGCTCACGCACTCGCACACGCACACGCACACGCACACGCACACGCACACGCACACGCACACGCACACGCACATGCACACACACACGCACACGCACACGCACACGCACACGCACACATACGCACACGCGCACGCACACGCACACGCACACGCACACGCACACGCACACGCACACGCACACGCACACGCACACGCACACGCACACGCACACGCACACGCACACGCACACATACGCACACGCACACGCACACGCACACGCACACGCACACGCACACGCACACGCACACGCACACGCACACATACGCACACGCACACGCACACGCACACGCACACGCACACGCACACATACGCACACGCGCATGCACACGCACACGCACACGCACACGCACACGCACACGCACACGCACACGCACACGCACACGCACACGCACACGCACACATACGCACACGCGCACGCACACGCACACGCACACGCACACATACGCACACGCGCACGCACACGCGCACACATACGCACACGCACACGCACGCATACACACACACACGCACACGCACACGCACACGCACACATACGCACACGCGCACGCACACGCGCACACATACGCACACGCGCACGCACACGCGCACACATACGCACACGCACACGCACACGCACGCACACACACACACACGCACACGCACACGCACACGCACACGCACACACACCCACAACCCATTTTTCTCCCCTGTTTCGATTTAAATATTGGCTAAGTAAGGTAATATCAACCGCAGTGCGATGTTGTGTGAGTTCTTTAACTGGTCACACTGTCATTCATATCGTGTCGCCTAATGTTAGTTGAATCTCTTGTTTACTGAACTCGTCGCGTCGTCTGAATAAAAAAACATATCACAAATATTTCCATTTACATAATTTCCCTCTGCGTCCTAAATAAATATGAAGGAAAATAACAAAAATGTTTTAATTCAATAAAACACACAATACAAAAAGAATTCCGTTAAAAAAGAAAAAAAAATACGTTTCATTTCTTTTCCTGCATTCTAAATTTAAAAATATTATTTAAACGTTTGACTCAGTTCCTCCAGTACACCTGAACACGTGTCTACAGCCTCGAAACTACCAGGCAGTCATAAAGCTGGAGAAGCTAAGTAAGGTGTGTGTATATATACAGAACTCATCAGGTGTCCGTATTATATGAAAGCAGTGCTCCCTACATTGTTCTACGATCTTTGTGGATTTACCGAACAGCAACGAGCTGATACTGTCTGTCAGCTCCATGTCAGCAGATGTTCAGTGGTAACCAGGCTGTGGTTGGTAAGTATACACAACAACAATGTTTATATTGTATCTACCTGCTTCATATTTTGTATAACGTCCTATTCTGTGCTCCTCTAGCTCCCCCCACATCGTTTTTCATCGATTTGTAGAAAAAAATTTCCGTCCCCATACATAACGAACTTTTTTCGTAATATTTTCATCAGAAATTTTTCTAAATTCACTGTTTTCTTTGGTTTTTCCTGTCTAATCGAGAGGGTTTAGCATCCCGTCGACCCCCTCGCGCTTTTTTCGCGAAAATTCTCGTAAAAAGCGTGCGATTTCGAGGACTCCGCCAAAATACTCGCCGAAACTGTCTACCCGAATGACAATACGGAGCTCGATACACCATTCCACCAGGGTGTATGTATGTGATCTGGTGAATCATATACGACAAAAGGTAGAAGAAAGGAAGATTGTCGTTATGATTTCGCTGGACATAGAGGGGGCCTTCGACAATGCTTGGTGGCCGGCCATAAGAGTCCGTTTGGCTGAGGAAAAATGCCCTGCCAACATCAGGAGAATGATAGACGGTTACCTGCAAGACCGAAAGGTAACTGTGAGAGAGAAGGCGGTAAAACCTTCACGAAATCGACGACAAAAGGCTGTGTACAGGGTTCTATTGGAGGCCCCATATTGTGGAACCTCCTTCTAGACTCTCTCCTGAGAGGACTAGAGGGAAACGGTACGTACTGTCAGGCGTATGCTGATGATGTTGTCTTGCTGTTTGATGCAACCACAGCGCGGGATGTAGAGGCACAGGCCAATTCTGCTCTCGCCTATGTTCAGAACTGGGAGATAATAACAAACTAAATTTTGGACCAACAAAAACAAAAGCTATACTCTTCACAAGGAAACTGAAATATGACACCCCAGTTCTGAAAATGGGACAGACGGAAATTGGTCTGTCCGAGTCCATCAAAGTGCTTGGGTTGCATATAGACAGCAAGTTAACATTCAATCGGCATGTGGCAGAGACCTGCCAGAAAGCAGCCAACATCGCCACACAACTGACCAGAGCGGCGAAGGTCAGTTGGGGCCTCCACCCGGAGATCATTAGAACCATTTACACAGCCACCGTCGAGCCTATTATGACATACGCAGCCAGCGCCTGGGCTCCAGCCACCACAAAAATAGGTGTGCAAAAACAGCTGCACAATATCCAACGAGGTTTCGCACAAAAGATCATTAAGGGCTACAAAACTGTAGCCTTTAATTCGGCTCTAATACTTTCGGGGTTGATACCGATAGACCTCAGGATCAGAGAAGCGGCTGCACTCTACGAAGCCAAGCGGGGTATACCCCGGGCTGATCTCTTAGATAGAGAAGTCGAGCGCGTCGCTGAATATTGCAAGGCTCCCCACCCGGCAGAGCAGATGAGCTAAGAGTTCAAATGCCTGGGAAATCAAGCTGAGCTTGATGACAGCAAAATGCATAACATCTGCATATACACAGACGGCAGTAAGATCGATGGCAAAGTAGGGGCAGCACTTTCCGTATGGCGAGACGATGCGGAAATTGCTGCCACAAAACTGAAACTATCGTCTTACTGCACTGTCTACCAGGCAGAACCCTTAGCTCTATGTGAAGCCACAAGGGTGGCCTTGGCACGCCAAGAACGGAGCTTTGGAATATACAGCGATTCAAGATCTGCGCTCGAAGCAGTCGCTAATAACTCTCTGCATCGCCTCGTTGTCCAAATTAGAGAGAACATCAAAGCCAGCAAACTCCAGAACAAAGAAATATCTTTGTTCTGGATTAAAGCACACGTCGGGCTAATGGGCAACGAGAGAGCCGACCCACTGGCTAAAGAGGCCGCCGTTAAGATAAAGACAAAGCCGAAGTATGATCTGTGCCCTGTTCCATTCGTCAAGCGGCAGATCCGTATGGATTCGCTTGAGGAATGGAACAGGCGCTACAGGGAGTGCGAAACCTCAAGGATAACCAAGTCTTTCTTTCCCGATGCTATCGAGGCATATCCGGTTATCAGGAACATAGACATCAACAAGTTCACCACCCAGATTTTCACAGGACATGGCGGGTTCTCTGAATACTTGCATCGCTTCAAGTGCAAGGAGAGCCCGGCATGTCCAATGTGGACCTGGAAGATCCGAAAACATAGTGCACCTGATAACCGAATGCCCGGTGTACGGAAGAGAGAGACTTGGTCTGGAAATGGAGCTGCAGCAGAAAATAGACAAGGACACTATACCGGGAATAATGAAGGATAGAAGTAAACGTGACAAATTTCTTAATTATTGCATTATAGTAGCCAATAGAGTGATAAATAGGAATAAAACTAAATTAGATTATTTTGTTTTACGTTTTATACACATTTTATAGTTTTATTTTACTATTATCCTATTTTATGCATCTCTTTATAATATATGAGAGCATGGTAGTAAATTAATAATACTTACTTGACGATAGATTCTTGGTTGACAATTTCATTTTGATCAGCACCAGTGATTATATAAATTGGATTTTACACGAAGGAATAACAATGATTAATCAATTACGGAGAAACTTTATTTGTTTATTTATAGATATTTAATTAAATATATAGACAAAAACGGTAATAATAAAGGCAAATCCGGTCTCTGATTACGTCAGAGGACGAGCTCGAAGAGTGTATTTTACACTGCCGCCAGGACCGCACCTAGCAGAGAAGAAAAAAAAAAACACAACAACACTTTTGGCGGTAGGTTTACCATACGAAGGTGGATATCCAGTCGAGCTGGTTGCAAACAACGCCACTTGCGGCTCCGGAATCGAACCTAGGTCCTCCATTCTATAAGTACGTTAACCAATGCGCTGCGAAGGCAGTCAATGAGTTCTTCATTCAAGTAGTTATATGTTTTATTTAGACATTTTTTACTGGTGGTTCTCTGTTGCTGGTGACCGTCTGGATACCACTGCAGCTCCTGTTGGAGCCGGCAGACAGCACTGTGCGAATATTATCGAGTTCCGGTTTGAATGGCGTTGTAGATAATGTAATTACTGGGGTAACAAGACAACATGTTACGTCTCATGGCGACGAGGACAATGTGGTGCAGTGTATATCATCTTAACCGACATACACAAGGGTACGCCTGTAGTTAGTGATACGCCTGCCCATAACAACATTGTATCACTCACCATCAGGTGAACGTTGCCCTCGTCTGTTCACTTAATTAAGATATACAAATTACTAGAACATTGAGGGTTCATTACAAACCCTGCGCTGGGCCGTTCACCTCGCGCATCGATCCGTGCATTTAGGCTCTACAGATTTTCTGATGCCCTATTACATTCGATTCTTGGTTCACGTGGCTGCAAGGTTTCCTTCCACACCACACCACACCACATTTTCCTTCCCTTAGAACAAACAACAAATTGTTTTAAATTGCAGCAAGGCTTGATTGTCTAGCAGGCAGGAGACGGCGGACGTTCGTTGTACTGTCGTCGTTGCTGCAGACCGTCTCGGTAGATAGCAGCGCAGTGCATAATGCAGCCGACACAGTGCTGGGCGAACGTTACTGTGTACCGGCTTGAAGGGCGCTGCACCCAGTGAAATTACTGACGTAACGGGACTCAACAGCTTGTCTCAAGTCGGCTGCGTGCTGTGTATACATTCTAACTAGCGGCAATAAATAAATAGTTTTTCAGGTCAAGGCAAGAGGACTTTTCGCCGCGATAAGTCAATAAATATTTATTTGTGACAACAATACTGCAGCTGCATCTTGTAAATGATATGCGAAAAACTTTCTGTATTTAAAAATAAAAATACGCGCCATTTTGTTTAGTCATCATTACAGGCAGCATGGCCTCCGCTACCGCCGGGCACTAGGGCGCTTCGTTTGTAGGGGTTCATATGGAGGGGTTTGGGCCGTTGTCTACCACGCTTGCCCAATACGGGTTGGTGGGATCCACAGCTTCGTTTGTTGATTAGCAAGGTGCATCATGAGCAGGTGAGGTTGGCTTACGTGCCGTGAGCTCTTATGCAGAACCCCTTACACCCCTTTTGTTTATTAGAATGACGAAGAGTCTGAACATAATGTAACCTGCACCAATTTATTATCTCCTGGTAGTTTCGACGCCACGACAACGTGACCGCGCACGTCGCGTCACAGCGGCCGGCGCACCGATATGATAACAATTATTTTGTAAGGAGAGTAGTTGGATGGATCGTAGTCGCGGGACCCCACTGGATGCGAGCAACGCGGGGTCGATCGGTGTGGAGATCTTTGGGGAAGGCCTCCGTCCAGCAGTGGACATATATGGGCTGATGATGATGAAGTCACACTGCACCTCATTGTGTACGTCCTATGAGGTCCAATATGTTAGTTATATCGTTACCACAGGACTTTCATTACATAAGGCACTCCTCGAAGACCCGTTCGAAAACGGAACACAGTCGTGTGCATACATTACCGTGTCGTACAGGCTCGCAGTAAGGTGAATGGAAGAGCGAGAGAGGGTGTGGTGGCAGTGCAGTGGTTTGAAGGACGCTGTAGCCAGTGTAACGAGACTCAGTATCTTAAATCAGGCGATAAGCACAAAGCGGTGCAGTGTATATCATTCTAACTAACGCCACGTTGTCATAGGCGGTTGTATCACTCACTATCTACGCACGCGCTTACGATACGTATGTGTGTGTGCGTGTGCGTGTGTGCTGCGTTAACTATCCGCCCCTATCGCATATATACATACGTACACAGATATTGCTGTGTCGAGGACTCATATGTTTATGATATCCTGGTACTCTCGTCGAGAAAAACACGTGAACCACATTCAGTTCGAATTGATGAAGACCAGCCAGTCAACCTCAGCTGGTTATTATTTTCACTCTACAAAGTGACAGGACTGGGGGGGACGTCTGTGATTTCCCCGA